>JASDFA010000006.1:148352500-149552500 GCA_035772735.1 Datura wrightii | reverse complement strand
GGCTAAAGCCCACTTCTATTTTATAGATATATATACACACATATATAATACTTAAATACCTTTTTTTTTAAAAAAAATTCCTAAATATCTTTTTTGTATGGATATTACATTCTCCCTATCTTATGAAATTCAGTTCCAAAACTTAACACAAGTACACACCTGTAGCCTAAAACAAGTGAGGGTACTTGACTAGCATGTCATTTTTCGACTCCCAAGTAGCTTTTTCAACTGTATGGTTTCTCCATAAGACTTTCATAGATGCAATTTCTTTTGATCGCAACTTCCTTACTTGCCTGTCAATAATACTAACTGGCTCCTCCTCATACATCAAATTCTCATCAAGTTGTAAAGTAGATGCTTAGAGCACATATGAAGAGTCAGATATACATTTTCTTAGCATAGAGACATGAAACACCGTATGGATGAAAGACATCTCACGAGGAAGTGTCAAATGATATGCTACTTCTCCTACCCCATCAAGCATCTCATATAGTCCTATAAATCTTGGGCTCAATTTACTTCTTTTCCCGAACCGCATCACACCCTTCATAAGAGAGACTCATAGAAAAACTTTATCCCCAACTGTAAATATTAAATCTCTTATTCTCTTATTTGTATAAGATTTTTGTCTACTTTGAGTTGTGAGAAACCTCTGTCTAATTAACTGGACCTTGTCAATAGCTTCCTGCACCAAGTCTGGTCCCAATATATTTGTCTCTCCAACTTTAAATCATCCGATAGGAGAATGAAATCGTCTACCATACAAGGCTTCATATGAGGCCATATACATGCTTGACTGAAAACTATTATTGTAGGCAAATTCAGCTAAAGATAGGTGAGAATCCAACTACCTCCAAAATCAAGAATGCAAGCTCTTAATATATCCTCCAAAATTTATATAATACGTTTAGACTGCCCTTCGGTCTGCGGATGAAATGCAGTACAAATATCTATTCGTGTATCCAATTCATATTTGAAGGATTTCCAAAAGTGTGAAATGAATTGTGATCTTCTATCAAAGATGATAGATATTGAAACTCTGTGGAGTCGAAGTATTTCAATCATGAATATTTATGCGTATCTCACTCCATCACATATAATTTTTAGTGATAGGAAGTTTTTTTTTTGTTAGTTGGTATACAATCACCCATACAGAGTTATAACCTCTAAGGGTTCAAGGTAGCCCAGTCAAAAAATTTAAAGTAATTCTTTCCAATTTTCACTTTGAAATTTTGATCTGTTGTAGTAGTTCTACTGGTCGCTGATGCTCAGTTTTAACCTGTTGACAAATCAAACAATTAGAAAAAAATTCAGCAACATATTTCTTCATACTTTCCCAGCAATACAACTGCTTTAGGTCACGATACATCTTAGTGGAACTAGGATGTATAGTATATCTGGTGTTGTGAGCTTCCTCAAGAATACTCGTCTCAACCCATCTACATCTGATACACATAACTAATTACATTGTCGAAGAATATCATCACATTTAATAGTCAACTTGTTATTTTTACCAGTTAGGACCTTATCTCTGTATTTGCAAAATTTTCCATCCTCATATCGATTGACCTTTATATGATCTACTAATGAAGATTTTACTTACACATAAGCCAACAATTTCTTTGAATTTTTCACCCAAAATCAGACACCTGTGCCTTCGAGTATATGCATGTCCCTCGCCAACAGTCTCTTTTCAGGAGCTATATGTGCCAAATCGCCCATTAATTTTTTGCTCAATGCATCAGCCACAACATTAGCTTTTCCAAGTTGATATAAATTAGCGTAATCATAATCCTTGAGCAATTCCATCCACCGACGCTGTCAAAGATTCAGATTTCTCTACTGGAAAATGTACTTCAAGATCTTAATAGGTAATGCCTCCAAATCTTAAGAGCAAATACCATGCAGCCATCTCTAAATCATGTGTAGGGTTATTTTTCTTATGCTTCTTCAATTGCCTCGAAACATAGGCTATCACACGACTGGCTTGCATGAGGACATAACCTAATCCCACTCTCGAAGCATCACAAAATACTATGAATCCTTCAGAATCTGCTGGTAAGGCTAATACTGGTATAGTTGTCAAACATGTTTTGAGGTTTTGAAACTCTGCTCATATTCCTCTGTCCACCGAAATTTCACATTTTTCTGCATTAACTTAGTCAATAGAGCTGCTAATCTGGAGAAATCCTGCAAAAAATGCCTATAGTAACTTGCCAAGCCTAAAATACTGTGAATCTCTATAGGTGAAGTAGGTCTAGGCCATTTCTGTACAACTTCTATCTTTTTGGAATCCACAATAATTCCATCCTTAGATACAACATGCTCCAGAAATACTATTGAGTCTAGCCAAAATTCGCACTTTGAGAACTAGCATAAAGCTTATATTCTTGCAATGTCAGTAACACAGTCCTCAGATGATTCTCATTTTCTTCCTGGCTACAAGAATATATCAGGATGTCATCAATAAATACTATCACAAACTTGTTTAGAGACGGCTTGAACACCCTATCATTAAGTCCATGAATGCAGCTGGAGCATTTGTCAATTTAAAAGGCATCACAAGAAACTTGTAGTGCTTGTACCTAGTTCTGAATGCTTTCTTAGAAATATATTCCTCCCTAATCCTAAGCTGATGGTAACTGGACCAATGATCAATCTTCAAAAAGTGTACAACTTCCTGCAACTGATCAAACAAATCATCTATTGTAACACCCCAAATCCCAAAGTGGCTTCTTGTAGCAAAAAATCAGAAGTTGCAGACCTAGTGCATGGGTGATAGAGGAAGTGACGTCTCGTCAGGTGAGTGGCGATCTTCACTCAGAGCATCACCTTTTTGACAATGAAGTTGACGGCTGTTAGTTAGGCGATGGACCATCACTGATCCTCTCAAGGTTAGATTCCCCTGCTTTGAGAGTGACTGAGAACTTGACGGACCGTTAAGTGAGTGATGCACCATTAAGTGAGTGACGACCTGTCACTTCGACAATCATTTAGGCCAAGTTTTTGGGCCCTTTCTGTTTGAGGCCGATGGTCGGACCGTCAATTTGGTGACGACCCGTCACTTTGACCATCAGACATACAACAGCTTAAAATCACATATTTATATATGTTTCTCCTGGGGGTATTTTCGTATCTTCCCATCTTTTAACCCCTAAAATATATTGTTTTGAGAATATTTTCAAATGTTTTAGATAATTTAAACGGTTCTCCTACCTCATTCTCCACCTAGATTTTCAGAACATCGTACATAGAATCCAGGGCTTTTCTCTCAAGCAAGAACTTGGGCTCTTCGTCAGTTGTAAAAATTAAGGCTTCTTCTTAAGGGATTCTTTATTCAGGTATATGGGAATTCAACAAGGGGATTCTTTCATCCTTGTGCCCCAAAATTTTCTTCAGAAACCTTCCCTACTCTAGCCCTGTAGGAATGACTTAAAACTTTTCATATAATGTATGACTGTTCCTTAAATTCAGTTGTTTTTGCAAGTTCTTGTAACCCTAGTATATGATTTTCATGTTCTCGACTTAACTCTCATAGTATGTTTTCTAACTCTAGACTTTTAACATGATTTTTGGCTTGAACTTTGCATAATTTAAAAGCTGGTCTAAATTGCTATTTTCCATGGGTTATTATCTGAGTATAGTTTGCAGCGCGTATGTTTTTAATTTTAAAGTTAGAAATTTTCAAAACATGGGAATACTTAACATTTTCTAAGAAATGTCAGTCTATCAGTTTACCACTCTATTGGTCTATCAGTATTCTCAATATTTCAGTTATCAGGTCCTTAACCTCTCAGGACACTTCCAGATAAGTAGTTCTGACTTAGCCTTAGGCCACCAATTTCGAGAAAATCAGTTTAGTTAGATATAATTAGGATTTCAGTTGAGAGTTGTACTCAGCACCGAATAGGCCCGGGTTCAGTGCATCTAGGTTCCTAAAACTACGTGGCACCATGGACTATAAGCCTAAATGGTTCTCAGTTAGTGATTACACAGTTCAACCACTATACTCTGGCAAGGTACAATGGGCTTTCTTCGATAGGGAGTATAGATAGAACTCCACATTTAGCTCACGTGGTTATATGTCGGTTGACAGGCACTCCCACGGTACAGTACAGTTATAGTCCACATTCTAGTTCAGTATTCTAGATTTTAGGATATGATTATGACTTTAATTCAGATTATTCGTTCTTACAGTATTTTCTCATTTTTTCAGACTCTTTCAATACTTATATTTTAGACATAGTTATTGCATGTCATATCTATCCAGTTTATGAATTATCAGCATTCTTATATTTTATTTGACATCTCACATACTCAGTACATTTCAAGTATTGATCATATAATCTTTATATGCTATATCGTTTTATGATATAGGTTCAGGTACCTAGTCTCAACATCGCAGTTAGGCTTCATTTGGCGATATCCAGCAGTGTTCAGTGGAGAGTCCTTATTTTTTGAGGACTGGAGTTATTTTTTTATTCAGTTGTCTTATTTAGTTATAGACTTTGGAATTAGCTGGGGACTTTTCCCAGTAGCTCATCAGTAGTAGTGGCTTTTAGATAGAGTACTAGTTCTCAGTTTATGACTTAGCATTTATCTAAACATTTTAGTTTTCAGATTATGTTAGCATTTATTTGCGAAATGTTTTGCAACTCAATTAGCTTTCGCTCATTTCTCTATTTACTTCGGATCATGTCAATAATATGCTATGTCATAGGTTGGATTAGAGTCATTCATGGCTCTAAGCACCGCGTTACGACCAGGGCGTAGACTCGGGTCATGACATCTATACAAGGTAAAGGATACTTATTACGTATTGTTACCTTGTTCAACTGCCTATAGTCGATGCACATTCTTTGGGATCTATCTTTCTTCTTTACGAACAGTAGTGGTGCACCTATGGTGATACACTTAGTCTAATAAAACTCTTGTCTGGCAAGTCCTGTAATTGTTGTTTTAGCTCCCTTAACTCCATTGGTGCCATATGATATAAAGGTATAAATATTGGTAGTGTCTCAGGTGTTAAGTCAATATCGAAGTCTATCTCTCGTACCGAAGGTAACCTGACAAATCCTCAGGAAATATATTCGAAAATTCTTTCACTACTGGTACCTTCTCCAAGCTAAGTGTTTCCTCTCTAATTTCCCTTACCATAGGTAAAAGACCCATGCAACCTTTCTTCAATAATCGTTGGGCCTTCATAAGAGATACAACCTTACCAACCTTTGGAACTTGATCCCCTTTTAATATAAAAGTAGGCTCATTGGGTATCTCAAACTTGACTATTTTTGCATGGCGGTTGACTGTAGTATATCTAGGAGATAGCCAATCCATGCCCATCAGTACACCAAAATCAATCATATCGAGTATCATCAGGTTAGCTAGAGTATTTCTATCCTCAAATCGAATATGACATTCATGATATACATATTCAACTAACAGAGAATCTCCCACTGGAGTAGCAACAAGAAAAGAATAATTTAACATCTCTAGCTGTCTATCAAACTTCAAAGCAAAGTATGCGGATACATAGGAGTGCGTAGATCCTGGATCAATCAAAGCAAGTGCATCAAATGAACAAACAAAAAGAATTCATGTAACCACTGCATTTGAGGCCTGAACACTTGTCTAGTAAGTGCAAAAACTCTTGTCTGACCTCTACCAACATTCCCATGACCTTGATTTCTAGTAGCACAATCTCCAACACCTCGACCTCTACTTCCTATACCTGAAGTATTAGGGATAGCCTGAGTAGGTGTAGTTAATTGAACAGAAGCTTGACTGAAATTCTTCGGAGGTTGAGGGCAGTCCCTCAGGTGAGTCCTAATGTAACACCCCGAATGTTTCTAAGATAAGATTCTAGGTTTCAGGGAAGAATTCAGGCAGGAGATGGGAAAAAATTTTGCTCAAGACGAGTAGGGGGAGTATTCGTTAGGAGGCCCCACAAGTCATGGTCAGAATCGTGGGGAGCAGTTAAGATGGAAGTCTGGAGCAGTGGCCACGGACGACCAACGAGTCGTTAGGTGACCTAACGACTCGTTAGGTCGATCTTTAGGTGAAGCCGAGAATTTTTAATATGGCCCTAAAGCATGAAGGCAACGGAAGGAGGGACGAGTCATCACGTACCTGATGACTCGTCAAGTTACCCGTGAGGAAGGAAGAGCATAAAAGGGGAACTAAACCAATGTGCTTCACGATTCGGTCCCACGAGTCGTTACCCGACCCCACGACAGGTAACGACTCGTGGGGTGCCTTGTGGGGTCTGGCAGATTAATTTTTCCTGCATTTTTTCAGGGGCATTTCCGTAAACTCCTATATATTTAAATTATAAACTACGTCGTTTTGACTATTATATGAGACGTTTTTAAAGGGATATCTAGCCTAAACCCTCGTTCTTCATGAAACAACTTCCCCAAATCTTCTTCCTCTCTCTCTCTCCCAAGGCTCAAGGGATTTCAAGGGATTTTTCCAAAGGCCTCAAGGTCAAGTGCAAGCGGGAAATTCTTCGAAGCAGGTATGCGGGTCTTTCAACAAGGATAATCTTCCATCCTTGTGCCCCAAAATATTTTTTTATCAAAACGCCCAATTTCAATTATTTTAGAAGAGTATGACCTAGGGTTTTAAAATTGATGGCAAATTCTTCTATAATTCTCAGGTTTTTAAATTGATGACGAATTCTTCTATAATTCTCTAAATTTCAAGATCTATTGTGATTATGAGTTAAGTATGATGTAAAATAATTGGGTTACCTTGAATTATGTGTTGGGTGATGAAAAATATGGGGTTATAGAATGTTCTTCATGAATGGCTTAAACTTTAAATAAGGCTTTATTACTGTTCACTCAATTATCACAAATTTCTTGCATCCATGTTTAATATGTGAAGATCGTATGATTATTCCTAAGAACTTGAATGCGCAATTGATAAACATGATGAGAATAAATTGGAGTTCATAGGCTTGAATAATTGAGAGTAAAATATGCATGTCTTTTATGTCTTGATAGAATTGATTGGGTATGAGGTAAATTTATGGTAAAGGTCTAATTAATGCATCCTTCTCATGAATTGGATTACATCTCAAAATGGATCTTATGAAATGATAATGTATGTTTCTCCCATGATTTTGTGATAAATTTATATGTTATAAGTTAAGTATATGGCTACCCGTAAATCCAGAATATAAGAATTAATGTATGCGTGCTAAGGTATGAATTGGATATATGGATCATGAATGACCCTATGATATATGTTGAATGGTATGAAGCCGAAACTTAATGTGGTGGAAGTACAATGCTTAATGTGAATCTATAGATACTCTCTAAATGTAAGATGTTTGAAGAAATATCAATGTGACTCTATGATGGCATGAATTATAATGATAAAGTATGAGATCGGTATTTTCAGAATGTTGGGCTTGTTGTTAGTAGAAAGTAGCCCTGATCCTTCCGAAATGAATGTTTATGATGAAAGCAGTATATGTTTATGTTTCTGACTAGTTGTAGTAGCATGGATCAGATAGATGATGATTGATCGGTACTCCTCATGCTCTATCCCAGTCAGGATCCTCCATAGTAGAGAGAGACTCCCTAGCTCAGTCGGGATCCTCCATAGTAGAGAGAGACTCCCTAGCTCAGTCGGAATCCTCCATAGTAGAGAGAGACTCCCTAGATCAGTCGGGATCCTCTATAGTAGAGAGAGACTCCCTAGCACAGTCGGGATCCTCCATAGCAGAGAGTGACTCCCTAGTTCAGTCAGGTTCCTCCATAGCAGAGAGTGACACCTTAGTTCAGTTGGGACTTCCCATAGCAGGGGATGATTCCCTTAATGATGATATCAGCATAACTCAGTTCTATATAATTCAGATTTCAGATTATAACGGGCTTAATACAATGATAATCCGTCTCAGTTATCAATAGTGATCCAGTACAGTGTGTGATGCAAAATTCAGATTTGGCTCTTATTAAATATTCAGAACTTGACCCTTATGCATGAGTTCGATGATGTTGCATAAGATGAGATTCAAAGGAAGGTTTCATGTACATATATATGCATATGCAAATCATGAGATGTTAGTGGCATGTTGAATCAGTTATGCTGATGTATTTAATTAATTTTTTATCATATATTTATTTATTTATTTAATTATCTATGTTATCTCACATACTCGATACATTCCAAGTACTGACTGCACGCCTTTTGTGCTATATCATTTCATGATATAGATTCAGGTTTTCAGACTCGGCCTCGTGGGTAGATACGCTTCATTTCTTCCAGCTGCTAGTGGTGAGTCCTTATCTCCCGAGGACGTGAATTATGTTCAAACTTTCTTTATGTTTATGTTTCAGTTTTCAGAATTTTGGAGTTAGCTGGGGGCTTGTCCTAGCAACTCATCAGTTAGTAGAAGGCTTTCAGACTTGTCTAAATAGATTCAATGTTGTATCAAGTGTTGTTACATTTATGATTATGGATTTTTTAATTGACTCTTGTAGTTAGTTTCCGCTTAATTATGTTGTTGGTTGTTTCCTTTATAAGTAATATGCTATGATTATGCCATGGGTCGACTTGGAGCCTTTCGGGATTCCTTGTCCCGTGTTACGACTAGGGTGTAAACTCGGGTCATGACACCTAAGTGGCCACAATGAAAGCACTCTCCGGTCAAAACACGACATTGGCCTAAATGTGATCTTCCGAAGGGCTAGTAGGCTAGAGTAATGACATACATCTGCCCAGAACTACGATGTCCAGATGATGATGATGGTCTCTTATTACCCTGTCTATGATGTGGTCTGTATGTGAATTGTGATGCCAAATCTATCCCTGTCTGCATACCTGTTGTTGTTGTCCTTGATCTCCTGCTCTGTGATTTTGCTCTAAATCGTCACTAAAAGATCCCCTTGTCTTGGCCTTCTTACATACATAGTTGGTTGCACGTTCCTCATGTCCCTTGTTTTTTCATCTTTCTAGCAAGGTCAACTGCATCTGATTAGATCAAAGTCTTCTTCTGTAGAGCTACTGTACTGTATAGACGACCAACCAATCCATTAACAAACCTCTGAACTCGAGCTGCTTCATCAGCCACTAAGGAAGGAGTATATTTAGCCAACTTACAGAATTTGGTGTTATATGTTGACACATCCATATCTGGAGTCTGGACCAATCTCTCAAACTCCCTAGCATATTTCTGCCTCATACTGTCAGGAAGAAAATGATACATGAACGACTTAGTGAACTCATTCCATGTCAATGGTGCTACTCCTGCATGCCTTCCTAGCAATATAGTTTCATACCATGTATTAGTCATGTACTCTAGTTTGTACACTGCAAGCTCAATGGCTGTCTCACTGGAACATCCTAGTACTTGTAATGCCTTGAGTGTCCCATCCAAGAAACTTTGAGGATCAGCAGAACTATCAGAACCTGTGAATCATGTGACTTCAACTTCAAAAATTCTTGCAAAGATACCTCTTTATTCCCAAAAGTATAAGTCTGTGCAGTTGCTTGAGATTGTGTCTATGTCTAAACTGGTGTAGTGTTTTGCTGCTCAATCCTCTCCTGCCTATCCATTAGGTCAACCGAACTCTCTATGACTCTCTGCATGGAGATATGTGCCTCAATAGTAATGCCCTCATGTGATAGTGGAGGTGAGCTAGCACTTATTTCAAGAGTAGGCTCTCTTGTAACTCTCTTGGTGGGTACTACGGCCCCTACCTCGGCTCTTTCTGTGAGCTCTATCTCTTCCCCTCGCGGTGGAAGTCGGCTGCCTACCCAAGGTGGAATTAGGTGCCTGGGAACAACTGTCGTAGCTTTGCCATTAGATGATCGAGTTTGAGCCATCTGGTTAAAAAAATAATACTGTTAGATTCATCTAGTTGGTCGTAAATGTCACATGTAAGGTGGAATAAGAAAGAAAGGCATGACACATCCTATCATGCCATCGCAAAATCACGATAATAGAAATGGTCAGCTACATAACCATAATTGAGATTCTACTACAGACATGTGCTCCATTATACACAAGAATAACCAAATCTAAGACTTTGATACCAACTTTGTCACGACCCAATTTAGGACCGTGACTGACGCTAAGGGGTAGAATTCCAAAGTAAGCCTTAACAGAATATTTACAGAACATTGGACAGAGTTTCCCCTGTTTTGGGGCCTATCATAAATTTACTTATCTCAGAAATCAATAGACAACAACCAATAACACCAAAACAAATCATAGTCATCCTCAATCAACCATTTTCAACATCATCATTCTAAAACTATCTCCAAAATATGGGAAGAACATGTAGTAGTAGTCACAAGTCTTTAATAATGAAAGAATACTCATGGAACTAACAAAATGACTATGGAGCCACTCTAAGAGTTCAAAGAAAAAAATTATAACAATTAAGTAAGTCTTTTCCCACGCGAACAAATGTGAGGCTCACTAAAAATTTATAAACTTGAATGCTTTAGTTAATAAAATCCTCACCAATGTCACCATTTTTAAAGAAATACCTAAATATGTATTTTTTTTTCTTTTATGGGTATTACATTGCAATAGGTGTTTCATTTTCATTTTTATCACTTTAGTTGATTTGAAGTCAGTTTGAATTAGCTAAATTTAAGTAACTTTTTAATACAAATATTGAAAAATACTATTTAAATGTTGAATTTAATTTTATAAACAAATAATTATATGATTAGATAAAAGTGTTAAAACTAAAAAATAAGCAATTGATGCATTTGACTAGAAAGTTCATAGGCACTTTTTATATTAAAATGACTGAAGTATTCTTAAATCTATCAACACTATAAATGAGCTAATTAGTGCAAGTTTTAAATTTTAAATTGATTCAAATATAGACTAATTTATGTGTCAATTCACTTTAGGTTCTAAATTGATAAGATAAAAATATTCAAAAGACATACAATAATTAATAATTTGAGTAAAGTTTGTAGGTATTAAAATACAGAAATAGTGGAAAATGTATGATATGCATACCTAAACTGTCACTACTTCTTTGTATATATATGTTTATCTCATTGGATACTTGCAAGAGAGTCGATTCCAACAATTACTCCGTGAAGAAACCACTATCAAGATTGCTAGTGTCAGGACTAGTTTGGGTAAGGGACATGTGGTACTTCATTACAATAACAACAAAGGCAGTATATTCTCGCAAATGGAGTCCGGTGAAGATAGAATATATGCAGACAAAGAAGAGAACGATGAACATTTTATGTTCTACAAGAATGACATAAATATATGAATCTATCATACCGTGAAACAAATCAGCGTCTCCTATAATATAATCACAAACAGATTTTGTCGTTATTGTTAATTAACCACCTACCCCTTTGGAATAAAAGGGGAAACAATCGCGATTTTCTTGGACCAGGCATCCAACTATATGACAAGGATGATCTTCTCGAGCACGATGAGTCCAGTTGCAGGTCGGAAATAGCTGATAGTCGATAACAACCACAAGCTAATAAAAGGCAAAACCGGATGTGTAAATCTTGAATCTCCAAGTTAATTCATTGATGACGCGACTTCAATGGCACTACCTAATGGCCATGCTGCTTCAACAAGGGAATTCTTGTATTTCACCTTTTTCACCAATGTCATTTCTTGACGAGCATCAAGTCCTGTCCAGTAAAGGTAGTAATTAAAGACTAACTGAAACACACTAAAAATGATATGTTTGTGTATTTCCTGAAGGATGAACCTAGTCTTACCAAATCCATCTACAAGCAGTGTGTACTGGTAGACAAGATCCATGCACAAGTATGGTAAGTTATCCGAGTCCACACGAGGAAATGTAGCTTTGGCATCGTCAAGTCTAGTATCACAAGCACGTCTAGCTGCACTCTCAAAATCAATTGGGCGAACTTTAGCAACAGCTGCACTTGGATCAACAAATCCAACCTGTGACCACAAGACCTTGCATCAGTTGCAAAATCATAGAAAAGTAGGGAATTTGTCCTTTCTCAGAACAGCAGCAAAAGGCACTATTGTAAGTCCATCAAATTTTGGTAAGCATCCAACTCAGTGGTAATTCATACCTCAGCAGCTCTATCAAAGAAAAATGAGGCAACAAACATATTCTTCTGCCCATCTCCACCTCCACCGTTCCACACCCCACCAAAGGTGCATTTCATGTGGGTGCATGTTGATTCATTAACTGCCAGAGCCTTCAGGGCTACCAACCTACAATTCGTCATGCTTGAACCCTGAGACATAGCCGATGCTGGGTAAACCTTCCCTCCATACTTGTAGGACCCTTGTAGAGAAAACATTGTCAAGACAAATTTACTTATATAGGAAATTATAGTTAGTGAAATAATTCCAGGACCAACAGGAGTCGCAGGCTTTTTGTAAATTAGGATCTGTCATCCTACTTTCTACAACTTACCAGATGACTAATACTCCCTCCATCCCAATTTATGCGGGACCTTTCCTTTTTAGTCTCGCCCAAAAAGAATCACCTTGCTATAATTAGAAATAACTTAACTTTAAAATTCTTTTTTTACCCTTAATAAAATGATTTATAGTCACACAAATCTCTAAAATTTGTTTTAGACCACAAATTTCTAAATTTTGTGCCAAGTCAAATGGTGCAACATAAATTGGGATGGAGGGAGTAACATATTTGAACCCTTTCCTGAAAATTCCATTAAATTCTAATTCAGTTCTATGTAAGTAGAAAAATCTCTTCCTTTCTTTGTCCATACGTATTTCAAATGTTTTCAGATATGGAGGGGTAAAATTTCACGTGATCTGCACATGACGACACGAGTTCCGGCAAATTTTTGAACTGGAAAGTTAAAAGCCCATTGTTTAGCAATAAAGATGAGTGACTTGCTTTAAGAATAACTAAACATTTAAGGCCAACCTTTATTTTTGGGGCAAACAAAAGTTGAAACTTCACAAAGAGAAGGTGGGATTTTTTCTTACTGTTTTTATGGATTATTAAGAGAAAGGGTTTTTCTATTACTTATTCATTGAGAGAGGGAGGGAGGGAGGGAGGGAGGTAAGTGATGCTTTGAAAAAGACCATTGCACCATAAGAACCAACTATGGGACAGAATATAGCAGCATTGAGAAAAATAGTAAATACCATGATGCCCTGTCAAGATGCAAGGACTGCCAGATTCCTTAGTCACCTTCAGAATCTCAGCTCGAGCTGCTAGCAATCCATAGCGCAAATAACTGCAAACAAGATGAATAAATCACATTAAGATGTGCAATAAAAGGGTGAGTAAACACAAGGAAAACCACATGTCCAGATAACAAGTGAAATGCCAACAAGTCAGACCAGAAATTCAAGGTAAATTTAAAAAGAGCCAACTGGGTACCCTGACATTTTCTGAGATCATATATATCTTTATATAGGATGAGACAGACCTGTGAACATAGAGGTAATATTTTGCCCCCTTGAGATACATTTCTTGCACATATGTATCCTCTCCATCTGATAGCTTTGGAGCCTTTTGAGCATCTGACTCTGAGATGGCATATGCCATTTGTACTGAGCCACCTCCAAGATCAACCACTCCAACAGTATCAGAATATTTCCTACCCAAATTGCCCAGCAAATAATTGATGGTGACCTGCACAGACATTTGTAATACAAATTCAGCTAACTGTATCAATTGGTTGTCTCATGTATCCCACTGTCAGTTTATGAACACAAGGTTAGATGGGTTATATAATCCATGTGGTTGAATTAACGATCAAGAGAAAATAATACAAATGTGATCAGTTCCTATCTACATATGCAATGATCTTAAATAGCAACATAGTTTTACTAGTAAAGCAAGCCTCGTTATATACCTAGCACTAGCTTGGTGCTGTTTCTGGTATCTATAAAGATTATCATTAGTTATCAAAAAAGGAAAAAGGCAAAAGAGAGAAAAGAAAAAAGAACAAAAGACAAGTCTCCCTCAACTTTTTCTAATGAATTCCCCAAATTTTCCACCATTAGTGAATAGGACCAATTAGATTCCACTATTTGAGGGAGAAGGAATCATTAGAAAGAATAAATATAATTTGGTAACAAGCTACATTTACCTTAGCATAAAAAATGTTGGATAAGTCACATCCCACTTGAGATGTAGCTAGTTAAATAGAAGAAAGAAAACCATTGTCTCAAAAGATACAGTGATGACCTAGAAATAATGCAAGCCATATACCTTTTACAATTCTGATTTATATGAATTTATTAGTAGGTAACGACACATTGACATCTATTTGAAGAGTAGGGAGAATCAAGCTAAGAAATAACAAAGAAAAGGATGCTTCTTAATTCCTACCAAATTCATCAACACAAGCAACCAACCTAATAAGAAATGCTAAACAACCTCCAATAAAGTGTAAGGTACATATGCACTTCTTTATCTATCCAAGCCTCCTATCACAAGCAAGATCAAGCTCCTATCTATGTGGTTCACTTCTATCATGTTGAATTATGTAAACTCCTCATCGAAAAGCTGATCTTTTGTAGAGGAAACACTTTTTTATTTGTTTATTACAGGTCCACAACACGTTCTCTCACTAGGAATCCCTTTTGTTGTGTTGAGTACTTGGAAATATTTAGCTGACATATTGTAAACTTTTCTGACAAGGAAAAAAAGGAGTTCATTACAATAACTCTACCTCTAGTACGATATTGGATTATGTAAAAACTTAAATTGTTAGAAAGACAACACTTTTAGGTACTTATATTAGGCATACAACATATTCATCTACTTATCATAAGCAATCATTTCTTTTTCTCTTCCTCAAAGTCACCTAAAAGCAAGCCTCAGTCCAGATGGCAGATGTCCACTTAGGACTTATCCCTTTATCTCTGAACTTTAAAAAGGATTTGCTAGCATGGCTCAGTACAAAGTCAAGTGCCTATTCAGACTTAATACCTTTATCTCAAGCCCTCAAAACAAGATGGGTTTGCCTTGAACCAAGGTGATCCTTCCACGGAGATATAGAGTATCAAATGGCTCTGAATCACACTATCGAGTGATAATTCTCCACCATAACTAGGACAGATAGGTATTCTTTTCTTTTTTGATAAATCAAAGTTCATTATTCTGATAAGCTTGATATATCATCTATTCACTAATCTCACACCAAGCTAGTGTGACAATTAAGTACAAGATGTAATAAGTAGCTTGACCACATATTAAGCTATTCCAATCCTCTAAACATGGATTTTCTACTTTACACCAAAAAATTGATGAAAATAGAAAGCACCCTTATAAACTCCTTTTAGAGTGGCATCATGTGTGGAACATCCTAAGAGAAAAAACCCCCAATTCATTATCTTATTGGATAAATTATACTCACTATGTTTCAATTTGTTAGTCTTACTTTCCTTTTTAGTCCGTTTAAAAAAGAATGCCTTTTTCCCTTTTTGATAACTCTTTTAATTTCAACTTTCCATGTGGCATGTTTACGACCACAAAATTAAAGGACATTTTGGTACGTTCTACATATCTTTAGCTTAAGACCACAAGATTCAAAAGTTTTCTTTACTTTCTTAAACTCTATGCCAAGTCAAAACCAAACAACCTAATTGGAACAAAGGGAGTACTTGCAAGTGATATTACTAAAATTTCAACATCCACATAACATGCAAGAAAGGTTCATAATCATGTAGAAAATCTTACAAAACACAAATTTAAACTTGTCTCAGAAAAGATAGGGAGCACTTAATTAGCAAACATAAAAGAACCAGTTCAAATGTGATGTTTGGAACTTCTAGAGGGTGTGGTGTGGGCAAGTGGTCAATTAAGCTGGAATGAAGACCATGATAGACCATGGTGCCAATCCCAGGTGAGGCCAAAAAGTTAGGTGATTTCTTCCCGTTTCCCTAAACCTGTGGGCATAGAACTTGATAAATGTACAAGTGGAGATGCGAGTAACTAGTCCAAACACCTTTTTATTAATTTAAAAAAAAAAGAATTTGGAACTTCTATCTTATTCTAAAGTAAAAAAGGTGAAATAAGTGAATGAGGCTAGGTGAATGATCAAAAAGAATGCATGAGACCAAAGTGATAATGTATATTGAATGATGTATTATGCAACCTACTTAGGCTTCAAACTCATAAAATGAAATCTCGCTCCCTTTTCTAAAAAATTGGTACTATTGTATTCCTCAATATTAAGGATATCTTGGAGACCTAAAATAATGTTAAAGAAGAAATGAAGCATATTTACAAAGATCCTAGAGATCTACAATCTGTTCTACTTCCTCTACAGTCTACACATTGTTCATTGCACTAAAATAAAAAAATATGATGCAATTCCACTGAACTTGAATAGAATTGAACCAATCTTCAAAACATCTCCCATTTCTCTCTCTCCACACAGTCCACCGCATGTAGGAAGAAATTATTTTTCACTACTTCTGACTCTTTCTTCCCCCTTCTGATCCAACAATTATCAGATTTGTCGTGTGATCTTGTATGGTCCACTTGACTTCTATAAGGTTAAAGAAAAGTGCCCAAATTTGGGCAGTAATTTTGCCATGGAGGAACAAATGATTGTTTGTCCCCTCTGCTTCTTTGCATAAAAGGTATCTGGATGCTGTTTGGAATCCCTTTTCTGTAGAATTTCATATGTGAGACAAGCTTTTCAAATAACTTTCCATGAACCTATATTTCTCCCAGATTATCCATTGATCCCCCTTTTATATATCCTATATATACCCTATTAGCTGAGAAGAATCCATCTTTGTTATGTCTCCACCTAAATGTGTCAGGTTTTGTGGAGGTTCCTTTGAAACTATCCACCTTAAGAAGCTCAATCACTCTCCTCACTTCCCAATCATCAAGTATCTCCTGAAAGTGATGTGCCAGTCCTAGGGAATCTAGTACTCATTCACAGTAGCACCAAAATTATTGTATATAAAGAATAAATCAGGGAAGGAGTCCATCAATGGTTCCTGATCATTCCATACATTCCTCCAAAATAGCGTCCTACCATTGCCCACCTTGGAGCAGATAATCACAGCTAAATTTGGCCACAATGCCCTTATACTCCTCCCCAAACACCAACTACATAAGTGTTGGATACTATATTGGTGCACCCGTGATTTGCTTGGCCATACTTTCATTGGATAACTTCCCTTCATAATGCTTGATCTTCACCATTGTATCTCCAAAACCATTTCATCATTAGGCTAGTGTTCAGTAGCTTCAAGTTTCTAATGACAAGTCCTTCATGCTCTATGCTTAGTTGAGTAGTTTCCAGTTGACAAGATGATATCCCTTACCCTCTTTATTGCCCTTCAACGGAAAGTCACTTTTTAATTTGTCCAGTTTCTTCCATTTTGCTAATTTTTTCTCCATTTTCTCCACAATGTCATCCCATATCTCCAATGCCTTGTGTTTATTGTCCAAAGCACACCAAGGTAGACTATTGGCATTTTAACCATCCTGCATCGCACAATGTTGGCCAGAGCCACACCTATACCACCTGTTTTATAGAAAATAAACTGATTTTTCTCCGGTTCATACTCAAACCAGATGCTGCTTCAAATACTAGTAGAATCATCCTGATTTGTTCTGCCTTAGCTTAAAATAAAATCATTGTGTCATCTGCATTAAGCAAATGAATTACATTTCCTCTCCTAACCTATTGCCAATCTTGAATCCTTTTAACCAGCTGTTCTAGATTCTAATCCTCATCTAATATTGAAGCCTTCCATGGCAAGAATGAAGAGGCAAGGTGATAGAGGATCACCCTGTCTGAATCTCCTTTTTCATGGGAAAAAAACGATAGTTCTCCATTCACTAGGATTAAGAACCTAAAAGTTTTAATACAGAAACTAATCCAATTCAGCCACCTATCACCAAACCCCATCTGTCTAAGTAAGAAGTCCAAGTTTACATGATTGTATGTTTTTTTATCTCTAGCTTGCACTGGAGCTTCCCCTCTCAACCTTGAGTCCACACACTCGCCAACTATAAGTGTGTATCCATAATCTATCTCCCCTTTCTAAATGTCATCTGACGTTTGTTTACTAGGTTGCTTACTACCCCTTTTCAATCTTTCTGCCAATAATTTAGCTATATGATCTTATACACCCCACTTATGAGACTTGTAGGTTCGAAGTCTCTTAATTGAGTGGCACCTACTTTCTTTGGGTTGAGAGCAACATATGTAGCATTGAAGCTTCTCTCAAACACTACACGAGAGTGGAAATATAGCAGAGGATTCATGATGTCTTTTTCAGCCTAAGTTGCTTGGACTCTTCACTTTCACCTGTATTGACATGATATGGGTGTGGGCGTTGGATCCATACCCGATCAGTCAACCTATTTTGGTACTTTGACTAAATTCGACAAGATAAAAATAAAAACTAAGGTGAAATTAAAAAAAAATAGAATATCTTGTATATAGAAATTTCTATGCCATTCCTTTTTCGTTTATCTCTTTCTTGGATTCTCCTATTGGTCAATATTCTCTTCAAAATACTTTGTAAATTTTTCACATAATGTCTCATAATTTAGATATATTTTTATAACTCTATTTTTAGATAATTAAATTATTTTTAGCTGAATCCCTGCACCCATATTGTACCTGAATTCGTATCTCCAAATCTTAAAATTTGATCTTGAAGGATCCAACTTCTAGATCAGCATCAGTATCGGACACGCGCACCCGAGTCCGAGCAACTTAGCTTTCAGCATGTCCCAAAAAGACTATAAAAGCTCATTGAGAAGCAACCAAGACCGTAAAATGGGGAAATCTCCAATTTGCTTATTCTACCTTTTGTTTCAAACACTATAGGGTCGGAACAAGGATGAACTTTAAGCTCTTCCCTTCATCCCTATCTTCAGGATGAGATAAGATAAATTACCAATAAATTTAAAAGCTCAACCGCTTATCCGCACCCCATGGAAGGGATAGGTTATTCTGAATTTAGCACATAATAAAGCTCTTCTTGTTCTTCTTGAGTAGGAAAAAAATCTAAACTTTCAGATGGAATCAGTTATTTTCCTGCAATCTGATCTAGTGTCACTAAACATGGACTAAAAGCTTGAAGGAGACCGAAATACTTCTGTGGGATACGATGTGAATGCAACAAGAAAGCATTTGAGATGTAGATAGAGTCCTTGTTCTCTAGTTCGACAACTCCAACTTGAGTTCCTATTCATATGAAGCTTCTTCAAAGACAGCTTCAAGATGTTAATTGGTAATAATGAAAGATTTGCATTACAGACATTTTCTACTTTTGGTCATTCTCTCCTTGAACCTGAGCTAGAATTCACTCCTTTCATTTATTTAACCTACATCTAAGCATAAAGAGAAAACAACCTTGAATTAACTAATCAACATCACATGATAGGTAAACTACAACAAAATTGATCCTTCACAAGAAATCATAACCACCGCATCACTTTTTTGCGTATGTCTAGTCTCTAAGTATCTCAAATTTAAATTAAGCAAGCACCTCTAACTTCGAACAGTATGGTAGTTCCAAGTACAAAGAAGAACAGAACAAGTTGAAGTTCACATTACATACCCATTGGTAAGCACCTTCCTGATTCCCATCAAGAACAGTAACCCAACTCCCCTTTGACTTGAGGCTGCTTTTGGTCTTTAGAAAATCTCTCACCTTCAAATGAGATTTTAGTGATTCTAAGCATTCAGAAATCCAAAATTGAAAAAGAAAACTTAAAATTCTAATATAAGACATGCCCAAGCGGAAAGAAAGCCTGTTACGAATGATGGTCTAAGAAAGAAATCAATTTTACCGCTTGAAGAATCTTGTCAGATGCATTACCTCCCAACTGCCTCAAACCTGCAGTTGCCTAGATAGACTCCACATCAGTATTCAGTATATTGAGCAGGCTAATGAATCTAAATTTCAATCGTATGAAATAATTCTAATAACTGTATCCACTCACCCCAACTTTGACTGGTGTGTTACTGCGCAAATCCATTGGGACTACATCCTCTGCTTTTTCCAGAAGTGACTGAAGAGATTTTGCAGCTGCTGCAGGGTCACTTGCAAATGCACTCAAACCTGGTTTTTTCTGTAGTGCCAACGCCAACTATAGATGAACATTTGGGGCCAAGAGAAAGTCTTTACACAATATAGGCACTCATTCAACAAACTTACAGGATGCATTCAGTATGGAGAAATGTTTTTGCGGAAATGTTTTACCTTGGGAAATGCTAATTTAACAATGTCAGATGTGTATAAGGGTAGGTGGCATATTGTAATGTTCAATGAGGAATAAGATTATAAGTATAATGTCTTGATGATACTACTGAGTGGTAAAGGTTAACAACAATAATTGAAGTTAGAGTTTCGGTAATTGTCAAGTAAATTAACTTCCATTGATAAGTGGCAGAAGTGTGTAAGTGACAAAAGTTATTTTTCCCACTTCCTGTATTTTCCTGAAAAGAATTTCATGAACAAAAGTATTTCCTGTAAAAACAGTTGTCACGCCAAATACACCCAAAAAGTAGAACAGAGAGCCCGTCAGCCTGCAACTACGGGCTCCATTTGAGCAGCATTTTGAAGAATAAAACAAACTCAAAATCCAAAATTACCTGCACGAAGAGCTCGAGGTCATTGCCAATGGGAACAAGATCCAAGTGCTGATCAAAACAGAAAACATGAACTCTACTACCAGAACTACCCGCATCAAAGATAACTGCATAATTTCTAGATCCAAACTTGGGAGAAAACTTCCTGTTAACTGACCCCATTGAATCAGAAGGGTAACTTGTTGGCATTACAAAAAGCACAAAACAAATAAGCAACACAGGGACCGAAATCACAAGAATCACCCCACGGTATCTATGGATCTTATCGGTAAATGAATCCCCGTGTTGCCTGTTGCGTTTCAACATTTTCTCATGCTCCATTTGAAGTGGGTCCTGTTGCATATTCTCTAAAAGTTCGGCTGCTGATGGTGATCGGTATCGGATCTGACCGTTACCCGGGGGTTTCTTGGACTGGGTTTCTTGTATCGACTCCAGTTCTTCTTCTCTACAACCAGCAATTTCGAAAATTGTACAGCAGGAACGGCTGTAACTGGAGAAAGCAAAATGCCGCTCCTGTAGAGATTTTTGCTTTCAGAATGTTAGCTTTACTTCCTCTTTCGCAATCTGATTTTGATGGCAAAGGGCTGATCCGAGAGTACAGGATAAGCAAAGTGGAGAGTTCAGTGAGGAAGAAGAGGGACTTTCGGGTTTATGTCTGTGGAAATGGAGAATTGAACTGTTGGACTTGGACATGAACAATTTGGTCAGAGTGGAATATTTAAATGCTCTTTCCTTTTGCCACTTAAGTGAGACATGTGGAGAAAAACAATAGGAGTTAGTTGAAAAGTATAAATTTTCCTATGAACTTTGCCAAATTACTCATCCATATCCATGTTGTCTTAATGTTGATTTTTCGGAATCAGTCTCCCTATTTACATGAGGTAAGGTCTATATATACTCTATTATCTCAAGATTTCGCCTTAAAATTGCATTGATATATTATTGCTCGGTGAAAGCTCTTCGTAGTCTTTGGCTATGGTGGTAATAATTTTCTTCTTTGATAAAGATTAAAAACCAAGATAAAAAAGAGGAGATGGGGATGGGTGTAATCTTCACTCACCGAAGATTATTCTCTTCACATAAATCTCGAGATACGAAATGACATGGGTGAGTACTTTTGCAAAGATTAAATGTGATTTGGACATTTTCACTTTTCTATCTGCCACTGGCCTTAAATTGGTGACATAGAGTAACAATTGAATCTGTTACTGTGATTTAAATACATGCAGATTGAGATGATCAAATAATATAATTATTAATGTCAAATTATTTGTTAAACGTGATTAAAATAACGAATTAAAGCAATGAACAATAAAATGATTAACAAGAGAAAGTGACAAAGATTAACTTGATCTCCGACATAGTGTCCAGCAACGTCATCGGAAAAGTAAGAATTAGGTAACCTTGAGAGCTTTTGGTTACAGAGCTCGAGAGTAGTGGCTAGTGAATAATGAAATTGTGATGCAATACAATTGTGGGATAGGGTTATAGTTAAAGCTAAAAGGAAACATCTTGCATGAATTGTGTCTCCATGATGATTCATATTTGCGTGTTGTTTTTGTTACATGTAGGGTTGTGTGATTGCTGAAGAGGATTTCAGATTCAGTGGAAATGATTACACTTTTGGGTTTATCTTGATCGGTCACTGGACGTTCTCGGCCTTGTAGCTCTTGGACCAGATACGCAGGTGCAGATGCGGACCTTCACGGAATGTGGACAACTTTAGTGGACAAGCTCATGTGTTGAGGCCGATACTATCTTTGCTGAGTCACATTTGATTTGTCTTCAATCTCTACATGTCACCGTCCGATGCGTCAAATTATCAAATTCGGATTTTGACTCATACAAGTAGTCCCTCACTTTTCGAGCATTTACTATATTATGCTCGAAAAGTGAAAAAGTCTATCCATTTCTAGCAGGAAAATATGTGAAAAGACTTCTCACAACAATGATCTGACATGCACCCCCTTGCATTGAATGCTCCGGATAAATATCGAGACTTGATTGGACCAGTCTTAGCGCCGATTATTATGACAATGATGACCTTGCATTTTCTAAACCCATATAAGCCTCTTCACAAGCTCTTCACTCTTCACTTTGCATTTTCAAACTTTTTGCCGCTTAATCTTGACTTTCTAATATTTTCCTTGTATCCATCGTAACCTCGTCGGAAACCACCATATCGTAGCTTCTTTTGTTTTTTGTGACTTTTATACCTCTCAAATGCTCATGTTTTGCTCTATCATTGCCCATTCTAGATGAGTTGCCTGCTGCACATACCGATTCTAAGGCCTCAGAGGTTCTATCGGAGGTTGTCGTCGATGAGGCCTTTACTGATGAAGGTCCTTCATTGATGAAAAAGAAGATAAAGACAGGTGAACCTTGCGATCCCACCGCCGCCATGATTATACCCTCAAAGTGTTGTTCAGCAAAAACTGTCAACCCCGTACACAAGTTAAAAATTAGACCGGTGACTGCGATAAACTAGCCAGGGAATATTAATCAGTGATCTGAATCAGTCATTTACAAGTCGTACGTGACGAGTGTAGATGAGATGATCGAGTTTGATTATTGTTATGTCCTAAGCCTACAACCTGGATGCGAATGGCACTCGGAACCACAAGTAGCTCGAGTGAACCCTTAGGCTGGCATACTACCGAAAAACATACTGAAAGATACTAGGGAAGTTAAAGCATGAACCGAACTCTTATAAAATAATAAAATGAACTTTCATTAAACTAAAATATAAAGTCATTTGAAAACTGATACAACTAACTGACTGACTGTCTATTAAGCCTCTACTAACATACTGAGTACTGTGTACCGGGACAAGGCCCCTGGTCTATCTTTATTTAATAACTGGACTACTAAACTGAACTAGAAATGGCTAAGTCCCCTGAATGCAAGGAGAACTCATACAAGCTAAGGAGGTGGTATCTTAATGGAGCACCTGTTGGTGGATCTGAGTACCTGGACCCGTATCATGAAATGATGCAGCACTAAATAACTTCAATACATGGAATGTATGGTATGTAATAAAGCCGAGTAAAGCAATACTAATAATTGACAAGCTGTACAACTGAGGCATGAATATGATATGAAATCAAGATCATTAATTAACTGAATGACTGGGACTATGTGACTGAGCTTCCAAAACTAAACAATAAGAAAGTTGTATGCAAGTGATTATAGAAAAAACATACTTTGAAAAGTAAAGGCCTGGTGTCATAAATCATATTTTAAAACTCTTCTTGAAAACTGAATAATTGAGTATGTTGTATAACTGAAAACAAGTAACTAAACTACTAAATAGCTGATATGTTGAAAACATGCAATAAAACTAAGTGTCTGACTATCTGAGTCATGCACTAAACAAAGTAACTGAGCTAGCTGTAGTGAGAAAATCATATGCAAAATACTATAAATAATATTTAGTTAAAATAACTGATATTTCTGATTTGGGGAGTTTCTTATAACCAACATATATCATGTGAGCGCATAATGTCCAACCTCTGGCTCGGTTGGGAGAGCTATCCAAAGCCTTGCCAGGGTAGATGACGAAATTGAACTGTGGATCCATATTGAGCCCTTACCAGGGGCTTACTAAGGATTCGCCCGAACCAACGGCATGATCCTATCCTACGTTCGTTACGTAGTTTCAAGGTATATGTTATCTGAACCCATATCTATCTTGGTGTTAAATAATCCACCCAAAATAATTGCTCATATAATAAGCCTATCTGAGGCAACTGAAGCATCTCTATAGAGCTTTCTAGCTCAAACGTTGAAAAGATTATGTTAAAATTTGAATAGGAAAAACCTTCCCCGACTTTTATAGTTGTTTCTGCATTTTTTGGGCCTGGGGACCTTTGTGCATGCTCCACCATCGCTCCATACATTTTGGAATCCTCCATTTTGTGGCGCTTTGGATGTGCATTATCCCATCATCGCCCTGCATGTGAAAGCAGAACTATCTTTCAGTAAAATAATCATAACATTTTGTATCGAACTCGGTCTGACGAATGGTTTGAAGGGATGAAAACTACATTCAAAGATGTTTCATTTGATATATAGATCACATCTCAATTCATTATACATTGGGCGATAATATCATTTGAAGTTATATCATGTGCAACTATGATCGCCTTCTTCCTTTAAACATTTCCAATTTGTTCCAAGTTACTTCCCCTAATTATAACTGTCCATGTAACCTCTTAAACATAAGATTTAGGCTTTATACACCTTCATAACATTTTGAATACCCTTGTTTTTCATCTTAGAGCCTGAATGAGAATGGAATACTTAGTAAAAGATTTTGAGGTTTTACGATACCACCCGAGCCCCTCAGAAACCAATCATAGCCATATCTACAATAGTCCCAAAATATCATATGAACTTATGTGAAGTCTCAAATGAAGAAACATGATATAAATTCTCAAAATAGGGGATTGGATTGTTACATTTGAGCATGCATAGGGTTGAAAAGCTAAAACTTGGGGAGAAGGTTGGTTGGTTTGAAAACTGAAATTATTTAGAAGGTGAGGATGAAAGAATTCTTTTTCTTGCAATAAGGAATGTGAGTTTCTGATTGAAAGTTAATAAGAAATATTTTGAAAAAAAATAGGGAAAGCAATTTGAAGCAACAAAGGGACAATCATCAAAATTCAAAAGGTCAGAATCAAAAGAAAAAGACTAGGTGTATGTTAGGATAAAGGAAGTGTGCTTAAATTAATATTTTTTAAGTACTTATGGAGGTGTAGTCTCTATCTATATCTATTAACTTGTTTTGACTCAAACATTACATCCATGATTATGTCCTATTTGATTTTAGACTAAGCAAGTTTACATTAGTGCAGATTTACACGAAGGACAAGCTTATGATATCATTTATGTTGCATGTGAACTTCTTTGTGATAGTGAGTAATTCGTTTCAATATTTGACCCCGTGGATTGCATAGGAATTGCTACAGAGTGCATGGGACTATCTCTCTTTAATTTGTATTAAGATCTTTGGTTCCTGTTGGATAGATGAAGTTATTAGGCTTCTCATTTAGAGTAAGTAAGTGATCTTGAGAGAAATTGGTAGCATCGAGTTAGTCTTTTAAGGTTAGAATGTCATGAGAAAGTTATTTGAATGATTTGACCTATTAAGAATATTGTTTGCCACGATAGTATGACATCCTAAGTCGGGATGCACCATTAGAAATTGAGATTTTTCTCATTGCAATTCAATAAAAATTTTGTGTTATAAAATATGATTTTTCTATTCATTTTGCCATCGAATCAGTTCACTAGAAAAACACATGATGGGATACAGATTCTCACTGAAATAGTAGAAAGTTTCGTGACTTTTCATGTGAAAACACTATTATTTTTTTTTTTTGTCGTCTCTGAGTGGTTTTAGTTGGAGTAGTAGTTTCTTTGGGCTTTTGGTTATTGTTATGTATAAATCAATTGGGATGAAATGAGGAAGCAAGAAAGCACATAACTAAGAGCATCTTTGGACATGAATTCCAGAGTTTATGATATTTTTCTTCATCTTTTCATTATAATTTATGATTTGTCTGAGACATGAGATTGTTGCCATGACTATGTGTAACTAATTCTCTTAGTTCTAAGGTTGTGGATTTTTCCATGAATGTTGATGTTCAGGTTTTGAATTGATTTATTATATAGATATTTTTATTCATATCTCATGTTTAATTATTTGAATGTTTGTCCAACAATTAGATACTATCTATAAATCGTAATATGCAATTGAAAAAAAAAAAGTTTTATTGATTGCGATAGGATTGAATATGGGAAGTTCTTAAACATAAGCATGAGGAAATAAACTCAGATTCGCGGTTAGATGGAAATATATTTAATCACATTTTATAAAAATGTAGGCCATTAGGTTAATTCGAATAGACAAATAATAATTAAGAGATTGCTACAAGTAATATTAACCCTATTATCACTACTAGAAATAGAGATTTTCCCACCATAAATTAATAAAAAAATTTACTATTAAAAAATTACTATTTTCCTATTGAAATTTTCCACCGAAAAATATTAAGTGGCTATTTCTATTGATATCGGTGGGAAAAGAAAAAAATAATAGTGTTATCACAAGGAAAAATCATGAAGTTTTCACTACTTCAGTGAGAATCTGTTACCCACCATGCATTTTTTCAGTGAACTGGTTCGGTGGAAAATGGATGAATATCTCATATTTTATAAAATGATACAAAAGAAGAAGAAGGGGGATGGTTTAGGTCTGGGGTTTATTTGTCTTTTCATTTTTTTCCCTCACTTATTGTATTTCTTTAAATACACTTAATTATGTGTGTTATTTAATACTTCCTTCGTTTCAAAATGAGTGGTGTTTTAGCCTTTTGATTTTGTTTCAAAATAAATGACGTTTTACATAATCAAAAAGACATTAATGATGTTCTTCCAAATTTATCCTTATTTAAATGGAGAAAGTTTTACATAATCAAGAAAATGGTACTAAAGAGTTACATCTTTTTCAAGGTATTTATTAGGGGTAAATAGATAAAAATATATTTTTCTGTCTAGAAATGAATAATTTTTTTAAAAAATATTAAAAATATTATTTATTTTGAAACAGAAGGAGTAATTAGTTTAGTAAACACCTTCACATCCTTGTATTTATGGATATGAGTTTCACAAGATACATTTATGTCAAATAGAAGTATTCAAATGATTTTTAGTTTAGTTGGAGCACCTAATTTACAAATCTATCAAAGTTTAAAAAGTTATTTAGGTATTTAGTCTAATCGATTTAACAAATTAATATTCTAATATAAATTTTATAGTGGTAGTAATTAGGACTCCTTTTACACATTCTATTACTTAGTCAGCAAGGATTTCCAATTGTAAGTGGACATTTCAAATGGTATTGGATCGTAAGGACGTGACGCAGTGGATGAGATTTCCTTTCTCTTAATTAGAGGTTTCAGTTTTAAATTTTAAATATGAAAAATTCTTCATCGGAAGCGCTACCACCAATAAGCCTTATCCAATACGAATTTAAATTAATCAGACTCTAATGCAGATACAGATATATATAAAAAAAAGGAAAAAGGATTAAAAATCCATTTGACTATGAGAAATACAGTAAAGTTATCCTTATTTTAACTTTGGTCTTAAATATGCCCTTATCATTAGTAAATTAGTTCAGATTTGCCCCTCAACTATAGGAAGTTAAACAAATTTATCCTCCATTTGATCCCAAATATACCTTTATTATAAGTGAGTTAGACTCATATTTACCCTTCAAAACTAACAATTTTTTTTTCCAATCAAACCCTTTTATTTTAAAGTCAAAATATTATTTGTCTTCTCTAAAAAACAAAAAAGAAAAAAAATATGGAGAATAATTTTTTCAAAAATACATATCAAAAAAAGAAATTCACAAAACATTCTGTTTTGCTCAAAGAATAATAATCAACCTGCTCTCTTTTAATTTTTGTCTTTGTGAAGATCAATAATTTCTTGTCTACTTAATTGCAATAATATATAAATTTAGCTCATAGAAATAAAATTGATACTTTATGATCACAATTTCTTTAGCAAGATCAGAATTTTTTGTCAAGTATACACAATAACTCCCTGCAATTATTTCTCACTAGTTTAATAATTTCAATTTGTATTTTGGTTCTTGAAGATTACTTATTTTCATGTGAAAATTTTTGGTTTTCCAGAATTAATATTCTGTTTAATTTTTGTTAAATTTCAGGAGAGTAACAAGTTTTTAGATAGGGAGAAAACAGGAATATGATGAACAATTACATGCACTTAAGCTCTTTTAATTATTTTGGATCTGCCTAGATTTTTTGTAAGAAAATTTTGGGTTAAGATTATTGTCTTGCAAAGTGACATTCTGTCTTAATTTTTTCTTAAAAAAATATTTTAAATGGGTAAAGAGATTTAAAAAAAGTCTATTAATTTTGAGGGGCAAATATGAGTTAGTTCCCTCATGATAAAGATATATTTGAGATTAAAATCAAACGGAGAGTAAATTTGTTCTACTTTCTATAGTTGAGGAATAAGTTTGAACGAATACACTAATAATAAGGACTTATTTAAAATCAAAATTAAAATAAATACTTTATTTCTCATAGTTGAGAAACACTTTTCATCATTTTCCCATAAAGTAATATGTATACAACCATACATAGGAAATTTAAAATCTAAGTTTTGGCGCCGACTGTTTCTATTTTAGAGTGATCTTTAATTTTTGATCATATGTATTTTAAATAATAAAAAGGAAAAAAAAATACCCCTAATATTTTTCTTTAAAAATAAACGCAAGACAAACAAACTTCGCAAGGCAACAAAAATTGGCAAGACATAGGTTAGTTCTAGAAGACAAAAGTTCATACTATTGAATTTCTACCCTTACGCATAACTTCATGCTACTGAACTTCTGCCCTTTAGGTATAAGTTCATGTTACTTAACTTATGTCTCGAGGGTTCATCCGAGGGAGATATTGAGCTTCAAGAAATAGTAAATGGCCTTACCAGTACACAAATGTATAATTCTTCAGGATTTCAATTGTGCTTATATTCATTACTAACAAAAATATTCGTATATTCTCACTCATCCACGAATTTTTCACAAGCCAAAACCTACTCCTAAGAAGTTGCTGGATCGAAGTAGTACATTATATATTTGCCCGCCAGCAGCAGAGGGTTTTGTTTCTTGACTCGAAATCGAAATGAGAGCAATTTTGAAAAAGAATCTTAGAGTGTCTAGGGTTGGGCTAGAAGGGTCTCTTAACACCTTCTTTTTTCTTCTTATCGGAGTTATTTCACAAAGACTTTCTCGGGTAAGGAAGAAGGGGGGAACAAGCACACTTGGAGAGTGCAATACAACAGAGAGTTGTATGCTGCTCTCGGGAAGGATGAATCGTTCTCGAAAAGGAATCTAGTGATTCTCTCCCAATTGATTGGACCATAGGTGCGATGATTTACTTTTCGGGCAAGATCCGACCTAAAAATAATAATGCTTTGGAATAAGGATGAGTAATCAAATGAAATAAAGCGCTTTAATAAAAATTCATACCTAGAGCTAATATCACATAACCTGTATAAATTTATCTTTAAGGCTAAATTGGGCAAAAACTTATGCCTTGCGATTTTTTTGGCCGTTAAGGGCATTTTTGATCATTTTTTTTGTTACTAACGTGCCGAAGGGCAAAAATTAAAGACCACAAATTTAAAGAACATTAATTAAAGACCAACCCAAAATAAGAATATTTGTGTGAACGATCCTAAAAAGACTAGAAATATATTATATCACATTATTATCTTCAAACTAATCTCAAGGAGTACCTATTGCATAATATATATATTTTTTGATAATTGTGGTATTCAGGTCAACTTGCGCGCACCTTAACTAATATAAGTTTACTTGTAGGAATCAATTGAAAAAAATATAAGTTTTTGGTATATTTTCTCAATTTCAGTTTACTTTCACAACTAATCTGACTTATACAAATGGAAGATAAGAAGGGATATAACATAGATAACTCTTTCTTTGATTTAGAATGATTGTCCAAGTATGTAGGGTGAGTGAATTAAGGGTAACCAAAAAATTTTAAAATTTAAAAAAAGTGACACAAGTTTTAATCATTGAGCAGAAGTGACAAGTTTATAATTAGTATTTAAAGATATTTGACAACTTTTTGAATAAAACCCCATCTTTTTATTTTTACACTTTGACCCAACTTATATAGAACTCTAATTATCTAAAAGGGGGAAAAATAACCGTCAAAATCAATGACCTGCTCTTCTTCTTCGCTCGTTTGTTGTTGTTGTTATTGTTGCTGCTATTGTTGTTCCTCCTCTTCCTTTTCATCATCATCATCATCATCATCATCATCTTCATCTTCTTCTTCTTGAAGATTTGGTAGGGAAAAATTTATCAATTCACACATTTTTAGGTTGAATTTCCTTGTAAAAGCACAAGAAATTACATTTGGTAAGTGCACAATGTCATTTTGTGTGTATTATTCATCTGGGTAAAATTTTATTTTTTCAACAGATTCAGTAGTAGTTACAGTTATTGCAACAACTGAGTAATCTGTTGTAAAAATACTTTTATTTTTTCGCAACAACTTATAAAGAAGTTGCAACAGTTGTTGTACTTGCTGCAACAATTGCAGCAGCAGCTGCACCTTTTGCTGTTAGTTGTTACAACAACTAAGTAGTCCGTTGTAAAAAAGCTTCTAATTTTTCCGCGACAACTTATAAAGAAGTTGCTGCACTTGCTGCAACAATTGCAATAGTTGTTGCAACAACTGAGTAATCTATTATAGAAAAGCTTCTAATTTTTACGCAACAACTTATAAAGAAGTTGCAACAGTTGTTGCACTTGTTGTAACGAGTGCAGCAACAGCTGCACCTTTTGTTGTTAGTTGTTGCAACAACTGAGTAATCTATTGTAAATTTTTTTTTAAATAATTCCAACAACTTATAAGAAAGTTGCAACATTTGTTGTACTTGCTGCAACAATTGCAACAGCTGTTGCACCTTTTATTGTTAGTTGTTGCAACAACTGAGTAATCTGTTGTAAAAAAGCTTCTAATTTTGCCACAATAAATTATAAAGAAGTTTCAACAGTTGTTGCACTTGCTACAACAACTGCAACAATTGTTGTACTTGCAGCAATAACAACACATTTTTTTTGTAAGTTGTTGCAACAACCGAGTAATCTATTGTAAAAAACCTTCTAATTTTTCCGCAATAACTTATAAAGAAGTTGCAACAGTTGTCGCACTTGCTGCAACAACTACAACTGTTGTTGTACTTGCTGCAACAACTGCACTTTTTGTTGTTAGTTGTTGCAACAATTGAGTAATCTGTAGTAAAAAAACTTCTAAATTTTTTCAACAACTTATAAAGAAGTTGCAATAGTTGTTGTACTTGCTGTAATAACTGCAACAGTCGTTGTATTTGCCGCAACAAGTGCAACAACAACTGCACCTTTTACTCTTAGTTGTTGCAACAACAACTGCACCTTTTGCTGTTAGTTGCTGCAACAACTGAGTAATCTGTTGTAAAAAAAATTCTAATATTTTCGCAACAACTTATAAAGAAGTTGCAACAGTTGTTGTAATATCTGCAACAATTATTACATCTTTTTCTAAATTAATATTAGTTGTTGCAACAATCCCTAGAATGGTTGCAACAATTGTTGGAGTTGTTGGACATCTTCTACATATTTTGGTTAAAACAGAGACGAAGTTCAGTGAGATGTTACAACAACTCTCCAAGTTGCTGCAACAACTATTGTAATTGTTTAAGCAACTCTCTAAGTTGTTGCAACAACTATAATAGTTGTTGCAATAGCTTCAACAGTTGCTAGAACCATTATAACAATTATTTTATTTTATCACAGTCTTTTTCTCGTGTAATGACTAATTTTTTTTACTTTAAAATAAAATCTTTTCAAGTATCTCGAAGACCATTAATGGGGGACAAAATAACAATAGGAGTTGATTGTCATGGTGAATGGATCAAATCCAACAATCGCTATATTTGGCATTGGAAGGGTAGAGGCATGTAGAGACGGTAGCGATGATTGTGAACATATCATGTATGAAGATTTGATGAATAAAATAATTACCATTTCAGCCGAAAAAACTGAGAAGAAGACATATGAAGAGGAGGGCATCAATCGGAGAATCATTTTCGATAAAGAAAAATAAATGCTCCATATGCAAAAGGGTTGGGCACAAAAGAACCACATGCACAGAGCAAACTGCTACATAAGAACATATCTGATCTTACTTGTAATAACAAAACTTATTCTTGTTGTTGTTTGGGTACTTGATTCATATTCTCATAAACTTGCTGTGAATTTTCAAACAAGTTGCCTGACAGGTGACAACAACTGTTGCACTTGCTGGAAAATTTTCAAACAAGTTGCCTGACAGGTGACAACAACTGTTGCACTTGCTGGAAAATTTCAAACAAGTAAACTAATTTGCTACAACAACTGATAAACTTGCTGTGAATTTTCAAACAACTGGCCTGACAGGTGCCAACAACTATTGCACTTGCTGGACAATTTCAAATAAGTAACGTAATCTGCTGCAACAACTGATAAACTTGCTGTGAATTTTCAAACAACTGGCTTCACAGGTGCCAACAACTGTTGCACTTATTGGACAATTTCAAACAAGTAACCTAATCTGCTATAACAACTGATAAACTTGTTGTGAATTTCAAACAACTGGCCTGATAGGTGTCAACAACTGTTGCACTTGCTAGAGAATTTCAAACAAGTAATCTGATCTGTTGCAATAACTCATAAACTTGCTGTGAATTTTCAAATAAGTGACCTGACAGGTGCCAACAACTGTTGCACTAGATGAAAATTTTCAAACAAGTAACCTAATATGTTGCAACAACTCATAAACTTGCTGTGAATTTTCAAACAAGTTGTCTGACAAGTGCCAATAATTGTTGCACTTGCTGGACAATTTCAAGCAAGTAACCTAATTTGTTGCAACAACTCATAAATTTTCTGTGAATTTTCAAACAACTGTTGTACTTGTTGCATCAAGTTCGGATTAATTTGATCATGAATTTCTTGGATCAATCATATTATTGTTAAATATAGCAAGTAACACGACTTATATGAACATGTAGTTTAGTTGTTGGGAAATTTCAGCAAGTAAACTAAGTTGTTACAATAACTTATGTACTTGTTGAGAAATTTCAAACAACTTAACTAATTTGCTGCAACAACTATTTTACCATATGACTTTTAATTGTTGAGATTTTTCCAGCAAGTAACATAACTTATTGCAGAATATTAAAATATAAAGAACACAAATATATTAAATATTAAAACACATACATTCACATAACTTCAAATATATGATGTTCAGCCCATCTTAGGGCAGGTTGTTCGACAACCAGAATTAAACATAAACAATAACTTAAAAAAATCCAACAAATTATTCAACAAAGTTTTCATAGAAACAATCATCTGCTCAACCACCTTACAACACTAATTCATTATCAACCATCCCCACAACCCATCTCCACCGCATCCGCTCAATAGTATTGTCATTAATGAGATTCATCGAACTGTTGATAATAAGATGCTCAATGAAGGCAAGTGAATAAGGACCGCATGCTGCCCAAGTGTTATTCTTGGGGAGACCCTTCTTTCGTTCATAGATCCACTCTTCATTGAGCAACTTGGGCAGCAAGTGGTCGAACATACCACTTTATTTCAAAAATCTAGGCTATGTTCCATCACTGACTGAATGTGTAGGAAGAAGTCATCTTCTAGGTAGCAAGAAATGTTGCAATCACAAACATTTATCACTCCATCATCGATTAAGAATTCAAGAGTGACAAAATATTTTGTGTCAAGTGTCATCACAGTGAAGATTCTTTTGGTTCCAAGCCATGGGACACCTCCTGGGTAGGGTTTGGCACCTTTGCAGTAATCAAGAAAATAATCAGTGAAATTATATTCATCAAGACTTTATTTTAATTGGACAACACCCGACTGTAGACTTTCCTCACTCAATTTGTTATACACATTCTTCATAAAGTTGTAGAAGTTAAGATCTAGGATTATGTCTGTGGGATCATAGTGGTTGGGGTAGTCCATATGTCTAATACGCATTAGACATAATATTTCATCTATATACTACAAAAAAAGATAGTCAATTACTTGTTGTAATAATTTAATGAATTTGTTGTAACAACTGCAGCAGTTGCTTCATCTGTTGCAGCAACTTAATAGAATTGCTGCAACAGATGCAACAACTGGTGCATTGGTTGCATTTGCTGCAAAAGCTTAATAAATATATTGCAACAGATTCAATAGTTGTTGCATCTGTTGCAACAACTTAATAAATATATTGCAGAAGATGCAACAACTGCTGCATCTGTTGCATCAATTTCATTGAGTTGTTGCATCTGCTGCAGCATCTCAATGAAATTGTTGCAACAGATGCAGCAGTTGCTGAATCTGTTGCAGAAGCTTAATAAAATGCAATAACTGCTTAATTGAATATAAATAAAAGTTGTAGAAACTTATCCAATCCTCCTACCACCTATCCATGTCAGACAAACACTTAAAATCTTGATAATTAAATTCATGCATTGTGTACAATAATTCAAACAACATGGATGTCAAACCTTATATTTTTGACGTCTGTATCAGTGAAAGTTCTGCTTAGATCTCTTCCACTACTATATGCCTCGACGGGAGTAGACCGGACATTCTCATTATTTTCGTCTTCTGATTTGTCATCGGTTGTTGTGGATTTCTCATCATCATCATCATTATTATTTTCATCTTCCCCCTCTCCACTATCATCATCATCATTATCATTTTCATTATCTTCCCCATCTTCATTATTATTATTAGTATCATCACCTTCCCATCTTCCTCGTCCTCACCATCTTCATCATCCTCTCCATCTTTATTATCTTTAGAAGCATGCCCCCTTTCACTTTGTTCTTGGGAGGAATCACCTCCATCTACTTGAGAGGCTTCTTTGGCCTTTAAAGTGTCATCCTGTTGCTTCTGGCTTGATGCGTCCTCATTTTACGCTAAGACTCCTGCTTGGTCAGCAAGCACATCCAGATAGCTTGGACTCCTAGGTTCTTCATTTGTTTCTTCTGCTGTGTCCTAGTTCTTTCTGATCTTCTAGAAGCAACAACACTTGTACCGATATTTCTTGCTCTTTTTGAAGTCATTTTATCTGTAAAATATTAGATAAAACAGAAATCAACAATTAATTTAATCATTCAGTCAAAATAAATAGTAAAAACAACTACTGCAATTGATCAAACAAGTAAAATAAATATTGATTTTTTAACACCTCTGTGAGTTGTTGCAACAATTGCAACATTTGTTTGATTTTTTTCAACAGTTACTGAAGTTGTTGCAATAAGTACAATAACTGTTTGATTTTTACCAACAACTGTGGAAGTAGTTGCAACCACTTCCTCAACTGTTGAAAAAAATCAAATATTTGCAGACCCCTATTTACTTCCTAAATTATGAAACAACAATGAGTACAAAAACAACAATAACAAGTTGTTGCAACAACTTTAGCTCTTATTTGGCAAATGTTGATTTTTTTTTTCAACATCTGTGTGAGTTGTTGCAACAATTTCAACAGTTGTTTGACCTTCAGATTGTTGCAACAAATTATAAACTTGTTGCACCAATTCAAACGACTTGTTGCAACAACTCCAGCAGTTGTTATATTTATTTTTCAGAAGGAAGTTATTACAACAACTTAACCTCTTGTTTGACAAAATCAAACAACTGCTGAGGTTGCAAAAATATTCTATTGCAACGCAACTTTTGATTTATTCAAACAAGTGCGGAAGTTGCTGCAACAACTTTCTCAGTTGTTGGAAAATAAAATCAAATAGCATCACACTATTTTTTCTACAACAACGACTACAACAACAAAAACCACAAGAAAAAATCCCTACCAGTGACACTATTTTAAAAAACCACAACAAGAACATCAAGGAAAACAAATACAACAAACACAATAAATACAACAATTAAAGTCATCCAACAACATAATATGCGAAACCCATCTTCTTCTTCTTTTTTAACCAAAAATCACAATTTTTAGTTCAAAAAATCAAAACCCTAACTGTTTACCACAGAGCTATATTTGACAGAAGTGAAATTTTCTTATCTCTAAGTAGAGTAGTGTGTGTTGATGACTCATTGACGTCGAAGGGGCTCACCGGCGAGATGATATTTGAAGAAAAATTGCTAAGGAAGAAGACGCAGTGAAGAGAGGAAGAGAGGAGGAGCGATGGTTGAGTGAAAAAAAGAAAGGAGAAAAGGCATGTGTTGCAGGGGTTGGGGTTTTGAATTAATGGGTTTGGCTTATTTTGTAATTTATAAAAATTTACCAAGTTTTATTACACAACAAACTTCATTTAATTTAATCCTAATTTTAAAAAAGTTTTAACCTAGACTAATCAAACTTGTCACCTTTTTTAATTCCAAGACTTATTTGTCATTCTCTACTCATTTTCTTAAGTATGTATCCCTGGAATCTTTTTTCTTTTACTCTTAAATGTTTGGAGATTTTGCAGGTTTGCTTATTATGTACTTCCGGTCAAAAGGCAAGTTGATCGAAGTGCTACTAGCTGCTTCAATATCAACGGTTGCTTTGTTATGGGAAATATGTCAAGATCAATCTATTCTTAAGAAACCAAACATCCTTCTAATGACAAAAACAAAGCCCCAAAATTAGTACTGAGGAATTTATAGCCAAACAGTCCTTAAAGTTGGCTAATTATGGGGGAGACCTGTCCCCTAAACTGCATTTTCTCCATCTCCGACGACTCATAAAGGCGCATGCATAGGCGATCAATGATCTTCAACCTTTGAAATGTTTTATTTCCGCCTCTACTAGTTGACAATTTCATTGTAAAATGAATCATCATTCGATTAATAAATAAACATGATGCTAGTAATAAACGTGGCCAAGTGTAACAGAATAATTTCACTTGTTTTCGCAGCTTTAACATTAGAAGTTGAGCATGCTTTACATACACCAACAACACATTACTGCATCATGGATTGAACTCGAGAGGGGTTGGTTTGGTGGTGGTGGTGGTGGTGGTGGTGGTGGGGTACATCACGGCTCCTCTCTCCTTGAGAATCAATACATCCCTTATCTTGAAAAAGGTTAAGGTTCAACCTCAACATAAAAATAAAATGGAACACCCAATAATGCATCTTTCACTTGCCAAGAACTACAAGATCATCCCTTTCGTTCTGGTGGAGACAGGTGGGATACCATTTGTCATTATATTCATGCTTTTTCTAGAGGTCTAGAGAAAGCAGCAATCAATTCAAGAAAGAGGTGTGTATTAATTCTGGAAATATTAATCTATATATTTATATAAAGGAGAGACCTCAACCCGGTGATGTGGCATGCTTTATTGATCAGAAAAACTATTTTTTTTCTATTTTTTTGCATTTTTTCTCATTTTTTGTGTAGTTTTAATCATATTTTTTCTTATAAGGTGCTTTCTTAAAAAACCAAAAGTCACTTACATTAACTCCTTTTCATTACACCCATCACTTTTCCATCTTCTGCTTTTCCCCAACAATCTATCTATATCTATATATTTATATAAAGGAGAGACCTCAACCCGATGATTTAACTTTTTTCTTTTTTTCTTTTTTTGCATTTTTTCTCATATATTTTGGAGTTCTAATCATATTTTTTCTTATAAGGTGCTTTCTTAAAAAATCAAAAGTCACTTACATTAACTCCTATTCTTTACAACCCATCATTTTCCCATCTTTTGCATTTCCCAACAATTATAATATTATTTTCCCATAATATTTTTTCTTAGAAGGCCTTTTCTCTCTCTATGAAAATACATGTATTCTCTATTTTCAATGTAAGTTTTTAAATTATTACTATCAACTGCGTGCCCTTTCATCTATTACTCATGATTCTGAATTTATGCTTTTATATTCCCAACAAACAAACAAACAAACAACCAAACAAAAACTTTCAATGGAATATGTAAGCATATAATAAAAGTCGGGATATTTTTCATACATGACTAGCGTGCCGTATGGAGCAAATGAGAAATGTGTGTTTTACTCTTTGCAAAATTTTTGTCTATTTCTTAGATAACGCTTCAACTCTTAAAGGATGAAATCTACTTTTCGATTTATTAGGTTTTAAATTTTATGAACTAATTTGTCAATATTCATGTTATTATGATGGACTTCTCATTTTACTTTTTTTTGTAGAATTACCTTCAAATTTTGATCATATAAGTAATTTATGGATTTGGGACAACTTGAGGATCTCAAAATGAATTTTGAGATTAAGGGATGACTTGAAGATGGGAAAAAAGAAGATATTTGCGTAATGTTTCATCCAAATTTGTGTCTCTACCTGAAGCTTCAAGTGACATGTATATAGGTCCTAAATAACTTTAAACAAGTCAAAAATTTGTAATTTTATTGTGAACAATATTTGCCTTTACTCAAGTTACATGTATATATTTTGGCTGATTATGCTGAGCAAAAGATGAAATACATGTCAATACTTTTTCTTTCGATCATAAAAAAGGAGAACCAATGATTTTCCTCTTTCTCCTATGTTTTGTAAGTCTTTTTTCAACACTTTATTCCGAAGTAGAATATTGTTTCACGACATGCTTGAGTTGATTTATAGATTTGCTTAGTCACAATAAAATAATTTTTGCACAAGATAATGTGTTTGATTTGGTAGCTTATCGACTATATATTCTTAAGAGTAAAATTGGAGATGTAATGTTATACCCCGTAAGATTCTCGGCACCTAGATGACCTATTCGCGCGTTGGTTAAGTATATTTGAAAGCCATACGTGCTAGGAAAAGGCCCGGGAAGGGATCGGACGAGTAGCCTGTCGAACCATTGCGGAAGGAGCCGGGACAGAGCCCCTCCGCGATGGCAGCGTGTCACGGAGGTGGGGCCACCGCGTTGGCTCCGTGACACGTTGGGCCTGTCCAGGCCCAAGTATATAAAGCCCCACTTCGGTTTTAAATGAAATAATCCTTATATTTTCCAGTGAAAACAGAGAGAAAAACCAGAGAGGAGAAAGGGACGAAGGTTCCTTGATAATTTCCTTCCGATTATGCTGCCAAACGTTGTCCAAACTTAAATTAACTCCAGATACCGAAGTATTTAGCAGCAGGGAGCATTCCTACGGATTTAGTTTCGCGAAATTTGACCGACAAATCATCGCGCTACCGGGCTAAGGTAAGTGAAATTGCTCCAAACTAGTGTCTATGTGTTCCTAGCTGTGAAGTGAATATTTCTCCCTTCTGGACTTCTGGAAAGTAGCTAGTTTTCGATCGTCTTTCGATAAGCCTAAGTTTAGGCTATAGTTATATCGAAGGTGACGTCGTCCTTCAGAATAATGTTGTATTTAGTACTAATTGACGTGTTTATGAATGCAGTTGGGGAGATTTAGCTGGAATACTGACCGAGCCTCGTCCGACAGTCGGATAACTCGAGGTTAAGGTATGTAAAGTTGTTCTTCGGCAAGTTAGTAAGTCTTAGCTTGGTAAATCATAGTAAACTCTGTATTTGAAACTCTCGGAGTTGAATGTTGAGAATTAGGTAAGTCTAATAGATTCTGAGCTGTGCTGCCGTATCGTACTCAGTTCGAAAGTTAGTAAAGCATGCGCCAAAAGGGCGAGTTAGCACTCCAGATTCAGTATAGCGTATTGTATGATTAGCAAGCATGTTGTAGAATAAAAAGGAGATAGACTTTCAGAATAAAGTTAGTAAAGTAAAATCAGTTAGACATACAGTTTTATGGCTACAGATTAGCCATTTAGACATATAGTATCCCGGCTACAGATTAGCCAAACAGTTAAAGAAAGATTTCAGAATCAGTATAATCAGTAAAGAATCAGTTCAGTATAGAAACAGATCAGAATAAGAAGTTAGGTTTCAGATAGTCTTTTTAGTTATACATGCTTGCTATTTATATGTGCTATTTCTTTGTTGAGACTTGATGTGGCGTGAGGGCACCTTATTGAGCGTCCTCGCCGCCCCTGGGTTGGTAATCGTGTCGCCCACTGAGCGGGTGGGTTTACGTCACTCCAAGGAGTGGCATGCCGTCCCCAGTTTGGACGAAGATGGGATGAAGCTTTCCCCATATCAGGCTGATCAGCATTACAGTACAGATAGCCCTGTTGTGCGCAAACGCCAAGGGAACAAATACAGATACAGTTACAGTACAAATCTTATTACAGGTGCAGCTCCGGTTTTCAGATAGCCCTGAGGAGAGTTCCAGGGAACCAGACCCTATCTGCTACTGTCTGCACAGGAGTCCTCCGGACTCAGACACGGTTATTTATATCAGAGGCTATGGCCCGAGCCGGAGACCCAGGGGACCGGTAGAGGAGCTCCTAGTGAGCAGACGAGTGGAGCGACTTATTTTTGGTTGGTTTTGACCCGAGTAGGGGTATATAGATTGTTTGCTTGCTTGGCGCCATCCGGCTTATGGGGATTGGTATTGGCTCTTGCTTGCTAAATGTATATGTATTTATGTGTTTTATATATATTAGTTAGTTAATAGACAGCAGGTCGCCGTGACTACAGACACGCTCCTGCTTATCAATGCAGAAAGGTTTGATCTAGTTCCTATCAGCTCTTCAGATTCAGTTATCTTCTGCTCCCAGACTTGTTAGTTATGTTATCTGTACTCAGTTGTATTATTTCAGTTGCTTTGCATACTCGGTACCAGTGGTACTGACGCCCAGTGGGGCGCTGCAATACTTGCCTGCAGGTACTCATAGACGAGGAGGTGATCCCTCGTGATCCAGCCAACGCAGCGTCATCAGCTCCTGTCATCCGGAGCTTGATATTCAGAGGTGTATTTCATTTTCTTTGTTGTATAGTACGGGTAGTTCGGGGCCCTGTACCGACCATCTTATCAGTATTCCTAGAGGCTTGCAGTTTGTATGTATTTCCCTGTGGTCAGTTGAGCCGGTCGAGTAAGGCCGTGTAGTTGTTATAGCTGTTTAGCATTCCAGTTTATGTTGGCCATGTGAGGCCTTAGTTTGATAGTAGTGGTGACCTTGCCGGTCACGTAGTTATTTTTGCGTTTTATTGTTGGGTTACAGATAACTAGACAGCATGGTGGCCTTGTCGGCCCGCATAGGTTTCCCCCTTGTAAGTATGTTTCTGGTTAGCTGAAGTTTTATACAGGTGGCTATAGGCCCAGTTGGCCGGAGGCTGTGTTTACAGCCGTTATATAGCCCGTTGTTTCCATAAATCTGAGTTAGAGCTAGCCAGACACCAGTTGTGCTTAGGCTCACCAGTTAGCAGTCTAGATCCTACTAGGGCACCAGGTGCCAGTCATACCCCCCAAGGCGGGGCGTGACATGTAACTTTTGACAGTTTCATTTAAAGAATCGGAAGTAGTTGTTAAATTATTGTTGTCTTTCTGTTTTATAATAGGTTATGTCTTCTGTTTTATGATGCGCGCGTGCTTGATGGACTATAATTTCCTTGATTACTTTTTTATTGATTATATTACTCCTTATTTGAAGAAGCACATATGTTCTTATTATTTATGTTATGATATTTGATTTTTATGGTGATTTTGAAGGTTTTATTAGGAACATGAAAGGATAATCGAGAGAATTAGTCCCATAAAAATTGTAAATTATCTTAAAATCTGGATAAGGCAATGACCTTTTTGTATTTACTTTTTAGCATGATAATATATATCACTCACTTCTTTTGCTTTTTGTATGTTATTCTTGTGGTTTTTCAATTCTTATAGATCACCAATAATTTTAACCATGGTCATTAATCTCATCAATTGTTTTTCCTCTGTGTCTCTTTTAAATATTCTTAGCACTTATATACTTGAAAATATTTGATGTAAATACTTAATAGTACTATTTGTAGCCAACTTAGGGGTCATCTACTCACTATCTTACTTGGTTATTGTTTTTACAGGAAATTTAGGGGTTATATGATATACTCATTAAATATAATAATTAAAGTGATCAATAAGATTTGAACTTCTACTAATGAAAACAAAGAAAGGAGTACAAAAAGAGAAACAAGAATGACTCCGGTATAGGAAGTGTGGACACTTTAAGTTCTATATGCCTTAAATTAGACATTGATGAAATATTTCTATTTATGTCATTTCTAATATATTTTCAAAGAAAAGATTAGTTTCTTTTATCCACTTGAATAGACAAAAAATTGAATCAAGAGTCATTTTAAAAATTCAAGTTGGAAGAACCAGGATATGAAGAAAGTCCATCATAACTTTTTATTTTTCTGTTTTGTGTAAAGACTTTTTATTTTTCTATTTTGTATAAAGACTTTTTGTTTTTCTATTTTGTGTAAGGTATGAAATATATAAGTTGTATCTTCCCAGTTTAACTTGATAATGTTAGGATAAATTATTGTACATCAACAAATAATGTCTCACTACAATAGCTATAAACTCTTATTCCAAACATACTTAAGTTAGCTATACGAATCATCACCGTGCCTATCACTTTTCATTTATGATTATAGCCTATGTTGCTTAGATCCTCCATAAATGTTATCATAATCATGTTGGATCTTTCAAAAGTATACAGCTTTTGGAGGAGAATATTATCAAGATAAAAGAATATAGATAGATTTCAATAATTACAACTTACAAATCTATGCAAGTCCCGGTAAAAAGTTTATCCAACAGTTTCTTTTGTGTAATAGTTAATGGTCGTCCTGCCAAACATGCTCTTTTTCTTTGTAATAAGTAGATAATAGGTCCCTTTGCAAATTTTATATGACTTTAATATGTGTGTAATTTTTTCATTACTTTGTAAAGTAACTCTACTTTTTTGCCAACATAAAATTTAATAGTCAAGTATATTCTCTTCATTAATTGATTAATCTGAAATTGTATCTATGATTTGTTATGAAATATCAGAATTAACTTAACATCCCGAGTTGATATTGAGCTGCTTTACATGACTATTTTTCATTAAATAATTTTTTTACATTTAAATTTTCAAGATATTTTATCCTTTACTTATCTAATTAAGGTGTTTAAAATTTACTTTAATTGATAAAATCAATTCACACGCTTATTTAATTGTATTTGATGATATCGTTTTTCATGCCTAAATAATTAAACGATACTTGTAGGAACATCTCTCTCACCAAAATGATTCCAAGGATACATATGAAATGTTATGCAATCCATTCAAGTTATGTGATCTAATCATTCAAGGTTGTATATCTTTAAAGTAGAAAGTGAAATCTAACAGGTATTTTATTTTGTGACATGTGAAATATTTTTTTGTTTCATTTATTGTAGATTTTTTTTTCATGGTGCCATCTTTCATAGAAAATCTCTTCTTGCTTGAAGTGGATAGAGATTTCAAAAGTTCTAGCAGCACTATAATTTGTATTTATTTTTCATGTGTTTGTTTGTTTAGCTGGCTTTCTCTTATCGATAATATATGATAATATGTTTCAAATTTGATGCATCGATGACAATACAGAAACAATAATATTAAAAAAAATTATAAATATTATGAATAAGATTGCTATCCATATACCATAAATATTTTCCACCCTAATAAGAGGAAAGACGATTATGTTTATGCTTGTGGATTTGCAATCCAAAATTGTTGTATCTTTTTAATTGTTTATTAGAATTATTTTGGAGACCATTTTGATGAGGGAGCAACAATGGAAGAAGAGTCTATTTTTGTTGATTTACTATAATTTTGAAAGTTTTTTTTACTCGATATTACTTATAAAGAGATTTAATTAGTTCAGACTTTAGACATGTTTTTTATAGATAGAAAATTAATTAGGTATTTTTCATATTTTTTTATTTTTCTATGAATTAATTTATATTAAATAATCACTTTAATAAATCCACTTTTATTTTTAAATGATCGCGCGAAGCGCGAGCAATTTAACTAGTGATGGATAAAAATAGATCAATGTAGGTTCATAAAAGTAAACATCAAACTAATCAACAGGAAGAGGCATACACAAAATGGAAGGAGATCTGATTTCAGATATGCTGAAGAATCATTACAGGAATGGATCAGCAGTCAGCAGTTTCAGGATGAACATATAATTTTGAGACTCAAAGAATATAGAACATGCAAGTTTGAAGACAAAGGGATGATTAAATACAAAGATGGAGATACCAAAAACTAGTTATGAACAAAGACCCAGCCTGAATACAAAACAAAATCATTAAAAACAATATAAACAGAAAAAAAAAACTAAGAAATACTGCTAAAGCTCTGAAAGAATCGCAGGAATATAATGTGATAGTTCTGCAGTGAGAGACTGGAACCCATTTACAAGCTGTGTATGAAAATCCTGATCTTCCTCCCCGATCAACCTAAAGTGTACTCGAATAGCACGTTTGCACACAGCCATAAATTCAAGAAGAGCAGCAATAAGTTGTTGTAGCTCCTGTGAACGCAACCTAGTTGCAGGCTCACCAGAAAGGAAAGCTGTGCAGACGCTGAGGACTCCACTGTTAACCTGTAAAAATTTATTTGTACTTAGATAGGCAAACTCCAGCAAGAAAACCAGAGATAACATAAATGCACTGTTAGATGGAAATGAAAGATTAGGTAGCAGCTGAAGATAACCAGTTTAAATGCATAAAATTTGCAGAAATATCAGCGCCTATTCACAAGAATCGGGTGATGTACTAAAAGAATAGTGAATATACAAAGACATGAACACTCACTTGAACTGCAACTGAGCCTTGAAGAATCCTCTGTAAACTCTGCAAACGGGGAAGTTGATCACCTTCTGAGCTTCGAGGCTCTTCAAGTTCATTCCTTAATGCAGCTGTCCTAGTTTCAATCATCCCAATTGCGTTCTCAACTGGGGAAAACTCCAGGGACTCTGATTTGATAACCAAGAGTCGATTCACTAGCGCAGGAAAAGATCCCTCAGTTTGCAGAACTGTTCGCCGCTTCCATTGGTCTTCCAAGCCTCCTTGGGTCTTTCCATTTTTAGTGAAAGGGGTATCAAACAAAAACCGATCAAAGACTCGAGCACGGACACTTCCAGTAGAGAGAGAGAATATCCTTTCCCTTCTGCTTCCTAAATCTTCATCCTCCATTACAGGATCAACTGCAGTTATTTGCAGGTAGCAGACTCCAGGCTGTAACTCATCTGCTTTGACTTGTCTAGAATCAGGAATTACGTGTAATGTAGTTCCATCCATTCTCGACTCGTAGATATGGCTCAATTTCTCCATTATGTCACCTAATCGCACATCACGAGGCTCTCTATAAACATATTCTTTCCTATCCAGCTTCCCAAACTTCTCCCCGTAAAATCCTACTCTATAATATGTGGCGTCTGTGAAAGGTATAGGGCTTGACTCCTGCTCAAGGATGGACTCGTAGATATTAGTAAGTGATGTGTGGCATTTTGCAAGCTGTCCATATGCCTTCCTGCTTTTATTTACTGGGATTACAAGTTCTAGAATGCTTGCACAGAAATGGAACAACTCAGCCTGATTGAAAAGCTTATTTGCAAGCTGTAAATACTTCACAGCCGAGTCAACTGTGAGCTTTGAAGCACCATATCCCTCCACCTCAGCTGCTGAAGCCTCAGAAGTGATGTCACTGCTGACCATGGGGCATATTTTGCGTAATGCACTCACATGATCCTTGCTCCAGACACCATCATTCCTACACACAAGGGCCTGGAAACAGATACATATCAGCATCACAGTGCAACATATATCTAGTCATGTTTTAACTTCTAAAAGTCAAAAAGCAATGTTGATTAGAAGATCATTCCATGGAAACATATGCCTCTCGGCATCAGCATCACTGAAGACCTAGTAAAATTAGTTCAAGCATCCAATATCTAACATTATAACTTTTTCCTACCAAAAATAAAAACACTACAACTTTTAGTATCAGTTTCGGGTCTCTAAAAAACAGGTTAACTGTAACTGAAAGTGTCGGGAGAAATTGATGCACATGGGCATCAGGTAGTCCCAGAGTGATGACTTCAAGCACATCCGTATAGAAGAAATCTCCGACAAGATGCATAAGAATACTTGACCCTATAAAAATAACCATTCCTCAATCCTAAACTAGCGGGGCCGGCTCTACAAATCCTAAATAACCACTCCCCTCCATTTGTGCCTATTTCTCTATAACACCCAATAACTAGTCTTTTATGACAAATTATGGATTCTCTAAAACTAGATATATTTAAATCTCACACTTATCACTTCAGTAACATATAATCTCCAAACAAACTAAACATATTTCTACCACACACCAAACATAATACAATTTTCAACTAGTTTTTATTTGGTAATCAAATTTAAACTAATTGGTACCACCTAAATAGATTTTTTGTTTCCAATAAAGATACAGAATATTTCAAGCTGTATATTGAAAATCAGACAATGCTCCATCAAATTCATGTAAAACACTTAGTCATTCCCAGGGTTTAACGCAGTCCTAAGTCATCGCAATAATAATAGAGACAACAACACAGCATTCAAATAAGTCAATGAGTAATTCCATTTCCCTTTTGGGAGAGAACTCTATCACCCATTAAGAGTCGCATCAAATTGAGAAAACCCTCCAATCATAAAGGGGATTTCATGAAAAGCCTACTGCTTTACACCACATACAACATGGAATCCTTATATATCTAAAAAGTGTTTGGATATAGACCAACCTTGGGACATTCTCTAGCAATATGTCATATGTAAAAACACCACATCGTAATTCGTAACCAATCCAGCACTCTTTTTAAAGAGTTACCATTCATCGTATTATTATATTTTAGTTTGACAGATAAACTTAGCAATGAAAAGGAGTCATATAAAATCACTCAGGTTGCATATATATCTCCATGATTCTTGTGGAGAAGGATAATTCTTCAAATAATCAGAATAGACCTCATTATTCTCACACATAAGGCAACAATTTTGATAGATGAATTTTGGAGGCCTCCTGGCAAGAGGTCATTGATTTTAGGCCTCTCCTAGTTGAAGGACCAAGTAGATGACTTGATCTTTCATGAAATCTAGATCTCCAAATAAAAAAGAAATGACAACTCAAAAAAGGTTTTTAGCAAATAAGGCCAGAGAAAAAGTTTGCATGTGAACCAAGATGAAATTAGGTTCTAAATTCATCAAGACTAGAGTTATTGATAAATTAAAGCATACACATCGCATTAGTATCAGGTGTCTATTACACATTTTCATGTACAAAGTTTGAATAGAAGTGATGAGAGAAATCATTACGTTTTGTTGCATCAGTCAATCAATTATTCCTCTGATACATTCAGATCTATTCAAGATAAATTTCATTAAATACCAAATATTTGCCTTTTAAAGCAAATTCAGAGTTCTCTAAAACTAGATGTTCTTTCAATCTCCATGTTATCCCTATACGCATGCACAAATCTCTAACCAGAATATAAAGACTCCAGCAAAAAATTTTGAAGGTTTTTTTTTTTGGTCGAATCTTTTCTGTTTAACTTAAAGTAGATGGTACACCAACTAGGTTAACATGATCAGAAGAAGATCACATTTTCAGTAGCAAAGAAAAATCAAGTCACTGCAGAATAGAATTAAATACTTTAGCAGAAAGCAGTACCACCATACGAAGACGTAAATCCAAAGTCTAAATGCTGATCTTTATGAAAATTGGACAATCCGTCCCAGTAATCAAGAAAAGATGTTCTATGGATCTAAATTAACTAGGAAACAGATGAGGAAAGGATCTTCGGCACTAACTTGGAAACAAATAAAAACAGATGATTTTTCTCGGTGAAGCAGAATTACTAACTTCCTCCTTCCAACATCACTAGAAGAAACAGGAAGATGATCCAATCAAGTTACCTGCATCACTACACCAGCAACAGCAACAGCGCATTGAGCTGCTTCAGCCCAAGACTGCATTTCCTGATGAGCATCACAAAGATGCAGTAACCACATTATGTGAAGATCTGGTACAGGAGCAAATGCCATTGCTAGTTTATAAAAGCTCTCTGCAGCTGCATACCTGTCGACATTCATAACAGAGCCCTGCAGGAGAATTATGAGAGTCAATGACAAAACGTGATTGCAGAATAATAATAGTTTGAACTTAGAGCAGTGATTAAGGAGGTCAAACTTACCAGAAGAGCATGTTCCAGGCTGGCATCAAGAGCCATAAGAAGACTTTCAGAAAGAAATTTCACCTCAGACCAGGACCAGCGGTTTTCTGCCGATCCTTCTGGAACAGCAACCAGTGCATTTTCTGGGAGCCCGGACTCTAATAATAACAAGGAACTCTTAGCCTCATCTGCCATTTCCTCCAAAGATTTTCGAAGACGACGAGCTTCACCACTTTCTTCTAGTGTTCCATCAGGTTTCATTTGTGTCACTTGAACTTCAGACATTAACTCTGACAATGTAATGGTTAGCATGACTCTTAATCTTCCCGTCTGCATAAAATAAGAGAACGAGCTCTGCAGGTCGAACAAAAAACTAAGTTTAGCAATCAATACATAAAGATTACTCAAACCTGTAAACTAAGTGAACAGGAACAATGGTGTACAAACTTCCGCTTCAAGCCTTACCCGAATAAGTATCTGCAACCCAATTACAGCCCTCTTCCTGATATTGTCGTTTCGAAACACTGCCAGCCGAAGAAGGTGGAAAGCAATTTGCTTTAAGAAACGATCATTTTCTCTTGCCATCAATGTAGCTCCATGAAGTTCAAAGATACTGTTGAAGACAGGAAAGAGTGCTTTCCAGAAGGAGAGTGGTTGATTTCGTGAGAACACATTCATAAATATGGATGTGATACAGTCAAGTTTTCCATAATCAGTAGCAATACGCTTCGTTGCGGCAGTCCGTGAGAACTTCTCAGAAACTTCTAAAACTTGAAGACTAACAGCAGCACTCAGGTTCTCTTCCCAAAGTTCCTGAAATGATCTTACTATTAAGTGATAGAAACTAGTTTATGGCAGAAAGATGAAGAGCAAAGAGTCATTTCATGCTGCAAATGTATGTATCACAAGGTTTATGACTTCTGACTAGAGATAGGATGTAAACCAAGGTTTCCAAATCTAGGAAGTAAAACAAATAAAACCCATGGAGGTGTACCAGCTTTTGCCTTAAGATTGGGTGCAACGATTCCCTTAATGCTAGTGCTGAAGCTCCAATTCTGGAGGACTGGGCTTGAGCTAGGGCTTCTCTCAAAGAATATGGCTGACTAGGCGAGCTTAATTGGGAGTTGACCCGCTGCCACAAATAACCATTATCCGGAGTTCCCTGAAGATGTATAGATCTTAGATGCAGAGTGCCACAGAAGGAGAAAGGAAAAACAGTTTTATCACAAAAGAGAGGGAAGGAGAGAGAGAGAGAGAGAGAGAGAGAGAGAGAGTGCATGTGTAACACTTGAAAATTGTGAAGCTCAAAAGAATTGGTCAACTTTGAACACATGTAACGTACTCGGACTTCTTGCCTTGCTGCCTCAGACATATAGTGGTTAATTGCAGGTGAAAGTCTGTCAGAATATTTTGGGGATGCAGGTCCATCCCCTATCACACTACGAGAACTACTACCAACAAGCATGCCATCAGCAGGTTTCCTATGCTGCAAAATATGTAGAATCAACATGAGTACCTCAGAGCCAAATGGTCAAGTAACATACAAATAACACCAAACACCAGCATTCTAGAGGGCAAAATTGCCAAGTTCAAATTATTTCCCACTAAGCTCCAATGATATGCTCTGTTCTAGAACAATTAAATGATTTAATGGTATGACAGAACCTTTTAATGTAAAAGAAGATACCATTTTCTCCTATACATCACCTATAGTAGTAGTTTAAGTTTGCTCCTAAAGCATTCTTAACTGTTAAAAGCTCTATTACCGCTATCCTAACATTTGATCAGGAAAATAACACAAGACATTGACATACTGAATTCTGTTTCTCTTGGACGAACCAACAAACAAGTCAGATAAAGTCAAACCACTGCTAATGAAACACTCGTCCTACCGCACAAAGACCTAGTTTATGTCATCCAGCTACAAATATTCCTATTTTCACATGAGACGACTATGTATGGGTAGCATGTCAGCAGTTTTTATCATTATACTCATAAAAGATCTTCTTAAATTGGCTATTGAAATCATTTCAGGGATGCAACCACATGGGTTGCCAAATGAAAATGAAATCTGAGCTTCAAGCTGAATGTATTCTGAATGTTAAATGATTTGGCAGTTCAGATTTCAACCTCAAAATGCAACAAGCACTCTTCTAAGAGTTTGAAGAATAATCTGGTTCGGGCAATGCTCTGCTCCCAAGCTTTAACAAGTGTTTCATCGTCCAAGTTGCGCACTATTTGCAGAAAGATAATCAAGACTTCACGCTTTTCAATTGTACTCAGATTGTAAAAGACAGGCATCTCATCCAGGATCTGCACACACATAAAAATTTCAGAAAAGGCGAAAAGCGTAGAAAAGCTCAACGTGTGAACTGGGTATTTAAGTGCAAATGCAAGCTTGAAGCAGATGAAGAAAAACAAGATAATGTATATGCAATAAAAGAAAATAACAATATATACAAACAGCCAATGTGGACCAAGAATTTCAAAAATTGTAACTGATTGGACTAAATGATGTAAAATCATGCCAATCAAGCTAAAACAATCACTAATATCATTCAAGAGTCCGATTCAGATGCTTGTTTTCAATTGATAAAATAAGAAATTTTACTAATGTTTGGGGGAGAAAACCCCCAACGCAAGATGTACACCAAAAAGTAGAAAACCTACAAAGAGATGGTTTTCTACAAATGACATCCACTCCTCTTTCTACACATAATGGAACTTCCTGTATGCATCAAAATGCAATAAGGGATAAGAGACTACTCCCCCAAATCTCTCTCGAAATGACCCAAATAAGTGCAAGTGGCACAAACATTCCACTGTCTTCTTCTCCCTTCATTTACTTTGACTCTAGCCGAACATTACCTCTATCATAGTGCCCAAAATCACCCAAAGTATCCTAAACTGGTAGCATCCATGGTGGCATACTTACATTAAAGATTGACGAGCTTCAATGGGAAAATAAGAAGATGCTTATCGTGAAAAAAGAGCCCAAGAATGAGTCAAAGTACTGTGACAAAGAGTGGGCTAAGTGTTACGCTATTTCATAGTCCAAGTCCAAGCCCAAGAGGAGGATTGAGGCCCACGTGGAGCCCCAAAGGAGATATATTTGCATGCCCAACTTGATTTGCATATTTAAAGTGCCCTTCGCCGGACCCTACACATAGCAGGAGCTTTAGTGCATCGAGATGTCTTTTTTTTTTTTCAAGCAAGTCTATTCTTATCATAAACCATCTATGAATTCCGCAGCATAGGATCAAAACTATCAAAAAATGTACAAGGAGATGGTCGACCCCTTCACCTGAGCCCTTGCACATAAAACACTAATTGGCATAAGTAACCTTCCTCTTCCCCAAATCAACCGTCAAGATCACCCTTTTGTTGCTAGCCAGGTGAAAAACCCATCTTCCTCGGTACTCTATATAGAAAAGCAACCTCTCCATTTTCAAAAGCTTATCATAATAACACTGCACCAGTTTTGTTGCTCAAGGGCATCTAGTAACATGGTATGCAAACTATGACGATTGTTTTATGGCCTGAAGCAGTCTCCTCGAGCATGGTTTGGGAAATTTAACAGAGTTCTTTAGGAATTTGACATGGTCCGTAGTGAAGCTGACCATTCTGTGTTTTATCAACACTCTACTCCAAGTTTGTGCATGTACATGGTGATTTACATTGATGACATAGTCATCAAAGGAATGATGACGAGGGAATTACCAAGTTGAAACATCATGTTTTTCAGCACTTTCATACTAAGGATTTTGGTCGATTGAGGTACTTCTTGGGCATTGAGGTTGTTGAATCAAAATCAGGAATTGACTTTTCACAGAGGAAGTATGTGCTTGATATTCTTGGGGAGACATGAATGACTGATTGTAGGTCTATTGATACTCCAATGGATCCACATGTTAAGCTCCTACCAGGTCAGGGGGTGACTCCTAGTGAACCTGAAAGATATAAGAGGTTGGTAGAAAAATTGAATTCTAACTGTGACTCGACATTACATTGCTTTCCAAGTCAATTTTGTAAGTTTGTTCTTGGATTCTCCTTGTTACAGTCATCGGAATGCAATTATTCACATTCTTTGAAACATAAAATCTGCTCTAGGAAAAGGAATACTTTATGAAGATAGAGAACATGAGAAGATTGTTGGATATACGGATGCAGACTAGGCAGGCTCACCCTCTGACAGACGATCCACTTCTAGATAAAGTGTTCTAGTTGCGGGAAATTTAGTTTCTTGGAAAAGTAAGAAAAAATGTGATTGCCGGATCGAGGGTAGAAGCAGAATATCGAGCTATGGCAGTGACAACATGTGAACTAATATAGATCAAACAACTACTAAAGGAGAAATTTGGAGAGATTAAAGAAATGAAAATTGTGCGGGTTAACGAGGTTGCACCTACACATTGCATAGACTTTAGTGTTTCACGAAAGGACCAAACACATAAAGATTGATTGTCATTTTGTCACAGAGATATAATACTCTCTAGAGACATCATCATAAAGTTTTGTGCGGTCAAATGGCCAGCTTGCAGACATATTCACCAAGTCCCTAATCGGTCCCAGAACAAGTTATATATGTAGCAGCTTGGTACCATTTTATATGCACCAGCTTGAGAGGGAGTGTTAAAATCCTTGTGAATATTCTAGGTTATATGTAAATATAGTAGGTAGCTTAATTTACCCTTATAGTAATTAGGTATTGGTTTCCTTTCCTTTTTTAGAACATGTACACATAGTTATTTAAATCTCAATAGTTTGAGGGAATAATCAACTGAGTTTTCTCTCACTCTCTTTTTTCTCACAGTTATTAAATATGTTCACCAAAACCTTGTAATGTAGAGCGCTGTAGAGGCTTTGCAAGGAAAGCTAAGACTATTAAGTATTTTGGAACAAGAGATAACAAAATTATCAATAAGGGCAAATTAAAGCTTATAAACATTGCTCAACTAGAGTCGCGCACCTGGCCAACAAGTGGAAAATATAATTGAGCAATATATAATTTATCCTCCTGCTTTTGGTAGCGAATATCAAACTCGTGCTTACACATGAGGACCACCAAGATCCTTGCAGCCTATAAATATAGAAAGTGAAAATTTAATGTACAGCTAGAAAACCTGAGCTAGGAAAGCTAATTGCACTGAATTCTCCACAAAGAGCATAATACTATATGGAGGAAAATATTGAATAAATATATCAGCATCCAGTTCAGTACTCACTTTTGCCCTCATCGACAAGTCATCATGATCCCATGTAAGGAAAATCTCTTGAATTAAGATAGATGAAAGATAGTTCCTGTATATAAGAAATATAACACCACAAATTAAAACTGTCGGTCAGGCCAAGTGATTAACAAACAATGGCGAAGCATAGTGAAACATTGCAAGCATTGTAACTGGCACTGCAAGCAAATCAAAATAAGAAGTTTAAACCAAGAAGCATACTGCTACTGCCATTCCATATGTTGCTTTGGGAAACAGAAGAACATGAAGCAATGAAGAATACGTTTTTTTTTTGATAAGTAAAACATTGAGGAATACATAAAAAGATGAAGTTCAGAGAAACTTCTTTTGCCCATGAAATACTGTTCATATTTTAGGTAACATTTTTTATCAGGTAAAGCAACAATATGGAATAGCATTCTGGAGTACAATGAAAGGGAAGATTAATCCTATAGAACTGTGAGATCTAAAGTAGGAAATGGAGCCGAAATGCAATTTTTAGAAGCAGAAATTGTGCGTTGACGCCGTGTATGTTATCAAGCTATATCGAACGTCTTCACACAGAAGATAGCAGTATTCATTGAGATTTGCAAAGAGTGGGAGGCATAATTTCGTGGGACTTGAACTTCAGTAAGAAACTTACAGAACTGGGAGATGGAAGAGGTTCACATTACAGGAACAACCTTACAAGCATTGAACATAGATCATAGACAGAGTGCTGGAAACGGGAGGACTTGCACTTCCACAGAAAAGTCTTTCTCTAATTTGAGAGGGGAAAAATGAAAACATTATGACAAGTAGTTCCCATATTCCACAACTTGGATCCCTAGAGCGCCAAAAGAAATGTGTCTTTCCTTTGTTTGGACACAGGAATCCATCCTAACAGTTGAAAATTCGACGAAAAACAGATTTACTTAATATTAGCTGGTACTTTCATGTGCGAGAATGCAGGAGAGGACGTAACTCATTTACTGCTCCATCGTCTTATGAATCTTGGTTAGGTTGAGATTTTGGAATACATTTGGAATTGAATGGATAATACCAAGAATCATTAGGGAGCAGCCCTTCAGATGACAGTGCCGAAAGAAAAGGAATAGAAGAAAAGCATGAGACAGACTCCTCAGAATTCATGTGAAAAATACTAAAGGAGAGAAATAGAGGTGTAATTGAAGGAGAAACACTTATGTAGGTATTAGTGGAAAAGTTTTACTCTATGTACTTGTAGGAGCACAAATGATATTTCAATTTGTCTTGACTATCGGTTGCTATTGCACAAAGTCATGTGTGCTTGCAAATTTTTACTCTCTTCTTGTATTTATACCTAGAATTCAAGGTTTCTCCATCATATTTCTTATCAATAAAAGATCTTCTGGTTATCCCAAAATTGAAAAAGCATTAGGAATCTAGACAATAATTAGTCTCTAGAATCTAGTTTGTTGCATTACGGGTTGTAATGCATTACGGATTGTTACAACTATGCAATCATTAGACGTCTTGCTATCAATATCATCAGCCTTTCACATTATGGGACAAGGTGAGATCTATGGGGCAAAGATATACGGGACAAGGTGGAAGTGGTCTCCATGGTGGATAAGATGTGGAGAGCGAGATTGAGATAGTTCGGGCATGTGAAGAGGAGGGGCACAGATGCTCCAGTGATGAGCTACGAGAGATTGGCAGTGTTAGGTCCAAGAAGAGGTAGAGGTAGACCGAGGAAGAATTAGAGAGAGGTGATTAGATAGGACATAACTCATCTCCAGCTCACTGAGGACATGACCGTAGATAGGAGACCATGGAGGTTGAGGATAGTAGGTAGCCGAATGGTTTCTCTTTTCTTTGTGAGAGAGAATGTTTCTAGTTTAGAGCACATTATCTGCTCCCTCTTCTTTGTATCAGTATCATTATTAGTACTCCCTCCAATTCAAAATAAGTGGTGTTTTGGTCTTTTGATTTTGTTTCAAAATAAGTGGTGTTTTACATAATCAAGAAGACATTAATAAGGAGAGTGTTTTACATAATTAAGAAAATATTAAAGAGTTACATCTTTTTCAAGATATTTATTAGGGGTAAATGGGTAAAAATATATTTTTATGTCTAAGAATGAGTAGTTTTCTTAAGGGGTGTGCCCAAAGCTAAAAGCACCACTTATTTTGAAACGGAGGGAGTAGTCCATTATTATCTTATTTTTCAATTTTATAACTACTGTTGTTACTGTTACTTCAGTTACATTTACTATTTTTGTTGTCAATACTTTTCTTTTCTATAGTAATTTCATCATAACTTTTTACTCTTGTATTTTTTTTCAAATCTATTTTGAAAACGCTTTTCATGAAACGAGGGTTTACCGGAAACAACCTCTCTACCTTACACAAGGTAGGAGTAATGTTTGCATACACCTCACCCACCCAGACCCCACTTGTGGATCATAGTAGGTATGTAGCTATTGTATTATGTACTTCTTTCAATAATCATAGGAGCTTGCAAAAATTAGCCCTATTCAAGGCTTACACCTACTTTCTTTGTAACTACGCCCATTCACTTGCACTTGCTCTATCTAGAGGCGGATCTAGCATTTAGCTTTATGTTTCAACCTTTAAAACTTTTAGTATTGAATCGTTTGTATTTTTACAATCATGGGTTCAAACCTACTATTTTGCAATTTTAATAAATTTTTACACATTAATTTATCTTCTGCATCGAAAGTACTAGGTTCAGATGAACTCGCAACTATATAGTTGCATACTCCCCTGGCTCTATCACATGCATCATTTTATTTATGATCAAAGACACAAAATGAATCATCATGAATATAGTTGAATAACAAGAATTAATACCTCTTTTGTTCCCTAAGTAAAAGGAATTGTGCAATTTTTAGAATAACTTCAACATTCATGCTGTCCTAAATACTTAAGGTTATTGTCAAGAGTAGTGTAATGCCCCGAAAACCCTAAGATCAGACCCGGAAGTTGAAACAGAGAAAATAGAATTTTCTGCACCATGTCACAGAACGAGTCGTCCTGTGACCCGTGGGGTAGGCCACGAGTCGTGGAGTGACTCGTGGGGAAGGGTCCGGACTTGGTTGAAAATTTGGAAAAATTGAGTAACCACGGGTGTGACCACGAGTCGTCATGTGATTCATGGTCAAGGGTTGACTGGAAGTTGCAAAATTCGGGCAGTGTACCTAACGAATCATCACCACAACTAGTCGGGTACACCACGAGTCATGGTGTCCCCCGTGGTGACTCATGAAGAGAAATCTTATTCAGTGGCAACGGGAGACGTCACGAGTCGTTAGGACAGTTATGACGCTTCTAGATAAGCAGCTCTGACCTGTCTTAGAACACAAGTTTCAGAATCCGATCCGATAAGACTCTCAAGGTACTTCCAGATAGGTATTCTTGACTTAGTCTTTGGCCCCAGTTTCGAGCTATCAGCTTAGTAGTTAATCTAGGACTATCCAGTGGGAGTAGGACCAATCACCGAGCGGACCGGAGTTCCAGCGCACCCAGGTTCCCAGAACTACGTTGCCACCGTAGGTTATTTTTATTGGCCTCATGGCCCTGGACCTGTGATCACTCATTTCATGCCTTTATACCCTGGCAAGGTATATTGTGTCCTACCGATGGGGTGTATTCATCGGACTCCACGTCTAGCTCACGTGGTTATATGTCGGTTATAGACTCTCCCGCTAGTCAGTTTAGTTCAGTCTCAGATTAGCTCAGTTAGAACAGTTTCAGACTACTCAGTTCAGTACAGTACTTCAGATTAGTATCTCAGATTTAGGGCATGTCTTTGACCATCAGACAGGGTCATTTTGACCATCTCAGTATATCACAGTTTATTCAGTTTCAGTATTTCAGTTGGTCATTGCATGTCTTTACAGTTCTGTTGTTTTATTCTCCGTGTTATGGTTTCTCTCACTTACTCAGTACATTCAAAGTACTGACGCATACCTTTTATGCTATATCGTTTTATGATACAGCTGCAAGTTCTCAGTATCAGCATCGTTAGCAGATCTTGCCCAAAAATTTTCAGTTGCATCAGTGGTGAGTCCTCATCTTGCGAGGACGATGATTATTTCTTTTCAGTTATATTTCTTTCAGTTAGACTTAGAGTTAGCTGGGGGCTTGTCCCAGCAACTCATCAGATAGATGGTTTTCAAACACAGACATAGATCCAGATTTTTTTTAGTTGTTTTTAGTTGTATTAAAACTTTATGATTTAGTTCTTCTTCATAAATGTTTTATTTTATTATTTAAAGCAGCATTTATGTTTCTTCTCAGAATGCCAGTGTTATGATGGACTATAGGTTGACTTGGGGTTACTTGTGACTCCAAGTACCATGTCTCGTCCAGGGTATAGACTCGGGGCATGACAAGTAGTCCTTGGAGGGTACTACAAGTGGTATTGAGGAGAAATAACAAGTGTTAAAACAAACGGAGGAGATACATACAAGTTTCTCCCACTTGTTGGTTTATAGAGATCTAGCTTTCTTTAACCTAGTCATACAAGATGAGCATCAATGATGGATGTTTTTTTGTAAATGACTTGTATTGATGGACAAACCTAGGAACTGAGCAAATAAGACCCTAGAACAATGGAAAATGATTTTGGAGAGCAGGATTTAAGATAATAGAATACATGCAATGCAAGTTTAAGAATAAACTACTATAAGAGGAACAAAAGTGAAGTGAGATTGAACAGGATTGTGATGCCCAACTGCAGATAATTTGGATATATATAGGGACAGTTTTCCAGGAAAATAGCATGATATATGAAGATGTAAGACATATAATTGAAAAAAGGATGGTTGAAATGAGGAGTACTACAGAAGTGCGATGCAATAGTAAGATACATAATAAACAAAAGCCAAGTTATATAAGGCTTAATACATGACCAGCCCCTTAAACTTACCAGGATATTCCAATTAGACACTCGAACTAAGACATGTTTCAATTGCACACCTCAACTCCTAATAAAGTGTTCCAATTAAACACTTTTCATTGAACTATTGAAATTTTTTTTTGCATGTGTTCTCATTCATCTATTAGGTAGTTAACTAACCATATAAAATATCTCATTTCCTTAATTATACGTGTTCGCCTCAATAAGCCATAAAAGCCCATGCATTTTCTATTTGAGGTTGATGTGTATAACTAAAGGAGGTGGCATATTTTATGTGCTTAACTTAACTATCTAATACACGAATGAAAACACATGCAAAAGTTTTTTCAAAATTTGAATCGGAAGTGTCTAATTGAAACACTTTATTAGGAGTTAAGGTGTTCAATTGGAACAAGGCTTAGTTCGAGTGTTTAAATGGAATATCCTGACAAGTTTAAGGGGTTGTCTATGTATTAAGCCTATATATAATAGCCGTAAAAGTATCAATTTTACATGAGAATGAATGTTGAGACTCTAATGTCCAACACATCCACAAGATGAATGTCATGGAAATACACAGATAAAATAAACATGTAGCCATATAAGAATGGAACAAATTAGTAATAATCACAGCAGACACAGAACGTAGACAAAGATTGCTAGGTCATGTCCTATACAGATCTCCAAATCCGGAGGTGTAACACCATAACTAGGGCTGGGCATAATTCGGTTGAAACCAAAAAAAACCGACCGAAAGTTTCAATCTTTCGGTTTTGGTCGGTTTCAATTTTAAATTTTAAAATTTCAGTTATTCGGTTTGTTTTTTTAATAATTTAATTCGGTTAACCGAAAACCGAATTTATACAAATTAATTTTTTCTAAACATAATATATTGGACTAAATCCTATTTTCTAATGGTTCCACAACTCATATGAATAAATAAAATTGGCCCAAATTATAATACCCAACCCAAGACCCAAGTACCCAACTAAATCTAAATGTCTAAAACCAACTCTAAATCAGATCCAGTTCAATGTTCATCAATCATCACTGTAAGTCTGTAACGTAACATCAGTAGGTCACTACATCACTACATCACTATCTAGGAGAGCCGTTCTCATCTCCGAGACTCAGCGACCCAGCGTCTCTACCTCTTCGGACTCCGGTGACCGGTCTCACTTTCAGTCTCTCACCGTCTCACAGAGACACTCACTCACAGACCTCAGAGGCTCAGACGGGGGATGCAACGGCAGGGAGAGTTGACATTAGGAATAGGTTCCTCACTCCTCACTTTCTCTTCCTCTCTGTGAATTAACGCCTAAACTGATAGAGACGGACTGATATCTGAACCAAAAAATCGAAAATAAATAAACCGAACCGAAATTGTAAAAACCGAACTGAACCGAATTTATTTCAGTTCGGTTTCGGTTAGTATTTTTAGCAAACCGAACCGACCGAACGCCCTCCCATAACCATACAAACTGAAATTGCAAAAATTGAAAGAGGCAGACCTAAGATCACCAACAGGGAAATTGAGACCTATAATTTCTCGAAATAAATACTAACTTAGCCAAGTACAAAACCCCGTGGAAGCAAAGATTGCGTACCAACAAGTTACAGTTAAGTGGCAGTTGTAATATACTAATATTCACTTACATTAAGCCAATGCTTGTTAGGAGTCTTTTAGTTTGATTAGAGACATGTATGTCAGATAGGGATAAGTATGAGACCAAGAATTCTAAGTTCAAAGAACCCCTAATTTTCTTTAAAAGACGAACCAAATATCCATATCACCATGAAATTATGTACAAAAAAAGTGTGTAGTTCTGACAAATTCAAAGGATTTAATATACCCAAAGGTATATTTATAGGACAACTTAGACCTACACTTAAACTTAAGGGACCATCTATGTCATTCTCTTATGCTTTTCATAGTAGGAGTTATTTGCGGTACAATGCGTAAAACATGAGTGATTTTATTCGTATAACACAAACAAAAACAAAAGTTACTTTACCAAATCATTTCTACAAGGAATTAACTCAATATTTAATAAATTTATAGATTTTACTTCTCGGAAACTGAACATAAATCATTTAACCTTGTAGAATAGATGTTTTATATAACTGGGTAGCGCTATAGTAGAATAAACAAGGTAAACCAAGCATTATTTGAACAAAAGAAGATGGTTAAAAATATTTGAACATTTACCTATCAGAAGGATCTCGTCCAGGCATTTCAACAAAAAGATCGTGATCACATAAAATTTGTAGAAAGGTAAGCTTGCAGTCATGCAGCACCGTTTGACACACTCCAGAGAATTTATCAAGGTACAAGGACACCTGTAAACAAGAGCAATTACGATGAAGATATATAATTATTAGACTGCGGGAAAATAAAAATTAGAACAATTTAATGTAACATCACATAACATAATGATATCAAGAAAATTCTATTTGGTGCTGAATAAAACCACAGCCGCAGAAGGGCTGAAGAAAATGATGTTTCCCTTGTGAATTAAATACGACCATCGCATTAACATTTTAATGTAAATAATGTCAGTTCAGCATACCTAATCGACATTCTTTCTGTTATTTTTCTTAGTCATGCTAAGAATTCAAAGCAGGAGAGATGTCTTTTTAGTTCATTGATCTAAAGGAAGATTGCACTGATTGGTACATTCTGGTGAAAAGAAGGAACAATGTTAGCAGTATAAAGGTTGTGTGAATTAGGCGTGGATTTATAGTGTTCTGGTCGACTCAAGCGTCCTAGAAAAACATCTTTTTGAGCCAACCAATCTAAAGGAAAATTGCACTGACTGGTATGCGCTGGTGAGCTGAAAGAAGAAATCCTGTTAGCAGTATAAAGTTGATAACATAAATTCAGCGGAATGCACTGTTCTAAATTCAGACCCAAATGTATTTTGAGGGTTCAAATAGCCAACCCAACTAGTTTGGGACTGAGGCTGTTATTATTGTTTTATGTGCCAGCTGTATTGTTCTGCATCTACCATTACAAGGCATAGGAAATATTTATTGCAGATGGCCAAAAATAAATTAGTATATGAGTATAGGATAATACAGAACTTCAATAGGTGTGGGTGTTTTGTTCTAATTGAAATAATAATGGGAGAGAGAAAGAATGACAGAGAGAGATCAGAAGTAATCATCTTGATATTAGCTCTAACCCTTGCTCGTTGGATGTGGTTAAAAAGATTTTAAGCTACTTGGGGAACAGCAAATCTCCCACCTTTGTGCCGATGAATAAGAGATATGTAAATGCAGCAGCGCTGAATAAAGGGCCAGATGTTGAACCTAAATTATTGGAAGGATTGTGGGAAACACAGTGGCGATGGAAGAAGATTCTCTGAAGTAGGGGTGAACTATATTATAGCAGATGACTGCTTGGTAGATTTGGAGATATCACTTGAGAGGTCCCAGATTTCTTAACTATTCAAATATTGGGCTAAACACTCTATGAAGAGTCCAGCAGGAACCAAGATGATGTATTACGTCTCAACCATTGACTGGAGAAGAGAGGCCTGACAGGGCTGAGTAATAAAGAACAAGAGTTACAGCAATTAGAGATTAAATCAGAATGACGAGCAAAAGTTGAGTTCAAAAGCTTACCAGTTCAAAAACCTGACGAGGCTCGATGATGGATAAAAGATCATAACAAAAGAAAGCCAAACTACTATTTAAGTGCTTGGCCAAGCTCAGACCTTTCTTGCAGCGTTCATGAACTTCTGTTAAAAGGCAATCATACAATTGAACAACACATCTAAAAACACCTTCTTTCAATTGCATTGGCGGGACATCTTCACCTGTGCACAGAAGGATGAAACATGAAGCTAATCAATATAAAGCCTCGATTTAGTGATTTTCCAAACACAACTATTTGGCAGTCATAAATTTAAAATTTTAAAAGAATGACTCTACACCCAAACAGATTAAATAACGAATAGTCTAAGACTCCAAAACCTAAACTCTGCATTCACATTTTGTAATGGAAGCCATGGTTATTAGCTCAAAAACAAGTTAAGCAAATGCAGCCTGATCATTCATGGTGGACATAGAAGGATTAGACTACCTGATCACATCCTTAAATGAAAATGATTGGACTATCATGTAGAAGAGACACCGAGTTAGGGTGCAAGTGCCATCACAGCTTAGGGGATTTTGGGCCGTGACAAAAAGATTGTCCAATTAAGATCACTAAATGTTTTACAAAACCACAACTGTTTTTCTCTGATCAAATCCAGCAGTACTTTTCTTCTTCTTTCTTCTCTATTGTAATTTGACCGGGCAGAAGGAAAACAATGAATACAATTGCTATAAAGACCCTATTTGAATGCACTTTCCAGACAGGAGGATTTATGGAGAAGCATGATTAGATGATTAAAAAAAGATATGGTAATAACAATGACAATAGTAACATGTTACCCGATGGAAGATTGTGATAGAAGGATCGAGCCTGCTCCAGTGCCATTGACTTGACAATTAGCTCAAGAAAAAACCAAGCCATTGCCAGGACATCATCATAGACAGGCCCAACGCGGTACCCTTTTGCCTGTAACAGAAACCAAAGTAGTTAAGACATAAAAATACAGAAAACTCAAAGAAATGAATGGTTACGTAGTTTCCAAATCATCAAACATCATGTACAGAGTCCTTTCCTGTGACACTAAAATATTTATTATCCAATAACAGTAAACTGACTAACAATGACACGCAGAAGTCAACATGATATACACAGATCCAACACATACCTACTAAATGAGACAGACTTTATGATGCAGGAGAATCTTGTAGAAAACTTTCTGATTTAATATACCCCTGCTAGATCCCTTTGAGTTTTCTGTGTTTCCCCTGATGCTGTCACTGTTGCATAATATGACTAACAAACCTTATCTTTTGGTCCTAGTTGATATGTATGAACCATGTCACGGGTTAAGTATCACTTAAGAATATATTGTCATGGATTGAAATGGAAGCTAGTTCTTTCTGTTTTACTGGATGAAGAGTTCTATGCCTTTTAGGCTTCTGAACCTAGAAGCCATGATATACTTTTTAGTTTCTCTTCATTTCTTTCTGAAAGCTGTTTTTTTCCTTTCAGATTCTGCACTTAATCTCTACATAATCTATTATTAAAGAAGATTTTCAAACCTTGAAATCCAGCAGCTGCACTCAAACACACTACAAATAGTTATTTGAAACTTGTGTGGCGAGCTAGCAATGCCATTTTCCTCAAATTCCATTCAGATACAGCACAATTGAAAGACTGGATACCTTATATTGACAGTTGAAAACAAAAGGATGGTGGGGCCAAATAGTTGAATGTTTGCTGTTCAGAGAGTGGAGAAACTTCCGTTCACCAATTTCTCATCATCTATGACAGTACCAAGACTTTCACCTCTAGATATAACTCTCTTCTATTTAGTAGATAAAGTAATTGATAATAATTGCAGAAGGATGGTAAGAGATTCGGGAACAAAACAATGACAGAAATACTGAGTTTGTCGCTATTGTTCTTGTTTCTGAACAGTTCCATGAGGAGGATCATGAACGGTGACTGGATGGGAAAAGTTGGATAACAGAAGACTAGTAGTCAGAAATCCAAGACAGGAGTATCCGAGCACAGCACTAAGGCTGCATAGACAACCAACTAGAAACAAGAAGCTGCATCGAACCACAAGAGTTGCAATATCAAAATTCCCCCTTTTAAGCATTGATGGAATTATTAGTTTTTGTGTCGCTTACTAGCTTTCCTTCCCTAGTTCTACAAGTTGGAGTCCCAGAAAACACAAAAAAGAGAAAAAGGAATGCACTGAATAACTTAACTGATGATGTAACAATCCCTCAGATTTATCACAAAACATATTCTCATCAAAATATACTCCATCTAAAATTTTGTAAGATGTTACGTATCTTCTCTTAGAAATAAAAGTAAAGCTTAAATATTAACTTCATCACACATCCAGCTAAATTTAGATGAATCAGAACAACAATTGTTACTCTTTATAGTTGAAGGTTCCTTCTTTTAGATTTGAGTTTTTGCATTGTATTATTTGGTCTAAGTACTAGAACATTAGAATCACATTACGAGAGCTTCTTCTAAGGTTTTTTCTAGAGAATGGTAACAAGCTTCTTTTATGTTTCTAAGCCTTTCATTGCCAACAGCATGCCAGTAAGCACCCAAGTTGAATATAAAGCTAAAGACTTCACAAAAAAAAAGTGTATGTCACTAATTTTACCTTACTGCGAGCCAAACTTCCCCACACTGTGGACAAACCAGGATAGACTGGTGGCTGGCGGCCGCCAAAATCATCAAAAGCATAATCAACAAAGTTTACTAGGAAAGCATTTCTCTCAGCTTCATCAACCGACTCTTGCTGCACCCTGTGAGTAGAGATCTAATGTTATTAATCGAGGATAACCATGTTAAGATAGCAGTGTGAGTGCAATATAATTCTTACTCCTGAAACTTTTTACTAACTTTTAAACCAAGCGATAGAGCAACTATAAAATGTACCTTGTTAAAATGTTAACCATAGCTCTAAAGGCAGCAACCTGAAAATGGAAAGTGAAAAAAGAAACCTCGGTATTTACCATTTAGAATTGTGATGCAGACCCCAACAGCAGATAATAATTAAGAAGGGAGGAAAAGAGGTACATTATTTGTGAACCAAGTAATAAAAAAGGCAGGTATCACGAAAACACCAGTGATGATTGTCTCAAACCTGAAGAGTTTCTCCCCCGTTGCCAATAAGATGGAGAAGCATGTTTAAGATTGGATAAAGAAATTGAAGCAAAGCAGTGGAATCAACATTCTTCAAACTATTGATTGCCTGCAAAAGTTGGATAATTTTAAGTACCATTTCATCACACTGCATAGTTAAAATCTGACAAGTTCAGCACTTCCACTTCTTTTCAGCGGCTACCAAGCAGAACATAATCAGGGATAGAAGATAACACTTTTCACCCTAAAGCTGAATTAGACATCATGAGAGTTTTGGAAAGAGAGAAAGAACCTCTACTGAATTGATCATTAACAACTAACAAGAATGCTCCTGCAGGAGTTTCAAGTTACATGAAACACGCAAAGTTTCCAAATTCTTCGGATTCCTAATAATTAGAATATTTTATTCTTGGTTATTCTCTTGACTTTGATCAATGACATAACCATTAAGAATATCTCTCTTGATTTTAACATAACCCCTCAAACTCAAACAGATGAAACAACTTGAATTTGTGTGTGTGTATATATATATTTCTTTTTTTTGTTTTTTGTTTTGTTTTTGTTTTTCTTTTTTTGAGAAAGGTAACTTGTATTATAAACATTGGATTACAGAAAAAGTATCCAGCAATACTTACAGCCAAAAACACAAAAGCCTTAAAGACAAACTCCTATGAACTCAAAAGAAATCTAAAATGCTAGGAATATCCTCTTCTTCCTGAGGATACTCATGTTTACACCAAAAAAAGAAAAGGACCAGACAGTTTGTCCTCAGTTTCTACATAGAGCTGAATCTGTTCTCAAAACATCTCTGGTTCCTTTCCAGCCAGATGGTCCACCATATGCAAGCGGGGACAATCTTCCATCTCTTCTTGTGCCCTGACTGATTTCCATCTCTGTTCCAACAAGCTAAAGCTTCCTTTATGTTCCTAGGCATAGCCCACCTGATGCCCTTAGACTGACGAAAATCTGCCAACAGTTTCCCAGTTTCTCTACAGTGTTAAAAAAGATGGTTGATTGTCTCTGCCTCACATTCACAAAAAGAACATCTGGAGCATAATTGGAAACCTCTTTTCATAAGGTTATCCTGAGTGACTGCTGCCTGCTTGACCAAAAGCCAAGTGAAACATGCCACCTTGACTTTCCATATCATCTTCCAAGGCCAGTGATCTTGTTGTGTAGTTGCTCCTTGGAAATTTCTGTATGCTGATCCAACTGAGAACCTTCCATGCTTATCTGGGACCCAAACCAATTTATCTGTACTGTTGGTGAGATCTTTACATTGCTCCAGTTTATTAAGGAGGTCAGCCAGATTGTTTACCTCCCAATCATTTAGATGTCTCCTGAACCTGAAGTTCCAGCCCTGATTGTCTCTCATCTCTCTTACTGTGGCCACCTTCTGCAGGCTCAAACGGAACAAAACAGGGAAGCTGACTTTGAGAGGCTCCTGTCCCACCCAGCTTTCCTCCCAAAATAGAGTCTTTTCTCCATTTCCTACCTTGATTTTGCTGTTATTAATACACTTTGTCATAAGTTTCTTATGGTTCTCCAGACTCCAGTCCCATAAGGTTGTGTTGTTGTCTTGCTGATCCATCTATTCTCCATACCATACCATGTTATGATTGTGTCCTTCCATAATAATTGTTCTTTCGATGCAAATCTCCACAGCCATTTCATCAGGAGGCTATAGTTTTGAAGTTTCAGATTCCTTATCCCTAGACCTCCTTCCTTCTTGCTGCCCATAACTTGCTCCCATTTAACCAAATGGAACTTATGGTTGTTTGGGTCACAATTGCCTTGCCACAAAAAGTTCCTTCTAATAACATCCAGTCTGTCTCTCACACTTGCTGGCATAGGAAACAAAGACATCATGTATGTAGGTAGGGGGTCTAAAACACTATTTATGAGGGTAACTCCTCCACCCAAAGACAAGTACTTGCTCTTCCAGTTATCTAATTTCTTCTCACATTTCTCCAGCACACTGTTCCAAATGCTTTTTGATTTGCTCGTCTCCCAGTGGCATGCCAAGGTATACAGTAGGTAGTACTCCTATTCCCCCCCCCCCCCAAAGAAAATATTAGCTACACTGGCGATCCTCGGTACTTCATTCACTGGATAGATGAAACTCTTTCCCCAATTAATGTGTAGTCCTGAGATTGCTTCAAAGAGTATAAGGATGACTCTTAAATACCTCAGTTGGTTGTTGTCTGCATGATAAAAAATCAGAGTATCATCAGCATACTGGAGATGTGAGATGGCCAAACCTTTTCTCTCATTTTTGTTTGCATTGAAGCCCCTCATCCAACTGTAAGTTTGAGCTGTCCTTAGCATATCATTGAGACCCTCCATTTCCAAAATAAAGAGGAAAGGTGATAAAGGGTCCCCTTGTCTCAACCCCCTTTCAGAGTGGAAGAAACCATAAGATGATCCATTGATCAAGACAGAGAACTTCACAGTTGTAGTACAAAATTTGATCCACTGTATCCACTTTCCTCCAAAGCCCATATTCTCTATTGTCTTCCAAAGAAACTCCCAGTGTAAGTGGTCATAAGCTTTTTCTACGTCCAGCTTACATAGAATACCTGGGACCTTACTAATCTTCCTCACATCCACACATTCATTTGCTATCAGAATAGCATCCATAATTTGCCTGCCTTTGATGAAAGCCATTTGGTGGGCATCCACTAATTTTGACAGTACTTTCTTCATCTTTCAGTCAAAACTTTTGAGATGATCTAGTAGATGCTACCTATCAGGCTAATAGGTCTGAAGTCCTTCGAATCTTTCGCCCCCAACTTCTTTGGTATCAAAGCTATAAAAGAAGCATTGAAACTTTTTTTCAAACATGCCATTATCATGGAAATTCTGTACAGTTGTGATCACATCTCTGCTCACCACATCCCAACTTGAATTTGTATATTAAAACTAGAACATGAGGTCAGAAATAAAATTAGCTTACTACTGCTCTGAGACAAAAGTGACTTGGCATTTCCGGGTAATTGACTTGGTCGTGATGTGTCAGTTAATCGATAAAGGGTGATTGGATTAAGGACATGTATGCTACCAGTTTGACCACATCACTGGCAATCCGTGGTGCCAACTAGCCGACGATCTTAGGATGATATTTCACTAACTAAATAGACATTGACCAGACAAATCGACTGACGTAAACTGCTCAATAAGTTATCTAACAAGATTGCTGAATACTCAGCTTTCGAGTAGAGACTTGACAGGTTAGCTAACTTGGAGTAATGACATTGCCAAAGTAATCCATGGGCATGAGGCACCTAGGACTGCCAGAGGGAAGGAGTTGAAACTTCAGGTTGCATGCATGAAAGACACAAAGGACGAGGTTATAACCGTTGTTTGCATCTTGACGAAATGAATCAAAATCAATTCGAGTGATGAAGAACACCATAGATGGACACAGAAAAGTGATGAGATGAAGCCAGAATAGTCATGGGGAATATATAAGAATAGTAAAATAATAATTAAATTATTAAAATGGCCAAACCAAGTGGAAGCTACTTAAATTTTAAAATGAATTGGCCAAGCTAAGAGAAAGCTACTTAGGCTCCATTTTTTTCACATAATGCAGGTCTGAATCTGAATCATTCCAATCTCAGCAAATTAAGTGCAGTTACAACCACTTGTATGGTTTGAGTAGGGCTGATTTATTAAAATCTTGTACAGAGTCCTAAACTCATTAAGATGTTTTCATTAGAAAACTCAACCTTTTTTCGACTATTATATCCGCTAACCACCTCCTTTGCCAACCCCTCCCCCTCCCACACAACCACCAGTAACCTCCACCACCAACCACCACGACCAGCTAGTCTCACTGCAAAACTACCACCGCCAATCACCTCCACCGCAACCACTAATATCGTACAACCACAAGCGTCAACCACCAAACAACAACAACTTACTCGGTGTCTAGGGAGGGTAGTATATACGCAGACCTTACCTCTACCTTTGTGGGGTAAAGAGGTTGTTTCCGATAGACCCTCGGCTAAAAAGAAGTGTAATCAAAGCAGGATTAGAAGGAAAAAAGCAATAGCAAAACAGCAAGATAAAAAGAAGCAACATGTAGTAGTAAAAATTGAAGAATAAGATATGATGCAAATACTAATTAATACTACTAAAGGAGGACATAAGAAGAGGAGACTGGCCCCCTGCTTCTCCCACATAAAAGTACGACAACAAGCATTAGCCACCACTGCACAGCCACCACCTTAAGCCCTCTACCAATCATGACCACTATCGGCCACCACTTCACAATCATCACTATCACCACCACCTCCATCAACAAAGCGTTTCTAATTTTTAGAACGTGTTTCATCAAACAAACAAATTTTACAACCTCATGTAAACTAAAATTTAACCCCAATATTCTGTGGATATAATCCTTAAGATATTATTTATTTGAATTCTATAGTTATTACTTTTGAAATAAAAATAAATTATGCAAATTCAAATGCAGAGAAAACAAATAGTCTTGATTATTCAATGATAATATATAGTGTCAACCTCTTAATACTCGTATGTTCCTTCAAATTCAAAATCTTAATCTTAAAAAAAAGGGACGTACATCTATACAAAGGTTGCAAAGCATTATTGTCAAAGGCGCGCTTAAGTCCTGAAGCAAGGCTCAAAATGTGCTGAGCGCTTCGTCTTGCTTAATGTGCGCTCCAGTATCGTGATCAAGGTTATAAGACATACTTTTCCTTACCAATGAGCCTCTTTTGAAGAGGCGAAACTAAATAATTCATACTTCATTTTATTGTGATTATTTTTCAATTTCTTTGTTCACATATTTGTTATTCATGCTTATAATTATTAGTCTTAGACTAAACATATATTTGTATTTTTTCTCCCTTTGCGCCTTTTTCATTGAAGCTCGCGTTGGTTTTGTACTTTGTGCTTAAAGCCCCAACAGACCTCAGAGGTTTTTCGTGCTTTTTGATTTTGATAACATTGTCGTAGAGGCCAGGATACCATGTTTTTTATGGGTAGAGGAAGGCAATGATATCATGTTGAGAGAATAGAAGAGAGAAAAGAATTCCAATTTAATGGAAAACTATATATAAGAGGCTTTACACTTTTAGAATATCAAGAAAATGTGTCTGGATTGAAACATGCCAAGATTTGTTGTACTTGAAAAAAGAAAAATCATAGAGAATATTTCGTATTTGATAATAGAATATTCACTTATTTTATCAACATTAGAATTGATAGTCATCCATGTTGCACATAGCCTATGACTTCCTTATAAGTGGCATCTCGTGTGAGAATAGTAATAGGAATAGGATTTATGTAGTGTCCTATGTAGAAAAGGATTGTACAATAGTGTTTATAAATAGGACTCAGTGTAATAAAGTAAAAGGCTTCATAATAATATTTCTCGTATTTACTTCACATGGTATCAGAGCATTGGTGAGAAAATCAAGAAAACAAAACTCAGTCAGACAGATGTCGTGCTTAAGTTTTCAACGACTCCTAGGGTTGTTTTTTCATCGCTCACTCTTCGATGGTTCTTCTATGAAAACTAAAACCATCACAGGGTAGAGAACACTCGGGTTAAAAAAACCCAGAAAACCACACCATTAGAATTGTCGTCATGCACCGACAGGACCCACATCTTTGGCGACAATTCTGTATCACGTGTCACTGGCGTGAGATCATTTCCATCCAGATTCCAACGCCGCTCTTCCTCCCCTTGGTCAATCGATTGCACTTCGAAAAGGTATACGATTCACTCGTAATATTAACCCCCATTATACCTTTTAAGCTATCATTTACCATTACCTCATTATGCCTTTATATCATCTTTGTCCTCTGTTTCTATCCCCAAGTCTACAGGTCAAGCACTTTCTCATCAAGGATGGCGACAGGTTATGATTGACAAAATGTTGGTTTTACATGCGAGTGGTACATGGGAGTTTGCTCCTCTTCATTCGGTAAATCTATTGTTAGGTGTCGTTGGATTTATGCGGTCAACGTTAGTCCGAATAGAAAAGTTGATTGGCTTAAGGCTCGCTTTGTTAGCAAAGGGTCTATTTAGATATTTGGGTTTGAGTACAGTTATACTTTCTCTCCCATGGCTAAAATAGCATGTTTGTCTTTTTCTATCCATGGTTGTCATCTGCCATTGGCCTTTTATCAGTTCGACATTAAGAATGCTTCTCCATGGTCACCTTGAGGAGGAAGTTTATATGAAACAACCACCTGATTTTGTTGCTCAAGGAGAGTCTAGTAGCCTTGCATATCAATTGTGTCGGGACACTCTATGGTCTAAAGAGGTCTCCGCAATCTTGATTCAGCAAGTTCAGTCCAATAATTCAAGAGTTTGACATGATTCTTAGTGAAGCTGACCACTCTGTGGTTTCTTGGCATTTTACTCTAAATCTATGTATTTATTTGGTGGTTTATGTTGACGATATCGATATCACCTACAATGATCAGGACAAGATCACTAATTTAAAGCAACATCTCTACCAACATTCCCACACCGAAGATAAAGACCTCAACACACTATAGTATTTTCTAGGTATTGAGTTTGCTCAATCCAGATCAGGTACTGTTATTTCATAATGAAAGTATGCCTTAGACGTTCTTGGGGAGACAAGAATGATGGGATATAGACCCATTGACACTCTTATGGATCTAAATGCTAATCTTTTGCCTAGATAGGAATAGCCACTCAGTGTTCCGGGAAGATATAAGTTGAAATGACTAAACCATCTCAAGTGACCTCTCATTTTATCCTCTATATATGTCACTTTCAAACTCCGGTCATTTTTAGTTTTGTCTATTATTACTGCGTATGCATCTTAGCATTTGCATTTCTACAACACTCTTTTTGTGGATATGTTGGACTATATCAGCCCAATATTTACTCACGTACAACAATTTTAGTCTAACAACCATTCTACATAACTTGTCTTTCTATCACATAGCACTTCGATAGCACTTCTCCATTTTACCATTATATTCTGACTTTATGAGTAGCGCTTTCATCCATCATACCATTCTCTTGGACAAGTCTAAATATCTTAATTCTTTGTATTTAGGAACCGCAATCCCATCTAAACACACCTCAACTCTTTTATTTTGGATAAACTTTTGAAATGGAAATTTATTTTCTAAATGGGCTTGGAAAAACTTATAATGCATAAATTCAGTCTTATGCCTACTTACCACAAAACCCTACTACCTAAAGTGATTCTCTACCATTCCCAATTTGTTGGTTAACACTTTTGTTAGTTTCATCAATTAGCACAATAACTCTGCAAAAGCATACACTGGGACTGCATCCTGTATAATGTTAGTTAGCTCATCTAAAACTATGGTAAACAATTGGGGGCTCAATGTCGATCCTTGGTGTAAACCACAGTTATGGCTAATCCCTTTGTATCTCCTACTATTGTTCTCATACTAGGACAGCTCCTTCATACATATCAGCATTTTTAATATGAATTCAATTCTGCTCCAACCCCACCACAGACCGAAAATTGGTCAAATTATCTTAGATAGTACTTCACACAATCTATGATAGTGCTTCTCATAATAGAGAATATCTTACTAGGAGAGAAACATGGCAGGCCTATCATAGTCATAGATAAGAAACAAATGCCAAGAAACTGAGAAAAAGTAACGGAGAGTCTTACAACAATCCAAAAAGGAAAGCACAAAAAAGAGGAAAGTGAATATATTAGTTTAAAATTTCAAGAAAATATGAACCAACATCAATCATGGGAGTAAGGAAGACAGGAAAATACAGCAACTATTCTTGATTGTGTCAGTCAAACCCATATTGTCATACTCACTAAGGTATTCATCATAAAAGGGGTGATGAATATTTCCAAAAGAAAAATTCTCAATACATAATGTCAAGAAAAAAGAAAGATGGAGCTTACTTACGAACAACAAATTTATGTACAGGAGTTCAACAATGTCATAAACCTTACTATTGTAATTAAGGTGCTCCAAGCAACGAAATCAAAGAAAGCGTTTAAAGAAAACCCAAGACAATTAGGACAACTCAAAGCTAAATAGGAATAAAACAGTGAAAGACTCCAATTATCTCCACTTGAAAGGTGAGGTGGCTCAAGACATTTATAAACCCTTTTGACTGCTCTTTTACAACCAATGAGGGACACGCAACGGCTCAAATCCCTAACACACGCATAACCCAATTTTTAGGTTCATGTGGTACTTCAATGCAGACTTACGAGTTGACAAATGCTCATGCAAACAATAGTATTTTTTTCCTTTTCAGCGCAAACCGAGAAAAGTCAAATGATCATGCAAATAACAATAGTTTTCCCTCCTCAAGCAAACCGAGAAAGTTATGTGCCAGTTATAAAGGTAATTACAACAATCTCACCGGTTGTACTTATTGATGAAAATAAGAGGAAATATGTCGGATTCAAACACCCCATTTCTTTAGTATCTCATTACCAATATAGGTTTCCTAGTATCTATTTTTCTCTATTTCTGTTGATTTTTAAGTTTATGAAAAATAAGAGGAAATATGTTCTATTTCAAACATCGCATTTCTTTAGTATCTCACTACCAAGATAGGTTCCCTACAATCTATTGTTCTATATTTCAGTTGATTTGTAAGTTCCAGTAATACTCAGTCCTTTTAAGTTCACTTTTCAAACAAAAAAAGGGGGAAACGAAGTCCCGACTATTGAACAGTACCTTCAGAATGGGATAACTACCACAGGGAAAAACAACTAACAGTCAATGACAACACTAGCATGTTACCTCAAGAAGCTCAGATCCCCAAGGGGGGCTTGTCCGTAGAGTATGCCTATCATATTCAAGGAAAAAATCCCTAATGCGTTCACTAACTGGGTATAATGATGAACATAGTCGTAAACGAAGCTTGAAGATATTCTTTCCATCTTCCAAGTAATCCAGCCTCTCCTACAAAAAAAGAAAACAGCGAAGAATTATGATATCATCAGGACTATCATACATGTCATCTGTCAAACAAAACAAACATAAACAAAAGAGTGAAATCCAATAAGACTTGGACAGACGGCTAAGGTAGCACGAAAACTAATCATCAGTGGAAGCTTCCCTAGGATAAAAACAATTATATATGGCTGGGAACAGAAAAAAAGTAATATAGCTGTTCCAGATATTATCTTGGCTGAAAAAACGGTGATTCAAGATAAGGAATTTACTTTAAAAGTTAAGAAAGGAAACTAAAGAGAAATCCAGGCTATGTCTGGCTCACCATCACAATGAACTGACATAAGGTCTCAAAAGACAGAGGCAGGAAATGGGAAAATAACTCATTGTTGAAGGCTGGCGAGCTTTGTGTCCAGTTGGTACATCAGGTAAAAAAAATGGGAAAAAGGGAATCAGGAAAGAGAAAGATGGAAAGGAGATCTTAGGATTTGCAGGAAGAACGCAACAGGAAAGAGAAGGTACGGCTTTGGAAATTCAAAAAGTTCATAACACCCATCAGATACTTCTAAACTATTAAGTCAAAGATAGTAGGCAATAGTAGGCTTATTGGGGCTACGATTCAATATCACAATGAGTAAACAATAAAGAGCATACTGATTCTTAGAGTTCTAAGATTCTTCTAGAGCAGTTAAGGAGTCAATTAAGAGCACATAGGTTGAGTACGCCTGAATTAAGAGTATAGGTTGAGTAGGTTACTTTAGAAATGGTAAGAGGTGTTCTAAAACTGTAGAAACATAGGCAACATATTTGTCAAAAAGAAATCGCACTAAGAACAAATTGCATTGAACACTATAAGTGGCTTAAAACTTGAGGAAAAGTAGGACAATCAATATCATTTGGCATTCACATCTTCATGGCAAGATTAAGGTGGAGGATGTTGAGCACTTATTGCTTCATTGCACAATTGCATACAGATATTGATGCAACGAATGTTTGGATTGACATTGAGAGGGTAATGCCATGAACAATCACAGAGATGTCACTATAGTGGAAGTTCAAAAGGAGGAGAAAAGAAGAACATGGCAAGTAGTACTTTTAGCACTCATGTGGCAATTTGGAAAGAAAGAAATGGATGAGGTATGAAGGAATTGAAAATAATTATGTTGACATTAGCAGAACCATCATATATACTTTCCAATCAGTGTCGATGATTGGATGTTCCAAGTAAAATATCATGTTTCTGTAGGGCTCTTCACTTTTTTTTTTGGTGAACACCTCGAAAGTAGGGCTTTCCTCATCATAGCCAAAAATATTATCTTCGTGAAAAAGCTGTGTGCAACTTTTCCACAAAACGGCAAACAACTTGGAATATTCAAATAGAGAAAATTCCAATCTTGAACAATGAAGAGCTACCCCAGCATCTGTACTGCAGATATAAACCATCAATCTAGAAGGACAAGAAATTGAACTCCCAGAAAAAGAGATGAAATCATAAGTTGAACAATGAAATAAACACCCAAATCAAACATAAAAAATCAGTTCATTCAAGCACAACTAGCACATAAAGAGTAAGGATGGAAGGTTAACAATAGCAAACATGATTGGAAACAAACCTTGCCACTTTCTTGAAGATAATGAGGAACCAACTCTTTCATGATTGGCAAGGATATCTCAGATCTGAACCTGGATGAAACTCCAGCATGTTAAATCTCACACTTCTCAAGAGAATATACATTGGCAAGGCAAGATAAAGATTCAATTACCCATCCCAAAGGAAAAGTAAGCAGAACAACCAATACAGCACACACAAACACCCGCCCCCCAAAGGACAATGAATAAATAATTGTCAGAACAATAAATTACTACAAGTAGCAGGTCTACAAGTTTTCCCAGAAAGGAAAATAAACAAGTAATAGTCACAGTGACAAATTACAATAAGTAGCAGGTTTAAGAGTTTTCTCATACATATTACCCTAATTCATGTTCTGTTTGATGGCTATGCAAATTATCTACGCAAAGAAACTCTGTTGTTACAAAAATTAACCCAGAGCTGCCGCATTAAACCAATACACTTAAGCAGTAAAAACAATCAACTATGCATCAACCCCAGATCAGTTGGGACAGCTAAATAGCATAACGACAGAAGAGGGTTTTGAGCCCAAGCCACTCACGACAACTAGAAACTAAGTCTGCCACCTTAGACCACTTGAATGCTACGTTTAAGCAAACAAAGATGCAGAAAACAAAGCTAAAAAGCAACTAAATCTACCAGATTGTTCGTTTATATTCTTTTGTTTGTTCCTATAGTAACTAACACTGTTCTCTGTATCTCCATCATTCTCGTTAAGCAACAATCTCCTTTTTATAGGGCAACGATTTTACTGATGTATGATAGGTGGAGAAAACTCTGGTATACAAGACACAAAAATAAAGAATATGAGACAAATAACATCCCACATCAATAATCCACGTCAATTGGGGACCTGAACACACGCCAAAGATTTTCCAAACAAAAATATTCTCCAAATGATATGAAGCAAATTTTTACGCCTTCAAAAGCTCTCCAGTTTCTTTCTCTTCATGTTGTCAAAGGGAGAATGTACTATACTATTGGCTCTTTTCCTTTCCATTATGGAAGCCAAACTGTGAAATAACCCTTGACATAGCCTCCACAAGATGAGGTCCCAATTTGTAGTCCATAATCGAAGCACTAATTGCAATGAAGCAGAACATGATCCACACGTTTCCTCGCGCTTTTACACATGAAGTATGGATTGACACAAATGATGTTCCTCTTCTCCGAAGTGACTAAGGCTTTCCACCAACCAGACCAAAAAATAAAAGCTTTCTGGGTACTATCGGAAGACACGTTGCTCTCGGGGAAATTTACATTATCTCATCAGGAGTATGAGATAGAACGATTTCACGCCAACCGGCCATTGCTTTGCCCTTCCAATTTCTTCTCTATTTGAGCACTAGTTGAAGAGAACCTTGAAATTCTTCTCGCTAAGGATGCACTGAAAATTTTCAGTTTCTAGGTCTTATATATTTCTACTAAATCCAAGTACTATAATGCTTCCCTTTCTTCATCTTTAGGACACTTGTTATTCATTGCGAGGAGATGCTTCTTTCTTTAATCAAGTAAATAAAGCTTTCGTTAGTAACAGGAAAACTCCAGTATACAAGTCCTATACCAGAAAAATAGAAATCTACAAAAATAAATGGTTCTCTACAAAAGACACTTCATTCCTCAATACAAATAAGAATCTCATCGGTGCATCAAGAAGACGAGAGATTAAAGGCTATTCTTCAAATGTACAAAATCATATTCAATTCCTTCAAAAGCTATCATATTTCTCTCTCCACACAACACACATAAGAGCTAATGAAGCAATATGTCATGCCTGGTGTCTTCTCTTCCGTCTTCTAAAAACCTAACTCAATAAACATTCCTTATCATCCCCGGCATAGTCCACATAGGACCAAACCATCCTAGAATCTCCCACCATAACCGTGATGCTACATGGCAAAACTAGGAGGTGTTCCACATCCTTCCGTGAATTTTCGTGCAAGAAACACCGACCAACATAGGTGATCCTCCTTTAACTCAGGTTTTCGGCTGTCAAGATTACTCCTCTAGCTGCCAGCCATATAAAGAAAAACACATCTTTTCAGGCAACCTGGAAACCAAAACTGCAAAGTGCAGGAAAGTTGTCTCATCTCTGGGTTAGCATCTTAACATAAACACGTGTCATTCCCTAACTTCCATCTCCATGAATTATGAGTTTCTTATGACAAGTTTTGTATAAAAAGCATTTCAAGCAAACTAAGAAATGATTCTATCTCCCAATCCTGAAGGTTTCTCCTTAAATGGAGATCCTACTATGGTCTCTAAACATATTGGACTGTCAACTCCTGCCATGAGATTTTAAAGATGTTTTGGGAACTTCCTCTCAAAATGTTAACCCCAAACCACTTGTATCTCCACATATTAACCTACTCCTATTCCCTCCCTTGAAATTTATATAGCCATAAAGCTCTTCGAATCCCCCTTCCGAAAATTTTTCCAAAGAACCACACCTAATAGGAGTAATAATGTTTCTAGTTCTCCAACACCTTCCCACTAGTTCAATATTTTTCTGGTATCCCCACTTTCCATGGTGCATGCTCCTCTATACGGAATCTCCATAGCTAGGAGATGCTAAAGATTGTTGCAGAGCTTCTGACCAGAAATCCAGCTTGTGCACTTATCATTCGAATTCGACTAGTGCTCCATTCCGTGCATTCTTTTATAACCGAAAATTCCAGAGAGCCAACTGGCGCATAATTCAAAACTTGTTGAATCATAGGCTTGCCCTTGGCTCCATCATGTTCCTTTAGATTAATGTTATTGCTAATTTTATCCTATATTTTCATTATTCTCCTCCACCTCCACCTCCTCCCTTCATAATGCAAGCTAATTCTCGTAGTCCTTCATCCTACCTCCAGTGCTTCGTACTTGTCTCGATCTCTCACCTGCAATGCCTACTCCACAAGACCGAATTTGTATATTCATTCCCCATTTGGTCCTTGGTGAAAACCCTTATTGGATTGAATAAGCCTTTAAAAGAATGATTTACATTGGATTGACCCAAAGCAACAAGAGACTGTTTCGTTTAGCAGAATGAAAGTAACTTCTAAACCTCAAAGTCTTTTAAGCACTTTTTAAGTGTTGGAAATGATTATATAAAAAGGTTATATGTTTGGATATAAGTATTGAAGCAGAAAATAAGTAGTTGATGTGTGTTAAAATGACTAAAATGTCTTTGAACTCTTTATACTAGAAGAAGTATGTGAGTTATTGAAAGATTTCCAATTCTAAATTGAATCAAATACAAACTAAATTGCCTTATTATTTAGACAAGCTTGTTGTTAATAAATATAAATTATTTAATGTCGTTTTAAGAAGACGAAAATGCCCGAAGAATGGAGGTAGAGTATAATGATTCCACTGTACAAGAACAAAGGTGACATTCAGAATTGCAACAACTATAGGAGTATCACGTTGCTAAGTCACATTATGAAAGTTTGGGAGAGGGTGGTGGAGATAAGGGTGAGAAGGGGCATGGCTATTTCCATGAAGCAGTTCGAATTCATGCCGAGAGCTCAACTACAAAGTCATTTATTTTGTAAGGAGACTGGTGGAGCAATACAGAGAGAGGAAGAAGGACTTATACATGGTGTTCATCGACCTAGAAAAAGTTTACAAAGTCCAAGGGGAGGTACTATGGAGATGCTTGGAGGCTAGCAGTGTACCTATGGCATATATTAGAGCTATCAAGGACATGTAGAAGAGAGCCAAGACCCAGATAAGGACAGTGGGAAGAGACTCAAAGAACTTCCCCGTTTTGATAAGGTTGCACCAGGGATCAACCCTTAGCCCGTTTTTAGTTGTATCGATGATGGATGCATCGGCACGACAAATTCAAGGTGAGGTGGCATGGTGTCTATTATTTTCACATGATATAGTTCTAATTGACGAGACCTGCGACAGAGTTAACATTAAGCTGGAGATTTGGGGACATACTCTGGATTCTAAAGGGTTTAGGTTGAGCAATACCAAGATAGAATGCTCCGAGTGCAAGCTCAGTGACGTAACACATAAGGCGGAAGTGGAAATGAGGCTTGATATATAGGTCATCCAAAATAGAGAAAATTTCAAGTATCTTGGATCTATTACCCAAGGAAATGAAGAGATTAATGAGGATGTCACTTATCGTATTGGTACAAGGTGGATGAAATGGAGGCTCGCATCTGGAGTCTTATGTCATAAGAAGGTGCCACCAAAACTTAAAAGGTAAGTTCCACAGAGTGGTAGTTAGACCAACTATGTTGTATAGGTGGAGTGTTGGTCAGTCAAGACCACTCACCTTCAAAAGTTGAAAGTTGTGGAAATGAGGATGTTGCGATGGATGTGTGGGCATACTAGGAGAGATAGGACTAGAAATGAAGATATCCATAACAAGGTAGGAGTGGCTTCGGTAGAGGATAAGATGCGGAATGAGAGGCTGAGATGATTTGTGCATGGAAGAGGAAATGTAACGAATGCCCCGGTATGGAGGTGTGAGAGGTTGGCTATAGATGGTTTCAAAAGAGGTAGAGGTAGACCGACGAAGTACTGGAAAGAAGTGATTAAACGGGACATGGTGCAGTTTCAGCTTACCGAGGACATGAACTTAGACAGGAAGTTGTGGAGGAAACGGATTAGGGTAGAAGGTTAGTAGGCAGTAGTGTGTTGTCTTGTTATCTGTCCATGCTAGTAGTTGTAGTATTAAGGTTAGTAGGTAGTAGTGTGTTGTCTTGTTATTTGTCCATGCTAGTAGTTGTAGTATTGCTCCAGCAGTTTCTTGTGCTTAAATTTTTGTTACTATCTGTTGTTTCTTGTACTTCAACTATTATATTATTTTGTTGTAGTTACTGCAAAGTTACTATTTGTTGTTTTTGTTACTATATGTTATTTCTTGTACATTTTTTACGTTTTTTTCTGGATTGCTTGGGACTATTTTTCCCTTGAGCTGAGGGCCTATCGAAAATAGTCTCTCTACTTTTGAGATAGGGATAAGTCAGCGTACACTCTCCCTCCCCAAACCCCGCTTCCTGGAACTATGCTGGGTATGTTGTTGTTGTGTTGATTAAATAACATATAATAATTTAACTAATGTTCGCAAGTGAGAAACATACTTAATAGTGCAAAATATTCACATGAAAATACAAGCATTCAAGTTTTCTGGGCCACTTCCACCCAAAAAGAGAGCAACCAAACCAAAAGAAGTATCTCACCCTTTGGAAAGCAAGCTGATATATTTTGCAAGACATGCAACTATGACATTGACAGTAAAAGGGGTGTTGTGCCTTCTACTATAGCCATTCACATTTATATCAAAAGGAATATAAGCTAGATGATGCACTTGTCGCGGCTAGGACTGATACATAAGTTCCATCTGCTGATTTTAATGAAGAAGACATCTACAGCTAACAATATAAATGTGGAAAATGTGAAAAACAGAAGTTATAACTATAGGATGGCTTGTGATGTGACTGCCAATTATATTTGTAAAATCCTGTTTAAGCTTATCAGAATTGACTGCTTGTATTTAACTAGCAACAAAAAGTCAACTTGAATGCTTCCAATTTCTAGATCAATATTTAGCACTATTTAAGTATCATCTTTTTTACTAGCATTCTTTAGTCAAATTAGCAACTAGTACATTTTTTTATAAAATAAATTTTATTTGAATTTTTTATAATGAATAATATTGCAATAGTTAACTTCTTTTTAGTGTCACCAGTTGTAAGGATCATTCAGTCATTTTAATAGAAAAAAGGTGCTTATCAACACTGTGCTGCCACACACATCAACTTCTTCTTTTTTAATTTAGCGATCTTATCCAAATATATAACTGCTTATTCATAAAATCAGCTCTAACACTTCCTTTTTATTGGTAAAAATTAGTTCCAACACTTGAAAAGTGTTTTCCAGCAATTAATGTGTAAAAGCTACTTTAATTCACCTATGGCAAACGGACTCTTATTTTAAATGTTTAGCACATGTAAAAAATAAGTTAGAGATTATAATGCCCAATAAACCATATTAACTGTAGGCCATCCTACCTTCTTTTGGAGTACCTCAATATTACCTGGTATTCAGTTTCACTGAATTCTGTTATAAGAATGCCTTTCCTTCTCTTATTGCCTATTAGATTTTTATCACACATAATTTTACTGATTTCATCATTAGCCAACCAAATATCACCCAAAAGATATGAAAAAATGACTTCGCAACTCTCTCCACCACAAGTAAAATGATTTCAAATGTTCAGACATTTTCAGGTGAAGCTCATCTTTTCCTCATTCAAGGTTTCAAACATTCCATGAGCTTTGTTGTTGGCTTGTTTCACATAAGAAGTCTTTAACCAAACCAAAATATGTCGTCTATTTATCTTAATCTTCCCTGTTTCTCAAGTCTATTCATAGTTTCTTTTGCTGGCAAAGCTTTTCTTTGTTGGATCAAGTAAAGGTATTCTCATTCATAGGCCAAACTGGCTGTATGCATGGGGTATACCAAAAGGTAAAGGTTCTACAATATACAATTCTCTACAAACTCCGCCCAATCATCTATACAACAAGGTACTTTCTGTTTACACCAAAAGAAAATTAGGGAGCGAAGACTACTCCTCAACTGAGAGAAGCTCTATTCTACTCCTTCAAAAGCTCTCCTATTTCTCTCTCTCCAAACTAAACACATTAACACAAGAAGAACCATGTTCCAAGCCCTTCGTCTTCTCCTCCTCCTCCCATTCTTCCAACTGATACTCTTTCACAGTTCTTGGCATTGCCCAAGGAGTGGGAAACCACTTAAACATATCCCACCATAGTCTCATGGTAATCCTGCAGTGAAGAAGCAGATGGTCCACATCCACACCCGCCTCCTTGCACATATAACACCAACTGACAAAGACAATTTTCCGCTTTGTAAGATTTTCTGTTGTCAAAATCACCCTTCTAGCCGCTAGCCAAGAGAAAAGGCACACCTTCCTCGGCACACTTGGAACCTATATTGCATCACGTGGGAATTCAGTCACCTCCCTGACTAAGTTTCGCATAAAAAGACTTCACAGAGAACACTCCATTGTTACCCAAGCCCCACCACCAAACATCGGGAATTTCCACCAGATTAGCTTGCCTATGAAGTAAGTCTATCAATCTTTTGCTAGCAACGCTTATCCATCTCAAACCAGACATCTTTACATCAATTACGCTTCGAACATGTTCCAATTTCAATGGCTTAATTTGTTGTCACATATTAATAAGACGGCAAATTGCACACTTTTAAACTGTTCATTTGCTAGAGTCAGGCTGGAGATTACTACTTCATCATATCACTTGACAAGTTTTTAATGTATGGCTGAAGATCATGGCAGGGACGGTCAAGACAACTCAACTGACGTGGATAATAAACTTGTATTCACAATAGGTACAGCTACATACAATATCCTACAGATTTTCCTAAAACCTCCATTGGAAAACTATGTCTTTGTTACCATTACAAAAGAATTTCTTCATAGTAAGGACACATTGAGAGCAAAGCTAAAATCAAACATTGTAATCAAGGTACTAACAGAGAAAAGAATCCAGATAGATATTGGAAAACATGGATATTAAAGTGAAGGGGAAATAAAAATGACACTTTAGTCAAAGAAGAGAAAAACATACTGTGCATGAGTTGATAATGGAAGTGAAGCATATCCAAATACCACCTGGCAGAAGTAAACAAAGAAGAGAGCAACTTATAAGAACTCTAACATGTGGAAAGATGCACACTGCAACACATGCAGGGGAAGAGAGGAAGGCTCAAACTGTCAGTTTGTCACAAGAACAACTTAAGCATACTAACGAAGATGCTGCATCCCTCAAAAGCCAATCAAACTTACCGGTTTTGGTGCTTCAAGTTTTGTCTGAAGATCAACATGATAGAGTGTAAACAAAAGGTGATGTGATGGTGTCCAAATAGCAGGCAAAGAAACTTTGATCTCATCATGGTAGCTGGCCACCCTTGCCCCAACAGCAACTTGTGTGTGAGACCACTTCTGAAGTGGTACACCTGGTTCCCTTGGATGCATAGCCTAATGAAAGACAGTTTCATAGTGATCCAACCACATGGAATCTACAAGATAAACTGCTCTGAAAACACAAATACAGACCTCTAGAGGTGGTTTTCGAATATCTGAGTCGTCCTTCCTCAGCTCAACACGTATAAACATGTTTCGTTTCCGACTCATACTAACAGTCAACGGGTAGACATATAAGCAGTGAAAGGGCTGCAAGAACGGTTCATTCCTTGTTGTTGTGCGGAAGTCAAAAGCTTCGAACTGTACATTCAAATATAATTCATTCTGAATCAATCGGTAAATGAATCAAATCACATCAAACAACTTGACAAGCGCAAGATCAACAGGCCAAGTAAACTATGTAGCAAGATTTGGAAAAATCATGTTGCTCTGCAATTAAGCCCTTGAAATAAACTTAAAAGGTGTTTTGGTTGCATTATATGAGCACAAGATTTACTTTAGAATCTAATCTAAGATGATCTTAGTATCATCTTTAAACAAAGATGTACCAGATCATCAGGGAGACGGCTGAGGCTTCCATATAAGAGATTTTAGACTACAGAAGCTGAACAGAAAAACACATCATGTGAGGGTACACCTTGAACCCATTGAATTCAATCACCCGGCTCTATGCCAGGTCTTGGAATCAAACAACATACCACTGAAACATGCCAGTTAAACACTTGACAATTAAAAGTAAAAATTATTGAACTAAAACAGGGAAAATATTGATTTGAAAGACGATACTTACATCATCAGCGGTATTTTCCACATTTTCATGAGCAACTGAACCATTCCGAACAAGCTCTTTCATCTCAAAGGATTTAGACTTAGAAAAGGAACCATTAGTAGGGAATTTAATAGAAGTCGAATCATTCAAATGGTCGCCATGATCAAGAGAATCATAGATCAGACTCCCACTCTCCAAAGCATTTTCAGCTTCAGCAGAGCTAGCTGGCAGCTTTTCGATTTCCAATTTCAAGACACCTTTTACTGGTTTATGAACCTTTCTCTTTGGATCCTGAAATTTAATCAAATAAAATATCAACCAACACAAGGAATGTAGAATTCAAACGTGTAAATTAGTTAGTTAAACAAAAGAAATCAGAAGAACGTGCTGACTTCAATCGACTAATCAGAGGAAAAACTCATGCTCAGAGATAGATGAAGCATTAAATTCCTTTATCGAAATGTTTTGTGGTGGTGGGAGGACAACAACAACTATGCCTCAATCCCAAACAAGTTGGGGTCGGCTATATGAATCCTCACTATTTCATTTAAGCTTAACACATGCCATCATCACACCAAATAACAATAAAAATGAAAGTAAAAATAAGTTAAATATATGTGAATAAATGTAACAATAACAACAATAGCAATATTACAAGTCACCTAACAAGACTGAAGAGTTTCTTTGGCCAAGCTACCAAAACCTGACTTATCTTGAGAAGCACTTTTATCAAAATTACTTTCATAAAAGTACTTTTTAAGAAAAGCAATTCATGTTTGCTTTTTGAGATTTACTGCTCCGTTTCATGTTTTGAGATTTTCCGCAGGTTTATATGGTGATTTGTGACTTATGGGTATGGGTAGTTCAGGTCCCGAAAGGCCCAGGAGAGTTTTGGTATGCCTAAAGTGCTTAGAGTTTACCAAAGTAAACATTTTGAGTAAACGAGCTCCGATTCATGATGTCAAGGCTCTAATAGGTTCATATGATGACTTTGGACTGGTTTGTATGTTTACATTGGGACACGAGGGACTATGGGGTTTTTCAACGCACTTGGCAGAAATTGAGACAAGCTGAAAAGTTGTTGTCACCTGGTGTGATCGCGAGCACCAAGGCCATGACCGCATAGTGTCGACTGGCTAGTCATCGTGAATGCTAGTAATGAGCCTCACGGCCACATAGGGTAAAGTTCGGCCTTGTCTGCTAATGTATGAGGACCCTCGCGATTGCAAAGGAGGGTGTTCAGGTATAAAATTCAGTTTCTCACGAGGAAATATCATTTCTTCCATTTTTGGAGCTTGTGAGCTTGGATTGAGGCGATTTTGAATGGGTTTTCTATTACACCATGAGGGTAAGTAGTGCATCTTCTCGTCTGCGCTTCGTTATCCCTTGAAGTTTTCTGTAAGGTGTAACATATCCACTCCGTGATTTTTCTGCTGAAAATAGTTTTGCGCATCAGATTAAGGCTGTGCTCCACCCAATCAAACCACACTTCCAGCCTTGATTTAAGTCTAGTGATGTCGTAAAACTTAAACCCCTTGGCAAAGTAAATTCTATTTTCCCCCATTGAATATTAGATTGTATGGTGATACCGGAGAGACCTCAGTGCTCTCGGAAGTACACCTCGAAAGTGATCTTTCCCTACCTTGGTTTATGTGCCTGAGAGCATTTTTCCGTGAAGAGAGAAAAAGGACCATTTTCCGAACATGACAAAATTGATGCTTTTTGAACTATATTTTCGTTTCATGTAAATTAGGACAGAGGGAGTAAGATTTTAAAATCAATTACAATTTTCTTAACTTATAGCAGTCTATTTTTAATAGTTTTCTTAATTTAGTTTAAAAAAACGTGCATCAAGACTCATATTAAATTTAGGAGTTGTTATTATTTGTTACACCTATAAAGTTATAACCCATTAATATTTTTTGTTAATTTAGTGGGAAAAAAAAAAGGAAAACAACAAATAAAGATTCCAACCAGGTTAGGATCATTATGTAAATATTAGGAAACAATACTCTTTTTATTTATAAAAGGGATATGGAGATATGTGATTATTAATTCGATAACTTAGGATATTCCGATACCTTATTTATGAACTATGGTTTGCTCATTTGGTAAGATTGTAAGAGTTGAGAAAGTTTTGATAGTTTTCACAAAATGTGGGGTTTTCATGCTAAACAAAAAATATATAACTAAAAATCCAAATTGCATGTCCGTAGAAAATTTCAACTTCAAATCAACATGATTTCAAATTAGTATGTCAAGGGTCCTTGGAGAAATGTCATTCGTCTTTTTTATCGTTTAAAAATAAATTTCCCATTGGATAAAATTGTTTTTTAATTATTTTCCTAATGTTTAGAACTTGCAAATCAACCGCCTCATTCTCCGCGTCAATAACGTTTTTAAAAGTATTGAGTGATTCAGAAACTGGTTTTCAAGTATCTAGGCATGGTTTATGCCATGATCAGTATGCATGTACTTGGATTTCTTGTTTTGGGCTCTGGAGCGTGTTTGGCCTAAGTTGATTTATTAGACTAGGTCAAAGTGCTTTTAATTCATTGGCCGATGCAAAATGAATCAAAGAAGGTATACCTCGTCTGCAGCTAGAAAATGGTTGGAGAGTGAGAAGGAAGAAGCACTAACCGCCCTACATTGGAAACTAAGAAGGGAACGAAAAGTTCGTCGATGAAGCTGATTGGGGTAGGTGAAGTATGTGATGGACTTCACCATTACTTGTCAACTTCTCCCATAAGTGAATACGTAGTAAACCGAAAAGCTCTAAACTATAATTGTTAAATACTTCCTTATTTGAACTTTAGATAAGAAGTCCTAATATTTAGGACTTCAAATAATTAATATTATTTTTTCATATTTAGTTTTTGTAAAAAACATAAAAAGACAATGACGAAAGATGAGTAATGTTAATTATTTTCCAAAGTTAAGTTCTTGTAGAAGTTTTAAAATCTCAGCGATGACTCTCTGATATCAAGCAAACTTTTATCATGGAAAAAAGATATAAATTTTATACGCCAATTAAATATGGTTAACACTTTAGAAAGTTATTCCTTTTTGGGAAGTACCTTAAAAATATTAATTTCTCTTATATAAACTATATTAGAAAATTTTAATATAAAATGTTACAATAACTAATATTTTATTTTCTAATATAAATTATCTTTCATTTGAATAATTTAACCAATAGTTCGAATGCAGCTACACACACACACATATATATATGAATTATAATATATTTTCATCATAACATTTGAACTACTTTTCCACCCAAGTAATATTTTTCTATTCAATGATCTTTTTTGTATACTATTTGAAAATTACAAGTAATAATTAAAACAAATAACTAAAAACATCTTTGGAAATATATAGAGAGAGATATAGAAAAGTAGTCGGCAAGAGTCTATAACATTAATGATTCGGCAAACACAATCCGAGGCGAACCCGGAGTTTGAAAACGCCGGGCGCACCATTATCTTTTTCTAAATAACGGGGGCACCATTATCTTTTTTTAAATAACGGGGGCACCATTATCTTAATATAAATATTAATAAAATTTTCAATGACGACCGAAGAATCCCGTGTCGGACTGGTCACTAATAGCGTGAACAATAACAAAAATACAAGTATATATAGGTAAAATATGATTATAAAAAAAAATTTAACACAAATAAAACAATTGAGAGATATAGCTTAATGGTTAAGATTGTGCAAAATATAATAAGAAGATGCAGGTTCGAATCCCTGCCCCATCATTTATGTGTTTTACTTTTTCTTTTAAGTACAAAAGTAGATGTTTTAAAACAAAAAATCTGTTCAGCATGATGCTACAGGGACTCGAACCCGAGTCTCAAGCACGGCACTACTACTGCGTACCAGCGTGCCCTCACTAACTTTCAGTTTTTGGGGTGTACAACTCAATATCTAATGGTTTCTCAATATATACACACACATATATATACGTAACTTTTTTCGAAGTTAACGGGTGCACGTGCACCCCCGAGCTTTCATGTGGGTCCACCTCTGAACACAATGATTCAAAATAAAATATTGGGTGAATTTTTGTAACCTTTCACATTTTTAGTGGGTAAAATTATATTAAATTAAATACCCTTGTAATATGACTCAGTTCTTGTATTTTAAAATCAAACACTAATACCTCCTATCTTTTAGAAATCCTACACTTGCACCCCCTACGAGGTATATTTGTAACTAAGTATATTAAAATATAATTCTTAACGTAAATTAAAATTATAAATTAAAAGTTTTTATGTATTTATTTTTAATAAATTTAATAAAGTAGATAAATTTTTTTGAATATTTTTATTCACACATTTGATTAAAATAGAGAATTTTTTTGAACTTGTACCTTTCGATACTTATAAACAAGAAATAAGATAAACCAACTTTTAATATTAACTATCCTACACTTTAAACATCTAAGTTATATACATTTTTATTGATTATAATATTATATTACATAGCAGTATCTCATTTTTATTTTAGTTTAGTTATTCTTCCGATTCAAAATTATCTTAAAACAACATTAATTTATTTTTATTTATAATTATATTTTAATATAGTTAATTTCAGATATAACTCATAGGGATTGTAAGTGTGGGATTTTCAGAGTATAAGGAGTGTAAGTGTTTAATTTTAAAATACAAGAGATCTATCAAAAATAAAATCATATTATATGGGTGTTTAATATTAATCGGAAAACAAATAATTCCCTTAAACGTTGAAAATAAATAATTAATTCTTTAAATGAAATAATTAGCTAAATAGTCCTATCCAATTCTTCCAAAACTTAACATATCAGTAAATTATTTTTCAAGTTGAGAAGATCATTAGGGTGCATATATAAATTTGTATTATATTGAATTGTCAATAGTTTATTTTCTCCTATTTTGTGTTATTGATCTAATCCAATTAGAATTTTTGGTATTTTAGTTATACATTAAAAATTTGAAAATTGAATTCCAAACAAAACAATATCCTGTTTTTATATATTAGGTTATTTGTAGTAAATGACAAGACAAAGAATCTATGCTGGAGTTATTTTTTTGTGATATATGCTGCGACTAGATTTCTCTTTGATCATGGAAAATATTATGAGATTTTTTTTCTTTAAATGTTTCTACCATCTTTCTATGTTCACAGTGCGGAGCCAAAATTTTAATTTATGAGTTCAAGATAAACTTTTTTTTAATAACCTTCTAAATCACCTTTTTTTGGTTTATTGGGTTCTTGATATACTATTTATACATATCGAATGAAAATGTTAATATAAATATAAGGTTTGAGCCAAAACAACTAAATTCTATCGAACCCACAGTTAAAGGATCGCCTCTGCCCCAGTATGTTCAGAAGATAGTGTATTCAATTATTGTATCAGTATAATAATATTCATTTTTTATCATTCAAACAAATGTCGCATATGTTTCAATGTCAACTAATATTTTTTAATAATCTTTTCTTTTTGTATACATTTTTTATTAATTGACGCAATGCACACGTGCAAAGCACATAATCTAAACTAGTATATAAAATAATCCACCCCAGGAACACTATTGAAGACCGATGGAAAGCAATCAAAGATATGTGGAATAGAAATTAGGGCTAGAACTATCCAACACCCAATTGAGAGCTAGTAGAACACACCTTCATCAAAAGAGAACTAATTGAACATATGATGAGTTAGCCTAAAATATCTACCCTAAATAGCTACAAAAGAAAGGATGAACCAAATAATTAACAACTAACCATCAAGAAGTTACTATGAGAACTTGACACTAATTAGAATACCATTTAATTAAAGAAACAATCCATATAAGAGAGGAAGAGAACTCATACATGAATCACCTAGCTACGGTGTAATTCAAGATAGGTTGTAGAGAACAAAGCTAACCATAACCTAAGCTAACAAGAGTGTTCTACACTTTAAAGATAATATATGATCATGCATATCAAAGTCTACCCTTCCAAATAAGGAAACAGGGGTATTTATACTAGGTCTGGGAAATAGTAAACAAAGGACTTAAGTAACCCTAATCTAGGCCCTTAAATACAATTAGGCCGATAATAGGAGATAGAGATGGGCGCACTTTGTGGACACCAAAAGATTCGTGGCCATGAACTCTTGAACAGTTTTTGTCTCAGCAGCTGTCTTGCTCCACGAAATAGTTCGTTGACACGAACTCCTCATTTCTTCTCTTGGCTTGTTTGACTTGAAGGCATGGTTTCCACGACCTTTTGTAGCACTCCAACAATTTGACATCGATGTGGATAGCATGCCCTAATCTGGGAGTTATCAAAACGAAGTGCTGGGAAGATCTGTGCTTGGCCATTTTAACAGAGATGAGAGAAAAACCAACACTATCAGATATAAAAAGGTGGGTTGTATCAACCTGGAAGAACTCATTTGGGGTGAACATTTATGGAATGGTTGACAATCAATTCTTATTTGAGTTTCCAAGAAAATGTATGGCGGAACATGTACTCCAAGGGGAGTGGAATTGAAAAAAGAAAGCTTCCATCTGGAATGGTGGACTCCAGTCACTGGTTGTTGCATGAATAGACAAGAAAGAGAGTGCACATGGGTCAGAGCCATGGGTCTTCCTTTCCACCTCTGGATAGAAAAGATTTTCATAGCAATCGCAGTACCAAGGTTGGCTCAAAATGGAGGAGGAAACATCTCTGAAAAACCACCTCAAATGGGCAAGACAAAGGTTAAAGGAGGTGGAAGTAGTGTCTCAAATGATTTGAAGATTGAGGACAAGGGTTTAATCTTTGTTGAACCGTTATGGAGCAAATCGTCGACCATGGCGATTGCTGGTGAAGAGAAGAAGATCTTCCAAGAGGACCGTCGGGTAATATAGATAAACAATTTAGCTGTCAGTCTGGGCAACTGTTTTAAAGAGAGAAGCCATGTGGGACCAGAAGACTCCAATGCGTAAGTCAAATTAATATCAGGAGGGGAAACAGACGAACGTGATGGGGAGCAAGGTATTTTAGAAGCAAGTGGGCCAATTTTCGAAAGGAAGAAGAGAAGACATCAGGCCCATATTTATTTTCTGAGGCCCAATTTCAGTTCCAAAATAATTGGAGCCCAAACACAAAATGGCTTGACCCAATTGTTTATGAAATAGAAGATAGTACTCCAATACCTCAGAATAGCGAAAGATGTTCTGGAAAAATGGACTCAGCAGAAGGACATTTGTTCCAGGACAAGGAGAAGGCAGGCACTAAGAAGCTGATGGCTATGTGGACGCTATGACTGTCATCGAGGGGGAAGAGGCACAATTGACAAAATCAGGGGGGACAGGGACATGCACATGACGCTATCAACTGAAACTGACGTTGGTCCTGTGGAGGATGTTGAAACCACTAAACACACTGACGATTGAGGAGGTCCGGAGGAGACTGAGGGGGGATATGGACGCAACTCTGGTTCCATCTAAATGCAATTAAATTGAGCAAACAATTTGGAAGTTGTTTCAGATGGATGTGAAAGAGAGGCTTTAGCTCTCGTCAAGAAAATTAACAAAGGCGGCAATTAGACAAGAGGCAATCAAACATGAGGCAGAGATTGCAGCACTGTCTACAACAAAGAAGAAAGGCATGCAAGAACTAAAGGGCCGGTGCTTGGCATAAAATTCAAAAGCAATGGAATTTGAAACACGGGGAAGGAAGAAACTGGCATGGATCAATGAAGATGAAAATAGTATCCTAGTGAGGGGATTAAACGTGAGTGACAAGAAAAGGGTGATAAGAAACCTCATTCATAAATCGAAGACTGACATTTTGTGATTTCAGGAGACAAAATTAGAAGGTAATATTGAAAAACAAGCAAGACGAATACGGGGGAATACAGGTGTCAAATATGCTCAACTGGAGGAGACTAGAATTTACTCACTGACTTGCAAATTCACATCCCAATCATAGGAGTCCAATTGGTATATGACAGGGCGTATGCTCCCAATTGCAACAAGGAGAGGCAAGAAGTTTGGGGAGAGGCTGAGATTCTAAGGGGTTTGTTCAATGAACCATGGGTTCGGGCCGGAGACTTTAATGTAGCTAGATTTCCATCGGAAAAGAGAAATTGCAACAGAAGCACAAGAGCTATGTCAGAATTTTCAGATTTTTCACTGATGATATGGAGCTGATTGAACCATTATAGGAAGGGGGTTAGTTCACATGGTTTTGGGGGATAATCAAGAAATAGCTTCAAAAGTTGACAGATTCCTGATTTTTAAGGACTTGGTTGGAAGGTTCAGAAAACACAAAGCAGGAACTACCACCTAGAGACTGCTCCGAACATTCTCCAGTGGTGCTAAAATGTAGCAATTGAGAATAAACTAATTGAACTTCAAGTTTGAAAACTGGTGGCTTGAGACTGATGGATTCTGTGATAGTACAGGAGTGGTGGTCAGCTATGAATATTGGAGGCAGGCCAGATTATATACTTGTTGGGAAGCTCAAAGCTCTCAAAGGAAAATAGAGGGAATGGAATCAAAACAACTAATAGTGACCTAGAGAAGGGAAAAAAATGATATTCCGACTCAAATAAAATACAGCGGATGACATACAACAAAGAAGACAGCTTATTGCTGAGGAAATATCCAGAAAAGCAAGCATGGTAATGAACTATGAGGAATATGCAAAAACGAGGAGATAGCATGGAGACAGAGATCCAAGGAACTATGGCTCAAACAAGGAGATAAGAACACAAAGTTCTTTCCAAAAATAGCCAATGCACAAAGGAGAAACAACAACATAGACAAGTTGGTGGTAGGAGGGGAATGCATTGAAGAACCAGTGAATATAAAAAGGGAGATTATACAATTTTATCAAAAACTTTACTCTGCAACAAAGGAATGGAGACCTACATGTAATATGGTCAATTGTCCACTATTTCTGATGATGATCAATGTAATTTGCAAAATAACATTGTGGAAGTACTGGAATGCCTAAAACTTCGTGCTGTGGACAAAGCTCCTGATCATGATGGATTCACAATGAGGCTTTTTATCAATTGTTGTGAGGTAAGGAAGATATGATAGTCGTTGTGCAAAAGCTTTATTCACAGGAGATGTTTGAAAAGAGCTTCAATGATACTTATGTGGTGTTGATACCTCAAAGAGTGGAGCTAAAGAATAGAGAGATTTTCAGACCTATCAGCCTTATTGAGAGTTTCTAAAAGCTGATTTCCAAGACCCTAACAGAAAGACTTAAAAAGGTGAGGCATAAACTGGTGGAGACACAACAAATGACATTTATAAAAGGAAGATAAATCACAAGAGCAGTTTTAATAGCTAATGAATCCCTAGACTCTAGATTAAAACAGAAAACAACATGCATAATGTGCAAGCTGGATATTGAAAAAGCTTATGACCATGTAAAATAGTAAATAGGGAATTCCTATTCAGAATCTTGCAACATATGGGGTTTGGAAGGAAATGGATCTGTTGGACGAAATTTTGGATCATCACAATAAAATTCTCAATTCTGATTAATAGGGACCCTGAAGGGTTCTTTGCATCCTAAAGAGGGTTGAGACAAGTTGACCTACTGTCACCTTTTCTGTTCCTTATAGTAACGGAAGGCCTTAACAACATGTTGAGGACTGCTCATAGAAATGGATGGACCAGCGGATTTGAAGTGGCACAAAATCGAGAAGAAAGATCAGAAGTTATTCACCTATAGTATGCTGATGACACTGATTTTCCATGATGTTGAACATAGCCAATTAAGATATCTAAGGATCATTTTAATCCTATTTGAAGCAACCTCGGGATTATATATAAACTAGAGGAAGAGCCACATTTTTCCTGTGAATGTAGTGGACAGAATGCAATAGATGGTTGATAGGTAGATTGGTTCTAATCAACTAGTTCTGGATGCGCTTCAAACTTATATGAAGTCATTATTACCTATACCAGTAAGTGCGGAAAAGAGGTTGGCTGCAGTAAGGAGGAATTTCCGATGGCAAGGCAATGAATAGAAGAGAGGATTCCATTTGGTTAAATTGAAAAAGCTGACCATCAGTAAAAAAGGAGCATGGGAATCAAGAGCTTGAAGAAGCAAAATAACAGTGGAGGTTCACCAAAGAAGAACATACTTTATGGGGCACAGTTATAAAAGCTAAGTATGGGAAAGAAGATTTTTGGATAACTAAAAATGTGATCACTCCTTATGGAATCAGCCTATGGAGATCCATCAGGAACTTGTGGCTGAATCTAAAAGGGAGATTGAGGATCCATGTCAAGGATGGAAGGAGAACTCTATTTTGGGAGGATACACAGGTGGATGAAAGGCAGCATGAAGGTATTGTTCCAATATATGTATGAACTAAGCTTACAACAGAGGGCCACAGTGAATGAGGTTTGGTCTTCCCAGGGTTGAACCTAACTTTCGGGAGATTATTACATGACTAGAAGGTGTCAAGGATAACAAAGCTGTTCAAATGCTTGGAACAAAGCAGGTGCTCCAAGAGGGTACTCCAGATGGCAGTGGGATGTTCTTAGTTGGATCTGCATATAGAGATATGAACTAGTTGGGATCACAATTAGCCTTTTGGCTTTGGGAACACATGAAAAGTTAAATTCCCATAAAAGGTGGTTTATTTCACTTGGTTAGCAGCCAATGAAGCTGTTTTCACTCAGGAGAACCTTAGAAAGAGGGGCGTAAAACTTTGTTTGAGATGCTATATGTGTAGCCAGGATGCAGAGACAATGAACCATCTGTTTTTACATTGCAAAAACACTAGCCAGCTATGGGATATGTTCCTAAGATGGGGAAAAAGATGGACAGTGTCAGGAAGCATTGTTGAAGTTCTAGCGAGCTGGAATGAAGGGAATATGTCTAACACAGGCAGATGGAAAATTTCCCCACAAGCATCTGGGGGACAATTTGGGAGGAAAAGAACTCTAGATGTTTCGAAGATACAAGTTGCACTTTACAGAAGATCAAATCAAATTGTACTCTTCTTTTTGGGTTTTGTTGCAAGTCTGAATACATAGATAGTCATGATGTTATTTTAGAAGTGTTAGGATCCTTGTAAGAAGAACAAGGCTGATGTAACTAATCATTTTCGGTTCCAGCACAAGTTGTGATGTGTGTGGGTGGGTGGGTGTGTGGGTGTGTATACACAATATATTACCTTTTCAAAAATAGTAATTGTATTTAAGTCACTACATCTTGTAACTAAACCGAGAAGGATCAACATACTATACATACTAAAGAAAAATAAATTAATGGTAAAATTGAAGTTAGGTTGCATCAAAGGCCACTAAATTATTCTTTAAACCAATAAGTAAATAGGAATCGTAAAGATAACAAATGGAGAATGAAAAAACCTGGAGAGATTCCTCAGTGTATCCTTCTTTCACTTTGTTTAAGTTAGACACTTCAACGATGATGGAGTTTCCATTTGAATAACCAAGCTTTCCATCTGCTGTAATTTTTGAAAGTGGCTCAGTGGTACCCTCTTGAGAACTTGAAGCAGAGTTGCTTGCAGCAAGAGGGCTGCTGGGAGAAGCAGAGCCACCCACAGAAGTTATGTTACTATCAAAGAGTGGAATGATGGCCCAGGAAAAGGACTCCCTATAAGGCATGATCCGCGACCATACTTGTAGTTTCTGCTTCTCTCTCTCTGTCAGATGAACCTACTTACAGGTAGAGATATTCAATTGCAAGGGAAAAACCATATCCTAGTACATGCAACTGCATAAAAACCAAACTTATCCGCGCACAAACAAGCTTGAGTGCTTCAGCGTAAACAAAATAACATTTGCAACAATACAGTAAAGGTACACTCTGAGCGCTTGAGAAGAAACTAGTGTAGTTAAACCTCAAGAAAAGCACATCTTCAGAGTGTACTTGGTAGAAAAGCTGGCAAAGTAACAATTACAACCACCGCAAAACAAATGCAAGAAAGTTGCTAGAGATTTACTTCTCCCAGAAACAAAAAAGGATGGAAACCTTTCCTATATTAATCAGATGTCTCAAGAAAGTCCATTCCTCTCATGGAAGAAAGTACAAACAGACTAGAGGTACTATTAAAGCTGCCAGGCTGACAATTCAATAATTTTAAAGAAAAAGATGTGACAGTAAAATATTGTGGCTTTTACAGGATAGTAATAGAAAGGATAAAATCAAACTTGAGCGACATTCTATACTAAACTAAATACAGAAGAAAGCCGTCTGATACACGAAGATAAAAAAGGTGTAAATAGAAACAGTGAGCAGATTTGCTAATTGCAAGGAGATCTCTTAAACTATAACCTACACAAATTTAGAAACATGTTTATTCCCAGTCCAGCACACCAAAAAGATTCTACTTTAGCGGTTTTTGGGCTTAAAAAGGTAAACTGCTGCAGTAAGATCATATCCTATACCATATACCCTAAGTCCAGTACAGTTCTTTTCTTTAGATTGTAAGAGAAAAAGAGGTGGACCAAAATAGCAGGACATAGATAGGATATCTCCTCTTCTAACAAAGATCTATATAGAATCCCAGTGGAAGCATATTCCTTTCTCCAAGACACTGCAACTCCTAAATGTTCAGCAACCATGTATCAAATGCTAAATAAGTGCAACCAACAAAAAGATAAAGACAGACTCTTAAGACCAAGTTCAAGTGATTTACTTAAGACCAAGTTCAAGCTTTTGTGTCTGCATTCCAGATCACTTGAACTGAATAATGTATTGAAAATGAAGCAATCACTAATTAGGTGTTCCCAGAGGAGGTCAGACTTACTGGTTCCTTTCGTGAATAAACAGAAGGAGACACTCCACCTTCTTCAGTGGCAGGTTTTTCTAGTTGGATTAGCAGACAAATAGATGCTGATGGAGCATCTAGATGAAAAATACAACGCCTCTCATAGGAACTGCTTGCCTGGAGATGGAATCACAATAAACAGTGATTATGACAGGCTAGCATCAGAAGAACCTAGTGAAAGGTAAAATAGAAAACCAAGAAAAAGAAAGCAAAACAGAAGCAGCTTACTTCTTGCATTTCGGTAGGCAATACATGGAAAATAAAATCCTCTGAGAGTTTTTCTCTTCGCTCCCTATTGTATAAACAAATTGTGCCATAAAACGGCTCTACAACAAAACTTTTGAAACTCAGGTAGAGTGCCGGCAGCTCAAAGGTTCAAATGAATAGAAAAATCTTCAGCAGACACATCTTTTTAACAATCAAGACCAGTATTCAACAATATAACTCACCAACTAGTCCAGCTTGAAATGACAATGATAGGACTTTCACGGCAATCTTCAGACCACTATAAGCACAGCCATTTAATTGATAAGAAAGATTTCAAGGAGCGAGAGGCCAAAAGGAATGTTAAATGAATTAAAACCTCGTATACTGGGACATATGAACTTCTGGGATCCTTTGCCCAAATATTAATGACCTTTCATTTTCCCAGTCAAAAACTGGTTCATACGTCGGTAGAGGGGATTCACCAAAATGCTGCAAGTTAATGATTTGAGTCAATTTTGAAGAACAAGCATGTTAAAAGGCCTGCATTTGTGTAACAGGAAACAACCTTAGAGACTTTGGCATTTGAGAGGCCAGAGAAATTGTCTTCAGAAAGTTGTGTCCCCGAAGTGCTGGGGATTTCACCATCAATTGAATCCTCAATCTTAGGTCGCCTAGCATTTGCAAGATGCATCTCTGCGGACAATTCAGCATATAACCATTAGTACCAAGAAAGGCAACAATTAACTATATTTTCAAATGTTTTACTTTCAGCTAATCAAAAGGGTGCAATTAGCTGAAAGCACAATTCAACAGTAACTATAATCTTTGGTAGATCCGACCATGCGAATTTAACAGGAGGCATGTCAACAATTTTCTTAGTTAAAGCAAAAATGTGAGGAAGGAACTTTAAATGCCAAACCCACGGGAAAGCTGTTTTTCTTGTTAACAGGACCAGTTGTATGAGAAAACAATTCTCATTAGTTTGCATGATGGGAAAGAATCAAAATGCTTTCTAGGTGTCTACTTATATTCTGGATATAAAAACAGAAGAGGAAAATGATTTTATGAAATTCAAGATGCTCACTAAATGATAAAAAAATTATTTCCACTTGGACAATTTCATTTATTCAAGGATTGAACACTCTCTTCTAGGTTAAGCAGGTCTAATGCAATTTACATATTAATCGAGTCTTTCTTCTTTTTAATATTTGCAGTATTTTTTGGCGTTCAAATTTTTTAACATTAATTGTTTTATTGAAATGTACTTCAGAAAAATCGTTGTATTTTACTACAACTTTGCTTTACTATTACTTTGTCCCCTTACTGCTGCTACTTTTTTCGGGACTGTATTTCTATAAGCCAAGGGTCTACCGGAAACAACCTCTCTACCTCTGAGGTGGAGGTAAGGTCTGTGTACATTCTACCCTCCCCAAACCCCACTTTGTGGGATTACACTGGGCTGTTATTTTTTTGTTGTTTTCTTTACCATTACTTCATTTTCTTGATGTTAAAGATAGTTTGCACAAAAGGACTAGTGGACAATTCTACAATTATTGCACCACTAAGATGTTTAATTTGGAAGAGATAAGTAGAAAAGCTTCAGAATGCATGGGATCATCAGGTTCTTTAGGAATGGATGAATAAGGAGCATTGAAGATGTCCTCCTTGCAAAAAGAGTTGCATAGATGCAAATGAAGTGTGAAACTTCTTTATTCAAGTCAGCACCCCTTCACAAAATATTTAACAATATCTACACACGACTACCCACATATACATCAGAATATGAGTGACCCTTAACCCTTAATCTTCACATACATAGGAAAGAGTTGTCGTAGAGTATCTCACCTGTTTCAATATCAGTATCAGGGCCCTCATATATCTGACTCTGAAATGAAACCGGGCTGACGCTTTCATAGTGACCATATTTGTTCTCATCTTTTACCCAGTCGGTTATGTAGCATTGCACAAGTTCATTTAAATGTGGCCACTGCTCCAAATTTTCATCAAGCTGCAATTAAAAGGAAAGAATAATGAGAGCATGATAATAGGACAAAGGAATTTATCTAGAGACGATTAGAATGAATAGGTTTATTGAACATACAATTTTTGAATAAATTGTCAATATAATATTTAATATAAAAGTGGGTACAGACATTATCAGCCACTACATTCCATTAACAATCCAAAAGGACCATACATGAATTGCACGACACAACTATAAATAAAGAGAGAGTACTTGATCAAGTTAGTAGCTTAAACTGTAGATTGTAAAATCTGCACAGGGTTTATGAAGGATGGCTTTCAAGCACTTAATAAGGAATATGTATATGTGCTACCCAAGTTAAACTGAGATTTGGCACCAAAAATACAGCTAATATAACTTCTTTGTCATATGGGAGATTGAAGGAAATCCCGCTATAAGATGCATTTCCATACAGAACATATTTTCTACCAAGGACACCCAAAACATCTGTTAAAGGTAGTCCAATTAAATATACTAAAAATTCCCTCTCAAAATCTGTTTTTGGCTAAGTTGCTCGGACTCGAGCGCGGATCTAGAGGTCGGATCCTTCATGATATAAATTTTAACATTCGGGGGGTATGGATTCGGTTATGGATACGGATGCGGGGATTCGACTAAAAATAATTCAAATATGTAAAAATAGAGTTACAAAAATATGCATAAATTATGGTGGACTACTTGGAAGGAAAGAGTGCACGAAATTTTTAGAGCAAGTTTGAATCGCATCTCCTTACTGTTTTTTTTTTTTGGTGTAACATGTCTATTGCAAATGATATAAAGTTCATTTCAAGTGATGCTGACCCGCAAATATCTTTACAACACTTTCTGGTTCGGACTTTTTAATACAAATATCTTTTAACAATGAAAAAACATATGCCCTAATTTATAATTTCACCTTAACTTTTATTTTGATTTCAGAAATTATTGTATCTATCTCGAATTTCTCTATTGATTTTGGTCAATATACCCAAAATTGATTAACCATATCCAGTACGCATACCACACCCATGTCGTGTCAACACGGGTGCGGCATCGAAAGTGAAGAGTCTGTGCAACATAGATTTTTGGCCCCTTTCTAATTGGACCATACACCCATGCAACCCCATCGAATGTATCTCTCGTCCTTGTAAATTTTGCAGGTTGGAGTATAATGTACAATGGGGGTTTCACATCTCTTGTTTGCAAACGATACTTTAGTTTTCTGTGATGCAAACATTAATAAACTGGATTACTTGACGCAAGTCTTATATGGTTTCAGGATGCATTGGGATCAACCATAAGAAGGTGAGATTATCCAAATGAATTAAGTAAACTGTTGTGAATTAGTATTGATGCTCAATAGTAGGGTTGGAGCTCTCCCAAACTTATCTACATTTTCCATTGGGCGCTTCCAATAAAAATCACACAGAACGGAGCCCGTGGGAAAGAACTGGAGCCGATGAGAAAAACAAATTAATTAAATTAAAGTGCTTGCATCCCTAAAACTAGCTTATCTTTTTGCGGCTGAAGGAGTTGAGAAGAGGGTACTAGGATAACAGAAGAGGTACAAGCCAAAAGAGCAGGGATGGAAGTGTTAAGAGTACACTTACGAACATCCTTACTTCATTTCATTGCTTCACGATTTGGCCAATGTACAAGGTAAAATGGAATGGCTAAAGAGGAACTTCCAATGGAATTCAACAAATTCGGCTAGGAAATTCCACTTAGTTAGCCAGGAATACGTCAAGTCTCCAAAGAAATAGGGGGTTTGGGAGAAAGACCTCCAACCTTAACAGCCTTATTAGGAAATGCTTAAGGAGATTCAAGCTTCAAGATTGCGAGGTATGCTCCATGAAGGAAGTTGATAGCGAAAAATTATGAAATTGTGTCAGGATAGGTTGCAACACCACACCCCATTCAAGTGCGACCCGTCCACAGACCCTGCATGAACGCACAATGCATTGTGCATTGAGCTTCCCTACTCGCTTTCTTGTTGAAACTTTATTTTCGACAATAAACCCTGATGAAACTTAAACCTTTTAAAAGAAAAGGTAACATTTGTAGATATTGACTAAAACAGTACATAAGTTGTACCGAAAACCATATTTACAATCACAGCTAAAACAAAGAAACCTGATCCAAAATCCTACCAACAGCATAGAATATGTATGATAGAATCAGTGTCTTCTTGGTATATTTGTGTGCACCACTGAACCCTGCTCCAAAACACTTTGATATAGTAGTTAAAATACACTTGTAACCCCATTCATGGTCATTCTATGAAATCAAATGCTTTATTGCTTCCTTCCTCCAGCAATCTATAGCATGAAAATCTTGTGTTTGAATTTTGAGTACTAATTAGCATTTCACCCCTATATTCCTTTCGTCTACACATTAGCTTTCTCTAGTAACCCCACCACTCTCAAAATATAGATGACTCATTCTAACTCCTTTTCAATGTGATTTTATCTTTGAATTTATGGCCCTTCTCAAACATAGAGAACACGGATCTCTCTTAACTCATTTTACTCAAGAGTTCTTCAGTCAATCTAAGTTATTATATTTACGAGCCCCAATTAGAGATTTCTAGGCAAATCACGTTCCTATTACATCATTGTAACTTCAAAGCTTTCAAAGGCCTTGTTCTTTGGAAGATCTATCTCGTGTCTGGTACTGCATGGTTCTTGTAGAGCTTCAAATATTTTTTGTTTTACTTACCAAAAAGGAGATGATCCTTTTTTCTCATGCCTTGCTCTCAGTCCTTGATGACATAATAGTTTGAACATTTACAAAAGCCAATGGCATTCTTTTGTCAAGTGATGTGAACATCCGGCCCTAATAGCATTTTTGGAAACAAGAATGGATGACAATCCAGATGCAAATATCGTTCTTCCTAGATATGAAGAAGCTCGGTTTCTAGAGGGGATTGCATCAACCATAGCTTTTACTCTAAGCCTCTAACGGTAAGAAAGACATCAATCTCATGCCTTGTCATCATCTAATAAAGAGAACAAATCCTCTTATAAATGATTAGAGTATTTCCATTGAGATGGAAGGACTTTCGATATGGAAGGGCAGACAAGGGATAGCCAAGGCTCCTTGCTCTGCCTATGACAATACAAAGCAGAATATTGTTTTATTTTGTAAAACAATTACTAATAATGCGGGAAATACTCTCGTATATAAGTCGTATACCAAAAGTAGAGAACCTATTGTATGGCTATCTATAAATGTCACTCGATCTTCAATACAAACAGGAACTTCGTAGGAGCACCAAAATCTAAGAATAAGAGGCTATGAATTAAATATACAAAATCATTTTCTAACCCCTCAAAAGCTTTGCTAGTTCTCTCTTTCCACAAGACCCACATAATAGATAGTAAGGAAACGTCTCATGCCTTAGTCTTCTCTTTCATCTGCTAGCGACCCAACTATTTGTGCATCCTTCACTTAGCCCGACATTACCCACTACCATGAAATACTTTACGCACCACAAGTGTGAAGCCACTTGGCAACATAATAAGAGGTAATAACACCTCTTCTCCTCAACATCTATACATAAAGCATTTACTACTCTTTCTCATGATCTTCATTGTTAGAATCGCCCCATTTGCTACCCACGAATGAAAAACTGAACCTTGCTAAGTGCTCAAGGAATCAAAAAAGACACATACAACAAACTTGACTGCTCTCACAACAAAAGTTTATGGTAGTATAAGTTGACTTAAAATGCATTATCACTTACTTGCTTTCCCCCCTCCAACCTTCACGAGTCCCACCAATGAGCGTGGCATTTAGTTAGTAGAGTAGTTCCATCAACATTAAGAATTAATCCACCTCCCTATATTGTAAATTCCTTTAGAATCTCAAGTATCATGAACTCCCCTTCTTCCACCAATTTGAATTTGTCACACCATCATCTCTTTCTAGCCCGAAATTCTAAATAAATTAGGAAGAACATCCTCAACATACTCTCTCCACACCATCTTTGATCTCAAAAAAACTGAAACTACTCCCATTCCATATTAAGTAAATAATTCGTTGAATCTTCCCAATCCTTGTGATATTCCTTGAAAGAATCACATCCATACGATAATTTTTTGTATCTTCACCCCCCTCCACGACTCCATATTTTTCTGCTATCACCTCCCTCCAAAATTCCGGATCCTCAATCTTGAATCTCCATAACTACTTCCCAAGTACTGCCTTGTTGAAAACTGTAAGGTCTTTCACCCTAAACCCTCCCCATATTTTTGGAGAAGTAACTATCAACCCACAAACTAGGTGAAACTTTTGTGTTCCATCTGCCAACTTTCACAATAAATTCCTACGGAGCCTTTCCAACTTTTCTATCACACTAATTTGGAGCCTAGAAGAGAGACATGCAATATAAAGGCATGTGAAGCAGTGTGCTTCTACCCAGTAGTTTCGTCCCTCTTTTTGACAAAGTACATATTTTGCCATTGTGCTACCCTTTTCTCAATTCTTTGAACGACATGGTTCCACCGGATTTGGTCCTTGTTCGAACACCTAGAGTCAGTCCTAAGTAGATGGAAGGGACAGTTCAAATCCTATAATTAAGCATTGGTGCTAGATGCTCAACGTATCCGCTTCACCCACTGAAATAATTTCGCACTTTTTGAAGTTGTCCAATCCTACAATTAAGCGTTGGTGGTAGATGCTCAATGTATCCACTTCACCCACCAAAATGATCTCGCACTTTCTGAAGTTGCTTGATTCCTAGCACCACCTGAAACCACATGGGTATGTATCTCAATAATGCCAAGGGGAGATGTTTCCATCACATTACAAATGTCATCCGTAACAATAAGTATGTGACTAACAAGTTTTTATTACATGATTGAGGCCTTGAAACCCCTTAAAAAACCTCATGCCACAGCTTAATCCATCATCTTACTCAAAGCTTACATCACCTAAGATAAATAGCATAAGAGATGGTCATCCCCTTCTCCACTTATTCCAAAATCCCAGATCTTTCTCTTTTTTTTTTAGGATGTAACTGTGTCCCAAATCCATCTTTCTCGTAACAAAGTCCAAAAACTTACCAATTTTCTTGGTCATAAATCTTCACAAGATCCAACTTATACAGACGTATAATATCATGATTGTCATACACAAAGAACCAGCAATAATGGACGTTGCTATTCCTTGACAACGATTGCTAGCTTAAAAGACTTTTTACGTTATGTATTCAATGGTCATCAATCAAACTAAGAGGCAAAGAAACTTCCCGAACACATCTTTTGGGGAGATTTGACCACTAGATGGATCCTGAAAGTGACTACAATGATGAAGCGACTACTAGATTTGACCTACTTCTAACTTTTTTTCAATTTCCGATAAGAATCGAGGTCAAACAGTCTCATAAACAAGTCGCCAATAAATGTGTAAGGCATTTCTTTTGCCAAGTAGTGATCTTCTCCGTCGGGGCCAACTGGATCTAGAAAAATTATTCCTCTGCTCATTCATCAATAGTGCATGGATCTATTCTGGCAAGTTGACAATCTATGTAGTGGCTAAACCTGAGGACACTCCAAATGTAAAGCTAGTTGTATAGCATCACGGAAAGGTATCATAATCTATCTTTAAGTTATAGGTGATACATACTTGAGCAAAAAAAATTGCTACAATAGGTGTTGGAAAGACAAATTATGCGAGCAAAGAGAATGGTAGGTGCAAAGGTTTTGAGTATCAAAAGATACCAAATGGGCAATAGAAGTAGGCCTAAGGCGAATGACCTAAAAGTCTAGTAAACAGAAAATCTCAAATACCCAAATTTTCACAAAAGTACCCTCCTAATATGGTAGACTTTCCAAGAGAACGGGAAATAAGTTGGATAGAAAGCACAAGCACAAGGCAATTTGGTCTCCAAGGGTGATGACAATACAATGAGCAAAAGATTATAAATCAATGCAGACTTTTTGTAGAAAGAATTCCGCTAGGAGAGCAGTGGTCTTCTTAGCATCTTTTTTTTGAAACTGGTAACTGTGTATTTATTTCATAATGAGCAAAAAAGTACATTGGTTGTACTGAAACTATATTTACAAGAGTAATTCCAAAAATATATGATTCTAAGTCTATAATGAGTCTAAAACATCAACAATAGAGACAAAATCATTTGAAAATATTTTACTACACCAAAAACACATAATCAAAATACAATTCAACTTGATCTGTTGCATACTATTCTCTACATTCTTAACACATCTAGAGTTTCTCTCCTTCCACATTGTGCACCAAATGCAAGTAGGGATAATTCTCAATCTACCTCTGTTTTTAGCCGGCAATCCTACTTCTTCCCAAGTCTGGAGTACCTCTGTAATCTTTCCAGGCATGGTCCATGAAATGCTGTTGAGATTCAAGAATTATCTCCAAAGTTGTCGTGTAATCTTGCAATGTAGAACTAGATGGTTAATTGTCTCTGCTTTTTCACTACAAAAGAAACATCTAGAGCATAATGGTATCCATTTCCTCATCAGATTGTCCTGTGTAAGGACTGCGTCCTTGGCAAGAAGCCATACAAAGCATGCTACTTTGTGCGTATTTTGGTTTTCTAAGTAGGCATTTGGACATGCGATTTCATCTCGTAATTTGAAATCATGAGATGAAATCAGCGTTTGGACATGCAATTTCATCCCCAAATTCTCAAAAAACCTTGATTTGGAATTTCAAATCAAGAGATGGACTTTTTAAAATACAAAAATTGACTCACAAGTTTATATTTTATAAAAGAAAAATCCACCATTTTATATATACTAACAAACGGCTCAAAGTAACAATGTTGGTTCGTCCATCTGATCGAGAAATGCATGCTCAATGTGAGGAGATTGTCCGTACTATGTGGGAGGACTATATTAAAGAGTAGTACACTACAACTCATGTTCAGTTTTACTTTTATTTGAACTAAAGTTCGATCAATAAATGTTTTTTTAGAATAGCTTTGTAATAATGTATTATACTTGTTATGAACTTTTACTTACGAGGTAAGATTGTACAAAAATTAGGAAAATTTTGATAATTTTCACAACTTATGGGTTTTTATGTTCATGAGAAAAAAATATAACTTAAGAATTCTTTTTGAGATAAAGGTAACTACTTGTATTAATAAACAAACCTCAGCTTCCAACGAGAAACTGAGATGTCCAACTTTACAGACACCAAAAGTATAAGGGTTCTCCTATCCAAAATCTACCGGCTCAAACATTGCCAATTAAATCTGCTAAATCTCCTACATCCCCCCCCCCCCCCCACCCCCCCCACACACACACATTTTTTTTTTACACCAAAAAAAGAACTAGTAAGACAATTCATCCTAATCTTCTGGATAGGATTGCTAGTGTCTTCAAAGTGTCTTGAGTTCCTTTCTTTCCAAACTGTCCACCAAATACAAGCAGGATTAATCTGCCGCCAGTCCTCCTCACTCTTTCTTCTTCCCACCTCCTCCAGCTGCACAGAAGCTCCAGAGTGAAACTAGGCATAGCACAATTTATCCCAATATACAAAAGAACATGTGCCACAGGTTCTTAGCTATCTTACAGTATAGGAAAAGGTGCTTTGTTTCTCTTTCTTGATCACACAGTGGACATCTTGAACAAATCTGAAGACCTTTTCTCCGTAACCTTTCCTAAGTGAGGCATGCATTCCTGACAACCAACCACACAAAACATGATATCTTTACTGGAATTTTTACTTTCCAAATAAGCTTCCAAGGCCAAACAAAACTTCAATTTCATCTCATATGATTTCATATCATGATTTCAAATCGTGATTTTATCTCGCATGGCCAAACGGGCCCTAAATGTGTTTCTAAGGCCAATTGATTGACAGATGATTGGAATGAATCAATGGTTCATCCTCCTGTAAGCTATATTCACATTGAAAGAGCCCTTATCACTGCCCTGCACCATAATTCATCATCCCCTACCTGAAGTCCACTGAATTGTTCTATTGTACTAAATACTTAAGCCACTCTTGGTATTTCCAATAATTAAGTTGTCTTCTGAAAGTGAAGCTCCACCTCTCAGGTGTCCACATATCTGTCGTGGTCCTTTGTTGGTGTAGCACTAGGTTGCATATATCTAGAAAGAGTATTTTCAGGTTGCCTACCTCGCGCCATTCATCCTTCCAAAAGTCTGTCTTTTCCCCGTTATATTCACTTTGATATTGGTATTGTTCTTGAAATCATTCTACAGAACTCTGATCAATCTCCATAAATTGACTCCATAAGGTGCAGTAACTTCCATGGTCATCCATTTAGTTTCCTCCTCGTATTTTGCTTCAGTTACTTTCCCCCCAGAAAAGTTGATTTTCTTAAGTATTCTTCCATACCATTTCATTCTAAGTGCCTTGCTCTGATTTTTTGGATTCTTAATGCTCAATCCCCCATATTTCTTATCAACTATCAGTGGCTTCGACTTTTTTTTTGGAGAATGATAACAGTATATATTTATAAATGGTTCAAAAGAACTCAATATTACTTTGGACTATGACCATATTTATAGCAAAAGACTCCAAAGAAACTGCAGCTATTCCATGCTCCTAGATTAATGCTAGTACATCAAGAATTTCTACAGTTTCTACTGAGTAGGATTGACTAACCCAAAAAACAAAATAGTAAAATGCAGTTCATTTTAATCTGCTACACAGAATTGCTCCTACTCTGGAAACATCTAGAGTTCCTTTCTCTCCAAATTGACCACCAGATACATGCTGGAATAGTCCTCCAATTCTTCCTATCCGTAGCTTCATATCCTGCTCCTTCCTAACTTGCTAATGCAGCTATTATGTCACCTGGCATAGCCCAAGTGATTCCTCTGGGGGCCAGGAACAGTCTCCACACCTGGGTAGTTACTTTACAGTGAAGGGACATGTGTCTTACTGTCTCATCTGTTTCCCCACAAAGACAGCATCTTGGCGATCCCTCTTTTCATCAGATTTTCCTGAGTAAGTACTGCTTCCCTAGCCAGCAACCACACAAAGCAGTTTACTTTGAAGGGCATCTTGTTCTTCCAAATGTGTCTCCATGGCAATTCTTCAATCTTATGACATGTCTGATTTAAGTCTCTGTATGCTGAGTTGACTTTAAATACTCCTTTGTTCTGCCCATTCCACCATAGATTGTCCACTCCATCCTTTGGTCCCCCGGGATTCCAGAATATTGTATAAAGCTTGTACCCTACTCAGCTCCAAGTCATTTGGTAGCCTTCTAAATATGATGTCCCACCCTTGAGTAGTCCATTGTTCAGCCACTGTCTTGCTTTGATGTACCATCAAACTAAAAATGTCAGGGAACATTTCTTGTAGGCTCATTGTCCCCAGCCGAGTATCCTTCCAAAATGCAGCTTTGTTACCATCTACCACTCTTATAGAACATCTTTTTTTATAAGATAATGTATTCCATAGAAGGCATCAAGAAGATGCGGAATTTCCAGAGCATAGAAAAGCAAAAGACATTGTTAGATCTATTACAAAAGGCTAATCAAAAGTTAAGGAGCTACCAAAGTCCAAAAAGGCTTCGGGGGAATTGACAGGGGAGAAATTGCTCCAGCTGCAGAGACTTGTTAAAACTCTACCCTTATAGACATCTATTCTTCAACCTTGGCCAGAGGGCTCTAATGGACCTCCATAAACTAGTCCCATATGGAGTGGTGATCTCCCTTAACATCCATCTATCCTCTTCTTCATATTTTGCTCTTATAGCCCTCACCTAAAGCATGTGATCGTCTTTTGTAAATCTCCATAGCCACTTCATTTTCAAGGCCATACTGATCTCTGGGACCTAGTCACTCTTTTTTCCTACTGACTATAAGTGTTTTCCATTTAACTAGGAAATTATTATTACCAGGTGATAGCTATAAATAGCAAGAAGAATGGAGTTTGAAGCTGTTTGCAAGAAGACAAGGTTCAAAGGTGCACAAGAATTAAAAAGTCCACTGCTTTTGATGTCAAATTCAAGAGTGGTTGGAATAGGAACAAGGGGAGAAACATTTTACCAAAAAGGAATAAGGGCAATTTATAGTTTCATGGAATGTGAGGGATTGAACAACAAGGACAAAAGAAGATTAGTTAAATTTATGGTGGTAGATTAGAATGCGGACATTTTTTGTTTTCAAGAAATCAAGTTGTAGGGGGACATAATAGAAATGGTGAAGCAGTTATGGAGGAGGCAGATGCGTTAGATTTGCTTGTTTGGAGGCTAGTGGAAGGGAGGGAGGGAGGGGAATGATGACGTGGGATAGCAGGACTAGGAAGGGACAAATTCTAGAAATAGGCTCATCTACATTAACTTGCAAGTTCGATGCATAAATGCAGAACACTATTACAGGGTTATATGCTCCAAATTGTTACATTGAACGAAGGCTAGTATGAGAGGAAATTTATTTTGTCCAGGGATTAATGGAAGGCCCTAGGGATGTATGTAGGTACTTTAATGTCACTAAATTTACCTTAGAAAAAAAAGGAAATATCTCAAAAGAACAAAAGGATCGAGGGAATTGTTTGATTTTATTGAAGACGCAAACCTAATTGATATGCAACTCAAGATGCCACTTTCACTTGGTTCAAAAGGGACAATCGTGTAATAGCTACTAGAATTGACAAGATCCTAATCTCTAAAGAGTGGGATGATAGTTTAAACAATCTGAAACAAATCCTTCTTCATAGGCTAAAGCTCAGATCACATCTCACTTGCTTTACAAGGTGGTTCATAGCATAGGAACAAAAGTTTACTTCAAATTTGAAAATTGGCGGCTAAGGATTGAGTGTTTTACTAACAATATCAGGGAGTGGTGGAACACTTTCAGCTTCAATTTAAGACCTGATTTCATATCGGCTTGCAAGTTAAGAGCTCTAAAAAATAAGCTTAAGGAATGGAGTAGAAGTGAGAAAGGAAACTTAGGCTCTCATAGGAAGAATTTGCTAGATAAGTTAGCAAAATTGGCTGCAGTAATAGAAGATAGAATATTGACAGAAGAGGAGACAGTTAGGAATGCTACAACTTTAGTGGAATATGAGGAATTGATCAAAATTTAGAAATTTTCCTGGAGACAAAAATCAAGATCTCTTTGGTTGAAAAAGGGTGATAAGAACACTAAGGGCCTGTTTGGAAAGCCACCTGGTAATTGGATTTGAGTGTAATTATACATTTGGTCTGTTTGTTTGTCCGGGTAATTACATAATCAGTAGGGAATTAAGTGTAATTGGGAGGGAGTAATTACTCCAATTCTCAGTGGAGAGGTGAGAATTGCAAGTAATTACATGGTGTAATTACAAGGTTACTTTTTAATTTCTTCGTTTTGGTTTTATTTTAATTTATTTTTTTATTTCCATCATTTTAATTTATTTTAAAAAAAATTATTGTACATTATTTATCTTTCATTCCTTTCCTCTCATTTCCCAATATTTACTTCTTGTGATTTCATATAATTGCTAGTATTTTTTATTTCTTATTTTTTTATTTTCTTCATTTAACATAAATGCATTATTATTCTAGTTTTTGAATTAAAGTAGAATTTCATTGTTAAATGATGCTATAGACTTATGTTTTCTTTTTCTTTTGAATTGTATCTACTTAAGTTATATTGGAACTTATTTTATGTTATGTTGAAATTTGACATAAGAGTATTATGTTTACTTTTTTCATAATTTTGAATTTATGTTATATTTTCGGTTCTAATTTATTTGTTTTAGTAGTATTGACTTGTTATTTTACATTGCATATCATTCATTTTTTAATTAAAATTGATAGATTATTTTTTGTCAGATATTTGAATAATTTGATGGCATTATATTTATAATATTAATATTTTTGTCAAACATGCATTCCTAATATTCTTAATAATATGGATTTTAGTTTTTATAATTAATGAAATTAAAATATTATTAATTTAAAAGTATATATTTATTAATTAATATATTTTTTCAGAGACAATATGTATCTTAAATATCTAATTTAATCTTATTTATAAAGACATATATGTCAAATATTATTTTTTTGATAATTAACTTTTATTTTAAAATTTTAATTTAACTGTGTAATTAAACTTGTGCAGCCAAACAGTATGCTTAAAATTACACTGCAATTACATCATGACAAACAAACAGATAATCGTAATTATTATATTGTGTAACTATTACCTAGAAATTACACCAATTTCAGTTACACAGTGACTTTCCAAACAGGCCCTAAATTTTTTCATAAGTTTGCAACTGCACATAAGAGATATAACAACATTGACAAACTATTTATTCAGGGTGAAATAGTTGATCACTATCAGAAGTTATATTCAGAAACTATACACCGGAGACCTACTTGTTATCAGTGGAGGAAAAGGAGACTAAAGGAAGATGAAGTGTTGAGTTGACAAAGCATCGGGACCACATGGCTTCCCCACGAGATTTTCATCAAATGTTGGGAGGTGGTGAAGCAGATATCATAAATGCCTTCCAGATTTCTATGACCAAGAAATGTTTGAAATAATGCTATCAAAAGCAAAAAGTGCAAAATGTTCTAAGGTCCGTTGGGCTTTAAGCGTAACTCTCAAATAAAGCATGAGCTTTAATGAAAAAAGACGCAAAGGGAGAAAAAATACAAATATATATATATATATATATATATATATATATATATATATATTTAGTCCAAGACTAATAATTATAAGTATGAATGAAAAATATATGAATAAAGAAATCGAAAAAATATACGATAAAGTGAAATATCAATTGTTTACTGTTGTCTCTTCTGAAGAGACTCATTAACAAGGAAAAATATGCTTTAGAACCTTGATGATGACACTGAAGCGCATATTAAGCGAGTCGAAGCGCTCAACACATTTTGAGCCTCGCTTCAGGGCTTAAGCACGCCTTTGACAATACTGGTTTGAAAGAAGCTACAATGACACTTCCATAGCTCTTATACCAAAGCAAAAAGTTGCTAATGAGCTAAGGGATTTCAGGCCTATTAGCTTGATTGGCAACATTCCCAAGTTATTTTCCAAAGTATTAACAAAGAGGTTGAAAGGGGCAATGGCAAAGCTTGTTGGTTCTCAACAAATGGCTTTTATTGAAGGAAGAAAAATTTATGGATGTCGTCTTCGTAACTAATGAAGCAACGGGTTGCAGATTGAAACAGAAGAAGCCAAGAATTCTTTGCAAGCTAGACATAGAGAAAGCATATGACCATGTTAACTGGGAATATCTACTAAGCTTATTGGAGAGGATGGGCTTTGGGTAGAAATGGATGCATTGGATCAAATATTTCATCTCACTAGTGAGTTTATCCATTCTTATTAATGGTTCACCAGTAGCGTTCTTTAGAGCACAAAAAGGCCTCAAACAAGGAGACGCTCTGTTACCTTTTCTATTCTTATTAGCTATGGAAGACCTCAATAACATGGTGAAAACAACAAATAGAAATGGTTGGCTAAAAGGTTTTTATGTGGCTAGAGCTGGAACGGAAAGTCCGAAAGTAACTCAACCTCAATATGCAAATGATAATTCATTTTTTGTGATGCTGAAGAAGAGCAACTCAAATTTCTGAGGCTGATTTTGGTTCTTTTTGAAGGGATATATGGATTCCACATTAATTGGAAGAGAAGTTTTTTGTATCTCATCAATGATGTTATAAATATGGAGGTCTTGAATGGAATCTTAGGCGGTGAAGTTGGTTTCCTACCAGCCACATACCTTGGAATGCCTTTGGGAGCTAAGTCCAAATCATTTGAAAACTGGAATAATGTGACTGAGGAGTGTGAAAAGAAATTGGCTTAGATGGAAGAGTTAATATTTGTCCGTAGGAGGCGGAGTGACTCTCTTCGATTCAGTTCTAGAAGCCTTACCAACCTATATGATGACCTTGTTTCCAATTCCAACGGGGATCATCAAAAGGTTGGATAGCATCACGAGGAAGTTCTTGTGGCAAGGAAATAAAGAAAGAAACGGATTCCACTTGGTGATAGAAGGTAAAGAGGTGGAAATAGAAATTGGTGGTTTTATCTTCACGTTGCCAATATAGTGTGAAACTCCGGCGACGATGGGAAGGCTGAAATCAACTGGTACATATGTTGGACAAGGACCATTGGGTGATAGAAGGAAATAAGATTGGTCAGAAGAAAATAGTACTTCACCTCTAGATTAATCGATGCAAGAAATTGTCGGCCACATGGGGACATCGATAGCTGGTATGCATGCAAATAATGGGCATGTGACACGCAAGTGGAAGGCAAGGAGAACCCACGGGCCAAGATTAGTGTAATAACAAAGAAACTAGGACTACCAAAGGAGGTGGGCTTTTGTGCTGGACAAAAAGAATGTAGTGGGCCAGACCCTGCAACACTCTTAATCCAAAACAAGCTACTAGACACAAGCCATATGCAGGAAATGGATATGACGAAGCACAACGACTACCACCTCCATATCGAAATACATGCAAATAAACACAAACCTGCAGACTCAATTTCTTATGCTATAGTAGCCAGGAGCGGCGGTGCAGCATCTTTTCAGGTGAATACATGTGATGTTCTGGCATTAGAAGTTCAAGGGGGAGAAATATGGAAAACCAAAAGTTGGCAGGAAGCCCAGTGTCGGGGGAAGAGAACTGGGTAGTTGAACATGTGGTGCCACTTCTTGCACATCCTCAAAGTCCTTTACTGGATAAGGAAATGGATGCTACACTGTGGGTTCATCAAAACTTATAGAAGCTCAGTAAATAGATTGGGATTTTCAGGGTCATGAAGAGGAGACGCTGAAACTCTTGAGACAGATTGACCATAGCAGGCAAGCAAGAAAGATGGAGCAAGATATGAAGAAAACTAGATTTAAAGGGGAGCAAGAACTAAAATGCTTGACATCTTTGATGTAAAATTCAAAGATAATGGGAAGAGGAACAGGAGGAGAGTATTGACTTTAACTGAAACATGAATTTCAAATTGGTGTCATGAAATGTTAGGGGGTTCAATGGGATAGCCAAAAGGAGATTGGTGAAGAGCCTGGCAATGAAGTGGAAGGCTGATATAATTTGCCTTCAAGAAACAAAGTTGGAGGGTGATATCAAAGATTTGATTAAAGTCTGGTGAGGTATGCTTGTTTCGAGGCTAGTAACACAAGGGGGGTATTGTGGTATTATGGGATAGCAAAAAATGGAAAGTGAAAGTGATAGAAGTAGGGGCTTATATGATCACTGTAAATTTGAAGCAGCTCTCCAGGAATTTATGCTTCTATCTATGGCATTGAAAGAAGAATGGTGTGGGAGGAAATTAATGCAGTCAGAGGCTTGGTGGTAGGAGGATGGGCATTGTGTGGGGATTTCAATACAACTAGATATCCCTCAGAGAATAGGAACTACTCTAGAAGATCCAGATACATGAAGGAATTTTCGAATTTCATAGATGACATGAAGCTGATAGATCTAAATCCGGAAGGGGGGAAATACACTTGGTATATAGGTGACAATCAACTTGCAGACTCTAGGATAGACAGAATCCTAATTTTAGAGGAATGGGATGATAAATTCAATAACATCAAACAGGTCTGCTTGCAGAGATTGGTGTCAGACCATAATCCCATTAGCTTTGCAATGTGGATCATGGTCACATAACAAGTCATACTTTAAAGTTGAAAAGTGGTGGCTCGATACTGAAGGTTTCATAGAAAAAGTCAGGACCTGGTGGAACTCATGTCAACTTGTAGGTATGCCAGATCACAGACTGGCTTGCAAACTCAGAAACTTGAAATCTAAACTCAAGGAGTGGAGCAAAGGGTATAAAGGAAGTCTCACTGCCCAAAAGGACAACCTACTTGGGTAGCTTGCAAAATGGGAAAGGATATTGGAGGACAGACCACTCAATGATGAGGAAAATGTTAGGAAGGTTACATGCTTTATGGAGTATGAGGAAGTAATTAAAAATGAAGAAATCTACTTGAGACAAAGATCTAGGATACAATAGCTGAAAGAAAGGAATATTAACACCAAGTACTTCCACAAGATGGCTAATGTTCACAAGAGATACAATGGTATAGACCAATTGCAGATACAAGGGGTACTTACTGAGGATCCTGTTGAAATTAGAGAGGGAATATGAAGCTTCTACCAAAACCTATACAAAGAAACAGTGGTACGGAAACCAGTTTATTCCTACAGGAATTGCCCAACCATCTCAGAGTAAGAAAAGGACTCTCTACAAGCCAGTTTTGAAGAACAGGAAGTGTTGAACTGTCTGAAATGGTGTGCCAAGGAAAAAGCACCTAGTCCGGATGGTTTCACCATGGTATTCTTACTCAAATACTAGGACATGATGAAACTAGACATCATGGAAGCTTTCAGAAACTTCCATGAGAAGGAGAAGTTTGAAAATAGCTTCAATGCAATTTTCATAGCACTTGTTCCAAAGAAGAAGGGAGCAAAGGAGCTAAGGGACTCCAGACCAATCAATTTGGTTTGGAGTATGTACAAGCTATTCTCAAAGGTACTGATGGAGAGGTTAAAGAAGGTGATAGCAAATTTCATGGATTCTCAACAATTGGCATTCATCACGGGGAGGCAAATAATGGATGTTGTCCCGATTGCCAATGAAGCGGTGGACTCCAGAATGAAACAGAATAAGCCAAGCATTCTCTGTTAACTTGATATAGAGAAGGCCTATGATTATGTCAATTCGGCTTCTTAATTGAGATTCTGAAGATGATGGGTTTTGGTGACAAGTGGATCAGTTGGATTAGACAGTGTATTTCCACAGTATGCTACTCTGTCCTAATCAATGGAGCTCCAACAGAATTCTTCAAAGCACAAAGAGGGTCAGACAAGGAGACCCCCTGTCCCCCTTCCTTTTCATCCTGGCTATGGAAGGCCTAAACAGTATGGTCAAAACAACCAAAAGTATTGGCTGGATCAATGGGTTTGATACGGATAGGAAGGACTACAAAACTATGGAGATTACATACTTGCAGTATGTTGATGATACCCTCATCTTTTGCGATGCTGATGCTGATCAACTAAAGTACCTGAGAGTTAATCTTGGTTCTATTTGAATGTGTCTCAGGGCTTCATATCAATAGGAGGAAGAGCTCACTGTATCCAATAAGTGAAGTTCCTGAAATGGAGTCACTGACAACTATTCTGGGAAGTGTAGTAGGGTCTCTACCTACTGTCTATCTTGGTCTACCCCTTGGAGCAAAATCAAAGTCAAAGGAAATATGGAATGGAGTAATTGAGAATTGTAAGAAAAGACTCTCAAGATGGAAGTCTCAGTACCTGTCACTAAGGGGAAGAGTCACACTAATCAACTCTTTGTTGGATGCCCTCCCATCATACATGATGACTTTGTTTCCTATCCCTGCCAGTGTGATCAAGAGGATAAACACCATCAGAATGACCATTTATGTGGCAAGGCAACAAGTAAAAGAAAGGGTTCTACCAAGGTCTCCTCTTCATGGCCCTTGAAAATCTACCCCCAGAATCTTGCCTATTTTCACCATATTTTGTTAAACCCAACTTGAAGTCTTCCTCTCTTTATCTTGAATCGAAATTTGTGGTTAAATTAGTAGAGGTTCTGCCTCTTCTATCTCCAAATTTTCCATTGTGGTGATTGAGTTTTAGAGAGCTATTTTACTAGAGTCTTCTTCATTTCTCCTTGTAAGATCTCCCAAATTTTCCCAGTCCTTCTACCTCTTTCATCTCTTGCAAAGCATCCCAGTCCTTATTTAAATTCGTCGTTGTCGTTGTATACAAAATTGGTTCTTCTATGGCTTGCATGTCTGCTTGTACAAAGGTCTGAGATAGACTAGAATCAAAAACTTCGTAAAAAACGTCATAGTGTTGCATTGTTACTAGGCTTCTTAAGTCACTAAAAATGACTTGGGCTACATAATCAAGCCCAACTATCGCATTAACAGAGGTCCTAAGGTTGGGCTTCTGGGTTTGAGCCAAAATTGAAGTCCCACTTAAAAAACGAATGTGCGAGTCATGTGCATCTCCCATTTCATTCTCACTAGTTGTTGACAAAGCTTCAGCCACGTGGTTTCTGTTGATTAAATCCCCGGATTGATGGGAAATTTGTACTAAGCCACATAGATCGCCCTTCTTTATCCGATGAGCAATAGCTTGAACAGGAATTTCATTGCTCCTTTTCTCTAATGGCTCCCCTATACAAATTCTAGCGTGATTTCAAAGCTGGTTTTGCTCTCAGCCTAAATAGGGATGTAATAAGTGATACCATCTTGGGAAATCGATACTTCACTTGGAAAACTCCTCTCATCATTTGCAACCATGATTCTGGCCCATCTCATATGATTTTTAAGCTCAATTTCCTCTTCAGTAGCCACCCAACCCCGTATATTTGTCCAATTTCTTGGAAGATATTGTGCGACCACAAATGCAAAGGGATTCTGACTGCTTTGATCCAAGTTTCCTTGACGACAGTGGAATTTGAGACACATTCCAGCAACTGAATTCCACCATTCAAGGTTGAAAATGAGCTTCTTCCAACTCCATTGTCCTGGAGTATCTGTTCATCCATATATTTGTTGGGGAACTCGAAAAGGAACCTAATCCATACATCTCATAAATGTTCACCCCAAAAGTATTTTTCCATGTTAATGTCGACCATCTCCTTGTATTAGCCAAGGTGGGTTTTTCCTTGATAACCACTCTTTGATTCCCAACAATGCATCTTTTCAACAGCCCTTCATCTTGAACACCAGATAGTGCTGAAATTTCAATATTTTCCTCCTTGCTTTTCACCTCTGCTTCACAGAGATGCTTTGTTTGTCATTTACTGTCTTGTACGGCTTTCGCATATGGGTAGTTGGCTTCATTTATTCTTGTGGGCCTACCAATTCCTATTTTTTGGGACATTTAATGAAGATCTCGATGTTCAATGCTATATCACGCAACCCTGTATTCAAAGCTGGTTTTGGAATAATATAGATTGATCTTCCCCCATCGTTTAAGGATAGAATGCTCATATATCTTCCATTGTTCATTTTGTTTCCTACAAAAGTGCTCTGTGTCTCTTTCTGAAGTTTTCCATCTCCTAACCACATTCTTCTAGTTTCGGAATTTTCTTTTAACATAAAACAGATCCACTCCATGATCTTCTTGCTCATGGATGATCTTCTCATTAGTTTGCGACTCCTCTCAACCCACTCATACCACACTTTACTATTAGAAGTCCATCTCGCGATGTCAAAAGACTTAAAACCCGCATTGAAGTACATCTTATTCTCCCCCATCTATGGGGAAATATCCTAAGACTGAAGGAGGGAAAGAAAGGAAAAGTTATCATAGAAGGTAATAACTTAGGGGAGGAAGAAGAGAGAGAAATTTCCTGCATGATACCACCGGAAAAAGGGTGTTTCTCTCACCTAGGAAGTAGGAAAGAAAAGATTCTTGGGGAATGTGCCTGGGAGCATTGTATCCAAAAGAATCCTCTTTCAAGTACTGCTTCTGGTCTTCTTAGCATCTTTATGGACCAAACAGAGTGGCTTCCTTAGTAATTTGGCTATCACTGACTTGCAGCACAAACTGGAGCCCTGCTGGTTTAGTTCTTAAGAATACTAAGCTTAAATATCTCATCCTTGTAATTCTTTATGGACAATGAAAAAGACTAGAGTTAAAAGAAAGATAACAGATGAGACTACTAAGGATCATTTCCTCCCAATTTCTATTAGTTTCTTTATAAACAAAGAAGCATTAGTAAGTCCAAACGCTTGAATACCAAACTTACCAGCGGATCTAGATTCAAGGAACCTGCGAAGGAGTGGTGTGGTATTCTCCGAAATCGATATCCACTGGATGAAGTTTCCATCAACTGCAAAAAAGGGCATAGTGGCAATTATCAAACAGAGTACTGTAGGCAAGGGCAGGGTGTTTTGCTCAGGAAATATACCAATCTCGCATTTGCAAACAATGTAGAGTGACGCAACGTCAAAACATGTTATAAAAACAAAAAGAAAAATATTAAACACCTTAACAAACGAAAGAAAGCTCATTCGTTAACTTCAATGATTAAAAATGACAAGAGCCTTTAATAATAAATCATTTTCTGCCCTTTTTGAGAGAAATGTTACAGAAATGTTAGTTAGTCATAGTAGTCTAGCACCGCAACTTTGGAAGCAACATCCCGTGAAAACAACAGATCAGTTTGGGAAAAATCATGAAGCGATATCTACAAATCAGAACGGTAGCTTTGTTTGTGCATTGGAGAAAGCAAAAACAATCTGACTTGCAATTAGCATTGTAACTTTAACAATCATTGGGCAAAGGAATTAGGGTTTTTGGTCCCCTGAGAGATAAAAAGCAGCAAATCTGGAGAAAAGGAGAGAGGAAGATATGAAAACCTACAGATCGATTTCGCCGGAGGAACACACCGGCGAGGAGTTCGGCAGAGGAAACACGACGGAGAGGAACGAGCTCGCAGCAGAGAAAGGGAGGTGAGCTTTCAGGCGACTTGTGTTAGTCAAAATATAGTCAAATTAAAACGGACACTGGTCTAAATCAACTCTTTCGGGATTGATAATACAAGCTTAAAAAATTACGTAAATATTACTAAGCAATATACTTGAGTTTGTAAAATAAATACCAAAGAAAAAGTTTAAGTTTCTGAAAATACCTTAATAAAGGAATAATATTACTTTCTAAAAAATTGTATATAAACTAATATTTAGAACTTTCTATGAATTGACATCTTGCTATTTTAACTTCTCATCCTTTTTAATTAGTAATATAATATTATTTCATAGATTTTGGAATCCAACATTGATATTCTAATTAATGTGTAGTTATTATTATAGGAAAATGACTTTCATTATTTAGATGAAAATAAAATCTCTATTTTATTACCAATAGAAAATTCTACAAACTCATTTTTAAATAGTTTAGACAAGGAAAAATTTAATAATAAAATTTAGTAGATTTGAAGCTCTTAAATATTAAAAAATAATAAATATACATTTTTTCTTATACAATGCTAATATTACTTTAATCCATCTAAGTAGGAAAAGTTAACTCCGATAAATTAAGAGAGGAAATAAAGGGACTTTTAATATAATTTAAACAAGAAAAGATTTAAGAAGTAAAATTTTAGTCAATTTTAAAGTACTAATATTATAAGTTTTATATTTTACAAATAATAAAAAATTTAATAGTTATATTTTTAATTAACTTTAAAGTCCTAAATATTAGGATAATAATTAAATGAGAATTATTTGAGAAAAATAGTAAATGACAATTTTATTTATTGTAGAGTCTTTTAATGAAGAGCAAAAAATTCAATCAATATTTCTAAAGACCTTCATGCTTTTAATATAATATAAATTCTTTCTTCTTCCTTTTTTATTTGGGTCCGAAAAATGAATTAACTCGGCATAGTCAAGGAATGTATCGGGTTTTATGTTATTTGCTGATAATATAGTATTGATGATCAAATGCACGGTGGAGTTAATGATAGGATAGAAGTTTGGAGACAGACCCTAGAATATAAAGGCTTCAGATTAATTCAGACTAAAATTGAGTACCTAGAGTACAAATTCAGTGAAATTATGCATGAAGTGGAGGCAAAAGTGAAGATTGATATACAAGTCATACCCCAAGAGAGGAAGTTTTAAGTATCTTGAGTTTATAATTCAAGAAATCTGGAGGATTGACGATGATGTTGCTCATCATTTTGGAGCGGGGCCAGAATTGAGGCTTACGTTCGGGGTACTATGCAATAAGGGTATGTCACCAAGGCTTAAAGATCAGTTCTATAAGTGGTGGTTAGACATACTCTATTATATGGGGCAAAGTATTGGCCTGTCAAGAATGCACACGTTCAGAAGATAAAGAAAGCACATATGTGCATGCTTAGATGGATGTGCAAGTATACTATGAGAGATAGGATGAGATATATAGTAGAAGGTGAGAATGACCTCGATGGAGGACAAGAACAAGGAAACAAGACTGAGATGATTCGGGCATGTGAAGAGCAGGTGCAAGGAAGCACCAGTAAGGAGGTGTGAGAGTTTGGCTATAACAGGTTCTAGCAAAGGTAGAGGTAAGCCAAAGAATAACTAGGGAAAGTGATCAGACAAAACATGACACATCTTTAGCTTACTGAGTACATGACTCTAGATAGGAAAGTTTGAAGGTCAAAGATTAGGGTAGAAGGATATTAGGTAGTCGTGTGTTGTAGTACTCTTTCGTGGAGAATCGGGAGTTAGTCTAATTTTGCCTTCTTCTTTGTAATTAGTATTTTACCTAGTATTCATGTAGTATCTTATTTTTCATTTTTATTATTACGTGTTATTTCTATTGCTTTGTATATCTTGCTATTTTGTCGTCGTTATTTTTCTTTATATCTTGCTTTGTTGCACTTCTTTAAATCGGAAATTTATTAAAAATAATTATTTTACCCCACAAAAATAGGAATAAGATAAGTGTTATCCTATCTTTCTTATATCTTACTTGTGAAATTATATTGAATATGTTATCGCTGTTGAGTAGAGATTTATTTGAAGAATTTCTACTTGGCCTTTAGTCTATAAAGGAGAACAAGACCTCATATTTGGTTGCAATACTTTGATTTTTGTAACGTAGGCAAACAACATTTAGTTTTTTTTTTTTAAACTTATTTTCTTTCAGAAAATTGTCACGCTCCAAAATGGATCACAATATGGTCGATATCCAATATCTATCAACTTGCACCGAATGGACTATTATAGCATAATACATACCATATCTTGTATTCATGTAATTCACTTCATTAAATTAATATTATTATTAATTATAAGAGAAATAAAATAAATTCCATTAACGATCAAAGTGCTTCAAAGCATAAAGTAGACACAAGTTGAAATGTCATTTATGATGTCATATGAGTGTCTATTACCTCAAAGTAACACAAATTCTTTATGGAGCATGACACTATAAATGAAATAATAAAAGACGCTAACCCATATTATACAAAAATATACATCTAAAACATAGTGATTTCATAAGTCCAAAGATGGGCTCGCAAAAAAAAAATGAAGCTACAAGAACTCTAGTTTATATGTTGACTGCCCTACATCAGATCGTCTGCTAAACCTAACACCATTTAAATAAGCAATGCATGATATTGAAATACTCATATTTGCGTTGTAGTCAAACCACTCATTGTGGGGCTATATAGAAAAATATAATAAATACATTTAAAAAAGAATAAATCAAATGGCATATCAGTTTATCAAAGTATTTAATAGAAATATTTCAATTATCATAATAGTAAAAAAAAATATTTTAATTAAAAATATATATATATAAAAGTATCAGCTCTATCTTTAAGGCATTTATAGAACCAATTTAGTGTAGCAAGTGCAACTTTGCTTAATTCACATTCTTAAAGTTCATGTCTCAAAATTTTCATAGCACTGGTGATGTATGCATCAGTATATCATTCACGATGTCTGGTAGTGAGGCTATATGTATGCATCGGTATTTCATCCACGATATCTAACGTGTTCAACCCTGCCAGGTAGACTATATGTATGCATCAAGAATTCAAGAAGACCTATCAACCACCCCGCCAGTTAGTGATGCTAGGCGTATTTATACATCTGTTGACCATGATTTACTCATGTTCGTGATTTATTTTGAGAGAAATTACGCTAAACACTCCTAATTATTACCTATTCTTGCATTATGAAACTAATTGATGTGCTATTTTGAAATGTATAGGTAAAATGCACAAATGAGTAAGGATGACAAATTAACCACACCTCATGAAACAAGGTCTAGGGCGAGCCACAACAATGCTCTGGAGCTCACTGGGCGAGCTTGAAAAACTCCACCAAGTATGAAAAACCACCCTCACAGAACAAAGTTTTGGACGAGCTCAGGTCTTGCTATGGAGCTTGCCCTGTGAGCTAGACTTGAGATGCTGCAGAGGAATTCGGCTAAGGAGAAGCAGAGGGTCTCGTGGAGCTATGCTCAACGCGAGAGAGCATCTCACCTTTAGCCTCGTGGTGCGAAGCAGACACTCTAGGATGAAATATTTTTTATGTCCCACCTATTTTTGGATAGGCTTTTTAAGTCTTTTTTCAAAATTATTAATAGGACCCTTAGTCAATTTTAGAGGGACATTGATATTTTGAAGGCAAAAAAGATACAAGCATAGCTGCTCATCTTAGAGTTATCTCTTATTTCTTCATTCTTTTATCTTTTTTTGATTTGATGATGAACAAATACATGTGTAGTCCGAATATCCATGGATAAATGCCCTAGTTTTGGGGTTATAGCCAAAGTATATTGTTGTTGAATGAAAGGTACAAAATCCTCCAACCTTTCATACTTTTGGAGAACTTCCAGCTATCAAGGAGATGAAAAGTTATGTGAAGTAAAAGAAGAAAAGGTTGCCGATTTGAAACTTGAGTTGTTTGTGCATATTTTATAATAAGGGTTGTTGATTTGATCTTAATCTTACTATCTTACTATTTCATCACTAGTAGGGTAAATCTATACTCTTGAATAGAACTTAGAATGAAAAAAGTTAAGATAGAACAAAAGTCAAATAGAGTGAGATATGAACCCAAGGAAGCGGATTTGCGTCTAGGATAACAATATATCTTGTTCTCCCTATTTGGTTTAAAGAACGGGAGTTATAAATATATTTGTGTCATTATCATATCATAGCAATATAGGGATGTGACTAATATAAACAGAGGATTAAAGATTCAAAAGGATCAAAAAATAATATTAACTCCACGAATCATTAACTCGATAAATATGTGCATGATAGTGAAGTGTAGACACAATATATTACATAGAAGTGTCATAGCCCTAGAATTTGTCTCTTACTGTTATGGCCAAAACTTTTCAATCATTTGCTGAGTGATATTCAATCTCATAGATATTGCAATTAGATCAGTCAACAAAACTTCCCTTGTGAAAACAGTGGTCAATTGAGTAGTAATCGTTTATATTTAATATTCGTCAATCATAAGTCCTAGTGGGATTTGACATCTGATTGTTTTCGATCACCGTGTTACTTGAGCGGCGGTGTACTTTTGTGTGCAGTTAGGTAAAACAAAAATTTCATATTTTCTTTTTAAAAATCATGAACATTGACCAAATTTCATTTTGTATACGTCAAGAATCCAAGACATTCAATCTGCACCTCCATACTGAATAGGTAACACACTATTACCATCTTGTGATTCATATCGGTTATGATATTTTAGTCAAAATCATTTACTTATCTTAAAATAATACCATAGGCTTATCTTATTTTTTGAATAAGAACCACTATTTTATCATTTGAAAACATGTCGTGAATTCCATAATCAATAAGTCATGAGAGACATTTTGTTAACATGCAGTAACCCACAAAAATAGCACAAAACTTATATAAGAGTAGCATACTTTCTTTTATAAAATTCAAGACTTAGTCATTTAGACGATATCATCATTTTAAATCAATCAATGGAGCAAACTATGCAAGTTTGTCTCGTGCGTATATGGAATCTTATTTAATTCGCGAATTTGAAAGCATGAAGTAATATAAAAGCTCACAAGATTATTTAAAGTTTGACATACCTCATTGTAGCTCTTTAATATCATTAGTTAACTGCACATGTTAAAGAAAGATCAATCGATCCAAACGACTTCAATTTACATAATCTAACTCATACTAATCAACCAAGTATCATAATGATACCGATTTAATCAATTGAATGCCTAACACTATGACATAAATTTTCAAAAATTCTATATTTCTCCATTTTACGTGTGACCTTGATTTTCAACTTTAATTAATTTCTTATTCAGGTTATTGAGTCTAATCATTTTATTAAAAACTTAAAAATAGCACAAACCACATTACTCTATCACTATTCATCTTTTTTTTTTCCCTTAAGAACCCTAACTTGAACATAACATATTTCAAAATTCACCTCAAACATGAAGCCTAGGTTCCAATTCTTCAAATCTTTCATACTCATGTGCTAATTCATCATCTAAACTATATATTTCATTTTAAACTTTAATCACATATATTCATATTCCAAAAAGTTATTGAAACATATAAGAAGAACCAATTGGCACCTCAAATGAAGACTTAGTTTGATTGTATTTATTTCTTGATTTGCATAAATTTGGCTCAATTCAAGTTTCTAAGCTTCCTACATTCTTTATCATGTGGATAAAAACTTGCTTAATCAAAGAGTTGGTTGTTGCGTTTTATCTTTGGAAAAAAAAAAGTAGAGAAGGATTTTGATCCTAACTTTATGACATTTAAAATAGAAAAAATTTCATAAATAACAACAATTTCGCCTCTAATTACGAAACATAGTGATAGTTTATGTATTTATGAAAGTTAGAAAAAATTTGTTTCAAAAATAGTAGAATACATTATATCCGCATGCAAGTGAATTACACTGTATCTGCATGCTAGTGAAATACACCATATCCATGTGCAAATAAAATACATTGTATTTGCGTGCAAATAAAACCTATTATATTCGAGCACATATAAATATTTCTACCTAATTAAAATCATGCGGATAAGATCAACTTACATACATTTATATACACTTCAATACACTTGGCATTTCAGTCTAAAATGTTATACATACAATTGGCATGCATATAATATATATTTTATATACATACAATATACACTTATATGTCACTGTATCAAACTCGTATCATCACCACAAATCACCCTAATCATCACCAGGGAAAACTTGTATATAACTACATTTTATGATATATACTTGTGTCGACAACAACAACAACAACAACAACCACCCAGTGTAATCCCACCAAGTGAGGTCTGGGGAAGGTAGAATGTACGCAAACCTTACCACTACCTCAGAGGTAGAGAGACTGTTTCTGGTAGACCCTCGACTTTAAGAGAAACATGATATATACTTGTGTCATCACCAAAAATATATAGTAAAAGGGGTCTCTCACGATTTTTTCGGTTAACATTTTTGTCAAATAGAGGTAATACGAAATAGAAAAAATTTCCTACAATGGGCATAAACACCGAAAAAATAGAGCAGTGGAGCGAGAATTCTGGCAAAAAGAAAACAATGCCAACATCGAAAAATAGAGCAGAAACGAGGAAAAATTCTAGCAAACAAAGTAGCAACAAACACCAAAAACTAATCTTAGCAACATCGACAAAACAAACAAAGCCAAAAAATTTTAGAAGATAAACTCACACAGTCATGTTTTCAGTCTTCATCAGAAGTAATGGAGATAAGGGTATCAAGGTCTTCGATTTGAAGCCGATACTTCAGACAAAAATATCAACCATCGAAAAGAGTTTTAGAGAGACAAGCGAAAAGTTCAACAAGGGAGGTGTTACGATCAGTGATGAAAATGATCGAATTTGGATGTATTTGGTACAAAATCTAAAACTATTGCTATGTATTGTATTTACAATAATAATATTTGCTCAATCGTGTTAGTGTACAAATAACTTATAACTCAAATAGAATGACTACCACATTTAGTAATGATAGTATGCATCAACTACGTTGTGAATCTGATTTTATACAAATACTAGATGAGGAAAGGAACGGGTCCAACATTACAAGTTTAATTTATTTATTTTTGGATAAAATTATTTAATTTTTATTCTTTTTATGTAAGCACATAAAAAACAATAATAAGGTTCTTCATTTATACTTCTTAATAAATTATTTTTTCTAATTTATTAAACTAAGTAATAATTTATAATATATTAAATATATTAACTATCTTATGTATTAACAAAAAAAATTTAAAAATTAATATATGATCATAGAAGATGAAAAGAAAAAAATACGATTACTTTAATTTATGTCTTGTATATACTAAAATTAAGGTAATAATTTGGTACAATAAATAACAAAATAGTTTCAAAAGAGATTTACGTATCCAATGAGATAATATATTACTTTCACTAAAAAGTTAAAAGACATTGACAATTATTAATATGATATAAATTATAGCTAAATATGATAATTTTTATATATACCTTTTAAATATTTTAGAGTCTAAATATATGCAATTTTCTTAAATACAAAAGTAAATGTAAATAAAATTATATATTTTAAGGAGATGAGATATATACTCTTACTATTTCAAATAAGTGGCGTTTTTATTTTTTTATTTTATTTCAAAATAAGTGGTGTCTCACCTAATCAAGTAGATATTAATGATGTCCTTTCAATTTTGTCCTTATTTAATTAAAGAAAATTACACAGTCAAAAAAAAATATCAAAGAGCTATATATTTTTCAAGATATTTATTAAAAATAAATTGCTAAAAATACATCCTACTTTATAGGAATGAGTAGTTTTCTTATAGATGTACCCAATCTAAAAATATTGCTTATTTCAAAATGAAGAGAATATATATTAGATGCTACTTTCCATTATAATGTTAAGGAGAATTATTGATTGTTGGATATTTATTGTGAAAAAAAAAATTATATACGAAAATGAGCAAAAATATTTTTGAACTATGCAAAATCAAAGAAAAAAGTCTCTGATTAACAGTTTGGTCCAAAATGTCCCTATTATTAATTTTGGATCAAAACACTTTTTCTCACAAACATATTATTTTTCTAACACTTTCTTTTCTAAATAAAAATATTGTAACCCCTCAATAATTTTTATATATATAAGATTATAGTAACCCATCATTAATTTTTGTTCAGATGGTGATAAAATTAAGTTTTTAAATAAAATAGATGATATTTTTATTTCTCAACTTTCCCAAATGTCAGAAGAATGAGCATTTGGTAGTATAATTCTTGATTTTAAAGATAAGATGTAATAATTATAGTGCCATGAAACACAAAAATCTATTACATTCCTTCAAATAACAAAATATCTTTATTACTATCGTTGATAGAGTTATTATTGATCCATTTTTTTTATTTTAACGTTAAGTTCAAGAAATATATTAGGAATAAAAATATTTTCTATTTTTTTAGGAAAAATAATTTTACCATTAACTAAATGAAATTTAATAATGAGTGGAATCTTACACAAATGACATATATTATCAATTTAAAAAGTACACAGAGTTATTATATTTTAATTGATAAAATAAGATTAAGAAGAAAAAAGATTACTTCTATTTTTTTATTAGTTAAAGAAACTTCAAAAGAAAAGAAATTAGAAAATAACTTTTTTAAAATAATTTTATTAAAAAATAATGTGTTTAAAAATAAAAAAAATAATATGCTTATTAGAAAAAATATATTTTGACCAAAAGTAAAAATAGGAGTATTTTTTGATCCAAACAATGAACGGCAACAATATTTTTGAACCAAACTATTAACGATAAGAATATTTTTGGACCAAACTATTAACAGAGGATACTTTTGTTCGATTTCACACAGTGTAAGAGCATTTTGACCCTTTTATTAAGTAGATATCATATACATTATATTCTCACATCGATTAAACTTATAACTTTTGTCCTCCTAGTATAATATGAAAAAAAAAATTATAATTTAAATTAAATTTTTAAATATCCAAGACACAAATAATTAAATTCAAACAAGAATTACATATATTGACGTTTAGCAATACCTATTTCTTAAATTACCTTTAGATATATGAACATTTCAAATTTCAAAATTTCTTTTCAAAGAACGTGGATGAAATAAAAAATATTTTAAACATCAATAGATTAATTATTAATTATTAATTACTATAATTTCATACAACAATCAAATATGAAAGTAAAAAATTATTAAATTGAAATACTTATCTTAATATGTATAATATGATTATGCTTAATAAATAAAACAAAAATTGATACCATGATATAAAAAATAAAAATTAAAAAATAAAAGAGTTTGCATGGTATGTGTACTCTAGACACACACACATAGAATAAAATTTTTTATGGGTTTAAAAAAAGAAAAATACAGATCCTTCTAAAATTTCATTTTGACCATTAATGTTGTAATTATAATTTTGCCTTAAATGAAGATAGATTTTGTTACACCCCGTAAGTTTCTAGTATTTAGTCGACCTATACGCATGTTGATTGAGAGTTTTAGAATGTCATACATGCGAGAAAAGGGTCCGAGGAAAGGCCGAACGAGTGCCAAGTTGGAATTTCGCAAGAGGAGGCCGAACCACACTGCCCAAAGGGGAAAAGTGGCACGGAGCTGGGGCCTCCGCGTTATCCAACATGGCATGGAGCCAAAACGGCGCGTTGGCCAGCGTGCCACGTTGCCATGTATTTTGCTTCAAGTATATAAAGGGTCTCACCTTCAACTTTAAGTCATTTATCCATGTTTAAACGACCAGAGAGGGAGAGAGACGAAGGGTTCCTATAAATATTCGTTCGATTATGCCGTCAAACGTAGTCCAAACTCAAATTAACTTTGGGTACCGAAGTATAAAGCTGCAGGGAGCATTTCTACGGAGTTAGTTTCGCGAAAATCGCCCGGTGAAGCGTCGACCCGCCGAGTCAAAGTGATTGGAATTGCTCCAAACTAGTGTTAATACACTCCCGACATTAAAGTAAGTATTTCTCCCTTCTAGACTCCCGAGAAATTGCGAGTTTTCGGCCGTTCTTCGATAAGTCAAAGAATAGGCAGTAAATATATTCATAAGTATGGTTTCTCTCCAAAATAATAGTAGAATTAATTCTATTCCTTCGTGAATATGAATACAGTTGGGAAAAAAGCTGAATATTAGCCGAGCTACGCCAGTTAATCAGGAAGCCGGCAGTTAAGGTATGTAAAGTCAGTTTCTTTCGGCAAGCTAGTAGTTTCAGTACAGTATAATGGTACAAATTCCAGTAGAATGTTTCAGAAGTCGTATATTATGTTCAATATGAATTTAGTAACGCCCGTTAGAAATATTAACTCGTATTTAGCATGGAACTTAGTTGAATAACATGATTCTCAGCAGAATATTTCAGTAATATTATATCTTGTTTCAGTACCAGATTCGGTACAACATGTCAGAGAATATATATATATATATATATTATCGGTTTCAGCATGTATTGTATGTAGTATTATTATCAGTTGAGACTTGCTTGTGTTGTTTTGGGCTGGATTACCTAGCATCCATGACCGCCCCAGGGTTAATAGCTGTATCGACTCGTCCGTCAAAGGGCGCAGATACGTCGCTCTACGGAGTGGCATGCCATCCGCTAGGGACAAAGATGGGATGCCAGTTTTCCCATATTTTGCGTTGGTCGGCTTTTATACACCCCCGTCGAGCGCTTGCGCTCGGGGTGTTGATTTTAGGAGTCCTCCGGACTCAGGTACAGTTATAGTCAGGACTCAGCGGGCCCAAGTGCATACCCAGGGAACCGGCAGGATGCTTATAGTTACTAAGGGAGATGGGATGACCGGGGTAGAGGTATAGATTGTGTGATGATTGTACCTTCCGGATTATGGGGGCCAGGTAAGGTTCATGTGTGCTATGTTATGCTATGTTATGCTAGATATAGATGGATAGACAGTAGAATGCCACGTTACCAGGTACGACTCCTACTCCTTTCAGTGTAGTTAAGGACAGTCTTGAATTCACATTTCCAGTCAGTTACAGTCTGTTTCCTTATTACTTCAGTTCTATCAGTTTTATTGTTTACATTCAGTACTTTCATTTGTTGCTTTGCATACTCAGTACCAGCGGTACTGACGCCCGTATGGGGCGCTGCATTACTTGCCTGCAGGTACTCATAGACGAGGAGCAGATCCCTCGTAGTTCCAACCAGCGTACAGCGCCTTCAGCTCCTTTCATCCGGAGTTCGAAAGACAAAGGTTGACTCCCCTTTTATTTGTACAGTATGGGTAGGCTGGGACCCTGTCCCGACCATTTGACTATTCTTAGAGGCTTGCATATTGTATATATTCCCTGTGGTTAGCTGTGTAGGCCGTGTGGGGCTATTTGTGTGTTTCAGTTGTATGCAGCGGCCGTGTGGGGCCTTACTCAGTTGGTAGTGGTGACCTTGTCGGTCACATAGTAGCTTGGTACTTGTTTTCATTTCTCAAATGAACTAGTAAGCATGGTGACCTTGTCGGCCTGCATAGGATCCCTTGTGGTTGGTTGTTCTGGTTAGCTGTTATTTTCCTACAGGTGGTTATAGGCCTTGTCGGCCGGAGGCTGTATTTACAGCCGTTATATAGCCCGTCGTTTTCTTGAATCCAGAATTAGAGCCAGTCTGGCACCAGAAGTGCTTAGGCTCAGTTAATTCAGTAGTCTAGGTCTTAGTAGGGTACCAGGTGCCAGTCATGCCTCCCCAGGCAGGGCGTGATAGATTTTCAAAAATATCATCGGTCAACCTTGTTATGACTTTTCTATATAATATAAATTATATGTTAAAAATATGATCAATCTGATAGTTCATATTCTATATTCAAAACTTCATTTTATTAGTTTTTTGTACGAATATAAATGTTGTGAAAATTCAAATTCCTCAAATATAATATTTTATGGGATTTACTAATATTTTTTAAAAGAGATAACTTGATTCAAAAGAAATTCTTTTTCAATTCTTGTTTAGACAAAAAGGATAGCAATATTAAATATTAATTGATAACTTGAAAAATAAAGTAAGTAATCTATTATAATTAATTAAATTTACTTTGATAAATTTGAAAGTATAAAAATATTTTAATTGTCAATATACGTAAATTGAACTTACGTAATACTTTTTTTTTAAAATCAAAATTTGATTGGTAACTTCAAAATTAAATCAAACTTGTATTATTTCAAATATTGAAATTAATTTTGAATATTTAAAATGAAACTAAATATAAAATTGATCCTCTATTTAAATGAATAACTATTATTTTAAAACATAATGAACATTTCTGCTTTACTTTAATTTTAAGTATTTCATGCGGTTCATTTTATTTATCATGTGATTTTTTATCCTTTAAAAAAAATCTAAAAAATAGTAATTTGATTAAATTATCCTGATTTATTTGTTGATCTTAATTTAATATACTGTTCTATTTACCATACTAATTTATTTCTATATTTATTAAAAAAAATAAAGGTAAAAAAATTATAATTTAAAATTAGAATAATAACTTTTTATAATAAATATTTTAGTAAATATTATGAATAGAAAATATATTATTAAAGTGAGAGAATAGCAAAATAGAGTAATTATATTAGATATTATCCTAACTTAAGAAAACAAAAGAAAGTGTATATGATGATGATGATAATAATAAATAAATAAATAAATAAATAAATAAGAACTGTTGTATAACCTTTGAAAATAAGAGATAAGCCTCACATTCTATGAAATTCATTAGAATTTTATAGAATTTGATTGATATTTTTTGAAAATTCAATACTCTCTTTGCACGATGTACAACGACTTTAAGTTAGATATTTGTTAATTGATGAAATTGCTCTTGGTCTTCTCACCTCTTCACTCTTCTACATGATAGAACAATAAAAAAATAAAATAAAATAAAAAATTATTTTTTAGCTTTTTAAATTGAATAAATAAAAATATACAACAAAGTTAAAGTAAAAATAAAGAAGCAATAAATAAATTTAATAGAGAAAGAGAAGAAAAAAATTCAAGAGTAATTGAACTTTCTAGTATTTTTGTATTTTTTTTATGAAAGAAATTAAACTTTTAAATTTTAACATGTGATTTTTTTAAAAAGCAATTATAGATTAGATATGAAATTGCAAAATTACCCTTAGTCATCCGATTGGATGAAGTGATAGGGGGATTCCATTTAGTCTATCCAGCAGATGCTCCTATCCAAATACTCCTATACTTTCCCTATCGGGTCATGTACCTGGCCGAAATAGAGGCAAAAGACCTGGTCGAGATAATCTTCACTCTTCTATATAATAGAAATTTTAACTTTCTTTCACTTAAAAATGTCATTTACGGTCAACTTTCTCTTCGCATAATTAAGTATTTAAACTTTCTCTTCATCATATAAGTATTAATATATTTGTGTAATATTTTTTTAATCTATCACATTGCAAATAGCAAAATAATTTTTTTAATACTTATCAGTACGTTTTAAATTCTTAATATCTTACAAAATTTTCAAATATACTATAAAAGTAATACAAATGTTCATTGAGTCTTTATTAATAGCTAACATGTGCTTTCCTTTATCATAAGAATTTGAACTAATTCATTTCTAGGAGTGATCCTTAATGAATTTAGTTGTTTTTGAATTAATATGATATCAATAATAATCAATTAAACTTCATATTCATCGCTCACCAAAAAGTATGATACTTTTTAGATAGCGTTTAATTTAAACAATTTCTTTTTTTCAAAAGATTTTTATTTGATAAAAAAATATGCAAAGACCTTTTCAATTGGAAAGAACTTCTTCCAAAAAGATTTTCAAATATCATGTAATTACAGAGACTGTAAACTTTTTTTTCTAAAAATTTAATCACTTCTTGCATTTTTTTTTTCTTTTTTGATTCACACGTCACATGGAAGTAACTTCTCTTTGAAGAGTCATCATGATAGAAATTTAACTATTCTAAATGCACTAGAGTCGTGAAAGAGAGTTACTTAGGTTATTTTCTAAAAAATAATATTTGACATATTTCGTATTTACATGAAATTATATTACTTTATTATGGTTAGTGATAAAGTTGAGATAATAATGTATATTAATTAGCGAAAAAATTTCAAATTTACTTCAGTATTATAAGAAGAAGAGAATTTTATCCTTCGTGAATTTTTTGGTTCATTGATATTTTTGACGTTAGCAAATCACTCTTATTTGTATTGGACATTAATGAGGCAAATACAATCTCAAAGTTGGAGGTGGAGGATGCTTACCATCCGAGCAGTCCCCTCTTGTCGTATTGGAGCTATTATTAAACTGTGTTCATAAGTAATTTTAAATGAACCATATTATGTTTCAGAACAGAAAATGCTAAGTAAAAATGTAGAAGAAATAGAAAAAAATGTTTCGAGCCCACAAATTTTATTGTGTGTACATCCTTAAGGAATTTAATTCCCTCACAGTTGTTCGAGATATATGAATTAATTTCTTCTAGGATAAAATGAAAAACTATTTTGTAATAGAGAAATTCAAATTACGAAATTTCTTCAAACTCAGGAAAACGGAGCAGGTTACACGACACTTACGTTTGTTTTGAAAACAATATAGAAGTGAGGGGAGTAAAGTTCTGAAATTTTTCGTTTCAAAAAACTGTAACTAAGCCTCTAAATTTATAGCCGACGAGTTGGTGTTCAAATGGTGCTTGTTCGAAAATAAGTTCCGACTGGCCGAAGCCGAAGTTGAGCTAAGTGAGTAATAACATCACGTGACTTGTCTTCTTCTCAGCTCTTTAAGAGTTAGAAGAAGTATTTATGTATATAAGCATAATAACTTTCCTTTTCTTAATCAATGAAGGACAAAATTTCTTTGCAAAAAGAACTAATTCTAATTTTCAATGTCCCAATTCACACCACACTTAAACAAAAAACGCAAAAAGGATCTGCGTTAAGGATAGAGGGAAAAAAGTGAGATTATTTTCCTAACAATGGGGTAATATTAAACCAAAAATTTAGTGAAAAGTAAAGTTGCTCAATTTCAAATACAACATATTTAAATTAACTTACCCTTAATTGAATATAACTTAGTTATAACAATATATTAAAAACACATTTATGTGTTTATTGACTTGATATAAATATTGAGTTTTAACACAATTTTCATGTGATTTTCTTGTGAAGAAGTTGATGGTAAAATAGAGGGGCAAGATGATAGAGAGATGAGGTCCATTTGGAGAGATTTGAGTACAAATTTTCCTACCTCACCAAATCCTTGTTCAACAAAACTCCAAAAGTGATATTCAAGATAACAATTATTGTATCCTCTTGGTGAATTTGTTATAGTACTAGATGTTAACAGTAGTATTCATGAAACTTATAATGAGGAGGACATTGAGTAGAAAGACAGACTACTACTAAACAAAAGTGTCAACACCAAATTCCACTAATTCAGACAAGTAACAACTTGTTTGGATGGTTGTTACCTATTGTACACATAATAAATCGTATTTTTATTTTTAAAAATAAATCGTATTTTTATTTTCTTGTATCATGTTGTTAAATCTATCGTTGTATAACGATGAAATCTATTTTATGTAATGATCATTTGGTGTAGATTCGCACAAATGCCCTTATTTTGATGTGGTCTTTAATTTTTACCTTTCGACATTTGAAGTGACAAAAAATGATCAAAAATGCCCCTAACAGCCAAAAGAAAATTTGCAAGGCGTAAGTTTTGACACAAGTTATGCCTCAAGGCATAAGTTCACACAATTTATGTCTCAGAGGAATTAGTTTAGTAGCATGACATAAGTTGAGCAACATGAATTTGTGTCTTGAGGCATAAATTCAACAGCATGAACTCGTACCTAGGGTGTAGAAGTTCTAGGGACAAGCTCAGCAACATGAACTTATGTTTGGGGCAGAAGTTTAACAACATTAACTTGTGTCTTCTAAGGCTAACTTGTGTCTGATGAATTTTTCTTTTAATATTAAGAGTAAAGATATGCCTTGCGAATTAAATAACACTTAATTTATGTCTGCAGACAAACATTCTCTAAAAAAAATTGCCTAGTGAAATTAAGTCATAAATAAGGATATTTTGGATATAAAATTTTCACTAAATGAGCCGTACGAGTAAAAATTAAAGACCATGGGGGAAAAAATTAAAGATCACCTCGAAATAGGGACAGTCCATATAAAAACTTGTCGCATCGTTACTTTTTTTTTTCTACTGCTTATTAATTAATAATCCCATTTTATCTTTTACGCTCCCCCTCGCCCCAATAACTCTACATCCATATCCTAGTTTTCTTTATGATATCGTGAGTTAATATTATTGATGTGTGATATTATATAATCATGAAAAATGATATAATCTATTCAAACATTATATTCATCAAAATAATACCGTACAGTGCAATATCTACAAAACTAACAATTATTAACAACATATTAGCGAAAGATTAGAGCTAGTTGATGTAGTCCAGATAAATTGGCATCCGATATCCAAATCACCATCAAGCAGTGTCCAATGGAAGACCCCTATCGCTTTTTAGAAAAATCAAAATTAATTCTACTTTTTCATAGAAAAATATTTTTCTCTATTTTAGAGAAGGTGTGCTAGGAATTCATTGGAACACCTAAAATAGGTTATATGATTTGGATTAGTTTATAATTAAAACTCAAAGTTGAAATCAACTTGAAAAATATTAATGTGATAATATATATCACGTGTGTGTATAGAGTATATCATTGTATATCACACAAATTTTCATGGCTATATACATGATATACATCAGATATACACGTATAGAAATTAATATATATTGATATACTATTGAGTTTCAACTCATCTTCTTCACTTCCCGCGCAAGTTTTTCAATCTAACACCATTTCATATTTAATTTCTCAAAGGTATTTTTCAAGCTATTCCCACAATGCCTACTTGGTTTAGACAACAAATTACTCATTGAAATACAAATCAAATCACTCTTTCAACTTTCAATAATGGTGGTTTTCATATTTCGTCACTTTTTGCTCCACTTACTATGTCAAATTCAATGGATTATCACAATATTAACATGAATACACTAGCCAGGCTCATGTTGTATTAGATATTTGGGCTTTCCTAATGTGTTGTGGATTATTGTGTTTGATTCACCTAATGGGAGTGTTGGGAAAATTGGGCTATGACACTTGCAATATAAGTCGGTCACTTGCATGGCTACGCAATTTGTTGTGGTGATTTGGTATAATGTTTGAATGATCCAATAGTTGGATATATCATGAAGTAATCCTATTTTGTTATGACTTTGTATTGTTTTTGTTCTTGTTTGTTTCTAGCTTCAAAATCATGATGTTTCGATATGATTTGTCACTAATTCAATAGGATAATTAGGTTGAATACGATATAAAGTCATATCGATTTGTGTTCTTATTTATTTATATTGTTTTTGTTCTTATTTATTTGTAGCTTCAAAATCATCATGCTTCGGTATGATTTGTCAGTAATTCAATAGGATAATTAGGTTGAATATAATATAAAAGTCATATCGATTTGTGTTTTTATTTATTTATATTGTTTTTGTTCTTATTTATTTGTAGCTTCAAAATCATCATGCTTCGGTATGATTTGTCAGTAATTCAATAGGATAATTAGGTTGAATATAACATAAAGTCATATCGATTTGTGTTCTTATTTATTTGTATTGTTTTTGTTCTTGTTTATTTGTAGCTTCAAAATCATGATGCTTCGGTATGATTTGTTAGTAATTCAACAGGATAATTAGGTTGAATATGATATAAAGTCATATCGATCTGTGTTCTTGTTTATTTGTATTGTTTTTATTCTTGTTTGTTTGTAGCTTCAAAATCATGATGCTCCGATATGATTTGTTAGTAATTCAATAGGATAATTAGGTTGAATATAATGTAAATTCATATTGATTTGTTATGATTTGCACGCGTTTATGAAATGTGTTTTTTTCCCTTCTTTTGATGGTATTTCACTCATGATACCTCAGAAAATAATTCTTCAAATAAATTTATTTTATTCATGTACCTAATAAATAATTTTTAAAAAATAAGAGACTGTTTAGATTAACTTATTTTAGGTGCTTTTAAGCCAAAATAACTTTTAAACAATTTTGTAGTGTTTGAGTAAAATAAAAAAAAAAGTATTTCTGAGCATTTATTTTTAAACTAAAATAATACAAATAAATCAAAAACCATAAGTCATAAAAGCCGTCCAATCAAACTCTAAATTTATTTCTTTTTCATAATACTTGAAAATAATTATTTAATAATTATATTTTATTCTTGATACTTAAATAATAATAATTTTTTTGATAAATCAATTTCCTCGTAATACTTGGAAATACATTTTCTTCTTTTATATGTCTAGCTTGAATTCATGACCACTCGAAATGATTTGTGAAATCTAACAGGACAATAAAGTTTAAAATAAAGTGAAAATTGTACTTGTTTGGCATGACTTGCATTCCACATATTTATCTGTTTGTAATTTTAAAATTATGACGATCCATGTGATTTTTAAATAATTCATAGGCTGTATATAACATGAGTAATGTTGATGTGTCATGACTTATTGCTTGCATGCGATAATTTAGATATGTATTTTTTCGCTCTTTTTTGTTTGTAGTTTTGAAATTATGACGATTCAGTATGATTTGTGAGCAATCCAGTAGAATAACTAAGTTGAATATAACATGAAGGCATATCAATTTATCAGGACATAGATGTCATAACCGCTTTACCATCTTTGCCGTTCAACTTAAAAATATTTTAATTCAAAATTTTCTCATTAAAGTTAAAAAGGTCATTATCACATAAATGTCAAAACTATCCCTTTTGTGTAAATCTCTCAATTTAATATGAACTTTTTATCCAATGAAAAATTGACATGTTTACACTTACCAATTTCTTCACTTCTTCATCCTACCCTCCTCTTTAATATAATTTAGGGAGAATGACACTCTAAAAATTAACTATTAAAATGTAAAGATTTTAAATTATATAAATCTCACATTAATTTTTCATTTAATCGATTAAAAACTAATTCTTATTTCTTTTAATAATATCATAGCATTCATTCTTATTTCACATTATCCAAATCTTAAGTGGGAAAAAACCAAACAACTATGTGTGACAAGAAGGAATATTAGTTGTAGGATTTCAGTCCACTAAAAAGATATTTGGCCTTATCTCACATTATCCAAATCCTAAGGACGAAACCAAAGAACTCTTAGGTGTCAACAAGGGCTATATTGTTACAATCAATGTTTTGACTACTAATTATTTTGAGTTTTGAGCTAAAATTATTTCTGAACTATAAGTTAAATCTAATATATATTTTTATGTTGTCTTAATAAATAAAAATTATTTTTGTACTATTTAAAAAGTAATAATATTTATCTTTTTATTAATTTCAGTGAAGAAATTAATGAACCAACAAATAAGCATGCTGGACACACGTGATTTTCCCCCAAAATCTTTCAAATATAACCTTCCCTAATTTGGACTGCCTTCCACCATCAGTAAAGCATGAGGCTTTAAATACTAACAGTTCCTTTTAATCTATCTAGTATTCCGATATTTCTTTATATATTGCAAAGTGAGCACAACTTCAAACTAGAATGAGGGAAAAAACTCCAAGTCTTCTTGATATTTCATCAAACATGTAATGAACATTTTCATACCGACTTAGCAAATCCTGATTATTTCTAATTTGTTTAGCAAACATTAATTTCTTTTGGAATGACAAATATGATGAGAATATAGGTCAAATACATTAATTAAAGCACTACGAGAAAAGAAAGAAGAGAAATCTCCATGTCAAACTTTATTTTTTTTCTATGTAGCGTCGACACAATATCTTTTTTCCAATTTAATTTATAAACCCATTTAAACTTTTTTAAGCTAACCGCCTAACACACTCAAAATTTCATTGTTCTTCCTCATTCACCATAAATTAGGATTTCATCACTCAATTCTTGTTCAAATCAAAATTCAACTTTCATTATTGTGATATTATAATAATTATTTCAACAACTCCTCTTGATTTTCTAAATCAAGAAAATTACAACAACGACAACAACAACAAAAAAAAAAAGTGAAATATTTCTTTGGAATGGTGTCGGAAGAAAAGAAGAATCTAAGGGAAGGAGTATCTCTACGTGGCACAACCAGCTTCTACATTTTCTTACTCATAATTTTCGCGGCAGGTTGCTTTTATTCACATTTATTATGTGGATGAAATTTAACTCTTGTCACCATCAATGATGACTTGGAATTTTTGGCCAAAAAACATTCTTGATTCTTGATTTCAAAAACACAATTTTGTTTTGATTTCTGAGAAAACTTCAATTTCTTCACTTAGCTCTGCAAATTTTTTCAATTGTACAGAGCAGAACTTTTTTCTTGTTTTTTGTTTTCCCAGATGAGATGAGTGCTGCTACTGCAACATTCACTCCTCCAGTAGCATTTAGCAACAGTAACAACCCTTATAATCCAATATGGAGAAAACCCAATTCATTATCAAATCCCATATGGACTGCAAGCAATTCTTTTGTTTCAAGGGCAACTTCTTCTTCAAGCTCGGAAACTGACAATGAAAAGAAAAACAAGAAGAAGAAAAAGAAGGTCGTAATTGACAATGAAGAGCAAAAACAAGAGCTAGAACCAGTACAGGAGCAGGAGCAAGAGAGACAGTTACAATCTTCTTCAGTTTCTGTTATAAAGAGATTGGATGATGTAAACCCAGTGGGATTGGGAAGGCGTTCACGCCAAGTGTTTGATGAAGTTTGGCGAAAGTTTTCGGGATTGGGGCAGATTTCGAGAACAATTCGTTCTGATGATGAGAGTAGTCTGCTTATAAGGGAAGGCGGGCCTATGTGTGAATTCGCCATCCCTGGTGCTCAAAATACTACTGTGCTTGTCGTTGGTGCCACTAGCCGTGTTGGTAGAATTGTTGTACGCAAGCTCATGCTTAGGGGCTACACTGTCAAGGTACATTTTTTCTTTAATAATTGCATTTATGTGCATATGTTGTGTATCTTTAGAAACATGGTTAGTGAGGATTCATATATTATCACCATGTTTAAAGGGAACAACCGATAGTTGAGTTGTGTTTTAATATTGAAATGGTGATAGTTGAGTTAGGAAAAGGGAACGACTGATAGGAGATGTGAGACTCGCAAAAGAGTAAAGTTCAGGTGTGTTTTTGACCATTACTCTTTTAGAAATGCGGTTAGTGAAGATTCATATAGCTGGCCCTTGTTTGGAATTGATGTGTAGTAGTTGTTGGTGTTGCATTTTTGCGCATATAGAAGGTGTTGTTAAAGAGTTTCAGATTGAGACACTTACGTTTGGCCCTGCATTTGAGAGGAGCTTTTAAAATTTTGAAAGAGAGTACGACAGTGTACGGATACTGTGAGATTTAGAGAAACCTTAGTTTTAAAGAATATGGTAACAGTTAAAGAAACGGACCAATTGGAGTGGAAAGAATATATTGATAATTCATATAGCTTACCGTAACTAGTTTGCATTAAGATGTAGTTGTATATATATAAGGAATCAACGGTATTTGAATCCTAAATCCACCCCTAAGTGGTGCCTTCCTGTTAACTATATATTTCCTTTTTCTTTGGTTGAATATCTTTACTTAATTTCCAACTGAGATGCTAGTCATCACTTCCATTTTGTTTTTCAATCCTGCACAGGCTCTAGTAAGGAAAGCTGAACCGGAAGTGGTTGACATGTTACCGAGGTCTGTGGAGTTGGTGACGGGGGATGTTGGTGATCCTTCCAGTCTTAAAAATGCAGTACAAGGCTGCAACAAAATCATCTACTGTGCCACTGCTCGGTCTTCAATCACTGGTGATCTCATCAGAGTTGATCATCAAGGGGTTTACAATCTCACCAAAGCCTTGCAGGTATTTGTTTTCTTCCACTATCTTGCTTAATCCATTGATGGCAAGATTACACTAATTATATTTCCAGGTTGTCTTCATTGCTCACATTCTATCTCCAGGAATGGAAAGGAAACGGAATTAAGGAATAAAGAAACAGAAAGCCCAAGGGTTGGGTTTGATGTCTGACAGTAGGTTTGATGATAAAATCTTCCTCCCAAAATGCTGCATAAGATGCTTGTACTAATACTGCTAGCGCCAGTCAAGCAACTTTGAATTAACATATTTTCTTGTCATTAAATTATGTGAATTTTCTTATATAGCCATATATATTTTGATTCGGTGGAAATGTAGGCCGCCATCACATTAGATATTTGTCCTCTAATTTGACACAATACAGGCAAGAAACTAGTATCGGAGTATCAAAATGATATCAGAAAAGGGCAACTCATCATATGCTATAGTTGATTTTACACATAACAAAAAACAACATACCCAATGATTTTACACATCTTAACTAAAATATATTTATATCTAGTAATAGTAATATCTATATTGAGCTAATCAAATCTAATAAAGAACTTGGTACTAAATTATGTATTACAAGTTTGAACTTTCAGAAAAAGAACAATATTTGTACTATGACAAGAGTTTAAATTTTAGATAGCCACTTCCCCCTAATATTTTGATGCTTTTCTTTTCTTCTCTAAAGGTGATAATTATCTTTTACTTAGTTAACTGGGTCGTTAGTATATTATTGCTTTAACTAAGAAACTGAAAAATACTTTTCAGAAATTCTTTGAATTACTGCATTTCTAAAAAAAAATTGTAGGACTCAATCTCAGGCAACTATTATTTGTGCATTTCCAAATACTGTTGTTGAGATGTTCAGTGTGTAATCTGTGCATGCATTCTGTTTCAAAACATGTAGGACTACAACAATAAACTAGCACAGCAACGAGCTGGAAAGAGTAGCAAAAGCAAGCTTTTAATTGCAAAATTCAAGTCTGAAGATTCATTGAACGGGTGGGAAGTCCGTCAGGGGACATATTTCCAAGATGTGGTTGTTTCTAAGTATGATGGAGGAATGGATGCCAAGCTTGAATTTACTGAAAGCGGAGAGGCTGTTTTTTCAGGTAACCAGGGAAGATGATCCCAGGTCCTGAAAGCATGTACACTATGTTTGTAAACATATTTAGGGGCTTGTAGTCCCAGTTATTGCATTGTGGTGCTAAGTAAGACAAGTTTAAGGATATTTGTGAAATATTGAATTTCAATGATGCAATATTGTGATCCCTGTTTCTAAGTGTTCTTTCTCTTGGCTCATGTAAGGGTATGTTTTCACAAGAGGAGGCTATGTTGACTTGTCAAGAAAGCTCTCACTCCCTTTGGGTTACACTCTTGACAGGTATTACTGTAAATTTCACGTTTTCCTTTTATTCTTTACTCATACTTGGTGCTATTTTTCTCAGTTGTTGATTTATCCTTGTTAGAGTGGGTTAGAGTCCCGTATTGGTTGGGGAATGAACTGGAGATTTGCTTGTATGGACTTGAGCAATCCTCCCCTCATGAACAAGCTTTTGGGGTTGAGTTAGCCCATGTGCCATATCTTTACATGGTATTAGAGTTAGGTCCATTCCCGTTTGGGTTACCTGTCTACGCTCCAATCGGGCCTGGGCGTGAAGGGGGTGTTAGAGTGGGTTGGAGTCCCACATTGGTTGGGGAATGGACTAGAGATTTGCTTATATGGACTTGGGAAATCCTCCCCTCATGAGCTAGCTTTTGGGGTTGAGTTAGGCCTAGGTGCCATATCTTTACAATCCTCAATGCATATACTTGTGTCACTATTGATTTTTTTTATACTTAGGTATGAGGGTCTAGTATTCTCTGTTGGTGGAAATGGAAGATCTTATGTTGTAATTCTTGAAGCTGGTCCTTCAGCAGATACAACACAAAGCAAACTGTATTTTGCCAGAATTAGCACAAAAGCAGGATTTTGCAGGGTGAGCTCGGATTTACAATGTGGAGGAAAATTATCGATTGAGTAATGCCTCCAGTCTGAATTCTATTAATACCTTATATTTTTATTTTAATGTTTTTGCATATGGACATGTTTTCACAGGTGAGAGTTCCATTTTCTTCCTTTCGGCCGGTGAAGCCAGATGATCCGCCATTGGATCCGTTCCTTGTGCATACCTTGACCATACGCTTTGAGCCTAGAAGACAGGTCTGACCTCGACCGAAGCAAGCATTCCGTTTCTCATTATTGGCATTTCACTTCTTGGAAACATTTAAACTATCTCTTCTACTGTATACTCGAGTTACCGTATTTCTGGAACGCCAAAAGTTGTTTTATATATGATTTAAATTGCTTGTACGCTTGAGGCCAGTCCACATTATTTAAGTACAGGGCAGGAGCAAAATCTTGAAATGAAAAAATAGATCGAGTGGACCAGGCTTGATGAATACACATGGACATTGAGGAGTCATTTTCCTAATTCTTATTTGCATATGCAGGGAAACGTACTATATTTACTGCTAAAGCACTTTAGCAAGCACTTTAGCGTTTTTCACTTTATATTTTCTCTTTTTTACTCCTATCTATATGGACTAGACATATTACCTTACAACTCAACCATACCATTTCCACTAAATACTGGCCAACAATGGATCACCTGCTGGCAGATTGTTTCTTTCTGCAACCCACCCAAAGGAAACAAACTGTTTTCGTTTTTGAAGTGTTTGACCAATTATGCTATGAAAGAAGAGCAATTTCCACTAGAAGAACCAAGTTTCATGACAAAATTTATAGTCCTACCTGCAATAGCCTGTTCTAGGATAGATACCTTAAGTTAAGAGCATGCTCTGACATGCATCCTAGAAACATTTCAAAGTAGAATTCAATTGTTATCCTGTGCTAGTTGCTGATACTTGGCATGGTCATTTTCTACAGAGGCCAATTGAAGGACCTACCGGGATGAACCAAGATTTGAGAAGCTTTCAGCTAATTATGGAATATATTAAGGCTTTGCCTGTAAGTTCAGTTGATTGTTTGTGCAACAGCATTACATGAGACTTCCGTTTCTTCCATTTTTTTGCTTGTGCTATGCATATAATAGTCATCTATGAGAAGTCAGGAATTTGACTGGTAATTGTTTTAGTATCTTCAAGATAATTTACAGTCTAGAGAGTTCCTGGTAGAACTCCATTCTACTTTCAGCTTTATTTTCTATACTTACCTCCACTGCAAAAGTTTGGAGTTCGGTCAATTTGGTTCAACCTGTAAAATGTGCTAGTTCTTGGATAAACTTAAAATGCAAGTAATTAACATGCTAGTTCTTGGATAAACTTAAAATGCAAGTAATTAACATGCTAAAATTATTGATGCCCAAGAGTTAATTTGAGTCCTACTCTCTAACCGATGATCATTTATAATTAATGCATTCGCTTAACCCAGTATTACCTGCTAGCTGCCATATCCTGACCAATGCTGAAGCCAACGATCACTCAATCTTCCTTTTTTGAGTTACTCATTTCCCCATATATGTGCCGGATGGCAACTTTAATCTACATTCTAGCTCTTATCTTCATTACTGTGGCAAGTCTTTGTCACTGTAAAAGAGAATACCTGTTTTCTTTTTTCGCCAAGTGACATGCATTTGGAGCATATCCTATGATATCTGCTACTCTTCACTCAAAACACTTTTTTATCTATGCTTACATAACTACAACAGTAATAATTATGCCTCAATTTCCCATAGTAGGTTTGGTAAAACTCTAAGGGGCGTTTGGTTTGAAGGCAAGTTATGCTAGGATCAGTTATACGAGGATTAGTTATGCTGGTATTATTTCTTATTGACTATTTGGTATGTTGTATTAAAAAATAACATGTATTGCATAATTTTGAAGGACAATTTGTTTGTTTATGAAAATACTCTCCACTGTATTTAGCTTTTTATATTTTCTTTACAGAACTTTAGGACCTCAGGACTATTTTTGTAAATTTCACTATTTTATCCCAAGATAAATTATCCTGGGATTATTATTCTACCCTACCCTCTGGTAGGTATAAGTTATCCTGGTACTATTTTTAATCCTGGGATAACTTATCCAAGATTAGTAACCAAACAAGGGATATGAGGGTACTAAATATTTATTTCAAGTCTATTTTTGTTTATCCATCATCCCAAATGAGCCCTAAGAACTTGGTGCCTCAAGTTTGCCATTTGAGCGAGACTTTGTTGGAGGTTTACACTTGCAAATATTGATATCAATTGCCCTTGCATGCATATTGGAACAGGAATAACCAGCAGTGATGGGCTAAGTCTTCTCTCTCTTAGTTTTCTCTTTGCGGGGAAGGGATGCGGATATGGGGTCACTTTCACAAAAGTGGGCACCACACTTCATTTTTTTAATAAGTCAGTCTGGTGACAAGCAATCAGAATTCCTTATTCTTGCCTAATAGTACACATACTTAACTGTTTATTAAAATTTGATCCCCTTTTCTCATGCTCAACATGGAAACATTGATTAGATGAGGTGTGTCCATTTGATTTTGACATGGTTCTTGCACTAAGAGTGGAAGTACTACAATACTATAAAGATAAATGGTGCCAACAATCCTAAATATGAATTTCTAAACATACTATATCGTTTGGTGATATGAACTGTTAAAATGTCCTATATTGGTTGAGGATATATGTTGTATTATTATTTGTTCCTTGGATCCTCACCTCGTGAGCAAATTTTTGGGGTCGAGCTAGGCTCAAGATCCATTTTCTTACCATGGTATCAGAGATAGACCTGTCCCTATTATTGGTTCATCAAATGTAGTTCTCTCCTGTTATACTCTACATGATTCAAATGTCCACCCTAGGGTGTGGGGAGGTGGTTAGAATGTCCTTGATTGGTTGCGCGAATACTTGTTTTCTCCTTATATATTTTTGATCAATCCTCAATTCATGAGTTAGCTTTCGGAGTTGAATTAGGCCCAATTTTCATTCTTCTTAACTGGAGCTTGTGCTGAACCATTGCATGCAGTTGATGCAAAGTATAGAATAAGGCATAGGTGGAATGATAGAGTAAGCAAGAAAAGAAGAATTCAATTCCTGCAAGCCTGCTGACCCACCACATGAAAGTTGATTAATTTTTCTTTATAGCTTATACATGTTTCATGTGCTGTGTTTCCGAGAATAGTGTCATTGGGTAAGTTCTAGAGAGGAAGATGAGTTGTGTCTAGCAGAATCAAATATGTGATTGGGAAGATAAAGGCAGCTGTCTTATTCATATGGTTATCATGCAGAGTAATTTTTATTTATCCGCTTCTCAATATCAGCATAAATGTAATGAACAGTTCTAACGTTTTCTTTTCTTTTTCTAGTTAAATGCTTCAGACCACAAGTTGTGCCAAACCAATGAACGTTAAAACAAGACATATTCGCTCCAATTCTAACTGAAAGACAAATCAGTCTTTTGCTTATGACTGGTCATCATTAGATGGGCCGAAATCTCTTGAACAATCTCTTGAACAGAAAGGCCAAAAAGGAATATATTTATGTGTTCTTTTTTCGGCACATGGTACATTTTTTGAGATCTCAGTACTTCAAGGCATTTTGGTGAAACATGAGTTTCTTTCTCCTATATGTTTTTCTCTTCATATTTTTCAAAAATTTTAATATTAGCATTTTGTCTTCTTGCTACTATTTCATCTACTTCAACCAATCTTTTATAGCTCCTACCTGGCATTTCCTGGCCAGTTATTATGTTTCTTTGAAGGTGGTCTGCTTAAAAAGATGCTACAAAGTAAATTTAAAATTTAGCTTTGGATTCAGCATAATATTTTTAAGTTCAAAATCTTGACGATGTAGGTTTGTGCAAATTGGCCTAGACACCATCACTATCCCCAACAAAAAGAAAACAACGCTCTAAATTTTTTCACATTTGTGCATTGAAACACTGACTGCAAATTTTAGGTGACTTGGTGGAATGCAACTTATATATGTCTGCGCTGTTTGGGAAAAAGTAAAGTTTATACAGAAAGTAGTTGTGTTTTCAGACGATGTTGTTACTTCTTTTCATCAGTTATCTTTAAAATGATAACTTGGTTGGAATTATGTTGGACAAATACTTATTTCCAGAAGATTGTAAATTTTGCAGACTGGACAAGAAACTGACTTTGTTTTAGTATCATGTACGGGGTCAGGAATAGAGCCTAGCAGACGGGAGCAAGTTTTGCGAGCCAAGAGGGTGAGCTCTTCTTCGAACTCTTCCTTCACGTAGTTTTCTTGGATTAAAACTGAATCCCTGATTATTTGAATTTTTATAGGCTGGTGAAGATTCGTTAAGAAGGTCTGGCCTTGGATACACAATAATTCGCCCAGGTCCCTTGATGGTAAATATGTTTTCCATTGTTCATATGTTGGTCTTTGAGCTGGAAGTATTGAGTTAGTGGTTAGCTTCTGGTTAACTTTAGGACTGACCTTGAGCAATAAGGCTGATTCGAGTCAGCTTTTTCTTTGCTCAGAATTAGGTAATCATATAGGCAATTTAATCATAGATCAGCATGGTTTGTGATAGGTTGTATTTGGACTTTGAGCAGAGAGCAGGAAGTGTTTTTTCCCATATTTGTCCAAACAAGTGTTAAACTATTTCTTAAGAACAATGTTCTAAAGTTTGCTGGAAGTTAAATTAAATGCAAATGTACTAACCTTGGAACCATATGTTGCCCCTTTAGGGCTTAAGGTAGATTTATAAGAAGGGAATCCTTCAAGTGGTTAAATTAAGTCAGAGTAGGATGGAAATAGTTATCAGTGTTGGTGGCAAAGATGTATTTCTATGGAAAGTTCTGCTTAGCAGCTGCCAAATAATGCAGTTTGCTTTCTGCAGGAAGAACCAGGTGGGCAACGAGCACTTATATTTGATCAAGGAAATCGCATATCTCAGGTAAGAGTCTCACTATACTCATGAGAATATTGCTGCACTTCCTTCCAATTGAGCTTACCTTTGCAAGGGTAAATGCAGGGAATCAGTTGTGCTGATGTGGCTGACATTTGCGTGAAGGCATTGCATGATTCGACAGCCAGAAACAAGAGCTTTGATGTGAGTATAATACTCTACTTGTTTTGACCGCAGAGTTTGACAGAGGAACTAATTGACCTTTTTCCCTGACTAGGTATGTTATGAATACGTCGCTGAGCCTGGGAAGGAGCTGTACGAGTTGGTAAGCCCATTAGTTCACAAATTTGATCAATTAAACAATCAAAAGGCTAACTATTGTACAGCCATTTCCTTCACTTTCTGTATGAATTGCTTTTGACAGCTATAGTAGCTAAAATTTTACTTCATTGCTGTTTCTCATTCAGTTTCTTATAAAAATTGCAGGTTGCACATTTACCTGACAAAGCAAACAACTATTTGACACCAGCACTCTCAGTACTGGAGAAAAACACATGAACTGTGCTTCCCAGTTAATTCAAGTTACAATCTTGATTCAATCTCTAACAGAAGGTACTGGTGTGAGACTTACCAAGATCTTTTTGAGTATGAGGAATATTTTCTCTGTATTTGTTCTCAAATATATGTGTACATATATATGGAAATAGTATTTTTTGTTTACTGATGGCTGTGTATAGATTAAAAGCAAGCACATTCCTAATGTTGTTTTGTTTAAGATGACTGGAGAACACTCATTAGTCATTACCAAGTGAATAACAGTCCTACTTGTTCATCCTTCTCTTTATCTTCCTTCAAAATGGAATAAAAATAAATATAAACTCCACCTGGGAGGGGGGGGGGGTTGTAATCTCCATGTATTCATATGGTATCATGGTATTTCGGCTGCAATTTTTCAGTTAGGATAGCCCAATCTAGGCCCTGCCAGAGCATGGTGCAAAAAAATTTACGTGCACTCGGTGTTCACGTCAAATTAATGAATGCAAAACGCAAGGTTAAGTGATATATTCTTACTTTAACATTTTGGCTCTTTGAGATTAAGTGTTTATCCATGTCTTTTTTTGCATCATATGCACTAAACCGTTAAATGTATGATATATGAATTTTAGATAATTTTGTGTTTTACCTATGATTAATAAAAGTGTGTATTTTCACATTAATTGATTATTTGAATATGTTAGAGTATATCATGATCTAATATAAAAATTATAAATGGATAGTAATTTTAGGACAATTTTCTGAATTTTTATAAATGAAAAATAGAAATTTGATTATAATGGATAGTAATAACTGAAAATAATGAGAAAATGAAATTAACTTTTAATGGAACTCCATGAATAAACTTCGAGATGTGCACTAGAAGGGAGGAGAAGAATATTGGAGAAGGAGAAAGAGGAGAATGAGTGGGAAGCGCGTTTTTGTTATAAATATTGTTGAGATTACATCTCATTAGCTAGTTGGTCAGTTAGTTTAGAGGTTAGCTAGTTAGTTAGGCTGATTAGTAGGTGTTAGCATTAATTAGTTATAAGTTAGTTACTAGTTAGTGAAAAGGATAGCTTTGTAATTTTACCCAATTAGTTAATTAGAAGGAGTAACAAACTCCCTCCCTTCTCTTTGTATATAACAGAAAACAGAGGAAGAAGAAGGCAGTTTTTGCCTCATTTTCACTCAGTAATTTCTCTCATCTTCCTCAGTGCTTGCTTCTCCTTCAATGGAGGAAGCATTCTAATCCTCACTCTTCTTGTTCAATGATGAAATCGACATGGTATCAGAGCAAGGAAGTGTATTGCATATACACATTAATCACTGAACAAGAGCTGTAGTGATTCAGTGTTTTCTTTTCTCTTCATCTGTTTTCGATCTCCTTTCAATTTGCGGTTGTAGATCTGTTATTCATCGTTTCTCCATTCTTCATCTACGCTTTGTCAACTTGTTTGTCCTCAGCTTATGGATCAAAATCCAGAACATAATCAAATTCAAACGCCGGACATAAATGATGCACTCCATATGCATCCATCGGAAAGTGCAACCTCATCCTTGATCTCTACTGCCTTCAATGGATCTGGTTACAAGTCGTGGAAGAGAGGTGTTCTTCGTGTTTTATCAGTGAAGAACAAGACAGGATTTATTAATGGCAAAATTGAAAAACCAGCCATTAATTCACCTACATTCACTCAATGGGAGAGATGTGATGATATGGTCACATCCTGGATGCTAAATTCTCTTTCGAAGGAGTTGAGTGATAGTTTGCAATATGTAAGTAATGCCAAGGAGTTATCGGATGAGTTAGAGGACAGATATGATCAGGCAAATGGAGCCAAACTCTATCAACTTCAGCAAGAGATTAATGATCAATCACAAGGAAATCTGGACATCACTAGCTACTACAACAACATCAGAAGACTATGGGAGGAATTAAGTACTTTGGATGCTAATATGCAGTGTATTTGTTCATGTACATGTGGAGGTAAGACAAAAATGCTTAAAGCTGAGCAGGACAGGCGACTCATCCAATTTCTAATGGGTTTAAACGAAGTGTATACAGTGATGAGGGGTAATATTCTGATGATGAATCCACTGCCAACTATGGCACGAACTTTCTCCATTCTGGTGCAGGAAGAGAAGCAGAGGAACTTAAGCCTCATAGTCGAATTCATTTGGACTCCACTTCTCTGAATGTTAATACAAGAACTAATAATGTTGATAGGAACTCATGTGCGGGTAGTAGCAACAACTATAAAACAAGGACTGGTTCAAGTGGTAATTTCAAAACCAATTATGCACCAAGGAATGGAGGGAAAAACTTTCATAGATCTGGTAATTCTTATAGCAGCAATGATAGGTCTATTTTGTTCTGTGATTACTGTAAGAAGACTGGGCACACTGAAAGCAAATGCTATAGAATTCATGGATTCCCTCAAGACTTCAGGTTCACCAAAGGAAGAAATTCAAGTGCAACAACAAATGTCCTAAGCAGTGAAGGAAATGCAATCCACAACTACAGGTATGAACCTAGCTTGACAAAGGATCAGCAGGAAAAACTGATGAGTTTTTTAGGAAGCATTAATGTGAAGGGAACCAGCACACCAGGGGAAATCACAAACCAGGCAGAGGATATTCTCAATGGATAAGGTGTTGCAAGCCTTGCAGGTATACTAGCTTGTCATTCCTCTATAACTGAGATTGGTGATTTATCATGTAAATGTACTACTCTATCTGCTGATTCATGGATCATAGACTCAGGAGCTATAAACCACATGACATATAACAGAACTCTTTTGACCAAAGTTAGGACACTTTCTACCCTTTCTTAGTGACTTTACCAAATGGCTATAAGATGAAAGTGACTGAAATTGAAGAAGTATATTTTTGAATTCAGTATTAACCTTGCAGAAAATGTTGTTTGTACCTAGTTTCAAGTTCAATCTAATATCAGTCCACTACTTGGCATTACAACTTCAAGGCATGGTTAGTTTTAACAGCTCATTTTGTTTCATGCAGGGCCCTTCACTGAAGAGCCCTTTGGAGATTGGTAGAGCCAGAAAAGGATTGTATTTCATTTGCCCAAAGTGTCACAATAATTCAGCATTCCATAACACATTGTCTGGCTGTGTTAGTTCACACTTTCCTTCTTGCACTGACTGTTCTTCTTTTCCTGTTTCTACTAGCACTTCTTCCTTTTCTGATAAGAATAAGCAAGTTTGTATTCCATCTGCTGGACCATCTGTAAGATTCAGTCACTCAAATAATAACAATACTTGCTGTGTAAATAATCATCTCATTTCTAATTCTGCAGATCCTCCTTGTAAAGTTTACTCTCATATGATAAGTACATCTCATGGAAATGATGTAGACTATTTGTGGCATACAAGACTAGGACATATATCCTTTAGCAAAATGAAAGGTATAACTACAATACCAACTACATTTGCTACCAAACAACCTTTTTCTTGTACAATCTGCCCCATGGTCAGACAGACTAGACTACCTTTCCCTCAGAAATCATCTTCTCATTCAACCAGAATCCTTGAACTACTATACATTGACTTATGGGGACCATACCACACACCAACTCATGATAACCACAGGTATTTCCTAATTGTGGTGGATGACTTCAGTAGATCAACCTGGACACAACTCCTCAATTGCAAAAGTAATGCATTACAGGCCATTAAAGGTCTAATCTCTTTGATGGAAAATCAGTTTGATGTCAAGATCAAGAGTGTTAGGACTGACAATGGGCTGTAACCCATTAACAAAGAAACTTATGACTTCCTGCAGAGTAAAGGAATCCTGCATCAAAGAATTTGCCCATATACACCACAACAAAATGGTGTCGTGGAAAGAAAGCATAAACATCTCCTTGAAACAGCCAGGTCATTGTTATACCATTCCAAAGTACCAATGAAGTACTGGGGTGAGTGTATACTAACTGCTACTTACCTCATAAATAGATTACCATCAACCTTAATACATGGCAACACTTCTTTTGAAAAACTCTATCACAAACAACCTACCTATTCACACCTAAGATCATTTGGTTGCTTTTGTTTTCCTGCTGTTGTCAAACCTCACAAAGATAAATTTGATCCCAGATCCACACCTCATATATTTGTAGGTTATCCTTTCAATACAAAAGGTTATAAAGTTCTGGATTTTCACACTAATAGGATTCACATTTCCAGAGATGTCTTATTTTATGAACATATATTTCCTTTTACTTTGTTTTTCCCTGATTCTAGCTTCAATTCAATTCTGCAAAAACTCAATCTTCATTCTAAAGTTTTGAACTTAAATAATAACACTTTCAGCATTGGTTATGATCTGAATGATAGTGTTCCAAACACAGTCACTACTTATACCAATACTTCACTACCATCTGGTGATATTGCACAAAGTGATATACATACCACTACACCTGAATCTTATACCCATGTATCAGACATTTCTAGTTCTCCCAACCACCCTATAACCCAAAGTATCAATCAGGAACCTAGGAGATCTAGTAGACCACATACTGTCCCAAGTTACTTGAAAGATTATACCTACACATTGCCTAGCCTGCAACCAAACTCTACAACATCCACAACACCTGTTACATTACACATTTCACTCACTTCCCTTGATTCCAGTAATCAGCAGAAGGGACATTTACATGATCATGAACCTTCATCTTATGAGGAAACAGCTGTACATCAGGCTTGGCAAGCAGCAATGGATCTTGAGTTTGAAGCACTTTATGCAAACAACACTTGGGATTTGGTAGTCCTTCCACATGGGAAGAAAACTATAGGCTGCAAGTGGGTGTATAAGATTAAACATAAGGCTGATGGAACTGTGGAAAGATACAAGGCTAGACTGGTTGTGAAGGGGTATACACAACAAGCTGGTATTGATTACAATGAGACTTTTTCACCAGCTGTTAAGATGACTACCATAAGAACTCTGATTGGACTAGCTGTTAAAAAGGGCTGGGACTTGTTTCAGCTGGATGTAAACAATGCTTTCCTCCATGGAGATTTACATGAGGAGGTATATATGGAACTGCCTCAAGGCTTATTGGTAAGTGATGATAGAGTTGTTTGCAGACTAAACAAATCCTTGTATGGGTTGAAACAAGCCAGTAGACAGTGGTATGAGAAATTAGTAACATCCTTATATTCTAGGGGATATTCCCATTCCAGTGGTGATCATTCTTTGTTTTACAGAAAAGTGGATGCTTCAATGATCTTTGTGGCAGTGTATGTTGATGATATCCTTGTCACTAGAACTGACTTGGTGGAAATTGAATCCTTAAAGTCTTTTCTACATGGTCAGTTCTAGATAAAGGATCTGGGAAGACTTCATTATTTCCTAGGGATGGAGATTATCTACAAACCAACTGGAGTACTTATCTTACAAAGGAAGTTTGCTATTGATTTACTAAAAGAGTTTGACTGTATTACCTATAATGCAACCTCTTCACCCCTTGATCCAGTTGTGAAGTTGAGGAATGATGAAGGCAAAATACTTGATGATCCTAGCCATTACAGAAAGCTTATAGGGAAGTTGAACTTCCTCACACATACAAGGATTGATATTGCTTATAGTGTACAATATCTAAGTCAATTTATGCAAGCACCTAGAGACACACACCTGCAAGCAGCTATACCTGTGCTGAGATACATCAAAGGCAACCTAGATCATGGGACATTTATATCACATAATTCTGATCTTACTATCACTGCCTATTGTGATTCAGATTGGGCATCCTGCCCAGATTCCAGAAGATCAGTGACTGGATATGTTGTGTTTTTGGGTGACAGTTCCATTGGGTGGAAATCTAAGAAACATACCACAGTATCTCTATCTTCAGCAGAAGCAGAGTATAGGGCAATAAGAGTAGTAGTAGGAGAGCTCGTCTGGATGCATAGACTAATGACAGAACTAACAAGCACTTGCTCATTGCCTATCCATGTGTTTTGCGACAGTCAAGCAGCCATACACATTGCAAGAAATTCTGTTTTCCATGAGCGTACTAAACACATCGAGGTGGATTGTCACTTTATTCTTGATAAGCTTCAAGAGGGATTCATTGCACTTCATCATATTCCTACAACTGGACAGCTAGCGGACATCTTAACAAAACCTCTAACTGGCCCAAAACATTTAAGTATTCTTTGCAAGTTGTCACAGGAATTACCTCCTCCAACTTGAGGGGGGATGTTGAGATTACATCTCATTAGCTAGTTGGTCAGTTAGTTTAGAGGTTAGCTAGTTAGTTAGGTTGATTAGTAGTGTGTTAGCATTAATTAGTTATAAGTTAGTTACTAGTTAGTGAAAAGGGTAGCTTTGTAATTTTACCTAATTAGTTAGTTAGAAGGAGTAACTAACTCCCTCCCTTCTCTTTGTATATAACAGAAAACAGAGGAAGAAGAAGGCAGTTTTTGCCTCATTTTCACTCAGTAATTTCTCTCATCTTCCTCAGTGCTTGCTTCTCCTTCAATGGAGGAAGCATTCTAATCCTCACTCTTCTTGTTCAATGATGAAATCGACAAATATATTTTCTAATTATGATGAATGTCTATTTGTTTTAACGAAAGTTAGAGTTAGTAACTTTCGGATCAAGTTAGTTTTCCTCTATAAAAGGGGTTTTCATTTATTGTAATTAACCCCTCAAGAGAAACAGGAAGTTCTCTCTCTTTCTCTACAATATTCTTGTTCTTCTTTTTATTATTTTATAACACATTATCAATACGATTCTTTGCCTTGAGCATTCACTTTGAAAAAATTTGAGGTAACAAAAATTAAAGTTTCTTGCACGGTGTGGCCTAGTGATCAATGAAGTGGGTGAGAACCATGAGGTCTTAGGTTCAAACCTAGTAGAGACAAAAAACACTTGGTGATTTCTTTCCATTTGTCCTAGCCTTGGTGGACAGAGTTACCTGGTATCTGTTGCTGGTGGGAAGTGGCAGGTATCTCGTGGAATTAGTCGAGGTGCGCGCAAGTTTGACCCGGACACCACGGTTATCAAAAAAATAAATTAAAGTTTCTTTTCGAAAGATGTAATGCATAATCACATGAATGATATTCCTTTGGTGATATTTGTTTCTCTCAATATTCACAAAATAAGAATGAAGTGAATATGATTTCATGAGATAAAATATTAGTATTTCTTGATATTTATGTCTTTGATAAATAACGTTATCGATTTTATTTATGTATCTGAAAAATGACTTATTGATTCACCTGACAATTCATACCTCATATTTGTCGCAGAAGAACAATATTATGAAAATATATGATGATATTAATTTGATATCCATTAATGAGTGAGAATGAGAATTTGCAAGAAATATATGATCACCAGAAGTGATAATATTTTTACAGGCTTGTTACAATTACAACTAAAAATATGTTAGAGAAATTCCCTACGTTATATGCATACCTGGATGTGCTCCCGAAGTAGCAATATATTAAAACAGATTTTAAGTATCATAATTTAATATAATTAAGACATGTTTAGATAATTATGTTCAACTTCCAAAAAATGAGAACTTTTGATAAATGTTACAAACATAGATCTAATACATATCCATTCCTTGAAGTAAATTAATGTGACAATACTTAGTAAAATTTTAAAATTTACTCACGAAATAGTAAACCCAAAATTTCACTTCAGAAGTCGTAAATATGAAATTTACTCCTGAAATACCAAGAATTTGACATCTACTGCTGAAGTAGTATAATGTTTAAACTTTACTCCTAAAGTAGTAAAAAACTCAATAATTTTCTCTTGAAACAAAAGAGATTTGAAAGATATTTGAGAAATATTCTGAAGCAATGTCTTCTTGTGCTTGACCAAAATAATGAGTTATTGATAAATATTGTATTTCAAACACATTCAAATAATCAGGTTTTGTTAGGATCAAAGGCTTACCCATCATGCCAAAAGCTATAGCTGATAGCAAGGGTGCAACTTTATTTCTTAACTAAGTCCATCAACAAGTGTCATGTTCGATCATGACTTCGACCCGGGCCCCCCAGTCCCCTCGTGGGCCTTGCCATAGGCAGGATGTTGGCCTTACCCAACAATCCCCCTCCCAACACCTGCCTCGTGCAACATGTTGCTCTTGGAAATCGAACCCATGACCTTGGCTCTGATACCACTTATTAGGATCAAACACTTACCATCATGCCAAAAGCTATAGCTGATAGCAAGGGCGCAACTTTATTTCTTAACTAAGTCTACCAAGCAAGTGCCATGTTCGATCATGACTCCGACCGGGGCTTCCCAACCCCCTCGTGGGCCTTGCCATAGGCAGGATGTTGGCGTTACCCAACAGGTTTCATTTCCCGAAGTGAATGACAAAAAATACTACAACTTAACTCTTAGAGCAATAAAATTACAAAGGATATATATATACGTTACTTTTGTATGAAAGTCATTGCAATATGTATCTATCGTATGTAGAAGTATCTTGAAAATTTTATTAAAGTATCTTTTTAAGGCAAACGAAAGCAAAGTAAAATGTTTTCTACTATATAACCATAGAGATACATTATGGTTAATTGTTATTGATTTCTTCAAAGAAAATAACAATTCATGTATCTTTTCCTAGAGGATGTAATTACTAGTTGATTGCCGCTTTTGACAAAATATTCATATGTTAATTCGCCTCCTGAATGAGATGTCTAAAATATTGAAGTTCAGAATTTAATATCTATTTCTCAGTATTTATGAATTTACATAAATTCATAAATATGAACCAAATATTTTTCATCTAATAACTTTTAATGTGCGGTATATTATTAATAAATCTATCATGATGCATACAAATGAATTCTCCAAAGAAGATCAGGGATATATGTTAGTTTTTTTAACATGAAGGGGAGAAAATAAATAGCTAAAAAAATATATTGTGAATTATCATTAGTATGATTTTCAGAAATCATTCGACTCAGATGTCTGAAGCACTTGAGGACCTAAAATTAATTTTATATTTCAGTTGCAAAAGCTCCTATTAGATTAATGTTCCTAAAGGACCGATTCTACAGTATGCATGAAGCATTGTAGATCAATTGGTTTCTATTGCAATAATATTTGAAAAAAGAATGGAGCAAATGATCATAATAAGGAGGCAATATGCTCTTAAAGAGCCTACAACATAACACTTCATGAAATCTCATGAAATGCTTAGGTACCTAAGAAAAAAATTGAAAATGATGAGATCTCAATTAGTTATATCCAATTGCAAACCGATACAAACGATATATCATCGACAATATCTTTGACACAATATAGCATGTAATATTATAAAAGATTATAAAGATCTTAATTCTACGTCTATTAATTATTAAGTATGCTGATGTAGAAATAATTATGAAGTGAAATAATGAATCTTGATAAGCGTATAGCTGATTGGACCTGTAGTCTAGACACTAGAAGATGTCACACATTTAAATACTAGTGAATGTTGTCACTTGGTAAAATTTTTATGAAAATTACCAAAGAAATTAAAATACCTGAATCATTTACAAGTTCATGTAAACTTGTTCATGATCCTTATATGGAGAAAATAAAGTAAGACGGGTGCGACTTAATCACCTTAGTGAATATTCGTTGACAAAGAATACAATAATGATTTTGCTTATCTTTGTATTTTTATTGCATTAGAATTTACTATACTTTCTAGTTATGCTGATACATAAACCTTATCAGAACTCCAGCAAAGCTTCAAAAGACAATTGATTATTTTAAAAAAGAGGTTGAGATGAAAGATCTTAGAAAGATAAAATTATGTCTTGGTTTGCAAATTGAACATTTGACAAACAGTATCTTTGTTCATCAATCTGCCTATACAGAAAAGGTGTTAAAATGATTTTACATGGATGATACACATTTATTAAGTACTCCGATGATTGTTTGATCACTTAATGTGAATAAGGATTCGTTCCAACCTCAAGAAAAGAATGAGGAAATTTTTGGTCCTGAAGTACCATATTTTAGTGTAATTGATGCACTAATATATCTTGCTAATACTACAAGGCCTGACATAGCATTTTCAATTAATTTTCTAGCAAGATATACTTATGCTTCTACTAAGAGATACTTGAATGGAATCAAACACATAATGCGGTATCTAAAAGGGACTACTGATATGAGCTTATTTTATTCTAACAATTGTAGTGTCAATCTTATTTGTTAAGCCGATGCAGGATATTTATCTGAACCACACAAAGTTCGATTTCAAACAGGCTACATGTTCATATATAGGGGTATTGTCATATCTTGGTGATCTACAAAATAGTCTATTGTGACAACTTCATCAAAATAACTATTCATGAAGTAAGTCGAGAATGAGTGTGACTGAGGTCAATGGTACATCTCATTTGAGAAAAATATGATTTGAAATGTGATAAAATACCCATGATCTTATATGAAGATAATGCAGCATGCATAACATAATTTGAATGGGGGATTCATAAAAGGAGATAGAACGAAATCCATTTCACTAAAGCTTTTCTTTACACATGATCTTCAAAAGAATGGTGATATCAACGTGCAACAGATTCATTCGAGTGATATTATAACTGATTTGTTCACCAAGTCCCTACCAATTGCAACTTTTGAGAAAATGGTGCACAAGATTGGGATGTGAAGATTTAAGTTTTTGGATTGATGTTTTTATCAGGGGAGTCAATACACGTTGTACTCTTTTTTCCTTACAAGGCTTTGTCCCACTGGATTTTTCTTGTAAGGTTTTTAATGAGTTAGCTACCATACCTATTACAAAATATGTGTACTCTTTTTCCTTCACTAGAATTTTTTCTCGCTGGGTGTTTTATCTAGTAATATTTTAACGAGGCACATTATCTATTAAAGAGACATCTAAGGGGGAGTGTTATAAATATATCTTCTAATTATGGTGAATGTCTATTTATCTTTAGGAAAGTTAGGGTTAGTAACTTTGGATCAATTTAGTTTTCCCTTATAAATAAAGGGATTTTCATTCATTATTATTAACCCTCCAAAGAAATAAGAAGTCGTCTCTCTTTTTTCTTTTTTTTACAATATTCTTATTCTTCTTTTATTATTTTATAACAGTTTCATAATAGTTTCTCTGTGTTTAAATTGAAGCATGAGCTGTACGTATCTCTCAAGGCATTTCGTCAAGCAACTTACATGCATGATGATACATGTTTGCTTTACCATATAAAAAAATAAGACGGACAACAAAGAATCGTTACGAATATCAGGATAGTTTTTTTGATGTTTGATAATATCTATAATATGACAACTAATTAATTTGTGTTCATGACAATTCTTCCCACTTGAAATTGACCTTGTCCTCAAGGTCACTTGTGATACACTCTTAACTTGGTATCAATATCAATTATCAAAGTCAATGCTTGTAATTCAAATGAAGTATTTTCAAGCTTGTCATTCAAATAGCTAGTGTCCTCATTGATATTCTTGAACAATCATGTTTTAACCTCACCAAATTTTTTTGTTGCATCCCAACCTTTTTTCTAGTCAATTCTAACCTTCTTTTTGACATTTCAATTTGGTAACAAGAGTATCATCTCTGACTTGCAAACAGAGCCACTTGCCTTTTCCAATCCTGGATTATTTCTTTATCCATCTAAAAATCCTTTTTTTTTAAAAATTTTTACCATATTTTCGAATGGAAAAGGATTAAAAATGCCTTAATGTATTAGAAATAATTCAGATATGTCCTTCTTCTACCTATTTGGATAAAAAATGTCCTTAAAGTTAAATTTAAGTCTAAAATTATCCCTCCTTTTAACAAAAATTAATATGAAATATATAAATTTTTTAAATTAAAAATGTCGCATTATTTTTATTGGTCCACATGTAATTGAATCCAAATCATTTACAATCCAACCCAAACCCATTTTAAAAGACCCAACAATTTTTTTTCGTCATCGAAAGGACTTTAACTGTGGAAGAATAACAGTGACCTTACCTCTTATCAAATAACATTTATTATGGTTGAGCCTTCAAGAACATGAAGGAGTATAAGAAAAATATAATTAACCGGAAAAGATTAAAAAAAATATAGTGATGGATGGTTTTTTTCTACCCAAAACTCAGCAACTAGATTCGAAATTATCAAGCATAGCAATTCATGGTAAGGTTGTAGGTTCCAAAAGTAAGAAAATTATAGGTTCTTCATGTGGTACTTTTGTCAAGACTGTTAGCAACTAGATGATAGCAATTTGTTCATCAAAATTATGTCTTACGTATTTCTAGATTTATTCAAAGATAGACTACCATATGGTGAATTTCTTGTCTTTCTTTTTTGAAGCAAGTATTTTTGTGGTGGGTTCATTTTTAAAATGGTGTTGCTTGGTATTCAACTTTGTAAAATTTTTTAGATCCTGCTAATAGATGAACTGTTGGCACAATTAAAGTCCTATATTAAATGAAGGAAGAAGCGTTGAATTTTTGAAAAATAGATTTCGGTTAATGGGTTGGATTGTGAATGGATTTGGGTTAAATTACATATTTTTATGGACTAATAAAAATAATGTCACATATTTAATTAATATTCCACATTAACTTTTGTTAAAAGGAGAGGTAATTTTAAACTTAAATTTAACTTTAAAGACATTTTCGATCCAAATAGGTTAAAGAAAAGGCAAAATTAATCCAACATTTGAAAGAAAGACATTTTAAAATTATTTGTAATACGTTAAAAACATTTTTAACCCTTTTCTCCGTATTTTCAACTAAATAAAATTGCACATATATATGACAAATGGGAGAAGTTTCCCATTAGAACTATGCTACCAGAGAAATGTCAATGACAATATCTCAATCATCCAAGCTGCCACTTATATGATTTTCATAACCAAGAGCTTTAATGATACAATGAATTATTAGTCTGAGTCTCTCAGACCTTGGTGGTGAGTATAATTAATTGCAACAACCAAATTATTAGCAAACAATTGTTTCCTTTCAGAAGAATGTTTTGATGGCCTTTTTACCGTTGAACAGTTTCATATCCAAGTAGCTTTTGCTCTCAATGTCTTTAAGACTACAATAATCTTGGTTGTCTTTTGAAATAATCTTGTAAATTGATTGCATCACAACCTTTAATAATATTAATTCTATTTATGATAACAGTGCCAGCTAACAAGAAACTAGGCTGCATATCGTTCAGTTTGGTTAAATTTCAAAAGTTATTTGTTATCGATTTATAAATATATTAAACTGTTAAAGAATCGTTAAGATATTAGTTAATCGGTTATTGATCATTATCGGTTCGGTTATCGATCTCACAAAAAAAATCTCATAAGTTATAAGTATGTTTAGCTAGAAAAAAAGGGTAAAAAGAGAAAGAGCAAATAGAACTAGCTCAGCTAAAGCAACCGACTTTAATTTAGATTTGAACAACATTCCTTTCACTTTTCATCGACACCTGATTTATCTTCTTGCTAAGATACTCTATATATTGAAGGGAAAAATTATAATTTAACAAATTACTATGGGAGTTATCAATTCACTTGTTAAAAGAGTGGTCAAATCGAGACCCGAAACAATATCACAATAAATTAGAATGATAAATCGATAATCAAACCGTTAAATTAAAAATCTAAATTATTAATCCAATAACTCAATTATCGATTCGAATTATTAAGTTAACCTTTAATTTATAGAGCGCTACTAAAAAATTGCCAATTGAGCTTTCAACATAATGTTTAATGGAGTATTTTTTAAGACGAGTTGAATTTCTTTATCCACAAACAACATTCCTCCGTCCAAAATTCCTTTGTCAAGAGATCCATAGCAATAAAAAACAATCAATTCTTCTATAGTGATTCCATTAGCACCTTGTAGTAGCAAATTAAGTCCAATTCATGCATTATTAATTATGTCTCCATTTGAATAATCATTGAATGAAAAATTCAAGAGTTGAAAAAAAAAGGAACTATTCTTATAATTTCTAATATCTAGAGTTATATTAAAAAAAAAATTGATTTCATATCATAATTGGATACTTTAAAAATTTAATCCTTGTATATATATCTAATTTATTAGAAAGGACTATTCATTCTTATTTTCCATAGTTGTTGTGTTGGTGCTATTGGTAAATTTTAATTAATTTTTACTATCAATTATTATTATTGTAATTATAATTAGTACTTTCTCTTTTTAATTTTATGTGACCGTTTTTTAATTAGTACTTAGTCATAAAAAATGACTAAGTTGTTTAATGTCATTTTCAAGTCGGCAAATATGCCTGAAGCATGGAGATAGAGTACGATTATTCCGTTGTAGAAAAACAAAGGTGACATTCAAAATTGCAACAAATATAGGGTATTGAGCTGGTAAGCCACACTATGAAGGTGTAGGAAAGGGTGGTGGAGCTAAGGGTGAGAAGGGGAGTGACTATTTTTAAAAATTAATTTGGATTCATGCCGATTCGCTCGATTACAGAAGCCATTCATCTCATAAGGAGACTGGTGGAGCAGTATAGGGAGAGGAAGAAGAGCCTACATATGGTGTTCATCGACCTCGAAAAGACCTACCACAACGTCCTAAGAGAGGTTCTGTGGAGATGCTTGGACGCTAGTGGTGTTTCGATGACATACATTAGGGTGATCAAGGACATGTATAAAGGTGCCAAGACCCGGGCTAGAACAGTGGAAGGAGACTCGGAGCACTTTTCAATTTTAGTGGGACTGCACCAAAGATCATCCTTTAGCCCATTTCTATTTTTCTTAGTACTGGATACATTAACACAACAAATTTAGGGGGAGGTACCATGATGTATGTTATTTGCGGATGACATAGTCTTGATTGACGAAATGCGCGAAGGAGTTGATGCTAAGTTGGAGGTTTGGAGACAAACCCTGGAATCCAAAGGGTTCAAGTTGAGTCGGTCGAAGACTGAATATTTAGAGTACAAGTTTCAAGTATCTTAAGTCTATTATTCAAGGTAATGGGGAGATTGATGAAGATGTCACTCACCGTATTGGTGCATATGAATGAAATGGAAGCTCGCATCCAGAATCTTGTGTGATAAGAAGGTGCCACCAAAACTTAGAGGCAAGTTTTATAGAGTGGTCAAACCTACTATGTTGTATGGAGCATAATGTTGGCCAGTCAAGAAAGCTCACGTCCAGAAGATGAAAATTGCGAAAATGAGGATGTTGCGATGGATGTGTCATACTAGGAGAGATAGAATTAGAAATGAGGATATCCGAGATAAAGCAGGAGTAGCCTCGGTGGAGGATAAGATGCAGGAAGCAAGATTAAGATGATTCGGTCATGTGCAGAGGAAATGCCCGAAGGCTTAGTGCGGAGGTATGAGAAGTTGTTGAGGAATGGTTTTAGGAGAGGTAGAATTAGGCCGAAGAGGAATTGGGAGAGGTGATTAGACATGATACGACGCAGTTGCAACTTACTGAGAACATGACCCTAGATAGGATGTTGTGGAGGACACAAATCAGGATAGTAGGTTAGTAGGGAGTAGAGCGTTGTTTAGCAGATCAGCCCATATTAGTAGTCGTAATATTACTTATATAGTATCTTGCGCATAGATTTAAGATATTATCTATTATTCCTCGGATCTTGTGTGTCATAGTATATTTACTTCAAATGATCTCTTGACATGCTTTTGTTCCATCCGTTATTTTTTTATCTGGATTGCTTTGATTTGTTTTTCCTTAAGCCGTAGGTCTAAAGAAAACAACCTCTTTGCCCTTGAGGTAGAGATAAGGTCTACATAAAGTCTACCTTCCCCAAACCTTACTTTGTGAGATTATACCAGGTAAGTTGTTGTTGTTGATGATATTTTTTATATTTGAAAATATAATATTTTTTATTTTATTTGTTTTTCCTTGATGATATGTGCTTATAATAACAAAAAAAATTATAAAATATTTAAGATGATAAATTTTAATAATTTTTTTTATTTTTAAAATTTAATATTTAATTAAATACCGCGATCTATATAAAATGAAAAAAAAGTATTATAAACTTCTACACAATAAGTGCAATTCTCAACGTCAGGTAGGGGTTAACGGGCATACATAATCAAAAATGGAATTGCCGAATTGAACTGAAATTTAAATTATTGTATTGGATCGAATTTTGAAAATTTGATAGTTGTTATCTAGTTTTCGTTACTAATTGAATTATTAAGATCGAACTTTGAAAGTATCGAACTCCCACCTAATGAATTACTTACTATATATATGAGTAACAGAATGAGTGATTTGATGTCTTGATTGACTTGTGATGCCAAATTCATATGTTAAGAATTAAGAGGTGGAGATCTAACCTCTATATGTGATTTCTCTAAAAGCTAATATATCAAATGTTGGACAAATTATGAACATATTTTGGAAAAATAGTTTTTTTTCTCAATACGTAATTTACAAATTAATGTACTGAAATTCAATGTATCGAAATTTTATTTATCATATCCGACTGAACATTGAAAGTTTGATATTTGATATCTACTTTTAGTTAGCGATTATCGAATTACTGAAATCAAACTTTAAAAATTAGGAATCAAATACCCAAATGTCCGCCAATAAATGGTTATGATTCTTTCCCCTCATTTCCCCTCATTTCCCCTTACTAGGGGTGGATATGATATGTTATGGTATTGAAAATTTCAATAATTTTAATTTTTGATTTTTAAAAATATTATACCATTAGCATAAAAAATTAATTTAGTATGGTTCGGTATTTTAATAATACACCCCGTAAGATGTTAGCGGTTAGTGGGCGTACGCGTGGATTTGTGACGAGTAATGAGAGCTTGACGCGTGTGGGAAGAGCCTTGGAAGCAGGGTCGGGCGAGGTCAGGCCGCGAGGGCCAGCGCGACGCGCCAACATGCTAGTGCCCTAGGCGGCGCGTCGCGGCACCCTCCCTGGCGCATTGGCCAGCGTGAGGCGCCCCCTGCCACCGCCCTACATTTATGTATAAACCCTCTCTTGTTCAATTTAAATCATTTGCAAAGAATCCCTCGGCCAAGAATAGAGAGCACACACAACTTTCATATAATTTTCGTCGAATTAAATCGTTAAACGCCGTTCAAACGCAAATTAACTTCGGGTAACAAGATCTACACCTACGAGAAGCATCGTTGTGGAGTTATTTTGTGAAAATTCACTCGGTGAGCCGGAACCCCGTCGAGTAAACTTTGCCGATTTACTTTAAATTGAATTCTAAGTGGCTACAGGCAATAGGTAAGTAATTCTACCTTCTAAATTCTCGAGAATTAGCGAGTTTTCGGCTGAATTAATTGAAGTTAAATTTATAATTAATTCTATTAAAAAGATATTGTTTTTTACTGATTATTAGTATTGAAATAGCCTCGTTTTCTCAGCGTGAGGGCTGCAAATTGGTGAAATTACTGACTTCAGGTTGGAATTGTTCGAGCGCCTAGAAATCACCGAATAAGGTATGTTAAGGCTATCCTTCGGCAAGTTACATTTGCCGTAAATTTAATATGACTTGTACATCTATAGTACTCCAAAGTAACCCTATTATGGTCAGTTGCTACGAATAGAATTGAGACAATATCGATTGCATAGTAACCCTCGTCAGAATTAACCCTAGTTAGTTTGGTCTCTGCATACGATGTTCGGGTTGTTGAATGTTTTTTTGCCTGTGGGGCTATGCTCGCAGGAGCAATATGATGTCCGAAGGGACCAAATTGAGGCTGCGAGGGCCGTATTGAGATACTCATATGCTCGCAGGAGCAATATGATGTCTGAAGGAACCAGATTGAGTCCGTGAGGGCGGTATTGAGGTATAGTCACCTCTAGACTCCTCTGTGCCGCAGTAGCATCACGATGCTCAGACGAGCAAAGGCTCGGGGTCCAGTTATAGGAGCCCAGATGACTCAGATATAGTTACAGGAGCCCAGATGGCTCAGACACAGACACAACTATAGGAGCCTAGACGGCTCAACCCAGAAACAGGAGCCTATCAGGCTCGGATACAGTTTCAGAGGACGAGTACTCCTGAGTTACAGTATGCTTACGAACCTTTAGTAGTACAGATATGAGAAGTGTGCATTTTTTGTACTTGTCAAGGCTTATGGGGGCCCAGGTAGGTTATTCTATATTGATTATACCTTCCAGGCTTATGGGGGCCCGGTTAGGTTCTTGTTTGTGCTTATACTTACTAGTTATATTTCGTATTGTGAAGATATTCAGGTTAAATTCTTGTTCTCCTTATTGATTACTTTCAGTCCTTCTATTAGCTTTACCCAGATTTCATTTCTGCCTTACATATTCGGTACATATTGTACTGACGCCCATCTTTGGAGCGCTGCATTACTTGCCTGCAGGAAAGGTTAGATGTGATCTAGGACCTCCCTAGCTCCAGTCATAGGCCACAGTTCAATCAGCTCCTTTACTCCAGAGTTGACAGTTAGAGAAGGTTTGTTCTTTTGTTGTATGGGCTCAACAACAGTTGGTATGAAGCAGATCAAGGGCATTTAGTTCAGGCAGCGGTCGGGATCGCATATATGCACTATCGGGACGACAGGAGTCAGATTCTTCGCCCGATGATGTGATAGGTATACTGGATGTTTGTTCTCACTCAGCTTATACTCTAATAGATCCAGGTTCCACTCTGTCTTATGTTACTCCACTAGTGGCCCGAAAGTTTGGTATGACACCAGAGTTACTTCAGCGGCCTTTCTTGGTGTCTACACTCGTCGGTGACTCTATTGTTGCAAAAAGAATTTGTCAGGGTTGTACAGTAGAGATTGTTGGTCACCAGACTTTGGCAGATTTAGTGGAGCTAGAAATGATTGACTTTGATGTAATTATGGGTATGTATTGGCTGACACCCTGTTACGCCACTGTAGAGCGTTGGACCAGAATTGTCCAATTTTGCTTTCCGGGGGAGGTGGTACGATAGTGGAAAGGCAATGCAGCTACGCCAAAATATAGGTTCATATCCTATCTTCGGGAAAGAAAGTTGATAGCGAAAGGTTGTATTTACCATATTGTTAGGGTTCGGGATATGCAAGCAGAATCCCCGACTCTTTAGTCCATCCCAGTGGTTAGTGAGTTTTCAGATGTATTCCCAGATGAGCTTCCTGGTATTCCAGAGCGTGAAATCGATTTCTCCATCGACTTTCTACTAGGTACTCAACCTGTATCCATCCCTCTGTATCGCATAGCTACCACCGGGTTGAAAGAGTTGAAAAAACAGTTGAAAGACTTGTTAGAAAATGATTTTATCAGGCCTAGTACTTTGTCGTAGGATGCACCAGTCCTGTTTGTGAGGAAGAAAGATGGCTCCCTACGCATGTGTATAGATTATCAGCAGTTGAATAAAGTTACCATTAAGAATATATACCCTCTTCTACGATAGATGATTTATTTGACCAGCTGCAAGGGGCAAAATATTTCTCCAAAATTGATTTGAGATCCGGGTACCACCAGGTTTGAGTTCGGGATAAAGATATCCCGAAGATAGCTTTCAGGACCAGGTATGGTCATTTTGAGTTCCTAGTTATGTCCTTCGGGTTGAAAAATGCACCAGCAGTGTTCATGGACCTAATGAACAGTATTTTCAGGCCATACTTAGATCTATTTGTGATAATGTTCATTGACGATATTCTGGTGTACTCCTGCTCAGAAGCGGAACACAGAGATCATTTGCAAACAGTACTCCAGATCCTCAGAGACCGCCAGTTATATGCAAAGTTCTCTAAATGCGAGTTTTGATTGAATTCCATAGCCTTCCTGGGCCATATTGTGTTAGAGGCGGGTATTCAGATTGACTCACAAAAAATTAAGGCAGTTAAGACATGGCCTAGACCTACAACTCCAACTGAAGTTCGCAGTTTTCTAGAGTTAGCTGGGTACTACAGAAGATTCATGGAAGGATTTTCTACCCTATCAGTACTGTTGACCAGGTTGACTCAGAAAGCAACCAAATTCCACTAGACCGAGGTTTGTGAGCAGAGTTTCCAAGAGTTGAAAAATAGATTGACATTTGTACCAGTATTGGCCTTACTAGAGGGTCTAGAGGGCTATGCTATATATTGTGACGCTTCGGGTGTTGGGTTAGGATGTGTTCTGATGCATCACGACAAGGTAATTGCCTACGCTTCGAGGTAGCTAAGAAAGCATGAAAAGAACTACCCCACCCATGATTTGGAGTTGACTGTGGTGGTTCATGCCTTAAAGATATGGAGTCATTATTTATATGGTGTGCACGTGGATATTCTTACTGATCATAAAAGCCTCCAATACGCAGAAAGAGCTGAATTTGCAACAGCGTTGTTGGCTAGAATTGCTGAAAGACTATGATGTGAATATCTTGTATCACTCAGGGAAGGCTAATATTGTAGCTGATGCCCTTAGCTGCAGATCTATGGGCAGTTTAGCGTATTTGAGGCCAGATCAGCGAGAAATGGCTCGAAAGCTACACCAGTTAGCTAGTTTAGCAGTCCGGGTAGTAGATTCAGAGGATAATGGGGTTGTAATTGAAAATACAACAATATCATCCATGGTTGTAGAGGTCAAGGAGTGGAAGTATGAGGACCCTAATCTAGTATAGCTCATAGACAAGGTTCAACAGAGTGAATTATTAGCCTTCAAGTTAACGGAAGATGGAGTCTTGAGATTTAGAGGTCGGCTCTGTGTCCTAGATGTAGCAGGGCTCCGTCAGCAGATCATGACCGAGGTACATTACTCTCGTTACTCTCTTCATCCAGGTTCAACGAAGATGTACCATGACATAAAAGAGGCATATTGGTGGCCTAGAATGAAGAAAGGTGTAGCCGAATTCATAGCACAGTGTTCTAATTGTCAGCAGGTAAAAGCCGAGCATCAGAAACCTGGCCGACTAACTCAGGAGATGGCTGTACCTATGTGGAAATGAGAGGCAGTTAAGATGGACTTTGTGATAGGGTTACCATGTACCAGATGCAAATTTTACTCTATTTGGGTTATTGTTGATAGGTTGACGAAATCAACTTACTTCCTACCAGTCCGGACAATATTCTCAGCTGAAGATTACACTGAATTATATATTAAAGATATAGTCCGACTGCATGGTGTCCCAGCATCTATCATTTCTGAGAGAGGGGCATAGTTTACAACTATATTTTGGCAATCATTTCAGAAAGGTTTGGGGACACAGGTTAATTTGAATACAACTTTTCATCCCCAGACAGACAGCCAGACAGATCGCACCATTCAGACGCTCGATGATATGTTACAAGCATGTGTGCTAGATTTTAGAGGGAGCTGGGACGAGCATCTACGCCTTATTGAATTTGCATACAATAAAAGTTATCATTCTGTTATTCAGATGGCCCCTTATGAGGCTTTATATGGGCGGAAGTGCAGTTCCCCCATAGGCCAATTTGAGGTAGACGAGGCCGAGCTGATCGAATCTGATATGATCCATCAGTTAGAAGAAAAAGTGAAACTTATCAGAGAACGCTTGCTAACATCCCAGAGTCGTCAGAAGTCCTATTCCGATGTTCGGTGTAGAGACTTGGAATTTGATGTAGATGATTGGGTGTTTCTCAAGGTTTCGCCTAAAGGCATGATGAGGTTTGTAAAGAAGGGCAATCTTAGCCCTAGTTTTGTTGGCCCGTGTCGAATCCTCCGAAGAATAGGCTGATTAGCATATGAGTTAGAACTGCCTTCATAGTTAGATCTATCCATCCAATCTTTCATGTATCAATGTTGTGAAAGTGCATAGGGGACCCGTCTCGGGTTGTTTCAGTCGAGGATGCTCGAGTTACTGAAGAGTTAGCCTACGAAGAGACCCCAGTTGCAATATTAGATAGACAGATTCGTAGACTGAGAACTAAAGATGTAACCTTCGTTGATGTCTTATGGAGGAATAGAAATATAGAGGAAATGACTTAGGAAGCTGAGGAAGACATGAGGTCTAAATACCCTCACTTATTCCACGACTGACCCAGATTTTGCAGTCGAGGTAAGCTTATTGCTTGGCTGTTATTTTACTGCTTATGTTATTAGTATTGTTGGTTGGTTACCTTTATATGTTGGAGTAGTTGATTATAGCGTTCTGTGAGACGCCTATGTTGGACTTTTCTGAGTTTCAGATTTCCGGCTAGTCCATAGTACAGAGGATACTCTGCCGAAATTTTTTTCTAAGTACTAGTTAAAAGAGTTAACTCCTGTAAGCCCGAAGATTACATTCGAGGACGAATGTTCCTAAGGAGGGGATGATATTACTCCCCGTAAGATATTAGCAGTTAGTTGGCGTGCTGATGGGTTTGTGACGAGTAATGAGAGCTTGACGCGTGTGGGAAGAGCCTCGGAAGCAGGGTCGGGCTAGCGCGATGCTCCAACATGCCAGTGCCCTAGGTGGCGCGGCGCGACACCCTCCCTGGAACGTTGGAAAGCACGAGGCGCCCCCTTCCACTGCCCTACATTTATATATAACCCCCCCCCTCCCCCCCCCCCCTTGTTCAATTTAAATCATTTGCAAAGATTCCCTCAGCCAAGAATAGAGAGCACACACAACTTTCATACAACTTTCGTTGAATTACACTGTCAAACACCTTTCAAACGTAAATTAACTTTGAGTAACAAGTTCTAGGCCTATGAGAAGCATCCTTGCAGAGTTATTTCGTGAAAACTCGCTAGGTGAGCCGGAACCCCGTCGAGTAAACTTTACCGAATTTACTTTAAATTGAGCCCTAAGGCTCGGGATCCAGTTACAAGAGCTCAGACGGCTCAGATACAGTTACAAGAGCCTAGACGGCTCAGACAATAACACAGTTATAGGAGCCTAGACGACTCAATCCAGAAATAGGAGCATATCAGGCTTGGATACAGTTTCAGAGGACGAGTACTCATGAGTTACAGTATGTTTACGAACCTTTATTAGTCCAGATATGAGAAGTGTGCATTGTTTGTACTTGTCGGGGCTTATGGGGGCCCAGATAGGTTATTCTATGTTGGTTGTACCTTCTAGGCTTATGGGGGTCAGGTTAGGTTCTTGTTTGTGCTTATACTTGATAGTTATATTTTGTATTGTGAAGCTATTCAGGTTAAATTCTTATTCTCCTTATTGATTACTTTCAGTCCTTCTATTAGCTTTACCCATATGTCATTTCTGTCTTACATATTCGGTACATATTGTACTGACGCCCATCTTTGGGGCGCTGCATTAGCCTGTAGGTGCTGTTAGACGTGATCCAGGACCTCCCTAGCTCCAGTTAGAGGCCACAAATTCAGTCAACTCCTTTACTCCAGAGTTGATAGTTAGAGAAGGTTTGTTCTTTTGTTGTATAGTTATGGGTAGGTCGGGGCTCTGTCCCGATCATTATTCCAATCCTAGATGCTTGCAGGTTATAGTTTCTTAGTTATTAGTTGTTGTTGTCCTTGTGGGGCATATGCATATTATGTTTTACGTGGTGAACGTGTGGAGCCTAGTGTAGCTGGTTAGTTGGCGGCCTTATTGGCCTTAGTATGAGTGTGATTGCCCATTTTTCATTTCCGCTACAACTAGACAACATGGTGGTCTTGTCAGCCCGTATAGGATCCTTTTCATCGTCTTGTTGTTGGGTTAGCTGTTTTCTTTTACAGGTATTGCATGGCCTTGTTGGCCCGAGACTATGTTTACAACCGAGATATAGCTCGTTGTTTTCTTGATTTTGAGTTGTTGGCGAGCATCAGAGGTGCCTATGTCTAGCTAGGCCAGTCCATGTCCCAGGTTGGCACTAGGTGTCAATCATGCCTCCCAAGGTGGGGCGTGACATTTAATGTTCAATTTTGATTTTTATGGTATGATAGATTGGTAACATAGTTTATTCGATTTTGACTTACATATAATCGTATAATAGAGAATTGCGCTTGGACTTTTCAAGAAATGTTTCAATATGTCATGCTAAAACCTTATATATAAAAATTATTTTTAAAAAAGTACAAGCAATTTCCTTAATTAATTAATTACACAAAAATAACATTTCAATCAAGGAAGAAAAATCAAAGTTCCCACGTCTGAATAATTAGTTTTGTACTTATATTTTTTTATATTTTTGTGTAGTACAATAACAAGAGAAAATTACATTGTATATTATGTGAGGCAATAATGCTACTAAATTTAGCCCATGTTTAGCTTTTCTTTACCCAATTTAGCCCAAGTTCTATGTAAATTGAAACTTACTTTTCATCTCTTATTCCAACAACCCAAAAACACTGATCTCTTCCTTTATTCTCTTTTTTCTTTCTCTGCATTCTCGTTTTTCCACTCCTTTTATTTTTTGTGGGTATTGTGATAAGCAAAAAACTCCATAGGCGTCCATCCATTGTTGCATCTCAAAGTTTCAAAGTTTGAAAATTAAGTTTTTATAAATAAGTTCCATTTCGAGTGAGTATCATCATAAAAGATCGGATACATATTGAAGAGTCCAAATCTAAAATTTAGGATGATTTGGTGTAGTTTTTGAGGTGTATTGGACGGATCTAGTGCTTGAATTCGAAGAAGAAGAAGAAGTCAGTTTTTTGTAATAATGTATAATCTATACTATGTTAAAAGTATGAAGACCCTTAGAAATATTAATTGAATTTTTTGCCCTTCATTAAAAGATAATGCAATAGACAAAATTGTTATTTACTATTTTTACACAATTATTATTTAAAATTATTTTCATCACCTTATTTTATCATATTAGGTTTTCTATTTATGTATAACTCTATTTAAGATATAAATCTAAAAAAAAAAAAAAAATTTCCATCAAGTTTTTTTTTCTTTTTGATAGTCACAATTTTTTTTGCTACCTTATTTTATCATATTAGGTTTTCTACTTGTGACATAATTCTATTTGTGATATAAATCTTAATAATAATAATAATAATAAAAACTTCTGCCAAAGTTTTTCTCCTTTTTAATTTCAAAACTTTTTTTCCCTTTTCGATGGTAGCAAATTTTTATAAAACTCCCTCTTCTTTTTTTCTTCCTTTTTCGTAGTCTGTCCTAATATTTTTATATTTTTAAATTCTTTTTGATTTATATATTTTCCAACTTTTATAACAAAATTTATAATTACATAATTTAATATCAATTATTCTATATTACCACCTTTGATTCAATCTCCAACCTTGAATGTTTTTATGTTAATCTAGCTTCTTTTTTTTCATGTTATAATTTTTTAATGTTATGGATTTGAAAAAGATAATAGTAACTGTAGTGTCAGTTCAAGTTGTTTATATTCAAAATAATTTAATTTAGATTATCTCCTTTAGTTGAGTCTAATATTTATACTATGTTATCTTCTTTAATTGAGTCTTACATTGATATTATGTGATTTAAATTTTATGTTATTTGTAACTGACATTTTTCATCTACTCATACATTCACAAGTTTAATCTATTTAGGTAAAGTAATCTCTTTATCTCATAAAATAATTTTTTAATAAAATTATAAATTATTATAATTATAACTCTTGTGTACAATTTATTTTAGATAATCTTACAATAAAATATGAATAGGATTTCGTTAACAAAATTGTGCCAATTAACAACTTAAGGCTATATGATTCTCATTGCATAATAAAAGTCTTAGTAATTGAAACTGAATTAGTAAAAAAAGTATAAAACAGAATAAAGAAAAGTATACGAATGACTATAACATTAGTTGACCAAAAGGTAAAAAATCTTTTTCATATTATACTTTATACTTATGTTATTAAAGTTTATTTTTTTTACAGGGCATAAAAGTTCATACTATACTTTTTAATAAATTATATCAAAAAATAAATAAAATATTTCCAACAAGATAAAATCTGCTACATCATAACGGGCGCATTAATAATATTAATCCTAATTTTGTATTTACAAGGAGATTGAGGTGAATTTAGTGACAACACTATAGTTCAAAAATGAAAGAATCACTTTTCTACTGTTAATTTTTCAAATAATTTTGTTTCGTTTGAAGATGCAATGCAATCTTTCCAATGGAACAAATTTTTGATAATTTCTTTAGATTTCATCAACTAATCTAACATTCAATATATGCAAAAGGTCCTTAGAAATGTTGATTTAACTTTTTTCCCTTCATTAAAAGATTCTACAACAAACAAAATTATCATTTACTATTTTCCTCAATTAGTTGTTATTTTATTATTACAGATCTTTACTAATTTATAAAAGGTAAAACTCCTAATATTTAGTATTTAAAATTGACCAAAATTTTGCTTCTTAAATCTTTTCTTATTTGAACTATATTAAAAGTCAAAATATTTAAGTTTAGATCAATTACAGTTCTGTTAACTTATATATCAATCCATTATTCATTATACTAACTAATTATCCATCACAATATCTCAATATGAAAGGAAATAAATTAAAGAATGTAATTTTATTATGTATTGATACGTGAACTCCTCCTCCTCTTTCTTTTAAAAAATTGCATAATAGAAAATAAATAAAATAGAAACACAACATACTTTAAGTTGCTTCAAGCAATCGAGTGATCTTGTTATGTACTCTCCTTAATTAAGCATACATTACTTTTTCCATTTCAATTTCTGTGAAGTTCAATTTCTACGAGGTGTTTGACTAAACACATAGATTTAATCATCTCGTAAAGGGTAAAATGAAAAGTCTAAAATTAAGTTATTACTAATATTTAAAGTAGAGTCTCGTCGCAAAATATTATTCACATTTTTACCTCTTTAAAAATAGAGTTCACACTTGACAAAATAGTTATTTAGTACTTTTTTAATAGCTAGAATTTTAAAATTAACCAAATTTTATGTATTAAATTCTTCTTTAGTTGAAATACATAGAAAATATTAATATTTATATATACATATGATGCATGCAATTAAGTGCTTATGTAAAAGGGAACGAAATTTTACCTTTCTATCAATGCTATTTTTATAACGTTTTTGTTCATTGAAACAAGTAATAGAACAATTAAAAAAAGAACTATTAGATTGGATCAAACTCTGAAACATAATTATTTATTATGTGAAATTCATAATTTTCTTTTTAAATTCTTATATTGTTACACAAACACATTCTTTTAGATATTATTTATATTATTTTTATAAATTTATTTTTATTAATATAAGAGAGACGCGCGGATGAATATATATAGACTAGTATTGTATAATAGTGCATAAACACTTTTTAAAATTTAGTATAATATTTGTATATTAGGTGTAAATATTATATATCAAGCTTTTAGACATAATTGCTAAAAAAAGAATTTTTTTTATATAATATTATATATTAATTTTTTAACCATTGTTTTATAAAAATAATGAGTTATTCAATTGAAAATTTAAAAATTTAATTATATAATTGTAATGTAATATTGTAAAGTATATATTTGCGCAATTACATATATACAAATTACACATTTGAAAACTCCCTTACCCCTTTGTGGTAAAAGGGGGGAAAAAAAAAACCTAGCCGACTTGCATCAATTGTTTTACACTAGGCATTAGTATTTAAACCTTGGATTAGATTCAATGGCTGAATTGTTCCGCAGCTAAAACACACAGAAGAACAAACAAGTGAAGGAACGAAGAAACATAGACTGAGTGGCGATAGCAAGCAAATTGAATTTGAGAATTTGGGGAAACTTCAATCTTGAAAAAAATGTCGGTTCGTTTGATGAAGAAAATCTTGAAAGAACAAGAACCAGCTGAGCCTCAACAACTCAACAGCGAAGATGAATCTGAATCTCCTCCTTCTTCCACTGCATTTCGTAATCCCTTCGATCTCCTTGACGAGGAAGATGATGGTGTTGACCAGGTTTGTGTTATTAAAATTGAAAAAAAAAGAGAAGCTTTTTATTTGATAGTAGTTAGCTATGATATCATTTTTGTTAAGTTTAGAGTGTTAATTCTGCGAATGAACAAAACCCTGGTAGTTTTAGGGTAGAGTAAGGTAGTAAGTTAATTACAGACCACTTCAAATCTTGTTTTCGGAATATGATGGAACATGAATCCTTGCAAAGGTGTAAAGCGAATTGCTTTCATCAAATTAGATGTGAACAATTTCCTGAAATATGTGTCGGGGAAATGGCTCCAAAGGGGCTTCCTGGTTCAGTGAAGGTTGGAATAGTTGCTTAAAATTCCAATTCAATTCAAGTAGCATCCACTGGTGTGGCCTGGCGGTTGATGAAGTGGGTGAAAACCTTGGAGATGCAAATCCTAACATTGGAAAAAAAAGCTAGGTGTTTGTATGATGGGAGGTAACACGTGCCCTTGTTTTTGATGTGTAAGATTCCTAGTCAGTAAGGAAGATGCTTGAAGATGCTGCTGATGAGGTTTGTGGATTAGTTTTAGGAAAAAGGGATTTTGATTTGATCAGCCATGTAAATGTCATTCTTGGTTGATTTCATGGAATTGCTTCAAGTGGCTATTAAAAAGCTGAAAGCGCCAAAAGTAAGTGTGTGAGTGAACAGAACCCAACCTTAGATTTATGGTTAAGTAAGGTACGTAAGTTATAGAGATATCAATAAACTAGGATGATGAGCAAATGGATGCCATCCAATTGGATGTGAATAATTTCCTTAATTACGTGTGTTGAAATGGGTTTTGAGGGCCATCTGGTGAAGATGGGAATTAAGTTGCTTAAGATTGTCATTTAGGTGAGGAAGATGAATATGTTAGGAATGGTTATACCCTTAAAAGGCTGTTTGACAATTCTACTTGGTGTATATACCTTAGCTGTTTTTGAAATCCCTATTCAGGTAAAGAAGTTGAATATGCAAGAACCTTTTTTGTGACTGCATAAATCACAGACATAAAGCTTTAAGAGCCAAGAATAAGTCTGCGAGTGAACATAACCCAACCCTAGATTTATGGTTAAGTTCGTTCTAGACTTCGAACCTTGTTATTGAGATATGAATGAAACTAGGGTGGAAAATAAATGGATGCGATTGGAGTGGATGTGAATAAATTCTTGAATTCCATATGTTGAAATGGGTTTTGAGGTCCATCAATGAAGGTGGGAAATAAGTTGCTTAAGATCGCGATTCAAGTAAGGAAGATGATTATGTAAGAAGAGGGTATAACCTTGGATGAGAAGCATGAAGTAGTAACAACAACGACAACATACCCAGAGTAGTCCGATAAGTGCAAAGTCTATGTTATGGTATGGAGGAAAAGAGCAGGCGGACATGTATCTATCGTATGCCAAAACAGCTGTTGACAAAGAGAAAAATGCAGAAAAATTTTATATCTGAAAATCATGACATTACACATTTAGATGAAGCGAATTTCTTTGAGCAACTTGAAGGAAGGTTATTTAATTGATGTCATTTTGTCCATGTTTTATAAAGAAACAAAAACCGGAGTTTGTTTAAAGAGCTGGAAAAGGCGATTGATTATTTAAAGAAAGAAGATGGGATAAAAAGTATTTGTAAGACAAAATTGTGTTTTAGACTGCAAATTGAATGTTTTAACAGACAATATCTTTATCCATCAATTTGCCTATATCGAAAAGGTCTCGAGACAATTTTATGGGGACAAAGTGCATCCATTAAGTACTGTAATGGTTAATTCGATTACTTGACGTGAATAAGGATCCATTCTAACCTCTAGAAAAGAATGGGGAACTCCTTGATTCTGAGTATCATATCTTAGTGCAATTGATACAGGTACATATCTTACTAATACTACAAGGTATATTATAGCATTTCATTAATGTGCAAGTAAGATATATTTCTGCTCATACATTGAAACACTAGAGCGGAATCAGACATATATTTCTATATCTAAAGGAAACTATCGGTATGGTTTTACTTTTTGCTAACAAGTGTAGTCCGGATCTTGTTGGTTATGCATATATCGGATATTTCTGGATCCACATTTAACTCAATCTGAAATAGGGTACTTGTTTAGATGCCGGTCTACTGCCATATCATGATGCTCTACAAAGCATTCTATGATTGGAGATCAGTGATTCATTTTATTGAAGAAAATTGTGGTTTGAAATGTGATTGCAGAATACCGGCAATTTTATATGAAGATAAAACAATATTTATACTCAATCAAAGGAAGATTCATAAAAAAAGATGGAATAAAATACTTTTCACCAAAATTATTCTTCCACTCATGCTTAGGTTATTCATGGCTCTTGACACTTTCTGAACTTCTTTGTGGACTCTATTGTGTCTCTACAATGATAGACATCCCAATATAGATCGGGATACCCACTCCTTCCCAATTAGTATTAAAAAAATATCCCACACCTATTTAGTTACCTCAGAACGCAAAAGAAAAAGTGGCTTAAAACATTTCCATATTATTTGTATATAAAGCATCTGTTACCAAGGCTCAAATTAAGATAATTTTCTTGAGTAAAGTATAGCTACATATGCCATTAGATTCGTTAGAACAATTGCTCCTATTACTCGACATAATTAAGGAGTAGGACTTTATTGCAGAGCTACCATTTTGTTGATACTCGAGAAATTCTGGAGAGCCAATGGTGCATGGTTTGAAATTCGTTGGATAATAGGTTGGCTCCTCTACGTGCGCTTTTACTACTAGACCAATTTGGGAGCTTATTAACGGACCATTCTCTTCTTCACCACGCATTTCAATCGTGTTCCAAAGCTTCAAGGCCATGTAACACGGAAAATGGTGGGTAATTTCCCATGAGTAAAGGTTTAATCAATGAAGACAAAGTAGACATACAAGCAATCAATAACAAGACCATCAATCATATTGGAAAGAAGAGAAAGCCATTCTACTCTAACGGAGAGTATCAATGAAGATAGAGTTCTCTGAAGAAGAGGTAAGTGAATGATTCTCCAAGTGCTTAAATCCCATTTAAATAATGAGAAAATAAGAAAAGTTGAGATAAATTTACGTGATTACTCCTTCACGCATTTTGGGGTTCTATATATTGTTTACAAGTAATTCTAAAAAGGATAGGAAAATATGCGAATAACCCTAAAATGGATAGGAAAGTAATTTTAGTAAGTCCTATTTACACAATTATATGGATTTGTAATCTTTTCTATACAAAAATACCTAATTCTTAACAAACTCCCTCTCTTTTGGAGCATATTTCCTTACTTGCCACAAGGATGCTCAATTCAAATCCACGAATGCTAATTGATCATTCACGTTGACCAAACTTTTTGAAGAGCAATAGGGAGATACTTGATGTGTGCTCGACCTAAGTATGGGATGTCAATGGAGTAGATATTGAGTCACTAGGCGATTTTGTGTACTAGGTTGAGCTATGCAAGCTGAAGATGAGGATGATAACTATTGCTCTGCAATCTGGCTCCAATTTTTTGTGGGAATTAGAATATAATGAAATATCTTTTTTGTGTTGTTTGAGAATAAAAAGAAGAAAAAGGGGAGACTTGTTTTCAGAAAGAAAGCAATCCTTCTTTTTTTATTTTATTTTAATTGGAAATAGAGAAAGTGAAAAATTCTGGACATGAAGTTTTTGAGGGTAGGGACTAAAACCCTTGGCTCTCAGATGAAGTTGAAGGTAGGAGAAAATTTTGAAGCAAAAAGGGAATTAGAGGTAAGTAGTACTAGGGAGAGAATTTTCAGTGGTAGGGACTCAAGCCCTTAGCTTCGATGACACGATGATTTGGTAGAACAGTGTAAAAAATCAAGATTAGAGGAGGGTATCGGTTGAGTAACAAGTAGCACTACCAGTCACCAAAAAGATGGTACACTATAATGGTCACCGAAGAGATGAACGATGCTTGAATGATCCTAGAGATCACCAGTAGCACCAGAGGAGATGCACTATACACCGAAAGAGAAGAAAACTTTGGTCAGGTGGGCGACACACATTGATCGGCACCGCCTGGTAGCGAAAAGTAATTGAATATCTATCAAGATCTTAGAGACTCTGATAACTCGTAAAGAATGAGAAAAGAAAGAGATATTGAGAATGAATTACTTGATTATTTCCTCAAATATGTTGGGGTTTATATATTTCTCACAAATTATCTTAAAAAGGAAAGAGAAATATGCAAGTAGTCCTAAAAAGGAAAGAAAAGAATTCCTATTCATATTCCTATTCCTATTTACACAATTATAGGGATTCTAAACTTTTCCTACATACACAATGATTGTGCTCTTTCCACATTAATAATTTCCTATTTCTAACACCATTACATTCAAGAACTCCAGGGTTTTGTAGGAATTTCACAATGAAGAATGGACAAATAGATACTTTTTCATATGATGAGATGTATCACAAATTTTTCAAAAATTATATCCCTCACTGCTTTTTATTTGTATCTCGCCCTAGTAGTAGCCCAAGATTCATTGATGAAAAAGACCAAATACCAACTGGGAATGTGCAGCTCTTAGCCAATTAATTTGTTATCCACTATCTGCCTCATAGATTTACATCATCACCCTCGAGAATATAAGTGCTTCTGTTGTATCACAAAGTATTTTTATCGTTGCAAATAAAAAATGCTGGAGTCACAAATTGTTTTCTTTCAACCATGCATCTAAAGCTTCATTTGCGGTTAGGAAAGTGTCTGTTGTTAGCTGTCTTCCTCTATCAAAGGCATTTTGTATGTGTCACACAAGATAATGCACATTTCTCTTTAGCCTCAAAGAGATGAATTTGGTTATAATCTTAGAAAGTATGGCCAACAAAGTTTATTGGTATGAAGTCTATAAGTTTGGCTACACCAGGTCTCTTCATGGCAGACGAGAATTGAAATATGTGGAATAGGAATGAATATCTGTTATGGGAGGAGATCTATCTCCAGCATGAGATTTCGATAACTTCAATCACTTCTCTTCACTACCTCTCTTCGGTGAAAGTATTTTCTAGCCAAAGGTTATGTTCTTCATTTCAACTGAGGGCCACTGTTTCTTTGTTCGGTGAACAATTTCTCGTGGAACTCTTCATTCTCTGTCTCAGTTGATTTTTCTGTTCTTCCATCCAAAAACAGTTACTGATGTTAATATGATACTGATTTACATTGCTGATTCCAGGGAAAAATATTTTTTTCATGTGCGCTCTCTTCCAACCAAAAGGACTTAGATTAGCCAATTGCTGATGGCTTTGTGAGGAGTGAGTTATCATATTTTTCTTCATTTTGGGATGGCGCAGGACTTTGGTACATGTTTTTGCTTTTTGATGAGAAGTGAAAACATGTTGCTTTTGTCATATGCATTGATTACCCATTTTCTTTTCTTTGGTGAAGCGCTGTTTCTCGGCATAACATGAAACTGATGTTTATATTCTCAGAAGAGAAATTCTGATCTGAAGATGTATGTTTGGTTGACTAAGAATTAACTGGAGCTTATGCTGCATCCATCTGCAACATTTCATTTTTATTGTTGTTCGCTTTGTGATATGTGTAACTATACTTACTTTTGGGGTGGTGTCTTGGAGTGCATAAATTGAGAGGGGCTGTCATGGTAAGTTGTTTTATGTGTAGGCATGGAGGAAGATAATAATCGGCTAGTTCTTCACTAAAGACATAAGAACTATAAAGTTTTTCTTGTTTTAGTTAATTTTCTCTGAATCTCTTTCAACAACCCCAGTCTTCCAAACTGTTATCTCATTCCAATTTGATCAATTAAAATCAAACCTATCAAATTTATAGAAAGAAACTAACCCTTTTGAGCCGAGGGAGGTCTTCACAACTTTCAATTCTGGCTCCCAGTTCTTTTAAAAGCTTCTGACGATGCTTCTCTCTTCCTAATATATTTTTTTTGCTTCATGAGTTCTCCTCTTTACCTCTATATTTTTCTTTTCAAACTGCTTTGATATGCATTACTTGAGCCGAGGGTCTTTTGAAAACAACCTCTCTACCTCCATCGTGGAGGGATAAGGTCTGCGTATCTCTACCCTCCCCAGACTCCACCTGTGAGATTACACTAGGTATGTTATTGTTGCTTCATGAGTTCTCCTTGGTTCTGCTCTATGGCACGGGAAAGAGGTGCGAACCTCTTCGTTTTCTTGAAAAGAAGGATTCCCATTGGCTTGGAATTTCCTTCTCTCTCTTTAGAACATTGATCTGTAGCTTCTGTTTCTGATGCAACTCTAGTGCTATGTACCCCTTTCCTAAATTCCTTTAATTTTCTGCCGTACAAACATTTTAAGTTGACTTTGTTATCAGTAAAATACCTTTTCTTTTACTATTAAAATATCCCTTTAATTTTATGTTTAAATTTCTGGTGCTCCCTCTGTGGACTACAGCCCATTTTGCTCTCTTTTCTTTCATGAATTAAATGCCCTGATGACAATATTAGCCATACCTCTATTTCTTAAGCTTTTCTTGCTGTCCATCGCATAGAAGAATTGCTTCCGCGCTTTTCGAAACAAGATAATTGTTGTAGCCAGTTATCTGTGAGAATCAATGCTACTAGTTCTTTTTTTTTCCTTCTTTTTCTTTCTTGGTGGGGATCATAGAGTTCTAACTGTTGCTTCATTGTTGATTTTATACTTAGTTGACGGCAGCTATGCCTAATGATGGTTTAATGCTGCAGGAAAACAAGACAGATATCAATGATGGATCTTCAATCAAGAACAGTGATGAGAAGCAGTCCTCCACCACAAAAACCACGCCTGAAGCATTTGTTTTGTCAGATAGCAAATTTAAGAAAAAGAAAAAGAAGAAAAACAAGGAGAAGTCACAACCAGGAGCTAAGGATAATGAGAGCACTTGGAATGATTCATTAGAACAGTTATCAATTAAAGATGACTCTTCTCATCTTGATCATGTTGCTCCTGATCCTGGAAAATATAATCGGACAAATTTAAATGGCAGAGGAAAAGTGGTCAAGCATTATACATCTTCTGTCTTACAAGTAGACCCGAAATATCTTAATGCAGAAAATGAACTTCGAAGGATTTTTGGTTCTAGAGTGGTGAATTCATTCGAAAAGGGTCATCAAGCTGGAAGTTCTAGACAGTCGAGAGGTGGAAGACGTGGGAGCCAGAACCATCGAAAGACTATTCTTGTTTGTCCTTTGGAACATTGGCCCAGGTGGGATGGATCACTATCCATGGAACTTGTGGAAACCAGAGATGGGATATCTGATTTTAGGTAAATGTCATTGCTTTTCTTGATAGTGTTGACATGTCAATATTATATGCTTTTTCTGGTGGTACAGGGGTATGAATGCAGGATGGTGCATAGCCTTGGACATCGAATTTAATGTGCCACATAAAGCACTGTTAGAAACATTTAGACCACATTTTAGAGTAAAGAAAACACCTTCAACAATGTGTTCTTTTTTGTAATTTCTCTCTGGATGATTTGATAACATATCAAGTAGTATTAGTTAGAAAATTCTAGGTAATATGCCAACTTTTAAAGTTGAATTGCTACCTGTGTTATAGCTTTCTTTTGGTTGATATTTAATATTATCTTAAAAAATGGATGAAGCTCTTTTTAGAAAGAAGCGAGGCAAAATAAAAGGCAAGGCGAAAAAGAAAAAATGGAAATTGTCTATTGTAGTAAATTCCATCACAAAATCAAATGTAAATAATTCGCATGACAGAATAGCTAGTTTATCTGGATTTCCTGAACAATAGTAATGATTTGGGTAAGGAATCAACGTGGCATAATCTATATATACTTCAACTGTTCAACACATATATCATGTTTTTTTCCTCGTTTCTATACTATAACTTTCATAAATATGACCTCTTTGCGTTTATGTGCTGTCATTCTGAGTCTGATTCTGCGTTTCTTACTATATGCAGAATGGTTTTGACTACCATGGTAGCTAAGTAGCTGGGCTCCGTTAAGCATCAAATGTTACATTATTTCTTTTATGTTTGTTGTGTGCTTGTAGTTAGTGGTGGAGCTATCTATTGTGGAAGGGGGTTCAATTGAATCCCCTCCGTTGAAAGTTTTTATTGCATAAATAGGGTAAAATTAAACTTTTTTGTATAGTTAGCATTGTTGAATCCCCTTGACTGCTAAAGGTTGCGTTCTAGCATTTTTTGAATCCCCTTGAATTCCTGGCTCCACCACTACTTGTAGTAATTAGTCATTGACATGTTAAGTACGAAAGTGATGGTTCTAATTTATGGATGTGTGGAAGATCTTACCTAATTGTAAAGATCCATCTGTCGGTAGACGGTACTATACCACTTCACCTGAATCAGTACTAATTTGAGCTACATGTATAATTTCTATTTGTCTAATCATCTGAAAAATTGCTCTTAAATTAGATTATATGTATTATCTTACCTTAAAAAAAATTTATAATATATTTTCATGTTTGAAAAATAATATCCTGCTAACAGATTGCTGTGGCTTAAACTCTTGCAAAACCGTGGGTTCCAAGGAAGTTCGCTATTTTTTGCTTTTAGAAAAATCTCGACAACCGAAAAGAGAGCCTATATATGATGGACAATTGAAATAATGGGCTTCAGCATCTTGGTTCCTTCACTTTATGATTAATTACCACATTAGATTATCATTTTATTCGGGGCTAATTGCTCAACTTATTTTGACCCATGAAGCTAAAAAATAGTAGAAAAGTTGAACCTTCAGCCCTATATACTTATTTCATTTGATGATATGCTTCTTGTCTTAGAAGGTGGCGTAAAGTGTAAACTAATTGGGTTCACTTCGTGTTCCTAGGTATGTACATACATCATCCTATAGCCAAGCTCAGAAAGCATTTGAAAGTGCTAAGGCGGTTCATGATTTTAATGGTATCATGAATATTCTGTTGCATCATCCGTATCATGTTGATTCACTCATTACATTAGCTGAATATTACAAATTCAGTGGTGAACATCAAATGTCGGCTGATTGTACTGCAAGATGTCTGTATGCATTGGAATGTGCTTGGCATCCAATGTTCACTCCTTTGATGGGCAACTGTCAACTTAAGTTCAGTTGTGAAATCAACAAACCGTTGTTTTCTGCGCTTTTCGCCCACATGAAAAACATGGATAGACGTGGCTGCCATCGGTCTGCCCTTGAGCTCTGCAAATTATTGCTTCTACTAGATTCAGATGATCCAATGGGTGTCTTGTTCTGCATTGACTACTATTCTTTAAGAGCGGAGGAGTATACATGGCTTGAACAGTTCTCTGAGCAATATAAGAGTGATAATTCATTGTGGTTATTTCCAAATTTCTCCTATTCTCTTGCTGTGTGCCGATACTACGTGGAAAATGAGGAACATGCTAAAGATATAAAGGTAGAAGATTTAAAAGCTTCTTCAGCAGATCTTATGAAGCAGGCATTGATGCTACATCCTTCAGTCTTAAAAAAATTGGTGTCAAAGGTACCGTTAAAGGATAAAGCCTGGACTAGCATAATCAAGCACAATTTCTTTCGCTCTGACCAAACAGGGACACCTTCCTTAGATCACTTGATCAATATATATGTCGAAAGAAGCTATATTATATGGAGGCTTCCTGACCTCCAGAAGTTTCTTAGGGATGCTGCACTTTCGGTGATTGAGACATTGCAGAACGATGGGAATGATGCCAGAGACTGGATGTGTGTGAGAAAAGAAGCATTTTCATCCGATAAAAATGAGTGAGTACTACTATCCATCACTCGCCCCTCTCATCAATGAAAAAGAAAATAGTGCTTGCTTGTTACCCCATATTGCATTATTATCTTCGGTTACTACTCATTAACTGTGTACACTATTCACTTCATGCATACGGGGTCTAAAAATTGGCTTTCTACTTTTACCAGGTATTCTCACCTGCTGGTATCAGATTTCTCTGATTCAGTTCCGACTTTGCCTCCTGATAACTTGCAAAATTTCATGGTTGACCCGAGGGGAGAGGTGCCAAATGATGCACAGCCTGCAAACCACCGCGTCCAAGATCTGTCAGATCGAAACGCAATTGCTGTCTTGCTCGAGTCTATGTTACCGTGGATCAACTATGGTTCAGGCCACGACCAGTTCGATCATGATGAGCAGCAGGCCAATGAAGGATAGTTTTCTTTTAGTGAGGGATTAATTTCATCCAAATTGGTATCTGGCATTGATATCTTTTATATCCAACTTATGTAATGATATAAGTTACTTCTTCCATTCTTACAGTCCAAAGAGTAATTCAGAGGCAAGTTCTGTATATAGTTGAATCCCCAGAAAACTTGTCTCATGATTGATCAGCTCCCTAATAAAGACCTTAAAACCGTGTATCTTCTTTACTTCCGTTATTTCCTTTTCTTCGAATTGCTTTGAAATGATCTTTCTTGAACAGAGGGTCTATTGAAAATTGCTTCTCTACCTCCCAAAGTAGGGGTAAGATTAGCGTACACACTATTCTTTCCAAACCCCATCTTTGAATGATCGTTGTTTAGTTTTAGGTTAAGGTACATAAAATAAACCAAAGACTAAAGTAATTATATAAAAATGGATCATCTCACACTAATTACCTGTAATATCCAATCGGCACAAAACAATTACGATTAGTGTCCCACTATGAGTTTGAAAGTGTTTCGCGCATAAGATACCATGATGGTATATGAGTATACTGCGATGGTATCATACATGATTAAGGAGTGTATCCCTGAAAGATTGTTCATTCTGAAGGATTATTCATTCCTCAGCGATACCATGACGGTATATGAATATACTATGACGGTATCATGAAGTATTGAGGAGTCCTGCACGCTGTTACTGAACGTCTGTTCATCCTTAGTGATACCATGATAGTAATATAAATATACTATGATGATATTCTGAAGGATTACAAGGTGAGGTATTTTCTGTAATTAATTAGGTGGGTATGAAAGTAAATGGTAGGGCCACGTAAATATTTTTCTCCGATGGGACAATTATGTAACTTTCCCTTAATTTTATCTATTTAAAAAAAAAAATTGTATAACAATATGCTTCTTTTGTTTTTGTATATATGGCAATTGATATTTCACTCTTCCACTTTTTCAACTCTTCTTTTCTGCAACTTTTTATTAATTTTGTTATTATATATCTAATTATTAACTCAATTGTGCAAGATTAATCATTGAAAAACTGTGCAAGAGCATCAAATATATTCCTGTTTTACAAGTGAATTTTACCAAGAACACCATAATTTTTCAATTTTAAAATCTTGAAATTCTTATTGTAGGATGAAAGTTGTAGTTAATGCTTGATTATTGTTTAATTCATCTGAGTGTTTGATTATTTGTGCTTAATTTTATTGTTTGTGTTGGTGTTTGGAGGTCTTGTTTCTAATTTGAGATCATTTAGAATAAATTTGGAGTGATTTGATCGAAATTTAAAGAACACCTTGTTTAATAGCACAAATAAATTATATCAATCCGTCATGATTCGTGAATTAAAAGTGTGAAGGCCCTCAGAAATATTGATTGAACTTTTTGCCCTTCACTAAAAGACTTCGCAATAGACAAAATTGTCATTTACAATATTTACACAATTATTATTTAAAATTATTATTTTTTAATTATTCCATCTCCTTCTATTTTTGGCATAACTCTATTTATGATTTAACCTAAAAAAAATTATAAAAAAAAGATTCACTGAATCTTTTTCTTTTATAGTCAAAGAATTTTTTCTACCTTATTTTATTATATTGAGTTTTCTACTTATGATATAACTCTATTTATAGTATAAACCTTTAAAAAAATAATAACAAAAAATAATTAAAAAAAGGTAAAAAGTTCTTCCACGAATTTTTTTTGATTTGACAAATTTTTTGTTTCTTTTTTTAATGGAACAAAATTCGAATTGAATGTTTATTCTTTTTTTATTTTTTTTCCTTTTTCATAGTAAGAGAAATATTTTCCCCCCTTTTTAATAGTAATCTTGTAATTTATAAATTTTTCTACTTATATAAAAAAAATTATAATTATATAATTTTAATTGATCAACTTTTCTACATCATCATTTTTAATTCAGTCTCCAACCTTGTATATTTTCGCATTAATCTATCTTTTTTTTTTATGTTGTGATTTTTTTTATATTGTGGATTTGATAAAGACAATAATAATTGTTATGCCAGAATTTAGATTGTCTCTTTTAGTTGAGTCTAACATTGATATTATGTTATATCCTTTAATTGAGTCTTATATTGATATTATGTGATTTAAAATTTATGTTTTGTAACTGACATTCTTCATCTACTCATTGTTAAGTTTCATCTATTCAGGTAAAGTAATCTCTTCATGATCTCATATTCTATATTTATGTTTTATATTTTACATATAAGTTTGAGTTCTTATTTATTTTTATTATATTTTATATTTTTTATATATATTTTTGACCATTAAAATTTAATTTTTTGCAGGGCTCAAAAGTTCGTACTATACTTTTCAATAATTATATTGAAAAGTGAAAAAAAATATTTACAACAAAATAAGATTAGTTACATCATAAACGAACGCATTAACAATGTTAAACCTAATTTTATATCAGTAAACAAGGAGATTGAGTCATTTTTCTACTGGTACTTTTTTAAACAAAATTCATTTGAAGATACAATAAAATCTTCCGATGAAACAATTTTTGGTAATTTCTTTAGATTTCATCAACTAATCTAACATTTAATATATGCATAATATTTTACTCCTATTTACTTAAAAAATATTCTTTATAGATATACTTGACATATTTGTGAGTTCTAAGATCTTCAAGTGTGAAGGCCCTTAGTAATGTTGATTGAACGTTTTGCTCTTCATTAAAAGACATTGCTATAGATAAAATTATTATTTACTATTTTTCTTAAATAAGTATCATTAAATTATCATCCTAATGTTTGTGAGTTTGAAATTAATCAAAGTTATAGGTATTAAATCTTTACTTATTTGAAGAAGATAAGAACTCCTGATATTTAGTATTTTAAATTTGACTAAAATTTATACTTAATCTAATTTCCTTATTTGAACTAAATTAAAAGTCCTAATATTTAAAACTTTAAAATCAATTATAATTTTGTTAACTTATAATTGTCCTTTTAAACTAATTAATTATCCATCACAAATTTTCAACTCACGGTAAGAAAAACTAAATTAAAAAGCATAATTTTATTATGCATTAATACATTGAATTTTTTTTTTTAAAATTGTACAGTTGAAAAATAAAGAAAAAAGATATAGAAACACAATATACTTTAAGTTGTTTCAATCAATCAAGTGCTCTTGTAATTCACACTTTTAAGTTAAATCTACACTAGTTTTTTCATTTTAATTTATGTGAAGGTGTTTGATTAGACACATAGATTAAGACCAAGAGAAAAATTACGTTGAAATCATCTCATAAAGTGTAAAATAAAAAAATTAAAATTATCTTATAACTAACTATCTAAAGTTCGAAGCCTCATAACAAACTATCATTCACCTTTTTATCCTTTTAAAAGTAGAGTTTTGATTCCACTATTTTTTATGAATTTTTTAATTTGGACAATTAATTACAAAAAAATAAATGCGTTTGTGATATGATATCAATTATTAGTGCCAAAGCAAGTCGTGAGTTGTGATGTAATAACTTATTATACGATTTCACAAGTACTAATTCTTTAAATGAATAAACTTATGTCATCGTTCTATTATACCATACAACTTTGTATTACAATACGTCTTTGTAATATTAATATTTATATTAAATGTTAATATTTTAATAGTGCAGTTTTTGTAATGCATAATATTAATATTTCATAATGCATGCATTTAAGTGCTCATGAAAAAATGAAGGATATTTCATCTTTCAATCAAACACTATTTTTATGACGTTTTATTCATTGAAACGAGTATTAGAACCAACTGAGGAAAGAACTACTGAATTAAATCAAACTCTTAAACATAATAATATATTAACATTAAATTTATAATTTTCTTTCTAAATTCTTATATTGTTATACAAACACGTCTTTTAAATATTATTTATGCTATTTTAAAAATTTTATTTTTATTAATATAAGAAACACGCGCAAAACACTACAGTAAAATTAGTTAATAAAATATGTAGAATGAAAATTTAGTGATATTAAGTCATATTAATTCGACATGACTTGTAAAGATTTTAATAAAATGGGTAGAAGGAAAATCATAACAAATAATTCAATTTTATTTTAGCTCCAAAATTAGCCATTTGCACCTGCCTAATTTAAGTCATATTTACATAAATATTTAATAATTTCTTGTTGCTGGGTTTCCTCTCGATATATGTGTAGAATGTAATTTTATTATCTGTATTTTCCTTCTACTTAATGATTGAATAAAGATTAATTAATTAATTTTTTTCTAATCAATCAACTGAAATATCTCTAATATTTAATTTTATAAGATTAAATAAAAATTTGATTGAGTATTTGATATAATTGCTATGCTTAACGTGTGACTTATAGATTTTTTTAATATTCCAAATATCTCATTTGCGGCTTAATTCAATTTCTCAATGAACCTTTCACTTTGAAAGATTGTAAAAATTTTAACGTGCTAACGTGTGCCGTCGGAACTCATGGCGAAGAGAGGACGAGGACGGCCTCGAAAGGATCTAGCAGCAATGGTGAATTCCAATCGGGGACTTACAAGCTCTGCAAAAGATAGGAGTGTTGGAAATGTATTGAGTGGAGGCAATATGACACCTCCTTCATACTGTCCAACACCTCTTACTGGGGAGGAGAAGACTCCTCCTGCTCATGGGGTTGAAAGTTCTAAGAGAAATGGTGCAGACTCAACGTTTAAAGGAATAGAGGAGGGTGAGTTGGAAGATGTTCAACCTACTATGGAGAAGGACCCAGTGGAGGGGGGGGGGGGGAAGGGGGGGGGGCTGCTAACCCTATCCCTAAGGAGACTCAAGGCAACTGGTCGGGATTGTTTGCTCAAAATCGGGCTGCTTCTAATGGCTTACCCCTTACTTTTTACCCTCCGATTGTGGTGGATGGTAAGTTAACGGTACATCTTGAGCAACAGGTGTTAGAGGAACAGACCAAGGAGTGGAGGAATGCCCTAATAGTGTACACTATGGGTGAGACTCCTACTTATAACTACATGAGAAACTATATCTCTAGAACGTGGAACATGATGGCAAGCCCAGATCTATACTTCCATGAGGAGGGATTCTTTATTGTGAAGTTTAAATCGAGCCAAGATAGAGATGTAGTGTTATCGGTTGGACCGTATACGATGAGCAGTGTACCTCTGGTTTTGAAACAGTGGTCACCAAATTTTGATTTTCAGCAAGAGTTTCCCAAAACAATTCCTCTGTGGGCTAGATTTCCGAAATCTCCCATTGAATTGTTGGGGGCCAATTGGTCTGTGTAAAATTGCTAGTCAATTGGGGGTTCCGATGTTTGCTGATGAATGCACAAAGAATAAAACACGAATCTCATATGCTAGAGTCCTCATTGATATGGATATCACGCAGGACCTTCCTACTGAGATTGATATAGTGGAGCCATCATGTAGAAGGTTTGCGCAGAAGGTTGAATTTGATTGTAAACCGCTATATTGTTCAAAATGTGTTAAATATGGGCATATCTGTAGAGATGAAAGAAAGAGGAATGCATCGAGAGATAAGAAACCAATCCAACAGTGGCAAAGTAAGAAGGTAAAGCAGGTGGAACATTTGGCAAACTCTTCACCAGTGATGGAAGTATGTGATGAGAGTACTATATTACCAGTGCAGGATGGAAAGGACATTATGCAGAACTATCCTAAACCTTCAAAAGTGTATGGTAAGACTTCATTACAGCTTAGTAACCAAAGGGGAGATAAGTCCTACTCAACAATAATCTGCCAGCACACTGCGCAAATACAGGGAGTTGGTATGTTGCAAACTATGAATAGGTTTACCTTATTAAGTAGAGGGAAAGGAGGTGCATTGAGGATAGGTGAGCCACCTGATGGGGGTGGTCCTAGTATAACTACATGAACTAGCTTGTGTGGAATGTGAGGGGTCTTAACAAACCCTCTAAACAAGGGGAAATGGGGAACTACTTGAAGAAGCATCAAATAAGTTTTGCTGGTTTGCTGGAAACCAGAATAAAGGAAACTAAATTTAGTCATAGTGTTAATAGAGTTGCTAAGGGTTGGCAATATCATCATAACTATGCATACATTGCTAATGGTCATATTTGGGTTCTGTGGAAACAAACTGATCTCCCTGTTATCATTCTGGAAACTCATAGTCAATATATTCATTGTTATGTGGCTGGTATAACTACTGCAGTAAAATGCTATATTACAGTTGTGTATGGAAGCAATAATGGGATGGAATGACAAGGCCTATGGGAAGGACTAGCTAATCTTGGGAGTACTATTAACGAACCATGGTGTATTCTGGGGGATTTTAATACTCCTTTACTGTTGGATGATAGAATGGGAGGGCAACCAGTGAGTGAAACTGAGACTAGAGATTTTCAGCAATTTTTAGACAATTTTGAACTCACTGATATGAAATCAATTGGCAGGTATTTCACTTGGTCTAATTCCCATGTTTGGAGTCGTATTGATAGAGCTCTATGCAATGGATTTTGGGTTGTGAATTATGGGAATGTTGCTGCTCAATTCAAGAAAAATTTTTATCTGATCTTTCCCTTATACGTATGAGAATGGGTGGCATCACTGGACAAAATAGGAAGCCTTTTAAATTCTTAAATGTTGTAGCTGATGATGACAAGTTTCTACCTATTGTGGCCCACTGCTGGAATCAAAGGATAGCAGAAAGTTAAATGTTTCAAGTGTGGTACAAGCTGAAATTATGCAAAGATCCTTTAAAACAATTAAAAACTGAGGGACTGGGAAGTATTGATACTAGATTGGAGGAAGCTAGAGCTACTTTGCAAGATGTCCAGAAATTGATTACCTTCCAACCCACTGTTGTTCTGCTGGAAAGGGAGAAGGAAGCTCAAGTACAATTGATAAAATGGTTGAATATTCAGGAGAGAGTCTTGAAACAAAAGTCAAAGGCACACTGGATCTCAGCTGGTGATGGAAATAACAAATATTTTTTCAACTGTTTAAAAGCAAGAGCTAGCACTAATACCATATGTATGCTGAAGGATGAACAAGGGACCACTATACAGGGCCAACATAACATTGAGCAAGAAATTTTCAAATTTTATAAGGGGATGATGGGTACAGCTGCAGAAGGACTCCCTAGCATCGACCTGTCTGTTATGCGAAAAGGGCCAACAATTACTTTAGATCAATATAGGGATTTGTGTAGGTCTGTCAGAAGGGAGGAGATTAAGAAGGCTTTATTTGCCATTGATGACAACAAAGCTCCAGGTATTGATGGGTTTAATGCTTCATTTTTTAAGAAGACCTGGAGTATAATCAAAGAGGACTTGTGTAATGCAGTGCAAGAATTCTTTCATCAGAAGAGATTACTAAGGGCTGTAAACAACACAATAGTGACACTGATACCTAAAGTATCTCACCCTGAGAGTGTGAGGGATTTTAGGCCAATTTCTTGTTGTTCTACAATTTATAAAATTATATCCAAGATAATTTCTGCCAGGATTCAGGGGTTTCTTGAGGGTGTAATAGGGCAGACTCGATCAACTTTTATCTCAGGAAGACTTATCTCAGATAACATCATTCTCAACCATGAACTTATCAAAGGTTATACTAGGAAACATCTCTCTCCTAGATGCATGATTAAAGTTGATTTATAGAAAGCGTATGACTCTATCGAATGGTGCTTCATTGAGCAGGTTCTCAAGGAAATTGAGTTTCCTAAATTGATGGTGCAGTGGATTCTTACATGTATTAGGACAATAAGCTATACTTTCCTCATTAATGGATCCTTATCTGAAACAATTGTGGCTAAGAGGGGGCTCAGACAAGGAGACCCAATGTCTCCATATATTTTTGTATTGGTAATGGAGTATCTTAATAGGTGCGGAATTCTACAAAATATTCCAGATTTTAACTATCATCCTAGGTGTAGAAAACTAGGAATCACCCACCTATGCTTTGCAGATGATCTTTTGATGTTTGCAAGGGGTGATGAGGTATCTGTTAAGCTGTTGGCGGACAGATTCTATATGTTTTCACAGGCATCAGGACTGAAAGCAAATCTTACAAAGAGTCAAGTATATTTTGGTGGAGTAGACCTTATTACCAAGCAGAATATTCTGGCTATATTGGGTTATGAAGTGGGAGAATTGCCTTTCAAGTATTTAGGTGTTCCATTATCTACTAAAAGACTGACTGTTCTTCAATGTCAACCCCTGGTGAATAAGATAACTGCCAAGATTCATACTTGGATGGCTAAGAGCCTGACTTATGCAGGAAGGCTCCAATTGATAAAGGCAGTTTTATTTGGAGTTCAAGCCTATTGGTCACAGCTCTTCTTATTGCCTAAGAAGGTTCTGAAGCTGATTGAGGCTCCTTGCAGGAGCTATCTCTAGTCTGGTAAAGCTACAATCACCAAAAGAGCATTGATAGATTGGGACATTGTCTGTTTACCTAAGGGTGCAGGAGGCATGATCCTTTTGAATTTGAGACTTTAGAATCAGGCAGCCATATGTAAGTTATTATGGGCATTGAGCTTGAGGAAGGAGAAACTATGGATAACATGGCTGCATACTCACTACATAAAGAACCAATCGATAAACACTATAAATGTACCAACATAGGCCTCTTGGATGAGTAGGAAGATTTTCAAAATGAGGAAAGTTTGGCTACCAAATGAAAAGGATGCACAGTTGGTGCAGGGAGGTAAATTTTGTATATCAAAAGTGTATGCCAAACTTCGAGAGGATGTACCAAATGTGGAATGGAGGAACTTGGTTTGTCATAATGGTGCTGAACCAAAGCAGACTTTTATGCTCTGGCTACTACTCCGAGGTAGATTGAGAAAAAAAGACAAGCTGTTGAAATGGGGCATATCTATCAACCTGATTGTGGGCTATGTGCTACCACTTTGGAAACTACTGAACATTTGTTTTTTGAGTGACCGTATACTCAAGATGCGTGGAGAACCATACTAGCATCGCAACATTGGCATAGACCTATACAAATATGGGAAATGGAATGGAGATGGATTAAGCAACAAGCTCAAGGGAGACAGCCTCGAAGGGTTATTTTGAAGGCTAGCTTGGCTGCTACTGTGTACTACATATGGATGGAGAGAAACAGAAGGATATTTCAACATACAAGTATCCCGAAGGAAGCTTTATATCGTCAAATTCAGCTCTACATATGTCTTCGACTAAGAGGAACCAGGCAACTAGAGAAATGCATTGGTTCATTTTAATGTAAAGGGACCGGTAGATAGATGCTAGCTAGGCTAAGAAAGGTTTGTATGGAATGATAGATATTCTGAGAAGAGTTGATAGGATTGTCCCTCTTGGATATGTAATGTTTTATTTTGGTAATTAATAAAATGTTCTACTTGCCAATTTTTTTTTTTTTAATATGTGCCTCATATAAATTAATATTAATTGTGTGAGTCTTTTTTTTTTTTTAATAAAATAAAAAGTGAATTTAAAATTTGCAGACTCAAAAATATAAAACTTAAATTCACTTTTTTTTGTTTGGGTAAAAAAGTGGACCTAGAATTTGCTGATTTTCCTTTGACAATAATTAAGTAGAATCATATAGTAGACAATCATTAAGTATTTAATAATTCAATAAAATATGGATATATCATAGATCATTTAATTAATTACTGATGTTTCCTATTTTGGTTATAATTCAAAATTTTGATTTGCATTATTTTTACCGTAATAAATTACAAATTATTTCACTAGAAATTTTTCATGTTAAGATACTAATCAATAAATTAAATAACTGACGAATTTAATTCAATTTTTTTTCCAGAGAAATGTTTAATTTATTTCATGTGTTGAATATATAATCCACTTGCAAGATGTGATACAATGAAACTTATATTATAAGCTTCTTCAAAAGGCGTATCATCAATCTCTATATCGAGACATAGATTCCATCAACTAACTTATTATTCCACCAATATATATTATTATCATCAAATCTACCATCCATATTGATCCTTCTCAAGATCTCATCTTTTAATACATAGAAAATGAATATTAACACATACAACTCATAATAATTATATCAAGATTGAGAATATAAGTACATTTAACAATTTAGAGAATATGTTTATTACCGGTCAGTCTAAAATGTCTATCTGTTGACACCCACCATACCTTGCTTCGGAGCCAACCTCTTGCATCGGAGCAAACAAATCCAATGTTTTTCGATAATCGATCATGTTCAATACATACAAAATGCAATAGCACAAGAAGTCGGAACAACACTATTCCCATAATCAAGATAAATTATATTTAATCTTGTCCTACAGTCATACCGATGATTTGTTCAATTTTTCATCTTAAATTGTGAACCAAAACTTTATACTTATAAGAATTGATGATTTAATTCTCTATATATAAGCTAAAACTTCACATATTAAATCGTCTACTATATAAATAAACGAACACGTAAATAAATATATAATCTATTAAAATTAAATATATATCACATGATTAATAGAATACATCCACATGTCCAACGCATAAATTATTCGAAGCTTCTTAGAAACAGAATGATAATTGGATTGGTGTCAAAGTCTGCCGAACAAAGATAAGCCGTGAACCACAAGACACACATATTTGCACTGTTGAGAAAATGACTAAAATATCCTTTTTGTTTGGTCGAGGTGAGTTCAAAAATAATCTTTTAAATATGTATTAAATAGTTTTGATGGTTTAAATTTATAAAAAAAATTAATATTTTAAATTTTCATTAAATATTTATCAAACTTTTTCTCAATTTGCAGGAAGTTTCTAGAAAAAAAAAGAAGAGAAATTAGCGGAAATTCACATTTAGGTACAATTTTTTTTATAATTTATGCTATTTGATTTATTTTTAAAGTATGATGTAGTCTTTTGAGGTGTAATTTTTACTACTTTATATTTTTTTTAGTGTCTAATGCTGTTTTCTATGCTGCATATTTTAGAATTTAATGATTTTTTTTTGGTTTTTATTATTTTTTTAAAAATATTAATATTTCTTTTAAATCTAACAGATATGAGTTCAGTATTATACATAACGATCATTAAAAATATTAATTTTTGATAAATTAAAAAAAAAGAGTGTGAAATGCATGCATATTTTATATTTAGTAGATTATTTTGAATCTATCCTCGTACAAAAGGACCATTTTTGTCATTTTATCATAAAAAGATTTGGGCAATTTCTTCAAGTTGTAGGCTTTAAGATTGACCAACTCATTGCTTATTTTACTTTTTGTTTTGTTTAACTTTTTTTGTGTTCCCTTTATTTTTATTTTATTGGTTGATGACCTGTGCTTTTAACAACACTCTGTCACCTATCTGGAAGATGAGTTACACTCAATCTTCCACAACTTGTTAAAGAGTTCCTTTGGTTTTTGTGTCGGGGGTCGCTATTTTTTAGGTGCGCATAATATAAAATAAATTTTATTTTAATATAGTAATTATAAATTACACATGAAACGTAAATTATATTAGTTAAACATAATGCAACAGATTCGATTAAGGTTTTTCATTCTCTCGGAATGCACATAAGATAAATTCCGTTTTCGGGTAATACGTAAATTATACATAAAAGATAAATCATATAAGTCAAATTTCGTGCAATAAATTCGACTGAAAAAATATATGGAGTTACATCTCTTTTCCATTCAAGAGTTTTTGTGCGTTTCCACGCCCCTTTGAGATCCCGAAAAATAGACAAATTCCTTTTCTTAGGAACACATACAAGATTCGTCACTCCAAAAAGGATAATGGTAACCCTACCATTAACTACTTCATTTATCAATTTCATAGTAATAGAAATACATGTCCTAACGAGACAGACTTTGGAACTTGCTATCCTCTTGCCTAGCAGGCAAAACTCTTTACGTAAAAGATCACCTGTTCAACCAACTAGACCGGCTCGCGGGTGTTTCGACATCAATAAATAATGTTCCTTTGACAATTTTCTGTGCATATTTGTTGGATTTACCAACTCTTTTGTCATTTACAAAGAAGGGGAGTGGGAACTATATTTTCTCTTCTAGTAATCCTAGTTGTATTTAAGAGCATATTTTTGGAGTTTATATCACACAATAAAAACAGAATATTTTAGCTAAACATATTTTCTCTTTGAATTTTACCTTTTCTGGAAGAAAGGACAAAGAGTTTCATCATAATTAATTTCTATGTTTTTCAAAAAAAAAATATATAAATTTTTTTATATTTGAGTAACCCATTTTTTGGAGGAAAAATTTTGAACTTGTATAAATTAAATATCCTTTTTATCATAAAACATCATAATAACATTCATAATGTAGCCTTTTGAGTTTAAAGAGTTATATTCAGAAAGTGATTAATCTCTCCATACTCCATAGTCTTATATTTTCTTTTATATTAATTTTATCATATAGTTTTATATTTTCTTTTATATTAATTTTACCATATATAGGTTAATTGACAAAATCATATAAAAGATTATGCCTCTTTTAGTATATTTTCTTTATATTATCTGATTTATCATCGGTAAAAATTTGTAATTATTAGCTTCCATATGATGCTATGTTATTTCGATCCCAACAAAAAAACACCTGTGTCCGTCGCATATTTAAATTTAAATCAGGTTTTTCGATAGATAAAATTTTATGAAATAATGAAAAGATATATCGAAATTTTGTTGCTTGAGACAAACAAAATTGTTTATATTTATATATTTAGAAGTTGTTTTCAATTCCAAATTTCTCTTTTGCTTCCAAATCCAAAATAGACAAGTGGAATTGTCTTTCTATAACAATTTTATATTTTTAGTATAAGATGCGACGATTCACACAATTCACACATATTGTTACGACAAACAAATTTTTTGAGGAATTTCATTACCACAAATTAACGAAATATTTTTATATACTTGACCACAAAATATATATATATATATATATATATATATATATATATATATAATTAAACTCTCACTTCATAAATGTGTTGTAAATGTAGAACGATATTTTATTCTATCACTTTATTATTTATTCACCGCGTATACTTATTTGTGCGTTCAATCGTGTAAATGATACCCTTTAAGAAAAATAATGTGGAGTATAGAGTGTATCTGGCAATACGCCATGAATCACAAAAAGAATTATTCTCAAACTTCTTTTTATCTCTTTCTTTTTCTTCTTTTTTCAAACTTTACATGCTCCTTTTATGTTACATCTTGAATTTGAACCTAATATTGGAAGTGATAGTGCTATCCCATTTCATAGTGGAAAAATATAATGATGCCCAGCCTTGAGATTCTTCAACCTACGATGTAGGTCGGTTTGAAAAGGGTATGATATATGTAGGTTTTATCTTATTTTTATGAGGTAGAGACTGTTTTAAATAAAATTTCAGTTTTAAAGAAGTAAAATCAAATAGGATTGACAAAAAAAAATAACGATAACAAAATAACAAGATATGCAGAAAAAGTAGTGAAGCAACATATCGTGGAAAATTAATTAAAGAATAAGATACGATGCAAATATTGGATACTACTACTAAAGAAGAAGAAGATGATAAGAAGATGAGAGTAGTTCCCTTCCTAAACCACATAAAAGTACGACAACACTCTCCTGCCAACAACCCATCTTCCTTAATCCTCTATCTCCATACTTTTTTTTCTAAAAAATATCTAGGATCATGTTTTCCGTAAATTTAACAGATAAATGCGTTAGAGTAATTAATCAATTGCTTGGATAAACTTCAAATTTTACATCCGTTAATGCCAGATGGACTTTTTCTATAGCTCGAGGAGGGCGGGTGGGATGGGGGTTGGGGGTGGGGGGTGGGGATGTTGAAACTTGAAAGGAGAAGGAAGAGTTCACTTCAATTCAACGGTCTAAAAAATCGCCAAGTAGGTACATATCTTACAATTTCTTGGATTTCACTATTTCTACTACCTTTTCCTAACTGGACTTATTCTACAATCCCATGATTTCCTAATCAATAAGTATGAACGAATTTATAACTTAAATTTTATACATTGTTTTTAGTATTGAATTTATTATATATTTTTAAAGTTATGACTTCATATTCACTATTTATTATAATTTTTAATAATTTTTTATATATAAATTTATATTCTGCATTAAAAAATTATGAATTCAGATGAATCCGTACCAATAATGGTACATCCGTCCCTCGGCCACTCATTAATCACTAACGCGCCAACTAAGAGATTAGAGAAGTTATTCATACGCTTCCTTCTAGCATCCAGCCCTCCACTTTTGACTTTCCACAAATACCCTTATTCCACAACCTTTTATATATATATATATATACACCAAAACCCCTCATTGACTCACCAAACTCATCTACTGTTCTCTCACAAAATAAATTCCAAGAAACAAACTAAGTCAAATACCCCAAGTGATTTGAGTTTTCATATAGTATATACCAGGCTTGATTCAATTTCGAAGATTAGTCAGATCTTTTAAATTAGCGAAAATATTCGTCACAGTCTGAACTCTTGTTGCATTCTTGTATAGACATGAAAGCGGGTGGTTACTTGTTCTCGTTCAAGAGGCTAAAGAAGAATAACAATGAAAATAATGTTGGTGCACCTAAGAGTATTAGTGGTGGTGGTGGTTCTCAAGGGGAAATTATAATAACAAGAGATCATGAAGATAATTGTAGTAATTATAAGCCATTATCATTGAGGTGGAGATTCAAGAATTTGTCTTCATGGAAGAAAAAGAGTCCACACAAATTGCGCCATTGGTTTGTTGACTCCTTTCTATTCAAGATTGTTTCTGTTTTTGAAGCAATTGCTTTGGTTTCCACCTTAGCTTTTTTCTTCTTCTGTTGTGGTTGTCATATTTGATTCTTTGCAATTTCCATAACTTTTGTTCATTAATATTGGACAAAAGTTGATATCTAGTAGGGGGGTAAAAGGTTCATTTGGTTTATTTGTTTTTCTTTGTCTAAATTATCAATGTTGTGAAATGTGATGTTTAGAAAGCTTTACTACTAATTTGCATTTCTAACTTAGAAGTTCTTTTGCTATGTAATCTTGTTCTTTTCACATTATCTTCTCTCTCTCCATCTTTTGTTGTTTACTATTTCCTCCATTTATTTTTACTTATCCAATTTGAACTTTGTACGTCCTCTAAAAAATAATGATTGACATAAATATTTTATCACAGTATCCGTACTAATTGACATTGGAAATAATTAGATGAATAAGTAATTAATGTTATAGGTAAAACATGAATTTTTTTTTATCTTGATATATTAGCTCGTTTAGCCATGTGAGATGAAATCATATGAGATGAAAACATGCAATTTAAAATTCTTAAGTTGTAATTTTTTTTTTCACGAATATAAGAACCCCATAAGTTGTGGAAACTACCAAAATTTTCTCATTTTTTATACAATCTTACCAAATAAGTAAAAGTTCATAACAAAGTATAATATAGTGTGTCAGAAAGCCATTTTAAAAAAAGTACAACATTTATTGATAGAACTTTAATTCAACAAAAAGTAAAATTGAACATGGGTTACAGTGTCCTATGCTTTAATATAATCCTCCACATAGTTGGCAAACTTATCCGATATAAATTATTAGCAAATGTTGATAAAAGTAATAACACCAACAATAAATTTTATTTACATTTGAAATAAATGGTTGGCAAATATAAAATATTTTTTTTATTTATAAAATATAAACTTGTGGGTCAAATTTTAAAGTGTAAAAAGTCCATCTCATGATTTGAAATCCCAAATCAAGATTTTTTGAGAATTTAAAATTTCATCTCATGATTTAAAATTATGTGATGAAATTACATGTCCAAACACCTACTGAAAGTGACGAGTAAAAGTAAAAACTTATTTTTAGTGTAATGGACGAGTATACTCCTAGCTATTCTATATGCCATCATACTTGAATTTCCCCTCAATTCTCAACCAAAATCTTCCGATCTTCAATTATGCTTCAAAAGATGCATCACTTTTTTACCTTCAAAAAATGCACCCAAACCTTTTGTAAAAATTCATCAATGAATATGAGAAGATACCTCTTTTTGCGTCTTGATAGAAGTTTAGAGGGACCCTGCAAATCTGAATGAATGTGATTTAGCACCCTTCCCATGCTCGCCAATGCTGAAACTGACCTTCTTCAGCTTTCCTAGAATGCAGTATTCACAAAATTTAAGTATGCTAAACTTTTCACTTTTCAAAAGATTACAGTTGCCTAACATCTTTAGTCCATATGCCCTCATATTGCCCAATCTCATGTGTCATAATCTTGCCTTGTCATCATTAGATAACTACATTGTAGAAGCAATTGAAGAGTCAATGACAATTCTTTCCGCCAGTATGTACAGGTCATCCTTCAGCTTGCCTTTTAGCTTGACTAAAGATTCTTTAGTCACCTTCATAGTTTCTCCTTCGCTTATGTACTTGTAACATTGTTTATCCGAAGCATCTAGGAAAATCAAATTCTTCTTTAAATCGGGAACATAAAGGACATGTATAATAGTCCTCACAACTCCATCTTGGCAGCGAATCTAAACTGAGTCAATCTAAACTGAGTCAATGCCATTATTATGGTTCCTCCACTTTTTTTGTAGTTGCTAAATCAATCTCTTTGGAACCTCATGTGCAGAGTACAAGTGGATGCCAATATAACATCTATTTGTTGCCATAATCTTCATAATTACATGATGTTGTAAGTATATATTCATCATTAGAATCATATACATATGGATGCACTCGTCTTTACCTTACATTTTGATGTTAGGCAATCTCGTTTAAAGTGCCTGTTGACACCCAATTTTGACCTACCTGCGCCTTAATATGCTGCTTCTATATGTATATATTTATTTAATTATTTTAATGCAAATACTCGACTTACTTTCGTATTTATAAAGTAATTTATTACTATAATATTGTGAAAGTTATTTTAAGTTACATATGTATGACTCATATTAATTTTAATTTTTGATATTAAACCACTATGTCGTATATAATATATTCTATATTAACATGCGCCCTTATTTTGAAATATATTCTTTACTTAATAAACTATTTACCGAATTTTACTAAATTTTACAAATTTATTTGACTAATAATATTATTTGAATTTATAAATTATTTATGTTAATAATATGATTTTTATAATATTTGATAACTTAATTTTATTTTCTAGTCATTAAATTATTTATAAATATAATAATTTAATTATATGATATTTACATAAGTATACTTAAATTTAGAGTTTATTTATTAATAATAATATTTATATGATTTTCTTATAATTTAAACTATTTTATTATTTATTTACTAAATTATTTAAAAGAGTAGTATGTTTATTAATTTAATAGCAGCTAATTCAACTTTCCTCCAATTTATTTAAGTTCTAGCCACTTGCCATTCAATTCATTCAATTTATTTCAAATTTGGCCACTTTCTATTCAATTTATGTCAATATTAGCCACTTTTGATCAATTTTGGCTATTATTTAAATTAAATTTCAGCCAAATTAATCCCTACCCGTTTTTGACCCATAAACCGACCCAATTATTCTAGAACCAATCCTAGCTGTTCATTATATTTTAATCCAACGATCCAGATTAAACCCCACCTAATTTCCTTATTTAATCTTCCTACCTATCCAAACCCTAAACACTTTTCATTTCTTCCCCTTCCCCACTTAATAGCCGCCGACCTACCCTCTCCCCTCTCCCTCATCGTCGCCGGCCACTACAATCCAACCAAACCTCCACAACTTCCCTCTTTCGCCATAGCCGCCGATTCCCTTTTCTCCTTTCTTCTTCCTCCTCTCCTCCCTCTTCTCACTCCGGCGAAAAACAATAGCATAGATTCATGATATTCCACGTCGCACATCACCGGAAAAAGCGACCGCCGGGAAACATTGAAAACCCACCACCATCAGCCCCGCCGTCAGCTTCCTCTCACCTTCACCACCAAATCCGGCCACTGTTTGGCCGGAAAACTTTCTCCCTCGCGACCAACACCCGCCAGACCTACTTATTTTTCCTTCTTCCCATCGTTCCGGTTACTTCTCGGCCGATGGATCGGACAGATCTGTAGATCTGTCCGTACATTATTTATTTAATTATTTATTTATTTATTTACTTATTCTTGTTGTTGTTTATTATGTATATATGTATATAATAAGTATATGCCTATAAAATAATATAATATATAATATATACAAGGCAGATATGAATAATATATAATTATATAAATAATACATGTATATGATATACTGTTTCGTTTCTTTTTTTTATATATATACTATATAATATATCTGTATATAAGTATATATAATATAATATATATATATATATATATATATATATGTATGTATATATATGTGGTAGATGTATAAATATATATATAATATATATAAGATAATATATAATATATTTATATATATACGCTGCTCTTCTTTTCTGTTTATTTATACATGATAAATATATAATGTATATATGTATAGGTATGCATACTGTTTTTTTTTTTTATGTATAATATTATAGATATATAATATATTATATATATATATATATATATATATATATATATATATATATATATATATATATATATATATATATATATATATATATATATATAAGTATATACCGTTTTAGTTTCCTGTTTCATTTACATATTATAATGTATTTATATATCTACCATTCCCCTTCTTGTTTCGTCCATGTATGATAATATGCCAATGATGTATACTGTTCTTCTTTCTGTTACGTTTATATATATGATAAATATTTGCTAGTTAGTTAATGCCCGTTAATCTTGATATTAGCTGATTGTCTTGACAAATGGTAATTAAGTTAAAAAATAATGTAATACTAATTAAAATATTGGCAAATCGCCGTTTGATTTGATTACTTTCCTGGTGTGACTAGGAATATGCTTAATATTCTTCTACTTTACATATTTGTTTTTTAGATAAATTTAACTGATTTGATTTAGTTGACTAATTTAGCTCATTTTATGGTAAATTTTTTATGATTCACTCCTTGATTTTTTTCTTTACTTAAACGGTAAAAAGGATTCTTTTTTCCTGATCTTTTGTTATTTATTAATATTTCTCTGTCAATTAGGGACAATCCTCTCCATAAATTGAAATGGTAATTTATTCTTTCCTTCTAAATTGACCGATTCCTTTAGCTATAAAAGCAGTCTTATTTTATTTTAAAGGGATAGGGATACTCTCTGAAAAAAAAAAAAATTAGAAAAGCCTTTTACTTAAAAAGTTCTTCCTTTGGTTTACCTTAAGAATACCGCTTTAATTTCCAAGGCTAACTTCAACGTATCTATTTCAAGGTTTGCTTAATTTCTTCAAACCGGTTAGTATACCTTACACGTTTTTTTTATATTTTATTTATCATATGCCATGTTATATTTGACATGATTCAAAGTTATGATGTGTTATTTTTTTTTTATATGATTATGAACCTAAAATACAACTCGCCTTCAGGGACTAGAATAATATATGTGTTTGTATATGTATACTGGTTGGTTTTTATTGCTCAACAGGTTTAATCAAAGGCATGTGCTGAAAACTATTCGGGTTTAGGATAAAATAGTCTGAAGCAGCTGTTTGGATTAGTTTAAGGATCTTTGTGTTTGTTTATTAGTTTCATTTGTTTTGTTATTATCTGCTGTATTGTGTAATAAACGCTATAATAGTGAAACGGGTTTTATTGGGGGAGGGCGGGGTTTATTTCGTTACTGCTTCCCTTTAACGACTTAATTCGCCTAGAAAAAGCATGATCATAGGTTACAACAATATGCGATGTTAAAAAACATGCCTAAGGTCCTGAATTATTAGTTTTAAAATCTATTGAATTTTAGTAATCTCTATAAAAATATTGCGCAATTATGCACTTAGGAATTCAATTTATAGGTCTATACGTTGCGGGTTCGTTCGATAATGATCTTTCACAATTCACCTTAGTTATTCAAAATTGGTATAAATTTATATTTTTTCAAATACCGTAAGCATAATTGTTCATGATAAGAGAATTTTTGAACTAGCTGATACCTAATGTTAAAGGTTATTATTGTTTGCATTAAATATTATTTAGAACGTTGTATAATAAATGGTTTTCCCATAAAATGTCTGTATTTAAATATCGCTTGTCTAAGACGCTGTTTGTAACTAATTGACGCTAATTTAATGCCATTTTTCATGTATAATTATTTGTTTAAATCTGAAGTGCTTTTTTTTTTTTTGTCAATATGGATGATTAATCAAAGTTTAGGAATTTTTTTTTATTATTTGAGGCAAAACTAATTAAATATTATCCAAACGCTGAATATGATTTATGCATATTAATAATATGTATAGTATTTAATCCTTTGAATTGACCTGCATAATCATGAATCTGATCTGATCGCTCAACCAGAAGCCTTAACTCAGTTTGTTTGTTCTTTATCGGTTATTGGAAATTCTAAATATACCATGTTTTAGGCTTAAGTTAAAATATGACGTATGTTTTATTTACTGCAATCTTTTGTTAAAATGGACCTAGCATAAATTACAGAAATCATAAAGATACAAACTCTTCTTGTTCAACTTGGAAGTAATCGCTATAGGGTGAAGTAATTATTCGCTTAATTCTTATTCCGATGTTCATCTAGCTTAAGTTGAAAATACTGTTATCTTTTCCTTTAATCTATCATTGTTTGCATTCATTTAGAAATCATGTTCCTAGGTTTGCTTTCATCTAGTGATCACGTTCATAAGTTTCAACAAAGAGGCTTATTTGAAACCTTCACGTGCTCGTTGTGAAAATGGTTGTTTTGGTTTGTCGTTTTCTTTTAAAGCCTTAGGAAATTTAGACCAAAAATCCAAATACAGTTGTCCAAAGCCTCGTGGACCTTAAGATTGGTGCGGGTAGGCAAATAATAGGACGTTAGTTTGATCACCTAAAGCGTTTTAGGTTAATTAATCAACTAGGCGAGTAGTCGGGAAATGATATTTGTGCTCGCTGAATAATACGAGCAATTTAAAAGATTGCAAAGTATTATTTAAGTTGCACAAGTGATCCCATTAGGTCAAACATTTGTTTTAATGTAGAACTACGTTTGGCCTGATTCCCTTAAGGGATACGTAGGCGCCTATCGAGGTTCGGCCCCATAATTAAAAAAGTGTTTATTTGTTTTTAAATGATTGCTTGGCACGACTTTTGTATTTATTTAAGAACTTAGAATAACACGAATTTGTTTTAACTTTCATTCCGTCCAAATTTCTTTCTTGTTTGTCCAAACTTTGTTATCTTTGACTTCATCATTTAGTTTAAACAATATAAGTTAAAATCAGTTTTAATTGGCCACTTAGATAATCCCCTATTTATTGAGTACGGCCGGGAACCACATTTGTGGACCTCGAAAGGTGCCTAACACCTTCCTTTCGAGGTAATTAAAGCCCTTACCCGACTCTGGTTTATCTAGGAAATAAAAGCTTAGAACGGTGCCCTAACGCACCTTAAATTCGTTAGGTGGCGACTCTCTTCTAATTCCACCCTTAAGAGTCCTCGATGTTGGGTCCCGCCTTTCCGCGAGGGAAAAATGGAGCGCGACAGTGCCCTTTTTGCCGCAGCCCCAACACTCCACATACTTTTTATTCACGCAAGACTTTGATTTATGCTTTGATTTGCTTTTTGTTGGCTAGCTAGTCCAGTAACTCGCAGAGAACTCACTTGCTTGATCATTTCTGTCTTCTACAAAATGCCTATAAAGTCTACACATCATTATCTTTTTAATAAATTAAAGTAAGAAAAAAAGAGAGAAACAAAGTGACATTTTTACCATGGATATTTTTTGAACTTTCTCCAAAATATTATTCCGAAAAGTAATTTGAACATAGAATTATTATAATTTGAAGATGAATTTTGAATTTTTTTTTAAATTTGAAAAAAACTTCAAAAAATTAGAATTTGACAATATAAATTCATCAGATTCAATAGCTTTAGCTTAAAGCCAATAGAAGTTTGGACAATTCAACGGTCGAAAATATTGCCAAGTACGTAATTCCCAATTTCTTGGATTTCACTAGCTGTTCCTATCTGGACTTATTCTACTACAAAAGCGCACAAGTGCACCATTGCCCCCCTTTTTGACCCCCTCATTTTTCATTAGTGCGCCAACTAAGACAAGTTACTCATACACTTTCTCTAAGTCTTTTGACTTTCCACACATACCCTTATTCCACAACATTATATATATATACATACACACCAAAACTCCTCATTGACTCATCAAACTCATCTATTATTCTCTCCCAAAAAGAATCAAAGAAACAAACTAAGTCAAAAACCCAATTGATTTGAGTATACATATAGTGTATACGAGACTAGATTCAATTCTGAAAACCAATCAAATCTTTAAAATTAGCGAAAACAACCGTCACAGTCTGAATTCTTGCTGCATTCTTATTTAGACATGAAAGCGGGCAGTTACTTGTTCTCGTTCAAGAGGCTAAAAAAGAATGACAACGGAAATAATATTGGTGCGTCTAAAAGTGTTAGTGGTGGTGGTGGTTCTCAAGGGGAGATTATAATAACAAGAGATCATGATGATAATTACAAGCCATTATCATTGAGGTGGAGATTCAAGAATTTGTCTTCATGGAAGAAAAAGAGTCTATACAAATTGCGCCATTGGTTCGTTGACTCCTTTCTATTCAAGATTGTCTCTATTTTTGAAGCAATTGCACTGGTTTCCACCTTAGCTTTCTTCTTCTTCTGTTGTGGTTGTCATATTTGATTATTCTTTCCAATTTCCATAACTTTTGTTCATTAATATTGAACAAAAGTTGATATCTAAAGGGGTGTAAAAGGTTCATTTGATTTATCTATTTTTCTTTATCTAAATTGTCAATGTTGTGAAATGTGATGTTTTAGGAAGCTGTACTACTAATTTGCATTCTAACTTAGAAGTTCTTTTGTTATGTAATCTTGTTCGTTTCCTATTATCTTCTCTCTTTCGCTCCATCTTTTGTTTAGTTTAATACTCCTTTGGACTTTGCATGTCCCTTAAAAAATAATGATTGACATGAGTATTTTGTTGGACTAATTGATGTTGAAAATAATTTAGAGAACAAGTAATTAATATTACAGGTAAATATGAAAAATGACATTTTTCTCTTGATAATCTAAAAGTGCCAAGTAAAAGTGAAAATATTTTTTTAGTATAATGAACAAGTATACTCCAAGTCATTCTCTTTGAGTGGATGTATAATTGAATTTTCACTCAATTTTATTGTTAACCAAAATCTTTCGATTATTAAATGCTCCAAAAGTATCATTTTTACCTTCAAATAATGCACCCAAATCTTTCGTGAAAATTCATCGATGAATATAAGCATGTACTTCTTTCCACCCCTCGATAGAAGTTTAGAGGAACCCAACAAATTTGAATGAATATAGTCTAGGACCCTTCTCGTTCTTCCAAGCGCTGAAACTGACCTTCTTCAGCTTTCCTAGAATGCAGTAGTTATAAAATTTAGATGTGTTAATCTTCTTATCTTTCAGAAGGTTACGTTTGCTAAACATCTTCAGTCCACGTGCACTCATATGACCCAATCTCATTTGTCATAATTTTGCCTTGTCATCATTAGATAACTATTCTGTAGATATATTTGAAAAGCCCATAACAATTCTTTCTGTCAATGTGTAAGGTCATCCTTCAGTATGCCTTTTAGCTTGACTAAAGAACCTTTAGTTACCTTTATAGTTTCTCCTTTGATTATGTACTTGTAACATTATTTATCCAGAGTATCTGGGGAGCGCAAATTCTTCTTTAGATCAGGAACATCGAGGAGTTGTGTAATAGTCCTCACAACTCCTTTGTGGCAGCGAATCTAAACTGAGCCAACGCCAATTATTGTAGAAGTTGTATTATTGTTCATTATTATGATTTCTCTATTTTTCTCATAGTTGTTAAACCAATCTCTTCAGAATGTCATATACGGAGTAAAAGAAAATTATAATATAATATTCATTTGTTGCCATAACCTTCATTATTGCATGATGTTGTAAGTACATATTCATTATCAGAATCATATATATATGGATGCACTCACCTTTACCTTGAATTTTGACGTTGGGCAAATTTGTTCAAAGTGCTCCTTCTTGTTGTAGCCCCGACACTCCACATATTTTTTTTTCACATAAGACTTTGATCTATACTTTGATTTGCTCCTTATTGGTTAGTTCCAACAACCTACCGAGAGGCCACTTGCTTGATCATCTCTGTCTCCTTTAAAATGCCTCTGTAGTCACATCACTATCTTCTTAATAAATTAAAGTTTTAAAAAAAGGTGTCCTTCTGACCATAGATATTTTTAAAACTTTTTTTCAAATTATTATTCTGGAAAACTATTTGAACATAAGCATTATTATAATTTTTCAAACGGAAAAGGGCTAAAAATACCCTCGAACTATTTGAAATATCTCACATTTATCCTCCATTTGCTTTTAGTATCAAAAGTATCCTTACCGTCTATTTTTTAGACCACAAATTTTTTAAAACATTAGTCTTATTGTTGGAGCTGACATGACAAAAAAGGACCAAATTTGCTCTTGAATTATTGAAAATTTCTAAATTTTATATTTCTATGATGATGGATTTCATCCTATCAATAAGTGCTTTTGATCTAACCTCTTCTTGTCCAAGTAAGGTAGCTCATGGTGTATATACAAGTTTATAACTCTTTTATTTTAACTTAGTATGAACACAGTTTATTTACTTTACTTTTATTTTTTAATTTTTTGTTCGTTCGGTGAGAGATGTCAGGCAGGGAACGGAGGTGCTGTTAAGGGGCATGGAGAAAACTGAAGATATATGTTGAGAGTATCCAAGGCAAGATTCTACTAAAAAGGTAAAAAAAACATATATACAAGAACACAAAAGGATAAACAAAATAAAGTCAAGTAAATAAGAACAACTAGCATTCTTTGTATTATTAACTATTACTATTAATAGTTGATAAATATGACACATGAGGTTGTATCTTGACATTTTTTATAGATCAAGATAACAATATGTATGATAAGTAAAATAAAAGTGCAGTTAAAGAAAATCTAATATACCAAAAATTTAAATTTATAATAAGTTCACTTTCTAAAAATAATCTAACTTTTGCATTAAAGAAAAAACATCAAATACATTTGAATAAAAAGTAGTTCAAGTTTTAGATATATTTGAACAAAAAGACATTCAAGTTTTTTGACTTTTCTTTGTATTAATAATACTATTTTAATTTATGTGACATGATTTGGCTTAGCAAGAACTTTAAGTGTACTGTCCTATGGTCGTAACTTATCTTGGGCTACTATTTAACGACTTAAAAACAATCGTAATCTAATTTAATTGTACGCTAAAGATCGTTTCACAAAATTTGGTGGGATACGTTTCACAAAATTTGGTGGGATAAAATTGAACTCAAATTTAATTTGTGATAGTGTGAAAGTGTATCTTATTTTTTAATACTTTTTTCTTTTCCTAATATTTAAACATATTTAAACTCAAAAAAAAAATAATTGAATCTATAATTTTTTATTTTAAAAAAAATGATGCTGGCATTGACATCAAATGAAATAATTTCATTACACCCACTAAAAGACTAGCTAAAGAAAATGATTCTATAAAATCCACCAGAAAATAGACGGTAGGGGTTATTTTGGTATCAAAAGCAAATAAATGATAAAATTAAACTATTTTAGATAATTAGAGGGCGATTGTAGCCCTTTTTTAGCCATGATCGACTTTTATATCAGCGATCTAAAGGGCTCATAGAGACGGTCGTTAGTTTGTAGGCATTTGTCGTTTAAAAAATAAACAATAAGGGTATTATTTTTTTATACCAAAAGCAAACAGAGGATAAATGTGAATTATTTAAAATAGTTCGAAAGGATTTTTCACCTTTTTCCGTTTTTCGAAAGTCAATTTAAAATTAAGTTTTAATTTTATTTTAAAAATTCCAAAATACTCCCCACCCACCGACCCACTGCTCACTATTCATTAACTCGCCAACTAAGATACACTTTCTCTAAGACTTTTGACTTTCCACAAATACCCTTATCCCACAACCTTCTATATATACACACACCAAAACCCCTCATTGACTCACCAAACTCATCCATTATTCTCTCCCATAAAAAAAATATTCAAGAAACAAACTAAGTCAAAACCCCAATTGATTTGAGTATTTATGGGTGTAAATAGTTTGGGTTGGTATTATCTTTTTAAATATTAAATTAAATTGATTGTATCGTGTTTTTAAATTTATAAATCAAATCAAATCAATATAAGTCAAATTTTTCAAATTTGAGTTTTTCAAGTTCTTTTGGATTTTTTATTCCCGATAAAATCTTACACAACATATAAATTATAATTGAAATATTTCTTTAATTCTAGGAATATACAACTATCTAAGGTATTTTTTAATTAAGAAAATAACATAAAATATGAGACGAGTTTTGACATTATACTAAAATATCAAACCAAAAAGATAATGAAATAATAGCATAAAATAAATATAACTAATTAATAAGTTATAATGAAAACGATCATACACTAAAAGTACTAAGTCGTGTTAAACTAAGTACGGCTAATAAGTATTAATTACATAACTAAATATTTTTTTAAAAAAAAGAAGTTATGTGTTTTCATTGTGTAAATTAACCAATACAAAATTGAAGAATAGAAATCTACTATTATTGTCATTCCTAGTATTGAAATTATATCTTTTGTTAGCATTAATATTGATTTGGTTTTGATTTGAAATTTATTAGTGTTATAACATGCATTTATGAGCTACATAACTCAAGCTTGAAATAATATGTTAAAAGACAAAAATTATGAAAAAAATTAAGAAGTATATATAAATTACATAAAAATATTTATAAAAATTATATACATATAATGTCGGGGTGTTTGACTTTTTTTAATTAAAATAAAACCAAATTAATTATGATCAGATTTTGTTTTTCAACACCAAATCACTAATCAAACTTTTTCTTGGTTTGACTCGAAAAATTATTGAATTGGTGCGATTTATTGGTTTGGTTTGTACACCCCTACATATAGTATATACAAGACTTGATTCAACTCGAAAGATCAGTCAAGTCTTTTAAATTAGAAAAACAATCATCACAGTCTGAATTCTTCTAAATTCTTATTACATTTTCATTTAGACATGAGAGAAGACGGTTACTTGTTCTCGCTCAAGAGGCCAAAGAAGAATAACAATGGAAATAATATTGAGTGGTGGTGATGGTGGTTCTCAAGGTAAAATTATAATAAGATATCATGATGATAATTGTAGTGATTACAAGAAGTGTTGTGTATCGGTCGGTTCGGTCCGGTTTTGAAAGTTATCGATTTTATTTATTGGTTATTGGTTGTAGACATGCTAAACTGTTAAAGAACCGTTAAGATATTGATTAATCGATTATTGGTTAATCAGTTATTATTCTTTATCGGTTCGGTTATCGGGTTAACCGGTAAGATCTCATATGAAAAATCTCATAAGTCATAAGTATGTTTAGCTAGAAAAAAAGTGGGAAAAAGAGAAAAAGCATGTAGAACTAGCTCAACTAAAACAATCAACTTTAGTTTAAATTAAAACACCATCCCCTTCACTTTTCATCGACACCCATTTCATCTTCTTGTTTGGATACTTCATATATTGAAGGCTAAAATTATAATTTAATAAATTATTATCGGGTTATCGGTTTACCCGTTAAAAAAAGTGGTTAAAGGCGCGATAACCGAACCAATAACCCAATAACTTAGGATAGTAAACTGATAATTAAACAGTTAAATCAATAACCCAAATCATTAATCCAATAACTCAATAATCAATTCGAATTATTGATTTAACCGTTAATTTGCACGTCCTTAATTATAAGCCATTATCATTGAGGTGGAGATTCAAGAATTTGTCCTCATGGAAGAAAAAGAGTCTAGACAAATTGCACCATTGGTTTGTTGACTCCTTTCTATTCAAGATTGTCTCTATTTTTGAAGCAATTGCTTTGGTTTCCACCTTAGCTTTCTTCTTCTTCTGTTGTGGTTGTCATATTTGATTATTCTTTCCAATTTCCATAACTTTTGTTCATTAATATTGGACAAAAGTTGATATCTAATGGGGGTGTAAAAGGTTCATTTGATTTATTTATTTATTTTTCTTTATTGAAATTATCAATTTTGTAAAATATGCTGTTTAGAGAGCTTTACTAATAATTTGCATTTCTAACTTAGAAGTTCTTTTGCTATGTAATCTTGTTCTTTTGGTATTATCTTCTCTCTCCATCTTTTATTTAGTTTATTAGTTCCTCCATTTATTTTTATTTATTCAGTTTGAACTTTACACGTTCCTTAAAAAATAATAATTGACATGAATATTTTACCACAATATCTATACTAATTAATGTTGAAAATAATTTGAAGAATAAGTAATTAATGTTATAAATAAAATATGAAAAAATATATTTTTATCTTGATATACTAAAAGTGACAAGTAAAAATGAAAACACATTTTTAGTGTAATGGACAACTATACTCCAAGCTATTCTCGATAAGATATTTGAATTTCCGCTTAATTTGATTCTCAACCAAAATCTCCTGATCTTCAAATTCTTCAAAAGCATCACCTTTTTATCTTCAAAAAATGCACCCAAACCTTTTGTAAAAATTCATCAATGAATGTGATAAGATACTTTTTTCCGCTCTTCGATAGAAGTTTAGAGGGACCCATCAAATCTGATTAATGAATGTAGTCTAGCACCCCTCCCATGCTTGTTAGTGCTGAAATCAACCTTCTTCACCTTTCTTAGAATGTTGTAGTCACGAAATTTAAGTATGCTGATCTTTTCACTTTCCAAAAGGTTACTGTTGATTAACGTCTTCGGTCCATATGCCCTCATATGGGTAAGTTTATGTCATAATCTTGCCTTGTCATCATTAGATAACTACACTGTAGATGCAGTTGAAGAGCCAATTACAATTTTTTCTGCCAGTGTGTACAGGTTATCCTTCAGCTTGCGTTTTACCTTGACTAAAGAATCTTTAGTCACCTTAATAGTTTTTCCGTCCTCATGTACTTGTAACATTGTTTATCCGGAGCACCTAAAAAAAATCAACTTCTTGATCTTTAGATCAGGAACATAAAGGACTTGTGTAATAGTCCTCACAACTCCATTATGACAGCGAATTCAATCTGAGTCAATGTCAACTACTGCACAATTACATTATTGCCCATTACTATGGTTCTTCCACCTTTTTCGTAGTTTTTAAACCAATCTCTTCGGAACGTCATATACAGAGTACAAGAAAAATATAATATAACATCCATTTGTTGCCATAATCTTCATAATTGCATGATATTTTAAGTATATAGTCATCATCAGAATCATATACGTGTGGATGCACTCGTCTTTACCTTATATTTTTACATCGGGCAATCTCATTTAAAGTGTCGCTTCTTGCCGCAGCCCTAATACTCCACATTTTTTTGTTCATGCAAGACTTTAATCTATGCTATGATTTGCTCCTTGTTGGCTACCTAGTCCGGTAACTCGCAGAGAACTCACTTACTTGATCATGTTTGTCTCCTTCAAAATACCTCTACTGTCTGCACATCATTATCTTCGTAATTTATTAAAGTAAGAAAAAAGAAAGTAACAAAATGTCATTTTTACCATGGATATTTTTTTAACTTTCTCCAAAATATTATTCCGAAAAATAATTTGAATATAGAATTATAATTTTTTAAAATTTAATTTGAAGTTGAATTTTAAATTTTTATTTTTAAATTTGAAAAACTTCAAAAAATTAGAGTTTGACATTATAAATTCGTCAGATTCAATAACTTTAGCTTAAAATCAATGGGGGTGGGGGTGAGGTGGGGGTGGGGGAGTCTACTTCAATTCAACAATCTAAAATATTACCGAGTAACTGATAATTAGGTCAAAGAAAGAACCTCAATTTAATAAATTTATTTTTCTCTTTATAATTCCCAATTATTCATTAATGCACCATTGCCCCTCTTTTTGACTCCCTCATTTTTCATTAATGCGCCAACTAACACAAGTCACTCATACACTTTCTCTAAGACTTTGACTTTCCACAAATACCCTTGTTCCACAAGCCTTCTATATATATACACACCAAAACTCCTCATTGACTCACCAAACTCATCTATTATTCTCTCCCAAAAAGAATCAAAGAAACAAACTAAGTCAAAAACCCAATTGATTTGAGTATGCATATAGTGTATACGAGGCTTGATTCAATTCTCAAAATCAATCAAATTTTTAAAATTAGAGATAAATATTCGTTACAATCTGAATTCTTATTACATTCTTATTTAGACATGAAAACGAGCAATTAATTGATCTCGTGCAAGAGGCTAAAGAAGAATAACAATGGAAATAATATTGGTGCACCTAAAAGTGTTAGTGGTGGTAGTGGTTCTCAATGGGAGATTATAATAACAAGAGATCATGATGATAATTATAAGCCATTATCATTGAGGTGGACATTCAAGAATTTGTCTTCATGGAAGAAAAAGAGTCTATACAAATTGCACCATTGGTTTGTTGACTCCTTTCTATTCAAGATTGTCTCTATTTTTGAAGCAATTGCTTTGTTTTCCACCTTAGCTTTCTTCTTCTTTATTGTGGTTGTCATATTTGATTATTCTTTCAAATTTCCATAACTTTTATTCATTAACATTGGACAAAAGTTGATATCTAACGGGGGTGTAAAAGGTTCATTTGATTTATTTATTTTTCTTTTTCTAAATTATCGATGTTGTCAAATGTGATGTTTTGTAATTTTGTTGTTACGTAATCTTGTTCTTTTCGTATGATCTTCTCTCTCTCCATCTTTAGTTGAGTTTAATACTTCCTTCATTCATTTTTACTTATCTAGTTTGGACTTTACACGTCTCTTAAAAAATAATGATTGACATGAGTATTTTATGATAATGTCAAGAATTCAAGTTTTCCAAGTTGCAAATTAACCAAGCAGGGGGAGGAAGAGGCAATTGAAAGTCTGTTCTCTTACACTGTTTCATTGGATAAAATGCCTTCACAAATAGATAAATAGAATTGTTTTCTTCAATGTGTGTGTGTGTGGGGACATATAGCCCTTGAAAGTTGAAACTATGAGGGATGGAGCACTTCTTTTTTCTTCTATATATACTTGTGAAATGCTTAAGCATGAATAATATTTTTGTGTTATCTTCTCCCCCTTCTTTTAGTTTGAAAACCAATACATCATTGATACTTGTAGGGAAGTTTTGAATATGAAGTTTCAACTTTATAGTGTTTGTCATCATAATTTGTTTTCTTTAGACTCGTGGCATATGTTCCGGCCTCCTCCTAAAACTGGAAAAAACGTCCCCTGATTCACTATCTGCGCGCTGCATGTCCATGTCCATGTCCATCCCAATTACTGCTATCCTCTCACTCATTGATCCATAAGAATTTACTGAACCATCTCCAATTGGCTTAACATATTGCTGCATCACCAGCACGGAGAATTTGGAGTCAAATTCAGATGTCACTAAAAGATCACCAATAGCCCCCAGCTCGGGGCAGTCACACCAATCGACTAGGCCAGCCGTTAGAGGTGACACCATGCCTCGGCCTTTTCCTACGATGTAAAGATCATAGTTATGCTGGTCCATTAGTTTTATGGCCCTGACAGTCTCTTCCACATCATTCAACAGCAGTTCTATGTAATTTACTGATTTGTCATTGGCTGTGCTTATCTTGAACCTATTCAAGAACTCTTCATCCATCAACTTTTCACTCTCTTTGTCAATCTGGACATTCACATGATTTTCTTCAGCAAATCCCATGTGATCTATATCAGAAGCACCTTCGTCTGGAATGAACTTTACCACAGTTAGGTGTGTATCTGGACGATCAACCATTCTCAAAGCATAAGCCAGAGCTTCCCTGTCATCAGCACCTCCGAAAAAGAGGACAACGATATTTTTTGCATAGTCACTGGTCTCAGAGAGGCCACGGTCGATGAGGATTCCCACAGAACAAGGGGCATTAGCTAGCACACCCTCGTTGACAGCCCGAATTTCAGGGTTGACATCCTCCATTTCACCCTCGAGACCTTTTTGTTTGTGGAAAGGGAGTATGATGAAAGCTACCCGCTTGTCTTTGGCAATGCTGCATATATCTTCATCCATGGAGGACAAAGCAGACCTTGCTGTGAGTACTTGTACCATTACTCCATCTGATCGTAGCTCATAGTTGTCGAAAGCAGTGATGATCTGTCTTGTTTGTGTCTCCTCATGGCCGAGACTTCTCGAGCCTCGTTTGCCTGAGCTGTGCACTTCTAGCATAGATGATGCACGCCCTACTAGTTCTACTACTTGGAGAGCAAAGACAGTTATTGGGGATGTTGGTGTAGAATTCGACGAGCCAAGAAGGTTGATGACTGAAGGGATGTCGTGTGTACCATGGATGCAAGCAAGGACCCGAAGCTCCTCCTCCATTCTTGCTTTCTGTATAGTCCTTCGTTTATGGGGCGCCAATTCCTGCGAGGGACGGTATAGCATAGTGATAGGTGTGACCATCACCGTCATCACCAAAATGCCACTCATCATAAGAGAGTATAATTGGGTGGTCAAAACCTGATCAAGATTTTTATAATTAGGATGGTTAGTCTAAAATTCATTTCCAGTAAATGGGGATTGGTAGGAAAATCTACCTGTTGTGCCTGACCAGCTTCAAGAATGATCAAGGCCGTGAGGCTCTTGGTGTTGCTAAGTACACCAACAGCCAGGGCCTCCTTAATAGACATGTCAGAGAAGAAAGTAGCAGCTACTGAGCTCAAGATTTTGGCTGAAGCAAACAGAATTATGTAGCCAACAATTTCGTAAATGCTACCCATTTCTCCGAAATTGGTTCTGAGTCCACAAACAGCAAAGAAAGTTGGCATAAGAAATCCCATCACAAAGTCATCAAGCTTATCAAGAATATCTGCTTGAAGCACTTGGTTAGGTATACTAAGTCCAAATAGAAAAGCTCCTACTATAGGGTGTGTCCCCAAAGCATCCGTTATAACTCCTGAAATAGCCATCCCAGAAAGGATTGTACATATAAAGAACTCACTGTAACCCTGTCCTTCTGGCATTTTTCTGATGATCCAGCCAATGGCACGACGGAGATAAAAGATACAGAACAAGCCGTAGGCAATCGTGCAAATTATAGCCCAATGGATATTAGCTGTACTGCCTGTAACTACATATCCTAGTGTCAGAATCAACCATGCACCGATATCATTGATTACAGCTGAAGACATGGCCATTTTCCCTATGTCGGTTTGGAGGATCTTCTGTTTGTCAAGTATCTTAGCCATGACAGAGAACCCTGTAATAGTGAGAGCACCACCATAGAAAATGAAACCTCTAGCTTCGTCATTGTGAGCCAGTGAGAAATATAGTATTGTACCCATGACAAAAGGGACTATGATCCCAATAATAGCCACATTTCTAGCCTTTATTCCAACTCGAAGAACGGATTTTACATCCATCTGCAATCCCGCCAGAAACCCATGGAACACAAGGGCTACATGAGCCATTGTCTCAATCACATGGAAGTTGTAGTTTGGGAAAAGCAGCCTCCTGAACTTTATGATCCTTCCAAGTGCTGTAGGACCCAAAAGTATGCCACTCTACACAAGAAAATCATTTTTGTTCCTTAAAACTTTTTGCACTAAACAAGAACATAAGAATTAAACAACACTGCATCTCAATGAAAATCATTTGGAGGGATACTTCACATGAACCTACATAGACTGTACAAGCAAGATACAATATAATTCATGTATAGCTCAAATGGTTTGTTCATTCACATGGATTTATGCAAACAACTAAAGGAAACTTAAAGACTAACCATGAAGTTGCACATTGTGCTAAGTCAAGAATAAGAAAAAAAATTCAACCAAAGAAGAGAACTGGAAGGAAGAAAAGGGATATTATATATGTACTTACAATAATTTCAGCAACAAAAGGAGGTTGATTGGTGGGTTTTAGGGCAAATGTGACAAAACGGGTGATCAAGATAGCTAAGGAAATCTGAACAAAGAAAAGAGGGATAATTGGTGTCAAAGGATCTGGACCTTCCCAAACTCCATTAAACCTGTAAATGGTCTGTGCATAACATACAATTTTTTCATTCAATTTTCCAACATCAATCTGTGGTTCTGGATCTCCCATTTTTCTTCTTCTAACTCCACAGTTTGATGTTCAACAACAACAACAACAACAGCAAAAGATTTTCCCTCTTATCTTTTTTTTCTTGTTTTCCTAGAGATTTTTCTTGAACCCCTTTTCTGTGCCAGGGCAGGGAACAACCCTGGCTTAAACCTGTCTTGAGATTCAGCCACCACAATCAATGGAGGTATGTATAAAATGAAACATGAGTAAACTAAAAAAGAAAAACAAAAGATATGGTTATCACCATTTGAAAAATAGTAAAAAGAAAATTCTTTACCAACAAAGCTTTGTTCAAAGTGAATGGTTTTCCGCTCTATTTGGAACCTTAAAATCTTTTTGAGGTTGTTATTTGACACCCAAATGAAATAAGATGATTCGATAACTGATTTCGGTGTTTATTTGGCAACTTATAATTAGCTAGCGTGTAATCGTGATATTCGATTAGATTTTTCAAGTAAAATACATATTTAAACATAATACAGATGGGAGTTAGAATTTGATTTTCCCTTTCATACTTTTTATGATGAAGGAGATTGAAGTATTGCTTACATGGTTAGAAGCTTACATGGTGTTAGCTCCTCATCTTTTTTTAAAAGAGGGGCAGGGCATAAATTCAACATCCATATATATGAATTTTTTTGCCAGTTTCGTATATTAACTATCCGTTGTTTTTTTTACCTATCTAAACTATCACTTTCTTTGTATTAAAACACACCTCAATGTAGAGTCAACATGCTCATGTAAGATAAGTCCGCGTCGTGGTGTTTTTAACACAAAGAGAATGATAGTTGAGGAATGAAACTCGAAAAAAATGATAGTTTAGATAGTAGGGCAACTTAGCATCGAGGTGTGTTTTAATATAAAGGAAACAATAGTTTAGATATGAAACTCGTGAAAAGACGATAGTTTAAAGTGTTTCAAAGGTAAGTTTAATCACTTACTTTCATAAATTACTCCAAGTATCCTAATTTCTGCCTCTATGTCTATACATGTTTAAAACAAATTAATATAATATTCTTCCACATATATAACAATAGTTTGCATCTCTCCCATTTTAAAGGTCATAACTAAAAGCAGCACTACATGAGAAATAGCATGTAGCTCCTGACGTGCACGTACAAATAAGATTCTATATATTCTTATGGTTATTTCAAAATACAAGAAAAGTACTTCACATAAATATTACCATCTATATTTTTAATATATTCTTAAATAATAACGTTCTAAATTATATTCATCTATAAAGTGTTCAAAAACACACATCAATATTACAAACTCTTTTAAAAGTGCATACATTGACTTGACTACAACAAAAGCTAATAATTAATTACCTTGAACCTTAAATTAAAATTTACAAGTTTTACATGGATTTTCCATTTTTAGTGAATGCCTTTCATGATGCAAACGTAAAGCAAATTTCTTATAAAAAAATATTAAAATTAAATAAGATGTTGTAGCCTCCATTTTTAAATTAGAGAATTTACAATATATTTATTATGATAATTGAAATAATTTTTTATGTGTTTTTTTTTGTTTATTTTCTCTTAACCGACAGCCTAATAATTTGATCTCACATAGAAAATGAACAGTTACAAAAGGATCTGAACACCTTTTATTATAATTAGAAAGATTTAAGAATAGAAACTCCTACGACCTAGAAAACATGAAAAACTGCATAGGAAGTCCGACAAATATTCATTGAATTGAAAAAATACTTGTAGATGTAATAAGAAAGTAACACCGATTGAGTAAGTAAAATTAAGTTACAAAACAAAATAAATACACTAAAATAGTCCAAAGAATTTTAGAAAGAAAAAAAAGAGAAAATTTCTAAATTAATAGAAAACACAAAAAAATATGTGACAAGGGTTTTGATAAGAGAAGGAAGTGAGGAATCCTATTTTCAACTCCGACTCTCGTACTACAGTCGTTGCTTTTCTCTCTGTTACTTCGAAAGTAGCTGCTTCAACTTCAACCACTTAAATTTTTTATATTTCTTTTTATTTCGCATCAAATGAATGACATATTCTTCTAAAAATCTTAGTTATTCTTAGCATGATATTGAAAAACCTCATTGCTATCACTCTTAGGAAGATATATGGAGAGAGTTTTTCAAGTATATCTATAATGCAATATAGTATTATAAAAGTGAAAATATTAGGATGAATACATGATTATAGGATAGGACAAGATTATAAATGATTATATCTCATCTGATAGAACCTACAAATGACACACATAATATACTCCCTCCTTTTTCTTAAGTTGTTGCGTACTAAAAATAGTTGTTCCAAAATAATTACTAGTTTTAAAATTTAAAAAATAATTGATCATTTTTTTCAACTCTATCCTTAATACTTAAGTCACTTTAGAATATAAAAAGAATGATTATTGTATATTTTCAAAAAAAAATCTATCAATTAATAGGGTTTGTTAATCAAAATGCAAACCTATTAATTTTTTCATAAAAGGTGTGTAAACTTTATTTTAGCAAGTAAAAGAAAACGAAGAGAGTAAAGATTATTTGCTCTCGTCTTGCATGAGAGTTAGAAAAATATATATAGTTGAAAAATGAAAAGTTTATCTTTCAATGTCTCGAAAGAACACATAAATAGATATTAATATATCTATTAAAGACACAATTATGAGGAAGAGAAAATGTCGAATTATATTTAGAGATTTTATAGACTATTAAAAGTGAGATAAATGAGCTTAATTCCCAATTGAAGAGGTAGAAGAGGTTGTAATCATTAATTTAGAATCACATATATATATATATATATATATATATATATATATAAAGGAAGCTTAGAGGCATGCTGATGTGGCATGCCTCTAAAACCTCCATTTTCATTTTTCTTTTTTGCGGTTTTTTTTCACTATTTTCTTATTTTAAAATTATTTTATTAGCTCATTTATTTAATTGTTGTTGTTATTTAACGTTATCTAATTAAATGATTTAATCTAATAAGAATATATATCATCTTATTATATAAGTGAGAAGTCAAAAAGTGAAAAGTTAGATTACCATTTTGCCCCTCCACTAAATTAAAATATAATTAATTACATAATTAAATATTAATATTTCATCATATCATATTATATTTATATATTTATTACTATATAACTGGAAAGCCAAAAAGTGAAAAATTAAAATAAATAAATAAATATTAATATATAAATAATAATATATAAATAATAAATACATATAATAATTAATTAATTAATAATAATAATAAATAAATAAAATAAATAATAATATTAATACTATATAAGTGGGAATCCAAAAAGTGATAAATTAAAATACTAAAATAACCTTCAAACATTGAAAGACTAATATACCCTTCAAATCATATTTACCTATCAAATATTGAACGATCATTTTGCCCTTCAATCAAAAACTATTTCTATAATCGATATATATATATATATAAAGGAAAGATATGAATGTGTTGATGTGGCATGCTTCTAAAGTCACCATTCCCATTTATCTTTTTTTTTTCCTATTTTTTGAGCATTTTTCTTTATTTTAAATAATTTTCTTTACACATTTATTTAGAAACGCTGCTATAACTAACATAATAAAATAGTTACAACCTTTAAAATAATTGTGATAATTAAAGTTTTAAAGTTGCAGTGTAAACTGTTTCAGAATGATAAAAATGATTGTTTCCGTTTTTAAAAAAATCAACCATCATTTTTCGGTTCTTTTCCCTCAAACGTCATATTTATTTACTCCTCTTAATTAGGAGCTTATTTACCGAATGATATTTGTACGGTGACTTGATAAGAACTCATTTTTACAATTTTCAACCATTTCAAGCTTTTTTCACTTTCTTTGATATGCAGTGTTCTGGTATTTTTTTTGATAATTTTACTTTTTTTGTTCTTTTAAGGGTTGTTCAGAAAGTGACATTACTTGCTATTTTGTATTCCTATAGTAACACAGGTTAGGTGGATGACTGAATAATTTGTTTTTATTCTATGGGAAAAGGTTATATTATGGGATAATACCTGTAATAGAACATTATGATTGTGTATTAATCTTTTAGGTCGTGGCGGCTATGTTAGAGATAATATTCAAAATGTTTAAGTTTAGATTTTGAAAACTCAACTTAATTGTGTCTCCTAATATCTTTATGTCGTTGAATATTTCTTTCTCGTAAAGCTAAACCCTTTGCGAGGTATGATTTTCGTCACATTAACAAGATCTTGGATATAAATTCATTAGTCTATTATTAATTTTCTCCCTTCTCTCTTCTTTCTCGCCTAACTACTTTTCTTCCTTTTTCTTTTTTGTTTCATTTTAAATGCTTTATTTAATTACTCTTTTTCTTCTTCTTAATTTTTTATTATTTTATTTCTTAGTAATTTTAATCTGATAATCTATTTATGTTTATGAATAAACAAAAATGAGCAAGTAAATGGTAGCGGAGATGGAGAAAAAGAGGGACGTATAGTAGTAGAAATGAAAAAAATATATATGTGAAAACAAATAATCTAAACCAACATAAAAATGTATCTTGTATGAATTTTTATATACATGGACTTACATTAACATTTTTTCACAAATGTAGCTCCTGCAAAATTTATTGTTTTCATTTTATCTTTTTATAATCCTTTATTTTTCAAATAGACTGAATGAGATTTTATTTTAAGTTTTTATGGATTATCTCTTTCAAGTCACCCCTTTTTTCTATGAAGTTGTATGTTGAATTTATAGGAGAAGTTTTCAAAAGGAATATATATTAAAGTTTTAGAATTTTTTGATATTTAGTATATAGAGTTTTATTATTTTGAGGAAAAAAAACTCAAGAAGAGTCCAAAAAGAATAAATTAAAAAGTGAAATACATAATTTTTTTCAAAAAAATAAGTGAGTAGAGAATTATGAGAGCTAAAAATAAAATCAAATAAAAAAAACATCCATTAGAGAAAAGGAATAGAAAATAAAAAGCTGTTTAATTTTGAAGATTTAGGGCAGAGATATCCGGTTTTGTATTTTATTCTTTTTTCATTTTTTTTCTTCTGTTTTTTCGCTTTATTAAAATTTAAATAAAGAGAAAATAAGAAAAATATATGAAATTTTAAGCTTACATCAATTTTTCTTCAAGTTTATTTTGTTCATTACATATTTTTTAAAGAAAATAAGTTTTGTCTTCACCTAGATCTTATGGCTAATATAGAATTCAACTTAAGAAAAATGCATACATCTAATCTTATTCATTTGAATTTAAAAAAAAATAAGATTTTTCAAATATTTAAAATAGTAAGATCTTTTATAATTACCGCGCGAAGCGCGGAGCTATTCACTAGTAAATAAATAAATTATATTTTTCCATTTACCAAGTTTATTGTGGTACTAGATTTCATGAATGTACGTTGCACATTGATCTTCAATTTTTATTTAAAATTTGTATCACAAAATAGTTGATCGGAAAGATACTTTAATTGAAAGTTATATTAGTTGAGAAAATATTTGTGGTTATCAAAGCAAGAAAGTTGTTCAATTATTTTTTTTTTAGTTTTTTCTTTAGTTTTTGTGAATATGTGTTGCACATTGATCTTCAATCTTTATTTGAAATTTGTATAAAAAATAATTAATAAAAAAGATACTGTAATTGAAAGTTATATCATTTTGAGAAAATATTTGTGGTTACCCAAGCAAAGAAAGATGTTCAATTTTTTTTCTAAGTCAATTCGAATCAATTTCAATTGATGATATGTTATTTGATGGATGAGAAGTAGAATTAGGTTGAAAAAAACCTACCATCACCGACTATACCCTACCCGTCGATCCTAGTTTGCCTACTTTTTTAGATGGAAATGGCCACCACGTCATTGGGGCAACATTCTCCTGAGGCAAGTCAACACAGTACGCATCCAAATTACGCCCTTCACCAATTACCACAAAATCTATCCCTATGAAACCTGTTGCCTACTTATATAGGGAACCCAGAGTAACCTGGGGAGAAGAGAAAGTCACACAAATGATATACACAGAGATTTTACAATTCATGGTTATAGAAAATTTTTCGTATGGATGGCTGAATATACAAGACTTAAGAAAAATTATTCCTAAATAATGTGAATTGAAGGAAGAATATAACACTAGTCTATTAAGCAGTAGATATGTTTTGATAAGAGCAGCAAACCTGGAGGATGATATGATTCTCCTATCAAAACCAACATTCTACCTAACACAGAGGCAATGAACATACCCAATGAAAACCTTGAAGTGGAATCCTTTATTTGACCTGAAAGAGGAGACAACCACAATGATTGCATGGATATCATTTCCTTCACTACCACCGAATTTCTTAGTGAAATAGGCAATATTTTCACTCTTGTTGCTGCAGTTGGAAAGCCTTTGCAGGTTGACATGACAACCAAGCATCAAACAAGATCAAGTTGCACTCGAATCAAGGTTGAAGTGGATCTGCCAAGCGAGTTACCGAAAAGAATTAACATAGGAGTCAGGAAGCAATCAGGGGAAGTAGTAGAAAAATGGATGCAGATTAAATATGATCATGTCCCGAAGTACTGCACGAACTGTAGAATTCAGGGACATAATGAGCAGGAATGTTATGTTATACACCCATAACTATATCCCAAAAAGGAGGAAAGAGAAGGATATACAGTAGGAGAACAGACTCAACCAACATGGGGCCCCATAGAGGTGGAAAAAACTAAGGAAGGAGGGGAAATATCAAAGGAGGAATTCCAAGTTCAGAGAAACAGGAAGAAACAAGGGAAGGGAAGAAGAATACAAGGAAAATGGATGAAAGAGTAGGTACAAAGTCAAAAACCGTCCCAAAAGGGACATTCAGTCAATACAAATAACAAGTATAAGGATTTGAACAACCAAGAGGAAGAGGAGAAGGAGTCACAGCAACCACAACAAATATTTGAGCCAGTCAAAGAGACAAAAGGGCAAGAGTATAACTTAGTTACAAAGCAGATGGAGGGGAACAAGGCAGTGGAACAAAGTAGGAAAGGAGCAGAAGGATATACAACCATCGTGGTATGGAAGCCAAATACAACAGGAAATACATATATGGTGGAGAAAAATATAGGGCAGTTCAATGATAAACAACTTAGCATTATGGGAACAAGAAAAAAAAAGAGAAGAGATTCCTGATCTCCAAGAGCTAACAGAAACACAAAGACACAAAATTCAAAATCAAAAAAAGATGAGGATATGGAAGCCAACATCCTAAGTGTAGCACATGAAGGGGACTTATCACCAAAGTAAGTAGCAAACTTGAAAAGTGAAATTAAAAAGTCCAAACATGGACAACCTAGCCTTCCATTACATGTCCAAACAAGGAGTAGCAGGGAAAAAGATACCAATAGTGATTAATAATTGATAAAATTCTCTTTTGGAATATAAAATCTGTTAAATCTCAGAATTCTTTTGAGAGATTAATGGATCTAAATAGAAGATATTAATTCAGAAATAGACTAGGTTTTCAATATGTTGTAGCTAATAGTTCCTCAAAAATTAGATTGTTTTGGAGAGAGGAATAGAATGGTCAAGTTTTGTTGGATCGTGTTCAACAAATTTATATAAAGTTAAATGTTTACAATAAAACTGTATAGCATGCAAGGTGTGATGTTCTGAAAAGACTAGAATTGTGGGTGAATTTGGAGGACTTGGTCACTAATAATCATGATCCTTGGATAGTGAGAGGAGACTTCAATGTCATTCTCTATGAAAAAGAGAAATTGGGGAATTACCATTCACACAAGGAGAGACCAATGATTTCTCACAATGTATCAGTAAATATCCCTTGATAGAAATAAGAACAATTGAAAGTAAATACATTTGGTGAAATGACAGAATTGAAGAAGGGTGTATATTCAAAAGACTGGATAGAGTTATGAGGAACCAGGAGTTCCTGGACCTGCTGCCTTCAACAAAAGTACATCATCTTGTGTTACAGGGGTCCGATCATGGACCACTACATGTTAGTTATAACACACAGGAGGATTCAATTATTAGGCCCTTTAAATTCCTTAACTTTTGGATAAAGCACCAGCAACTTAAGAAAATTTTTAAGGAAAACTGGGAAACTGACTTTGTGGAAAATCCTTTTTTGGAGTTTCAAACCAAAATAAAGAAAGTCAAAAGGGCACTATTAGTGTGGAGTAACAATACCTTTGGTAATAGTTTCTAGAAAGCGGCTACATTGGAAGATGTGATTAAAGTCAAAGAAACATAATTAGAGATTCAACTCTCTCAGGAGAACGGGCAGAATTGAGCAAAGCAAAATCATATATGAAAAGATACCTTCACATGGAAGAAGAGTACTGGTGACAAAAGACTGGAATGAAGTGGTTTTAGGAGGGAGACAGGAATACAAAAATTTTCTATTTCTATGTTAAAAGCAGAAGGAGGAAGCTTCAAATAAAGAAAATATAATCAGTAAGAAGAAGAAACATTGAGCACAAATGAAAAAATTGGAGATACAGTTGTGTCATGTTTTACTCCATAGTTCAATGAGGAAGGGACAAGCAATGGTGAGGAACTGCTGAACAATATACCTTTATCTATTTCTCAGGTTCAAAATGAGGAGATAATTAAATTACCAAATCGGGAGAAGGTTAAGAAGGTACTGTTTGAACTCAGGGAAGACAGTGTTATTGGCCCAAATGGCTTTTCAGGGAAGTTCTTTCAAGAATATTGAGAGATAATGGGAGTTGATATCACTAGAATGGTCAAGGCTTTCTTCTATGGATATGAAATCCCCAGATTCATCATTCACACAAATTTGGTGTTAATCCAAAAAAAATGTGGTAGCCTTCACAGATCATAGACCTATTAGTCTTAGCATTTTACCAATAAGGTGCTTTCTAGAGTGTTACATGAAAGAGTGGTGGATATTTTACCAGTTATCATTTCCAAAACCAGACTGATTTTTCGAAGGGAAGAAGCATTACATAGTATGTATTACAAGCTCAGGAGATCATAAGAGATATCAATTTAAGAAATAAATGACAGAATATGGTGGTGAAATCAAACATGAAAAAGGCTTATGATAGGGTATCATGGATCTATCTTACTAAGGTCATAAGAAAATTTGAATTTTCAAACGACACCATAGATATGGTATGGAGACTGATATGCAATAATTAGTACTCTGTGCTAATTAATGGACAATCCTATTATTTTTTCAAGTCATCTAGAGGACTGAAGCAGGGTGATCTACTGTCATCTACTCTATTCATTATTGCAGCAAAGACACTGGCAAGGGGATTGATCTATTATTTTTTCAAGTCATCTAGAGGACTAAAGTAGGGTGATCTACTGTCATCTACTCTATTCATTATTGCAACAGAGACATTGGCAAGGGGATTGAATAAGTTGCATGAGGACATAGAGTAGAAAGATTTTGGGATGTCAAAATGGAGCCCACAAATCATCATCTATGTTATACAGAAGATGCTATCTTATTTTGTTCAGCAGACAAGAAGTCTGTGAACAAAATGATGGGCACTTAAGTAAATATGAAAGAACTTTAGGGAAAATGATTAATAGGAGCAAAAGTTTCTTCTATTTTCATGAGAATACATTAGTGGCTGCGGGATACAAATTGAGAAGATAGGCAGGGATAAATCAGGGAACCTTTCCATTCATTTATTTGGGTTGCCCTATTTACTACGGAAGGCAGAAGAAATCATATTATGAGGAGCTAATAAGGAAGATGTCTAGAAGACTTTGGCTGGAAAAACAAGTTCTTATCTTATGGGAGAAGGTATGTGTTGATCTCCCATGTGCTGCAATCCATTCCTATCTACTTACTATTAGCAATGACTCCTCCAAAAGGAGTTATAGACCAAATGCACTAGAATTTTGCAAAATTTTTTTGGAACAAAACTGGAGGGATAAAAGGGAAATATTGGGTATACTGGGAGGAGATGGCTCATCCCAAAGAAGAAGGGGGATCAGAATTTAAGTCACTGCATGACATATCTAGGGCTTTATGTGCTAAACTATAGTGGAATTTCAGAACTCCTACAGCCTCTTTATGAAGCACTTACTTATGGAGTAAGCACTGCAACAAAGTACATCCCACAATATAAAAAGGTGTTGGAGCATCACATACTTGGAGGAGAATAATTATGATTATGATCAGAGAAGATATCGAATAGGAGATTTGGTGGCAAACCAAAACAGACAATTCAAGCTTTTGATTTGACAATTGGATTCAGCAAGGAGCATTCTACTACATTAAAGAAGTTAATGCAAAGTAGATCAAAGTTGAGGTTAAAGAGTTCACTACTGAAGAAAATTGGAAACTTAGAGATATAGTTTCAAAGGAGATGGTACAACATATTATGGAAAAGATTTACCCTATTTTACAGGAAAATATAGATAAGACATAGTGGATGGGAAGCTCTAAAAGGATCTTCATAGTTAAGTATGCTTAGAACTTGCTAAGAAGGAAAAGGAAAAAAGTGGATTGGATCTCTAATATTTGGATTAAGGGTTTACCATTCAAGATATGTTTTTTTTCCTATGGAGGGCTTGGAATAGAAGAATAGCTACATATGACAACTTGAAAAGAATGCATATTCAAGTTGTATCTAGATGCTATTGTTATGATACACACTGCTTGAAGACTATGAACTATTTATTTTTAATAACTGACATAGCCCAAAAACAGTGGAGGTAGTTTGCTTCATGTGCAGGTATTCATATAGAGGGAATGTATTTGCATAAACTTATCATCAAATGGTGGAACCAGCCAGCTCCTACCAAGGTGCAGAGTGTTTTCAAAATTGTACCTTCTACACTCATGTGAGAGTTATGGAAAATGAGAAATGCTAGGAGACATGGGGGAGATATAAACTTTTACAAGATAAATAAGCTTGCTCAATAGAATGTGCATCAGTTCTTAAAGCTTAAATATCCCTGGATGACCATTCCAGAAAAGTGGGGGAGTGCAGTGGACTACCTATTTTAAATAAACCTAAGCTACACTACAAAGCAATTAAATGGAGAGTTCGACAGCTCAACCGGATCAAATGTCACACAGATGGAGCTTGTAGAGGCAATCCAAAGGAGAGTGTAACACCTCGTACCGTCGTACCAAGATTTGAACCATTTTATGTATATGGGTAAGACTAACCCAAAATTTTTTTGATGAATCTTAAGTGTTTGGAGGAGACAATCATGAGCTACAATGTGTTAAGCAAGTTTGGAATTGGTTAGAATTTGAAGGGGGTCGATTGTTGTGACTTTCACCAAGAGCGGGTAAGAGCACGAATCATACCGAATCGTAAATGAGATATGAGACTTAAAAAATATTATTAATAACCATGAATCTATATATATAGTGTACATGAGAAGTACGGGTCAAATGTGGGCCTTATGTGAGAAGGGAAACATGTAAAAAGAGAAGAGTGAAAAGTATGTGAAGTTTATGAATAAGGGTCAACTTTAAATGACCATAACTCCCAAATTAATAAGTATTTTTGGGTGATTCAACTAGTCAAATTAAATCCCTTTAAGTCTATTGTTCAACGCATCTGACTTTGTAACAATTGGAGTTTGAAATAAAAAGTTATGGATATTTTAATGAAGCGTTGTCAAGCTGTTGCGAACCACGGACCTAGACGCAACCGGCGCCTCAGGAAGTGCGACCGCGGATTGAAAATTCTGCACAAAACAATGATTGGTTAGTGGAGGGTCCAAATGTGGACCAAAACACAGCAATAGCATTGGAAAGTGCGGCCACAGATTGGCTGCGAAATGCAAAATTTTTCCAAAAAATATGATTTTAGCTCCTATCTAAAAACGTTATTTCGGATTCACTTCCTTATTTCTTCACCCCAACTCGACCCCAACAGACCAAAAGCTCTAGAAAACCCTTCTAATAATGAAGAAATATCTCCCATGATCTTATAACATAAAATCATGAATCTCTCAAGATTTTGACATCAAATCCTCTTTCTCCTCTAGCAAGGTGAAGAACGACTTTTGGGTTCAAGACTTGAAATTTTAGCACGAATTTTTCTTCCAAGGTAAGTAACCTTTCAAAAATCTGGCATGAGTATTAATTTTTTACTCTTCAGGAATGTTTTAAAGTCAGGACTCATGGGATGGTGCTAGGAAGCCATGAGTTCACGCGATGACCATGGTTTAGGGTTTATGGGATAGTTTTGGTGTTGACAATGGATGTGGTTATTTTGGTTGGTCTTGAAACAGTTATGCATGTTCTTAATAGGCAGTAGAAAGAGACGGGTGTTAGCACACCCTACCCATAGGAGACTCAAATATCCTATGCCCTCCGAGTGTTCGGTGAAATGCCTCTATGACTTGAAATTCATCGTTAAGGTATTGATTGTAGTTCCTATTGATATAGCTGTCGTAAATTGACATAATAAAGGGATTGTTGCTTCATGGTGATTATTATGAGGCTAAGAATAAGTTATGTAAGGCTATCTCTACGTGTGGGAACCTCATTGTTCTTCCCCACGCTACGTTATTCGTATCTATGAGCTTTTCCTTTGTGTATGACTTAGATTTATGATGAAAATACTATTCCTTGATCTTAGTGATTCTTATAAAATCCAAGACTTGTATATTGTCACACCCCGCCTTGGGAGGCATGACTGGCACTTGGTGCCCTACTAAGACCTGGACTACTGGACTAGTGAGCCTAAGCACTTCTGGTGCCAGGCTGGCTGTAACTCTGGACTCATGGAACCAACGGGATATATAACGACTATAAATACAGCCTCCGGCCGACTAGGTCTATAGCCTCCTGTAAGAAAACAATAGCTGACCAGAACAACAGTAGTATAAAAGAACCTATGCGGGCCGACAAGGCCGCCATGCTGACTAGTTTCACTGAAACGCTGAATCGAATGCTAAACTACTTTGTGACCAACAAGGTCACCAACTATTAACTGAATAAGGCCCCACACGACCATCATAACAAACTAAAATATAGACACAACCTCACACGACCGGTACAAGTAACCACAGGGAATATACAATCTGCAAGCCTCTAAGAATACTGATAAGATGGTCGGGACAGGGCCCTGACCTACCCGTACTGTACAACAAAAGAAAAGGGATAAACCTCTAGCTATCAAGCTCTGAATGACAGGAGCTGATGACTCTGTGTGCTGGCTGGAATTACGAGGGATCGACTTCTCATCTATGAGTACCTGCAGGCAAGTAATCAGTGCCCCCAAACGGGCGTCAGTACCACTGTACCGAGTATGCAAAGAAATAACTAAACATAACTGAAAATAGACAGTAATACTGATAGTTACTGAATAACAGAAGATGGCTAAGACTGTCTGGGATGGCAGAATCTAAACTAAGCTTAACTGTACTGGAGAGAAGGTGAGAATCATACTTGTCAATGCGATGTCCTACTATCTATCAATTTAATAAATAACACATATAGCATACAAGAACCTATACCAGACCCCATAAGCCGGAAGGTACCAATCAACATGCAATCTATATACCCCTACTCGGGGCGCTATCCAAAAATAACAATTCACTCCACTCATCTAGTAACTATGAGCATCCCGCCGGCCCTCTGGGTATGCAACTTGGGCTCTCTGAGCCCCTGACTATAGTTGTATATGAGTCCGGAGGACTCTTGTAAACTGTAATCTGAGATTTATGATCTGTAATATGTAATTTGTGCTCTGGGCGCAAGCTCTTGACAGGGGTATGCTATAATGCTGATCAGTATGCTATGGGGAATGTTGCATCCCATCTTCGTCCTCTGGCGGACAGCATGCCACTCCTTGGAGTGACGTATCCTCACCCTCTGGCGGGCGAGTCGATACAGCTATTAACCCTGGGGCAGCAAGGAAGCTCTTAAGGGTGCCCACATAAAACAATCAGGTCTCTACAAGCAACAACAATCATATATAACATGTATAATAAATCTGATAATATTGTCCATGATCTGATATTCTATTCTAAATCTCTTACTGAATTAAACTGAATCTGATACTGAGTTATACTAGGTCTGGAATAATATCTCGTTGTCCGATACTAATTTACTGACTTTTATTCTGCATATGGTATAATAACTCAGACATGCTTACTGAATTCACACTGGGCATAATACTCTGCTTCTGAAACTTTCTTCTGGAATTTACTCTATTTTATTATGCTAGAATTACTAACTTACCGAAGAAACTAGCTTTACATACCTCAGTTACTGACTTCTTGGCTAACTGGTGTAGCTCGGCCAATATCCAGCTATTTCTTCCAACTGCGTTCATATTTATAGAAATTAGAACTAATTCATTAATATTCTGGAAGAAAACACTACTTTGAATATCTATATAGCCCAAACTTTGACTTATCAAAAAACAACCGAAAACTCGCTATTTCTCGGAAGTCCAGAAGGGATAAATACTCACTTTAGGGCTAGGAGTATATTGACACTAATTTGGATAAATTTCAGTTATCTTAGCTCGGTGAGACGGCGATTCGCTGGCCGAATTTCACAGAACTAACTCCGTAGGAATGCTCCGTGCAGCTCAATACCTCGCTACCCGAGGTTATTTTGAGTTTGGACCGCGTTTAACAGTGTAAACGGAAGGAATTTTAATGGAAACCTTCGTCCTCTCTGTTTCTTTACTGTTCTATGGTTTACTCACTGGAAATATTGATAATTATCACTTAAAAACCGAAGTGGGGGCTTATATACTTGGGGCTGGACCTCACCTCCGTGACACGCCAGCCAACGCGGAGGTGAGACCTCCGTGACATGTTGGCCATCGCGGAGGGGGCCTGCCCAACCTCCTCTTGCGATGATTCGACGTGGCGCTTGTCCGGTCTTTTTCCGGGCCTTTTTCTAGCATGTATGGCATTCTAAAACTCTTAACCAATATGCGAATAGGCCATCTAAGTGTCAAGAATTTACGGGGAGTAACATATATGATGTTGCTCATCTTTTATGGTACCCCTTTTCTAAGAATGTTATGATTTTCTACACAAAATTATGAAAGCATGAAAGATATGAAATTCCTTCAAATTCAGAGTTTGATGATTCCCCTTAAGTATTTACTTATCAAATTCTTCTTCTTCTTAAGTTGTTAGGGTTAAGGTCAAGAACATTATATCTATGATGAATTGCTTTCAAAATTCTATGAGTTCCTACGTATGTTTTATGATTCATTCTTGATTACTCCATGAGTCTCTATATATGTCTATGATCCTTCCGATCCTTCTATGAGTTCCATGAGTCCTCTTATGAAAAGTGTCAATTTTATGAACTATGATTTTCCTTTAAAAAAGCAGTTTTAGTGAATCCATAAACTATGAGTTTTCATCTAAAAGAGAAGTTTCAATGATTTTATGAACTATGATTTTCCTTTACAAAAGCAGTTTTAATGACTTCATGAACTATGATTTTTTCTCTAAAAGAAAAGTTTCAATGAGTTTTATGAATAATGATTTCGACATGATGACTTATGAATTTAAAGGCCATACGACAATGATGAACTATGATAATGATACGATGATGACTTATGGTGATAAGCTTGGTTTCTTAAATATGCTTTCGAGTAAATCTCGCTATGTAATAAAAAGGGAAGTAGTATTATTAATCAAAAAGGCTTCATGCTTGAAACTACCTATGCCAACGCAGGTTATGGACCGTTTTCGTTGGTTCGGGTGACTCCTTATGTGCCCCTGGTATGGGCTTTTATGGATCCTTGCTAGAAAACTATGTTATGATGTCTCATACCCCAACAAGATATGCGATGGCTTACCTGATCTGACTGAGATCAGACTCCATGTTTACATGGTGAGTTTATGCCGGTTAAATTAAGAACCTCTTAAAATGAAGTGATGAATTATGATGTAAAATTTGATTTTTGAACAAATGTCGGCCTATTGATTTCATATTCTTGACTTCCTTCATATTATGTTTATGCTTTTGGTTGTCCTTTCTATTATCAGTTATGCTTATGCTTCATTCAGCCATTTTACATGTAGTACGTTCCTATGTACTCATGTCCTGTTGCTGGATGGAGGGGGGAGGGGACTGCATTATTTTATAATGCAAGCTTAGGTACTCATACCGACAATTAAGTTGTTCGCTAGGATTCTCTTATTCAACTATTGGTGACCCCTACTTCTTTTGGGCTTAGTTACTTTGCTCAACTTTATTAGTTTTTTCTATAAGGTATGTCGGGTGCCTTGTCCCGATAAAACAGTTATTCCATTATGATAGAGGCTTCATAGATTCTTATGGTTCATGTTTATGTAAGCTTGGAAGGTCCCTTTTTATAAATTGATAATTTTTTTTTCTGATTTTTAAAGATTGAGTCTAATTAGTCCAATGATTCTTCCGCTTATGTTAGATGTATGATCTTGATTAACACTATATTATATGGTTTGCTCGGGCCAGTAATGGCATCGGGTGCCGGTCACATCTAGGTCCTAGGTCTGGGCATGACAAACTTGGTATCAGAGCATTAGGTTCATGTGTCCTAGGGAGTCTATGCAGTCGTGTCGGTAGAATCTCGTTTATCATTATGAGGGCCCTACATTATAAATAAGGGGCTACAAACATTTAAGATAAGTTTCCTATTCTTTCTTACTCTAGATCATGCAACATTATTGGAATCAAACAAGTCACATGCGGACTATAGGCAAGACTTTACTACAAACGAGACTTTTTTCCTTAAGAAAGTCTTCTAGCTATCTATCATCAGGAAAAACCTCCCAGATTGACTCAAAATAAATAAAATAATCTTACTCCTTGGAAAAGAACCGTAGCATGAAGAAAACTCTCAGAGTTTATTTAACAAAATAACTATAGCAACACAAGGCGAACTTGATAAAACATGCTCATATTCGTATTTCAATTTAAACAAGCATTTTATCCAAAAGCAAACCCATAACGGGCATAATTATACATTATAGACAATCATATTCATGCATATTTGTCACACCCCACCTTGGGGGGGTATGACGGGCACTTGGTGCCTGCTAGACTCTAGCTTTATTTCAAGAAATGAACCGGCTATATAGCGGCTGTAAATATAGCCCCCGACTGATTAGGCCTATAGCCACCTGCAATGCATAACAGCTAATCAGAACAATGACACTATAATCTGAAGCAACTGCTATTCACATTTGTGACCGACAAGGTCACTAACTATAACCAGAAGAAGGCCCCACGCGGCCAACATCAACAACTAAACACATATATACATGCACGGCCCCACACGACCGGCTCCACGACCACAGGAAAGGTCAGACTGCAAGCCTTTAGAAAGTAATAACAGAATGGTCGGGACAGGGCCCCGACCTACCCAAACTGTAATAAAAAAAAGAAATAGGAACAACCTCCGACTGTCTAGATCCGGAGGATAGGAGCTGATAACTCTGCTAACTGGATCACGAGGGATCGACTCCTCATCTCTGTGTACCTGCAGGCAAGAAATGCAGCGCCCCCACGGGCGTCAGTACCACAGGTACTGAGCATGTAAAGCAAACTGAAATAAACAACTGAAATGGGTAACAACAATAACATGACATATAAGCAGGAAGTAGCTGAGTCTATCTGACTGAGGATAACTGGGGAGAGTTTACCTATTCTGTAACTAAACTGGGCGTACCTGACGACGTGTCGTCCTACTGTCTATCAGTATCTAATGGCACATATAGATATACATATAAATACACACAATACCTGACCGACCCCCATAAGCCGGAAGGCGCCAACCAACAGAACAATCTATTTACCCCTACCCGGGTCTAAACCAACCAAAAATAAGTCACTCCACTCATCTGATAACTGTGAGCTCCTCCTACCGGCCCCCTTGGGTATGTAGCTCAGGCCTTGGCCTCTGACAATAAACTATGTCTGAGTCCGAAGACTCCTGTCTCTGGGCGCAAGCGCTCACGGGGTAATCTGCTGCTGTATCTGTAACTGAAACTGCCCCTGGGTGTAAACACACAACAGGGTAATTTTATAAAAAAATCTGTGTCTGAAACTGCCCCCGGCCACAAGCGCACACAGAGTAGTCTGCCCCTGTAAACAGGGTAATCTGGCTCTGCGCAGAGTAAACTGAACTGCCCCTGCAAGCAGGGTAATCTGGAGTGTATTATTATGGTGGTCGGCCATCATCGTCCTCTAGGCAGACGGCATCGCCCAGCTGGTGGCTGTATCTAAATCTGGTATCGACACAGCTATAACCCAGGGGCGGCGGGGATGCTAAAGGGTGCCCACATGTCACAACAAGTCTCAACATGCAAAACACATATATACAGCAAGCATGCTCAAATGAAAAATACTAATCATATTCTCTTCTTTTATTTCAAGGCCAGTCCGTACTAAACAACTGATGCTATATCCTACTTTACATTGTTTCTGATTGCTGGACTAACTGCTACCTAGCCCTTATCTGTTTATCTGATTATTGTTATCCGTGATCTAAAGTTATATCAGTTTCTAGAGCCATATCTATTTCTGGAGCTACATCTGTACCTGGAGCTATTTCTATATCTGATTACTGATCTGATTACATCTGGATATAACTCAATAACATAGAACATGCCATCTATAACTGGATATAGCTCAATAACATAAGATGTGCCATTTGTTACCGGATACAATCTCAACGAATATAATACATACTGTCTGTAATCTTGCTAATTCATTGTACTACTTTTACAATTTCCATTATGGGTATTACGTAAGAACATGCTGAGCTACTAGTTGATACCACATTACTATCTAAAATCATTTATGTACGTTGGGTATCTGTTAATAGTCTAATGGCATGTTGGTTAAGGGATTTAAAAGGCAAAAAAAAAAACTGTACGCCAAGTTTTCTAAGTGTGAGTTCTGGCTGAACTCAGTCGCCTTTTTGGGGCATATCGTGTCGGATGCTGGGGTACAGGTGGACACACAAAAAATAGAGGCGGTCAAGACATGGCCCAGACCTACCACTCCGATCGAGGTCCGCAGTTTCTTGGGTTTAGCAGGGTATTACCGAAGATTTGTTGAAGGATTCTCCACTATAGAAGCACCTCTGACAAAGCTGACACAGAAAGCAGCGAAATTTCAGTGGACGGAGGCATGTGAGCAGAGTTTTCAAGAATTGAAAAACAGATTGACCTCCGCCCCAGTACTAGCATTGCCAGAGGGAACAGATGGGTATGCGGTGTATTGCGACGCTTCAGGCTTGGGACTGGGTTGTGTGTTGATGCAGCATGGTAAGGTGATTGCTTATGCTTCCAGACAGCTGAGGAAGCACGAAAAGAACTATCCGACCCATGACCTGGAACTGGCCGCAGTGATCCACGCTCTAAAAATCTGGAGGCATTATTTGTATGGCGTTCATGTAGACATTTTTACAGATCATAAAAGCCTGCAGTATATTTTCACACAGAGGGAGTTAAATCTGCGGCAGCGTCGTTGGTTAGAATTGCTGAAAGATTATGACGTAAATATTCTCTACCACCCAGGGAGAGCTAATGTAGTAGCCGATGCCCTCAGCCGTAAGTCAATGGGGAGTTTAGCGTATTTGCTACCCGAGAAGCGGGAGTTAGCCAAGGAAATTCATCAGCTAGCTGGTTTAGCCGTTCGAGTAGTAGAAACAGAAAATAACAGAGCAGTTCGTGTCCTAGGGAGTCTGCAAGTGTGCTAAATAGAGTCTTGTCTATGGATGTGTTGTGCACCACATACTATAGGCAGGAGGCTGCGAGGCATAATAGGATAGTTACCCTTCTTTCATGCTCAGTCGTGCCTAGCACAGTACAATATAGGGTTGGTTCTTTTGAAACTTACCACCCTCTTTGTCTACAGATACCATGGCAGATCAGTGGCACCCTGCTACAGGCAGGAGATTGGATACAACGCCGGGCGAAGGCACTAGCAGGATGCCTCACTTACAGTCAGCCTGGTCTGAGGGCGATACAGAGGTGTCATCTCGACCCTCCTAGTAGTCTCCGCCTCGCTAGACACCATTTGAGGCAGCACCGCCTCCCATAGCTCCTGCACCCACTTCATCTGATCAGGAGCTACGTAGTGCTGTGGTTATGTTAACTCAGATGCTAGCTACTCAGCGTCAGCCAGTACCACCTGCAGCAGCAGAATCTCTAGGTGGGCCAGGTAGTTCCAGGGTAGAGAATTCTTGGCATTGGGACCCCCGCAGTTCACTGGGTCATATCAAGCAGAGGACCCCCAGGATTTCCTAGATCAGATGCAGAGAATTTTCCGAGTTATACATGTGACCCCCACAGAATTAGTTGAGCTGGCAGTGTTTCGGTTGCGGGACATAGCTGTATTATGGTACGAGAGTTGGGAAAGATCTCGAGGGAGAGATGTTGCCCCTCTGACCTGGTCCAGCTTCTCGGAGGCCTTCCTGGACCACTACTTACCCCGAGAGGTCAGACAGGCCCGGATGGACTAGTTTTTACACTTAGAGCAGGGGGCCAGGAGCATCCGTGAGTATTCTTTACAGTTCGACTCCTTAGCCCGCTATGCTCCAGCATTTGTGGACACCATGTCGTCTAGAGTCCATCGCTTTATTATGGGCCTGAATTCAGATTACATAGAGACATGCATGATGGCTACTTTGAGAGAGGACATGGACATAGCCAGGGTACAGGCCTTCGCACAGACAATTGAGGGCCTGAGACAGCGGCAGCGGGGCTAAATCTAAGAAATCAGAATACAAATAGTATTTTCAGATCAAACATGCTTGCTATACGTGATTATTGTTTGTTGAGACCTGTTTGTGCTATAGTGTGAGGCTTGCCTTAGGCAAATCCCACATCGGTTGGGGAGGAGAACGAAGAGTGCTTTATAAGTGTTTGGATACCTCTCCCTTGTAGACGCGTTTTAAAACAGTGAGGGGGTGAGCCCCAAAGCGGACAATTTCTACAAGCGGCGGTCTGGGGTGTTACAGTTGGTATCAGAGCCGGTGTCGGGCCGGTGGTGGGGCAAACCTCAGCGAGGACGCTGAGTCCTAATGGGGGGTGAGTGTGAGGCTTGCCTTAGGAAAATTCCACATCGATTGGGGAGGAGAATGAAGAGTGTTTTATAAGTGCTTGGATACCTCTCCCTTGTAGACGCGTTTTAAAACCGTGAGGGGGTGAGCCCCAAAGCAGACAATTTCTACAAGCGGCGGTCTGGGGTGTTACAATATTATCACTATCCCACCACACTTCTAGCTACCCCACCCATAAAATAATATGTTTATTATCCCCAATACATACAAAATTGAAAGTAAAAGAGGATAGAAGCGCTCTGATCTGCCTGGGTCAAAGAGACCTCAAGAATTTTTCCCAAGCCTTTGGTGTGATTGGCCTTTTTAGATTGGGCCATAGCAATTGGGACTATGGTAGGAGTGGCGATGTCTTCCATCTCTCGGACACGTGAACTAAGGCTTGTGCCCACTAACCATGCTGTCAGGTCATCTATGAAGGGTTGCTAGACATCTGCACCTCTCCTTCTCATTTATGCCTTTTATCCTATGCACATCCTCGAAAGGCTCCTCATCTGTCTCTACCCTCTCATCCTCTAAATCCTCTTCTTCTGGAATAGGAGTGTTGAAGATATTCAAATTAGGTTGTATCTGTTGTATGCCCAACTTCACCCTGCCCATATCTGCTAAAAGTGCAGCAATAACTTCCCCCGCACCAATACTCTCAAGAGCGGACAACCTTTTATCTAGATTATGAATCAAAGTGTGTACTGGAACAAGTGTATTATTAATGGCTCTCTTGATCATGTCAAGGATGTGCTCGATCAGGGAGTTAAGCTTTGTGTTATTCCGTGTAGTCATTTTTGCAACCTGAACCATCCGGGCTGCGGAGAGTGACTGTATCAGCTATAGTGTAACTGATGGAGCAGAGGAGGACGACGACATTTTTGATGAGGGGTGTGTTTGTGCATCGATGGCTATGTCACCCCCTGAGTGTATTTCAAGAGTCATAGCTGCCTCTGAGAAATGAATGATGACTGGATCATGCTTTCTCTTTTTGAGCTTTGGGTTTATCTCATCCTGAATCTTTATAATGTCTACGATCTGATTCGCTTACTAATATTCAACAATTCTTGTTATCTTAGGGACACAATATCGCGACGTAGTTTGGTGATCAACATTGGAAAGGGTAGGGATGTATATGCCTGTCGAGCTCAATCCCTTATCTCAAGGGAAATGATGTCACCCATATTGATATGCACACCCACCATGATACAAGCGATAAGAATCGCTCGGGTGCCAGGATCTTATTATCATTCTTGGAAGGGGTCAATCTGGAATATACAAATCCTAGCCAATGCTTGGCATGAATATTGAGGTCAGTCTTGTGAATTAGCTCGACATCAGTGGCCCAATATGGTGTACCTACTGCTATCAAGGATGCAACCCAAGTATAGTGGTCCTCGGGATTTTCCAGTTTGGCCAGGTAGTCTGTTGCATTTGCTGCATCATCATCATTGAAGTAAACCATGTTAATGGCTTTTGAGGTACAGTCTACTCGGACCCTCTGTACTTGCACACTCTCGAGGCATGGGTGAGATCTTAAGGGATCAGTGTCTTTTTTATGCTTCTGAGCAGCCCCATATGTAACATAGAATTTTTAAACTATCTATGGGCAGAATCGGCCAAGTGCCACAGTGAATATCTGTTAATCCCTCTCCCTTATCTGTTGTAAAATCACTGAGAAATCTTGTTCTATCCCATTCAAGTTGAACTGTTTCTCCTCATTGAAGTTCCTGTTTTGAGTCCCTTCAAAGAACTTCCCTTTCATGCCAAGGATAATATTGAAACGGAGAGCATTTTCCCCTTTCTTTCTATGGAGTTCATCTCATCTTTATTCATCCTCTTTTGTCTTGCAAAGGGTTTCCTCTATTCCGGGGTTTGAACTGAACTCTAAGTCTACCAACCTTTTCTTCTTTGCTTTTCCCTTTTCTTTAGGGTCACCTTGTTTTGCTGTGCAAGGATGAGAGATTCTTCGTGAAGCCATCCTAAAAAAGTAATCATTTTTCAATACAAGACAAGCTAATTATTTTACATATCATTTGGCACTGCTTTGGTTTCATGGTGGATATGGGTCTATGTCTTTAGAAACGTGTCCCTGATTCCATCGCGGAAGCAAGGCGGACAAGTTGGTTCATTCTATATGTATCTGCGGTAGACACGCGGGTTGCGTCTCTTGCATTTCCATTATGGAGGCAATGAGTGATCCTAATCCTTTCTGGTAGGTATCAACGTCCTAACACGTGGCCACGTCTCACGAGATGTGGTCCGCGAATCAAATGCATTGCCTGCAAGTCCCTTCGACTTGTTCATTCCTACTTCCAACTTTTTGACATCAAACCAAGGGCGGGCAACTCAATTTAAGGCTCGTAGAGTCTCATTATATGATTGAGATGCCCTCATATTCACCCCATCACAATGCATGCCCTTCTAACTAACCCAAGTTGAGCCTACTCACACTTTGGCAATAAGAACATCCTCTCAAACATTTCATCAAACACGCGGTGGGCTTGAGATTAAGTTGAGTTATTTCTTTGAATTATATACGTACAATCTACCACCTATGTTCCACTTATGCCTACATACATACTACAACAGTTGGAGCTGTAGCTGATTCACATATCATCCCAAATGACCCCTAGACATTATGATTCAATACAACTTAGTGCAAAGTAGGAGAGGGTTATATCTTTCATACCTAGTGTTCTCGATGATGAAATCAACTTTAGAGCTTGACTTGAGGGATGGGGAGGTATGGAGAGGGAGGGAAAGTAGAGGAGAGTATGGAGAGGTATTTGTGGGTGTGTGCGGTGTTCGTGGGAGAGAAGGAGAAAAATTTGAGAGAAGAGAGAGAAGAAGAAAGGGAAAGGGAGGTCCTTTATTGTAAAGTTTAACGGTCTAATATAATTTTTATATACATTTATATTACACGCACGCACATACACCTATGGTAACAATAAAATAAAAAAATATTTATATTTGGAAAAACTTGAGGCACGGATGCACTTTAACCAAATGCAGGCCACATAAGCTCCGCGCCTCTCGGATTTGTAAGATCCCAACGGGTTTCTTTCTGGATGAAGGCCTGGTGAAAATACAGTTGCTCGCGTATTGGATGCAGAAGTCGTCTCATTTTTTAACTATTTCTGGAAGAAAATGCATTTGATCCATATTTCGTGATTGCTGAAATGTGGTCCGCATTTTAGTCGCATCTGCTTATGGGTAATTCTATAGAACTGTTTCAAGTTTAGGCTTACAATTTCACCATCAACGGTCGTATTCTCTCATATGTGGCCCAAGTTTCATGGTACTTTGCTTTCATTTCTGCATTAAGTGGTTTTAGCCGTCTTGGTTAGCTTTCTTGGTCTTTGTTTGGTTGAAAACCGCTCTTGACCTTTTCATCTCACACAAAACTGTGGAATAAGGAATAACACCATAAGATGCATATCTTTTAATATAAAGCGAGCAATAATTTTAAACAAAATCAAAAGATAAGTAGGTACTATATCCACTTATCAAGGAGCAACACATTTAGTAAGATTGAAAAACAAATGTGATGACTCTAAAATATTAATGTCATTATTGGTGTCGGACATTCTATAATATGCATGCCATATCCAAATGTTGGAGATCCATTATGACTAGCATATTGTCCAGCCCATGCTGTTGGATAATTTTTTCATCTCCAATGCATGCAATCTAGACTACCTAGTATTCCTAGAAAACTACACTACTCACCGATGTGAAAAAGCCTTGCAACATCATTGGCCGCTAGGGATCTCAAATATTGCGCGCTGAAAACCTCTACGATAGCTCAACAAAATCACTTCATGCTTTCAATTGTAATTGACTCTCCAATTTTTACATATTCTCTAGTGGCATCCGTTGGCAAACTATATGCAAACATTCTAAACACAACTGTGATTTCTTGTAGAGTTAGATAATGCAAATTTACCCATCGCATAAGAACTATCCTATTATTATCCGACGATTAAGATCAAGATAAAATCTATCCTATTATTATTTAGTTAATAATTGTGTGTACTTTATCTCTAGACATTGAAGAATGTATAGAGATATATTACCTAAAAATAAATTTAAGATAAGGATGAAATCCATCCGTTGAGATTAGGATGAAATCCATCCGACGGTATGATATCAAGATAAAATCTATCCTATTATTATCCGCTCAATAATTGTGTCTACTTTATCTCTGCACATTAAAGAATGTATAGAGATATTTTACCTAAAGATAAATTTGAGATAAGGAAAAAATTCATACGACTGTTGAGATTAGGATGAAATCCATCCAACAGTAGAGATCAAGATGAAATCTAAGTATATATTATGTCAATTTTTTACTCCACGGAGTTGACTTTTATTTTACTTTAATCATATAATTCATTTTTCTTCTAATCACTTGCGAAAAATGTCCACTCGATCTATAGGATACTTTATCAATGAAGATATGCATTATTCCAAGTTTATTTAGATATTTCTCAAGATACAATAATGGGTGTACATCAATCTGGAGATAATTTTTGGGGTCTAATGGAAGAAGCATACAATAATGCAAAGGATGAGTGGGAATATTGCAATAAAAGATTGGTGCTATCTCGAATTCAAATTATTGAGAAGGCTATAAGAAAATTAAATGGTTGTGTACATCAAATTGAAAATTTGCATCCTAATGGTGCTTCAGATAAAGATATTGTGAGTATTTATATTTTACTTACTTTTACTTTATCTATATATATTTACTAACAGTTTTCCTTTAATTTTTTTAAAAATATTACAGATTAATCAAGCAAAATATTTACTTATGCAAGATTTGAACTGCAAAAAGGTTTTAAATTTGATTATGTGTGTGATACGTGGAAAGATTTTGAGAAGTTTAACGATGTCAATGCTGAAAGAAAAAAATTCGAAAACAAGGCTCTTCTTATATATCATCGGAGTTTGAGACGTCTACTCCTGATTCACATCTAGTATCATCTCCTAACTTATCATCATTTTCACTAAATTAGAATAAGAATGTTGCATGTGATTCCACATCATCAAAATAACATATTGGGATGAAGAAAGCAAAAATAAAGAAAAAAATTCGATGAAGGATTTTCATCTGCTATGAAAATGGTCCAATCAGAAAATAATCGGCTTGTTGAGTTATTGAAAAAGTCAAGTGCAGACAAAGAGTGAGATATGAATATAAAAGATAGAACTTTGAAACTAAAAGAATTTAAAGAAGAAAATAAACTTTTATTGTCCAATTTAGATTTTATTGATGATCCAAATATTTGTGAATTTATTCAGCAAGAATAAAATGAATAATGGATAAAAGAAGTCAATAATTTCAATAGCCACAATCACAACAATCCTCTGTCCATACACTCAATATTTTAATGATATTGGTGGATCTGAAATTGAACTATCAGAGTACTAAATTATTATTATAATTTTCTAAATTGTTATGTTATTTAATATATTTTCAATATTAATCTATGTCAGTCACCACTTTAATCAAATATTTATTTTTATGTTATTTAATAAATATTGTGTCATTTATTAACAACATATTATATTTTATATTTGCACTTCTCATTTTGTGATGGTTACAATTTTTTATATAATTATAACTTATGATAAAATTAATTTACAATATTATATAAAAATAATATATACAAAAATTAATTTATAAAAATGATACACCAGAATAAAGATGTTAAATTAATATTATAAAGATATTACATAAAAAAATAACTGGGTATATAAGGGATCTAAATAAAAAATAAAACTTACAATATGTTAAATTAAAAATTTATATAATAAAAAAATAATAAAATATTAATAAATAGTGTTACACTAAATTGGTATGACACTATTCACACCAAAATGGTGTTGAGTTGGAGCACCAAAACACCATATTACATCGAAATAGAATTTGATGTAATATTTAGTTTAAGGTCAGAGATGGCCTAACAAAAGGTATCAATTTACTAAATGAATTAAAAAGGATAAATTGGTCTGATCAAATATTTTAAATTAATGATAAAGATAAAAAGTATTACCAAAAAAGGTAAGGAAAATAATTGTAATATTATAAATTATAAGGGTAATTAGTATCATAAAATCAAACTTGGAGGAGGTATATGAAATTATCTCTAAATTAAAATAAATATGTACACGAAAAAGGGTTATGAATGTCCTCCATTGATAGTTTGATCTAAGAATGCTTCTTCCGCTAGTTTGGTCCAAAAAAAATCCATATCATTAATAGTTTGATCTAAAAATGTCTCTATTGTTGTTTTTGGATCAAAAATATCATTTTTCTGATAATATATTGTTTCTTTTATTTTTAAACACATTCTTTTCCTAATATTATTTTTAAAGAATCCTTTTTCTTATTTCTTTTCTTTTAAAATTGTTTTTACTAATAAAAAAGTGAAAAATAATCTTTTTTCCTTCTCCTTTTCATTTTATCAATTAAAATAAAATAACTCAATGTACCTTTTTAAATTGATACTATATGTTATCTATATAAGATCATACTAAGTTAATAACCTCATCATTAATTTTATTTTATTTTTATTGTATATAATCATAAAATTCTTTTTCCTAATAAAATAGAAGATATATATTTTTATTTCTTAATCTTTTTAAAAATTAAGTATGATAAGCATTTGCTAATATATTCTTTGTTTTTAAAGTTAAAATGAAAAAAGAGGATCAACAATAATTTTTATTTTAAAAATATTTTATAATTTGAAGCAATGTAATAAATTTCATATGTTATGATATTATGATTGTTATATCTCAACTTTAAATTCAAGAATTATATTAACAAATATGTATCTTTCTTCAATTCGAATAAGGTTTAAAAATAAAAATATTTTGTATTTTCTTTTTAAAAAATTATCGTTTTCTAAAAGAAAATGAATAATGAGTTAGTATGATCTTATATATATAAAAATTAGTTATGAGTTATGATATTTTTATTAGGAAAAGAATTTATTTAATATCTATTAGAAAAAATATATTTTTAACACAAAAATAAAAATATAATTGTTCTTGAATCGAAATATTAAAGATTGAATTATTTTTGAATTAAATTATTAAGGAAGAATATTTTTATTTAATTTTACTTAATTTAAAAGACATCTTTGACATCAAATATATATAGATTGAACATAGTCTGATGTTTTAAGCCTTTCCCCTGCATCCACATTGTTGTCATCGAAACTCGACTACATCTTTCCTTCTCCTCCAACACCCCCACCCCCCACTCCAACCCCACCCGTAGCCATGCAAGCTATCCAATCTTCATCCCTCCGCCCTTCTCCGGTCGACCCATTTCTCAAAAGCACACCCCAATTCACCAATGTAAAGCCATTGAGAGCCAAAAAGATCCCCTTTATCTCAGCTTCATCCACCACTGTTTCAGCTCCCACGCGGGAGAAAGACCCCAAGAAGCGTGTTGTTATAACTGGCATGGGTCTTGTTTCTGTGTTTGGGAACGATGTTGATGCCTATTATGATAAGCTTTTGGCTGGTGAAAGTGGGATTACTCTCATTGATCGATTTGATGCCTCTAAGTTCCCCACTAGATTTGGTGGACAAATTCGTGGCTTTAAAGCTGAAGGTTATATTGATGGTAAGAATGATAGAAGGCTTGATGATTGTCTCAGATATTGCATTGTTGCTGGGAAAAAAGCTCTTGAAAATGCGGATCTTGGTAGCGACAGAGATAAAAAGGTTCCAATCTCTTGCTTTCATTGTGCGTGCAGCAGTTTTAAGTTCTTGAATTTGTTTTGTCTGGCTGATATAAAGTGGGGCTTTCTGTGATATGTTGTTTTTGTATTTTGACTCATTCTATGGGAATTTATGGGCTAGATTTTTTGGTTAATCTTTTTTCTCTCTTCAAGTAAAGTTGCTTTTTTGTTGCACTCCATCTTTAGCTTTTGAATTTTCTTTGTAATTGTGTTCAGTTGGGCTTGTGCGATATGTTTGATTGATACTTTTACCCTGGCATCTGTGGAATATAGATTATGGGTGCTCAATTTTTATTTTATTTTGCAATTGGGCTTGCTTGATGTCTTTGCTGGTGGTATTACCTTTTTTGTATTGTTATTGCTTTTGCTCTTTCCCCCTTTTATGGAAAATTTTGAAATTTGATTGATAGCAAAACAAAATCATTTGGTTAACTAACATTGTTGGAAGAATTAGAGAAGGTAACTGAATGGACAAAAAGTATCCATGTCTAGCTTTCCTCTAATAAAATGGATATTTAGGTAATCCATGCCCAACAACATTTACCGGAATACTTAAGTAGATTCATCCGATGGAAGGGGCATCTCCAAGGTGTCTTTACAGTCGGAAGTTGCTACAGTTTGTTGGAATCAAGCAACGACCGGGTTTCTTGGCCTTGGAAAAAGATCTGGTTTAGCAAGGCTCCTTTGAAGGTCTCCTGCTTGGATTGTGTCTAGGGAAGCTTGTCTCACTCATTCCAGCCTTCAAAAGAGGGGATTTTAGCTTTCAGTAGGTGTCCATCAGTTTTGATGCATGTTTTTGGCTATATTTGGCATTATTTGGACCATGCCAAGTTCTGTTTTTGAGCTACTGCAATGCTAGAACAAAGAGGGGCTGTGCAAGAAATTGCGAAAGACTTGGTGGACTGTATGGCTTGAAAGAAAATAGCAGCATTTTTTAAGGCAACAGAAGGAACATACATAGCCTTGAATAAAGATGTATATTTTGCTAGCTTTTTGGTGCAACATGGTTATTGTACACGATGAAGATGCAATCCTAGATACCATAGAACATTTGCACAATCTGTAATTCTGTTTTGTGGCACTGGCTTAGTGCAAGATCTACTTTATTTTAGAATAAAGTCCTTGATTACTTATCAAAGAAAAAAAGCATGGACCAAACTACTCACGCTCAGCAAGTTATGTTTATATAATATATTACCAACGATGATTTCAGCAACCCAAGGAGGAGTTATTGTCTGAAATATCTACTTTAGATTTAAAATATTACCTTGTTCTAACCTTTTGAACAACAATAGAGATGGACATTATCACAAGTCTCTATGTCATGATCTTTATGCTTACATTAAATTAAAGTCTTCAATTTAGTTGTGAAAGACCAGAATGAATTATACCTCTTCATCAGTCATTCTGGATTGTTCAATAATCAAAGTCCGCTACCTCCTTCTCAGTATGTAGAGGTTTACCATACAAGCATCACATATTGCATATTGTTTACAAAATTTATTGAGAGTAAAAATTTCCCAGTGACCTCCTGGCTGGATGGTCTACGAAACTTTAGTTGCTGTTCAGACAGTTTCCCACTGCATGTATATGGTATATGTAGTCCTACGACTATTTTAGATATGTTCTCATATATTGGTAATCTTTGGCGTCTCCATGGATATCAGCTTGTTGTCTCCATTTGTTTCATTCATCAGCCATTTGTAACTCTAGGTGCTACATCTACCTCCACTATGCTGCTACCATAAAACTTGTTCTTGATTAGCAAACTAGGGCAGTGGGAGCCAAGATTGGAGTTGAGGCTCCAATAGGACTTCCTTTGGCGGTACTAACTTACCTTCTTACTTTTCGCTCTTTCCATGCTTTTTGGTAGTGGACCATATGCTTGCTAGTCTATTCTTTTCCATGAATCTTCCCCAAATTTTAGAACTTCGCACTTATTATCCTCCAGTTTTGCTTTTACTTTTTTAATATTTGAAATCTATGGAATATGGAATAGACCCCAGCTGTTGTGATGTCGGAACTTCACTCCATGAACTAAATGCAACAACATCCTCTGGTCTCTTATCTTCTGATTTTGTGCTTTGACGTTTTTTCATTTTTTTCCTGCCTAAACTTTCTGTGAGTGATTTAAAATAGTCGAAACTAACGGTCTTAGCAATGAAAATTTGTCCGCCATTGATCCTTTTAGTTACTGCATTCTTTGTGCTATTTTGACTGCAGATTGATAAGGAGCGAGCTGGTGTTTTAGTAGGAACAGGAATGGGTGGTCTTACAGTTTTTTCAGACGGCGTCCAAGCCTTAATCGAAAAGGGTCACAGGAAAATTACTCCATTTTTCATACCATATGCCATAACAAATATGGGGTCGGCCTTGCTTGCAATTGATATTGGTTTCATGGGACCGAACTACTCAATTTCAACTGCTTGTGCTACCTCCAATTATTGTTTCTATGCTGCTGCAAATCACATTCGTCGAGGTGAAGCTGATTTGATGATAGCTGGTGGAACTGAAGCTGCCATAATTCCTATTGGGTTAGGAGGTTTTGTGGCATGCAGAGCTTTGTCTCAAAGAAATGATGATCCACAAACTGCTTCTAGACCGTGGGACAAAGATAGAGACGGCTTTGTTATGGGAGAGGGAGCTGGAGTGTTGGTAAGTTTGCTTAAGTGTTGATTAAAATTTGATGACAAGAACATCCTCTAAGCTTTCTATCCATGTTGGATCAAGGTTTTGTGTTGTCCATAGTACTGTTTTTTAAACAATTGATGTTTCTTTCCTTCATGAAATAATTAAATATGTTAAGAAAATGAAAATTGGGCCTAATTCAACCCCAGAGCGCTCATGAGGTAGGGATTTCCTAAGACTATATAACGAGACAGCAACCTATTTCCTCCAATGTGGAACGCTTGCATAAACTGCTTTTAGAAAAAATCGTAAGTGCTCTTTCATTGCATGGTGAAGCACAGTTTTGGACAACCACTGCCTTATCATATCACTCTCATATAACATGATCACCTTTGGGAATACATCATGACAATTGGATGGAGTTGTTGACAGGTGATGGAAAGTTTGGAGCATGCAATGAAACGAGGAGCACCCATAATTGCAGAATACTTGGGTGGTGCAGTAAATTGTGATGCTTATCACATGACTGACCCTAGAGCCGATGGACTTGGTGTTTCTTCATGTATCCTTAGTAGCCTTGAAGATGCTGGGGTGTCACCAGAAGAGGTATTTTTGGTTCTACCTCCACTCATTTGATGTTCTTCTTTTGTTATGTTTATCCAATATAAATTAGGTCATAATCTGTTGTCCTTCAGCCACCAAATCCAACATCTGTACTATCATACTTCCCCTTTCTTGAGCTTTTCTTCGTTAGGCAAAGAGTAATGGAGAGAGAAAATATAGTGGTGACATCAATAATATGTTTTATTATGAGACATGGACCTTGTTTGGGGTTTCTATTTTACGTTGTTCTTCTCTAGGAAGTGTAGGACTCAATTTTTCTAACTTGTTTTTTGAGTAGTCTGATAGAACACATGTAGCATCTGAGCTTGTTCTACATCTCCTTAGTGATATTTAGTGCCTTGTTTCTTATATAAGTAAATAAGGTTATACTGACAATATCGTGAAACCTTTTGTACATAAACAGTAAACAAGGAGAGCATTCTAACGAGAAAGTCAGATTCCAAAGTTCCACATCCAAAAAGATATAAGAAAATCAGATTCCAAAATGCTATCCGGTCATCTATACAGGAGGTGTTCTGAATCTTTGTTTAAAAAAAAGAGTGGGCGGGGGATGGGGACTGGATCACTGAATTTTCTTCTCCCTTGGAGGTGCACCTATTCCTTTCCTTGTTCTGTTTCTATGATATTGATCATTAACTTGTAGTTTTAAAAAGATGGAGATGAAACAAAATGAATGAAAGGTTGAATAGCAGTTTGTTTGGTTGGTCATTTAGATCTTTATCTAGGATGGTCTTCAGTTGTGATTTAGAACCTAAGTTGCTCGGACTCTTCATTTCCGGTGCCGCACCCATGTCGACACGACGTAGGCATGGGTGTGGGTGTGGGATCTGTACCGGATCTAGTCAACCGATTTTGGGTACTTTGACCAAAGTCGATGGAGTAATTTGGGACAGATACAATGAATTCTGTAGTCAAAACAAAAGCTAAGGTCAAATTGAAGAAATTGGAATACCTTGTATATAGAAATTTCTGTGTCGGTCCTTCTGGGATTCTCCTCTTGTTTAATATTTTCTCCGCAGAATAGTTTTTCACCTAATGTAATTCTGTAGTCAAAACAAAAGCTAAGGTCAAATTGAAGAAATTGGAATACCTTGTATATAGAAATTTTTGTGTCGATCCTTCTGGGATTCTCCTCTTGTTTAATATTTTCTCCACAGAATAGCTTTCACCTAATGTCTCATACTTTAGATATTTTTTGCTATTATAGATATTTGAATTATTTTTAGCCGAATCTCTGCACCTGTAGTCGTACCTGGATCTATACCCCAAATCTGAAGATTTAGATCATGAATGATCCAACCTCTAGATCCGCACTAGTATTGGACACCCTTTCTCGAGTCTGAGTAACTTTAGAACTTTGTTTAGATACTTCAAACACTATGACGTTAGTCATTATCTGTGAGGAGTAGAGAATATATTGTTAAAACTGCCCATAAAAGTTTGGTGGTTAGTTTGATTAGTCAACTGGTCTCTCCTTTTTGTTTATTTTCAGGTTAATTACATAAATGCTCATGCAACTTCCACACTAGTTGGTGATCTAGCTGAGGTGAACGCTATTAAGAAGGTATTCAAGAACACTTCAGGGATCAAAATGAATGCAACCAAGGTAACCTTCTCACGTCATTATGCACACGTCATTATGCATCTTTTAGTAATTTCTTTCATTGATGTGAACTATCTTGGAATATTGGCAATTTTTTGATCCTTCAAAGTTTGTCATTTTCCGTTCTTTCAGTCCATGATAGGCCACTGCCTGGGTGCTGCTGGTGGCCTGGAAGCTATTGCAACAGTTAAAGCCATTACAACTGGCTGGCTGCATCCTTCCATAAATCAATTCGTATGTTATTTTTCTCTTTGGGAACTTAAATTTCACAATTATTGACTCCTATGCTCATTCTTAATTTGCATATCTCCTGTTATTGCGAATTATGCAGAACCCTGAGCCTTCAGTTGAGTTCGATACTGTTCCAAACAAGAAACAGCAGCACGAGATCAATGTTGGTAAGAGAATGCTTTTACTTTTGACGACATCTAATCTTTTTTCCGAAATGTAAATGAACATGTGAATGCTCGAACATGTTTCCTAACATTTTTTGTTTTCCATCTGCAGCAATCTCGAATTCATTTGGTTTTGGTGGTCACAACTCTGTTGTCGTGTTTTCTGAATTCAAGCCTTGAGAGTCAGCTTAGTATAGCAAGAGCAACCTTCTGCTTCTGAGGCCTAATTTAGTGTGGTTCGACACAGCAAATGCTAAGCAAGTGGACAGGAGCAATTTGACTTTTTTTCTGGTCTTTTTCCTCCTTTAGATTATTGGATGTTTTCAGGCAGCAACCAGTTTTGAATTATGTAAGAGCTAGAAAAGACACTATGGTAATTTGAGGTTGTTGAGAGCATTGTCAGCAATTTGCTTAAATGATCTCAATAGTTATTATTCTTGAGCAAGTCCTCTCACTTAACAATAACCCAGAAAAAAAAGGAAAAAATTATAGCCAGAAATGAGAAATGGTGACCAAGTTGTATCAGCATTTATACTCAAAAGCCCCAATTTTTTAATAGAGAAAACACATAAAATTCCTTCTGAATTTGTGCGCTAAATTTATTTTAGCATTTTAATTTTACGGGGCTTATGTGAAAAATGAAAGCGCGTAATTTAAAAAAACAGCTGGGCCCATTCATATAATAAAATATAGAAATAACTTCTTTTCATCCACTACTTACCCAATTCTATCTTCTTTTTCATCCCCCTTTCTCCATCTTAATTCAAATCTGTCCAATCCTTCTTTGAAATCCCTTAACCCCACCTCCCCCCTCCCCCCCCCCCCCCCCCCCACACACAAAATACACTTATCTATTATTTTTTTTACTTTGTAATTTGAAGATTTAATTTTTTTGAAAATTTTTTAGATTTTCTTAAAAAAATAAAAACACCCAATGAAGAAAAACAACTTTCATTTTTATTGAATTAATTAATGTATAAAAGCATAAGTAAGAAAAAGAAAATATTTGAAAAACAAGAAGAAACGAAAAACATACAAAAAGAAATCATAATTTAGACAATTTTCGACATGGAACTGATGTGGTGCTGATGTGGCAATGACATGGCACGTGTATAATACACTTCACATTGTGAAACTGATATTATACTGTTAGAATGATATTTACTAGATTTCAAAGGGATAAAAATTTACCTGTAAAGTTAAAATGCTAAAATAAATTTAATGTACAAATTCAGAAGGAATTTTATGTGTTTTATATGACGAAAGAACTCAACTTCTCACGTCCATACTCCCTCCCCGGCACTTTACTTTCTCGTCCTTATTAAAATTAAATAATTTAAAATAATTATTATTTTAAAACATTAAAATTTAATTGGATATATTTTTCTCGTTTTGTAATAGTTGTCCAGAATGTTATCTTTTCGCCAATATATGTGACATGAAATTTGTTGAAGATTTGCAATATTTCCTCTCGTTACTCTCTCAACTCAAACATAATTTTTTTTATTGGGTTAATTGAATCGGGTATATATATTAAGTCGGGTAGAAAAATTATATTTAGAAAAAATTTTAACTATGACAAAAATACATCCACATAGATGCCCACGTGAGATAATAAAGGTGGCGACATGGGACTTAACAGAATATAATATGCCCAAAGTTGAATGGTAAGAGCAAACATATTAAAATAATATGACAAAGGATAAATATAACAAAAAAAAGGGGGATAAATATAACCTTTTTCTGAGAGTACACGGACAACTATAACCATTTTCTGTTATTTAAAACAATAAGAAAAAATTAAAAATTCCACTTATTATAAAAACGAGGAAAGTACATAAATAATTAAATCCTACGTAACTACTTATACATATTATTAATACGTGCATAACTCCGACCATCAACAAAACGATCCTAGGTGGTTTCCAATCTTGATAACCCTATATGATTTGTGATTCTTTATTGCTTAAAAGAAGATGAAAACGTTGGAAGTGAAATGAGAAAGTGGTTGGCAGAGTTTGCCACTTGCCATCCCACATCGCTTCTTTACTGAAAGTCGTATGCATTTATATAGAATGCTTAAGGTGCTCGTGCTTATGTTTGTAGAATGGAGAGCGTTCGGGCTTTACCTGTTATCACACACATTCCGGTTAAGGCTATCCACTTCGGTGGATCTAATCCAAATTTTTTTTTCATCTTTGGAGTTGTGTTTTGATTCGCTCTGTATCAGTGTATTAATTTGCTTTAATACAAAATAAAAAGATACAAAGCGAATTGATATACTATATTATAAGTTATTTTTAAAGTAAATTATTACTACATTTAATAATTAAATTAAATTATTATTCTGATGGATAATTAGGATTCAAAATATTATAAGCTCTCAAATTTTTTCAAAAAAAAGAGAGTAGGGGAAGTAAATTTGAGCATCTAGAAATGTTTTCTAGAAGGCCTAGTTTGATAAAAGAGATTTAAATATGTATTTTGCGGATAACGTAATCTCTCCAAGTGCCAATATATGGTGGTATTAAGGAGAGTTCGGAACCTAAGTAACGTGAAAAAACATAAAATTGATCAAAATAATAAACGAAATAAGGTTTTTATTTTTAACATATCTTGCATAAACGGACAAGGCTTTAATGGCTGTTAAGGTGTATGGATTCATACAACGTACTAATTTAGTGCGCTATATGAGTCATTAAACCTAGGCAGACTCTATTTCTGCCTCAGTTTATCTCCATCTTTAAATTTTTTCTCTTCCTTCGTATTTTGTTGAAAGATTAATCATGTCTCATGAGTCCGGAACCTCAATGTTTTCTATACAACTTGATATTTTGTGTGAGATCATTATAGGATCAACACATTAACGACCCCCAAAAATTCAGGTCATAGACTTTGAGGGTTGTAATATATGGAAAGTAAGATTTTTTGTTACTTTTTTTAGAACAAAAAAATATAGATTACATATGTTAATTTCAAATATTAAAATTTTATTTATTAATTTTTGTAGGTTAAATGGTAGATGGGACTATTTTCAATGGGGAGATAATTTTCGACAAAGAGAAGACCTCCCTTGATGGAGTTTCAACTACTTCACAAAACAATGTGAAGTCTAGTATACAGTCTAACTTGAATGAAGTTGAAGAAGATAGGGATCTAGTTAGGTCCTTGATAAGGGACACTCTACATGAGAGACATGTTTGAGAGAAAAACTGAATGAAAATGAGAAAACAATCAATCGTTTGAGACTGATTTGTGGTCTCTTGTCATCGTTTTTATTTTGAAAATGTTGCATAGTTGATTAGGTTTATTAGATTTTATGCATTTTTTTAATTGTAGTCACACTTTTATGTATTATGCATTTTTTACATATTATTTTAATATACCGTGTAATCGATTTTTCGAATTCTAATATAGTTTTTATGTATTTTCTATGAAAATATAAAATATTGTTTTTATGTTTTATGTATTTTCTATGTATATAATATTTGTCAATTGTAATATGTTTAAATAATAAAAATAATATAAGAATAAACTTAAAATTAAACTCTCCAATTTTCTTAGATTAATGACATTATCATTAATTAAATATATAAATACAATCATCAAGATAGAAGTTCCCAATATCGTCCTCACATGAATAACGTGGGTTTCTTAAGACACTTGCTTTTATCATAGATGTTAGTTCCCTATTGGTTGATGATGTTTGTTCCTTGGCCAACTTGAGCATGTAAAATCTACAACTATCTTGATAGCATTAAGTTGTTTTCTTTCATAACCCTCTTTACTGCCAACTCGCAAGACTCTTGATTAGTTCTAGGCATGATCATAGAGAACTTTGTTGAAATGGGAACTCCGAGACTTTTCAAGTCACGAATAAGACGTTGTGACTCGGCGTACTGATTAACCATTCGCTATGTAAATCACAATAATATTCACGTGAATCTAAAAAATTCACCTCCCAAAAATCGTCATTATGTTGTATTAGAAGGTGAGACTTTTATTCATCTTACTCAAATTCACTGTTATCAAGTGAGAAATCATTGAAATAACTGGTATGATTTCAGTTGTCATCATTACTGTCATTTGGATCTTTTGGAAAAAAATACTAATCAATTTGTATTATCATTTGATGTTAAAAGGCTAATATTTTTTTTTTAATTTTACTAATCAATTTATACCGGGTAACTCTGTCTTTTAAGGTTAGGACAAATGAGAAGAAACCACCTAGTATTTTAGTCTTTACTGGGATTTGAATTTGAGACCTAATGGTTCTCAATCCACTTCATTGACCATTAGGCCACACCCTGGTGTAATGAAAGTCTACTTATAGAGTTGCAAAACTCAATGTTCATGGGGTCATAGCTGACGTCAGTATGACTCCATGTACTTTATGAATAACAAATATTAACTAGATCACGAGACATCCCGCAAATCCGAATTCCACTTGTATGTGACGATGTAACCATGTTGACTATATTCAGTCCTAATGATACGCATTTTCATCTGATTATTTTCTTCGTGAAAATGATTTAGAGCAAACTTTAACTTTTATAGTGTACTACACACTATTAATGTAGCACGACTTTTTGGGCATTTAAGTCCTAATTCCCTCAAGTTTTATTCTAGTCCTCAGCCTTCGTAATGCGCCAATCCCATTCAGATGTCATTATATTATCGTAATGTTGATTGTATCTCTCATTTGAATAATTTAAATATTCAAATTCTTCACTCAATTTCATGTCTAACTGTTACTTTGAATTCGTCTCTGTGTGAGAAAGAAGTAATAATTGAATTAGAATTAAGGTGAGAAAGAAGTAATAAAATTGAATTAGAATCAAGGTGAGAAAGAAGTAATAAGATTGAATTTAGAAAATTGATTCCAATGACATAATAACTAAATTTTATTGACTACTAGATACCCAAATTAATTTCATTATATACTACTCATCGGTACTTTTATTTGTACATGATCGAATGATATTTATGAATGACAACATAAGACACGCATAATAAAGTGATTTGTACCTTTCTCAATCTACGCTTTTGGGTGACCTACAAATTCTCGTCAATTTGTTAACTCTATATGAGACATTATATTGTTAAAGTATCCACAAAAATCTACATAACGCACATAAAAATATGGGTCATATGCGTAATACGTGCTAAAATTGTACTTCTCTAAATAACATTTCTGAGTGACAACTCAATTTGTTAACGTTATATGACACATTGTATTATAAAAGTACCCATGAGGATCTGCATAACACGTATTTTTGTGTGGGAACATTTCTAACATTAGCAAGACAAATATAACAACATTCATTGCGATAAAAAAATTCACACATTCACAATGCCTAGAAATACTACCTTTAATAGTTGATTCAAAAATAGACAAAAAGGTGAGGGTTGCTCAAGGAAACCCCATGGTAGGAGCGAAAATTAAACACAATTTAATCCTATTTTGAGAAAGACACATTAGGATATTACATCAATTTATCGGATGAAAATAATATGGTGTTATTCATTCTTTTGAAAATCAACCTATTTGTATCCATGTTGATTTAAAAGTTATTGGACACATCATTGAGGGTGAAGCAAACTCCTAATAGACAGAAAGAGTTCGAATTTGGGTCGAAAAACTTCATTGGGTTGAGTTATATTCGAAAAGGTGTGATTATGAAGTAGTATATCATTGGCATAGTTTGGTCGTACCACAAGTATTTTTCGCGACTTTTTAGATCTCCAAATTCAAAGATGAACCACTATTTTCAAATACTTGATAAAAGAAATTTCAGAAATACAAAAACACTAGATATCTTTTATATTTTTGATGATCTTAACTTTCATGGAGTGGATAAAGAAGAGCATTGGCAGCTGTTATAATATAAAATTTTCATTGAGATTCTTCTTATCCTGTATTTTCAATAGTTTAAGAGTGGATAGGTATTACAAAATAATTACCTCAAATACTAAATTATGAAGTATCATATTATTGCGTAAATCAAGCAAGTACTTTTATCGATCCTAGTTAAGAAATGGATGAAAATTGGAATCTAAATTATGATGATGAAGATGAAAAAGATATGGGGAAGACCATGAAAAAGACAAGTAGATAAAGATAAAATGATGATAATAATGAAGTGGTACTAGGAAATGATGAAAATTATTTTTTATTACTTAATTGCTAAGCTTTTATTATTGTATAATTTTTCCTATTTGATAATACTTTATAATTTTATAAGATTAATTATTTATAAATTGCAAGACAAAAAGTTAAAATATATTTATAAACTTAAAAAGGTAAAATGCATTCATACATTAGAAATATTTGTTAATCAATATAACATTAATCATTGCCTTGAGGTACTGTCATCACAAGCGGTATTGCCACGATAATCTCATAGGTTACACTTAATCTTATTATGGCCATGTTCACTGGACAATGCTGTCTGGAACATCCATTTGATTGGAAAGACGAGTGTTTTCTCTCACGTATTTTATGCAAATACTTTTTGTTAGAAATCATAAAAAATATTATGGTGGTCAATATGTCTCACGTAATCTAAATTATTCAGAGTATATTATTTTATATTTTACTACTCTGTGTTCTAGTGCCGTATAGTCTCATTTAGTCATCGCGACATAATGAAAACGCTTGATGCATGAAAACATGGCATGTGGCATGATTGCCACTTACCACATGGACAATGAGCACTTGTAAGAGTATGCTTTGTCTGGAACATCCATTGAATCGAAAGATGGGCGTTTGCATGCAAATACTTTTTGGTAGCAATCATAAAAAATAATTATGGTATCTCACATGGTCTAAATTATTTAGAGTATATTATTTTATATTTTACTACACTGTATTTTATTCTGTATAGTCTCATTCAGTCATCTCGACATAATGAAAACACTTGATGCATGAGAACATGGCATGTGGCATGATTTCCACTTACCACATTGATACGTTCTTTCTCTCTCATTAATTATATGAACGTTACCTCTATGACCTTGATGCATATTTGTCTTGACTTCAAATATATGATTTACCAGATCATACTGCTTAATAGTATGACGCTCCGATTTTTTTCTATGATACTAAAATAGTTTGGCTGGGTTTGGCATCTACGCTACTTTTTCTGCCAATAGCTTTTTCACATACTTTGATCTACTCATATACCATTTCACTATCTACCTGAATGCCATTCTTATCATCAATAATGGGCAGCCCTCATACAGACTTCATTAGTTAGTATGACATGATGTTTATCAGATAGCAAACATATACCTGAATGCTGCTTCACTACATGTTGTTTCAAATAGTTCAGAAACATACTCCATATATCTGTGCTCTCATTAGCTGCAATTACAAAAATCAAGCGGGATATTGACTCATTCACACTAATTCTAACAGCAATCAATATCTTGATCTCGTATACACTATAGACATGCATTTCCTCTATTGATATTATCAACCAACAATGAGTAAAATCATCAACACATGATTTGAAGGTCCAGAACATAAAATTAAAAATATTTTATATCATATTACCACGTATGTTAAGATTTCATTTAATAATTATGTCGAATTGAAGTGTTGTAAAGTATCCATGTACCTTGACAACATGCGAAAAGAGCCCTCCCAATTAACATAGATCTCTCGAAAGCACATCTGCATCCAAGATATGTCTCTCTCCTACTTATGATTTTGTTATATGCTTTTTGAACTGTTGTTTGACAATCTTTGATAAATAACCTGAGAAGTTCCATCTCAAAATTAGCAAAGCAACAAACACAGTAACATCTAAATTGAAATGATCTAGGGAGAATAAGATACTTGAGCGTTTTTCTAATATCAGCAATTAGAAGCGATTATATTGACATCTAAATTAAAAATGATCTAGGGGACATACACCCATATAACAATTGTGTCTGTTATAGTATTTTTCAATAGTCCTCATATGATCAAAACACTGCATCCCATGAATCATTAATTGCCAACCTTGTTTTCAATGCCTACAGATTATTCGTCAAATTTTTTTTTTATTTGGATTCATCAACTGTGAACTCCTCACTTCCTTGATACTCCAAAGTTTAATGATCCTTTACAATTTTTTTTTGAAATTGAAAAGCATACCCGAAGAAAGAAAAGTTAGCTTTCTTATAAGATCATGTGTTTTAATTCACATAGCTTGATGAATTTCATCACCACCCGCGCATAGACAATGATATTATCCCAACCTTGAAGACGATCAAGATAGAAAATGTCATGAAGATGAAATTGAGGCGTCAAATCTACTGGTGGCATCGATTTTGACTGATAAAACAGGCTTTGTGATATAGATTCGTACTGGTAAAACGGGTTTTGTGGCATCAGTTCTTGCTGGTGAAAAGATTTTGTGGCGAATGAGGCATCCTATATTCATCCTTATATTCAGAGGCTAAGAAAGGAACTTTATCCCCTGATACCTCTGCATTATACAGGTTGTCACTCTCACTCGATGAGGTTATGGTTCGAATGATCAATATCATCGATATTTTCTTGTACAACAGACTCATCTTGTGTAATATTTTTTCTATGCAAACAAAAAGTAAAATATTTTATCCATCAAATATTAAAAGAAATATGTTAATTAATATCCAAATAATATACAAATCATCAGCATTGAAACTTGAGGAAGGAGCAGCATTTTGCTTCGTTGAGGATGTTCCAGCATGATCCGTCCATCTAAGAAATATGGACTACAATTTGAATTAACACTAATAGACAATTTCGGAACAGTATTCTCTGGCAATGGCGCCAAAATTTGATACGCTCAAATTACACTTTCGTAAAGATATAAAACGGTCGTTGGTAAAAAATTACTCCTGTAATTGCGTCTGTTGTCATGTTTGTACCGTGTTTGGTGGAACGCGGTTCGCGCTTGTTCAGGCTATGCATTGGACGTTCTGGCTTCAAATGCTTTGAATCCGCATTCTGCAATTGGTGACACATGGCCCGCGTTTCAGCTGTATTTGCTGGTGGGGACTTGGGTTAGCCTGTTCATTTTTTTTGGCTTCGCACTTCATAATCCGCGGCGCATTCTTTGATGTGGCCCGTGTTTTCTTGTTTTTCAACTTCCTTTCTTCACTTGGTGTGTTTTAGTTTCTTGATTTTCTTTTTTATCTCTTTTTAGTTAGAAACAACACTTGGCCTTTTCGTCTCACAAACACCTGCAAAATGAGAAACCACACCATAAGATGTATACCTTTTTATGTAAAACTCTCAATAATATTAAGTTAAGTAAGAGATATGTTGGTAAAATAGCCACTTATCACTAGACTAAACAAAGTTCTTTGAAATATAGAAGATGGATAAATTTTAGGGGAACTTACATATTTGCCTCATCACTGGAAAATATTTATACGATGCTACCATTTTATTTTTCTATCCCCCTAATTAATTACATTAAATACCCATTTTGCAATTCTTCATGATATTATCACAATATATACATATACCACCATGGTATCACTGAGAATGAGCAGTCTTTCAAGAATACCATACAGGGCTCCTCAATCCTTCATGATACCATATCGTAGTATATTCATATACTGTCATGGTATTACTGGGGAATAAATAGTCCTTCGGGGATATATTCCTTAATCATGCATGATAGCATCATAGTATATTCATATACTGCCATGGTATACTTTATGATACCATCACAATATATTCATATACTGTCATAATATACAACATGATACCATCACAGTATATTTACGTATTGCCATGATACCTTATGCGCGAAAAACCTTCAAACTCATAGTGGGGGCACGAATTATAATTATTTTATGTTGATTGAATATTACGAATAATTAGTATGAAATGGTCTATTTTTATATAATTAGTTTAGTTTTTGATCTTTTTATATATTTTCCCTAAATTTAAGCTCATTCAAAGTCCTTTAAATAGATTTTGGATGAACTTTGAGCATAATTAGTGCACTAAATTTCCGCATTGTACATTTCTAGGTCAAATCAACTATAAAATATGATCGAAAAGAATTGAAAAAAGTCTAATGAAAATAAAAAATTTGCCCTAAATTTAATGACTCATAGCGCACTAAATCAGTGTGCTATATGAGTTCATGAACCTTAACGACCATTAAGGCCTGATCAGTTTATGCAAGGCATATAACGCACTAAACTAATACACTATAGGTAAAAGAAAAAAAAAATCATTTTCATCCATTACTCTAATTAAAAAATAAAAAATTCACGACACTTAGATTCCAAACTTTATCAAAGATGACATCGCAGAAATCATTTTAGCAGCATATCTTTCATCTAAAGAATTCAAATGGGACTAAATTATTTTTGATTGAACCCAAAAAAGGGGATCTAGCAATTTAGATCAGTTCGAGTCTGTTTATTTTCAACTTGTGAATTTGATTGATACTAAATTTTATGGTAACATTCAATTTTATCAATTCAGTGAATCAATTTATGATTTATTATTCATCCAGATTGATAAATAATAAATTCATTAGAAGCACCTTAGAATTATTTCCTAATATAGTACAAAACACAAAATTAAAAAGAAAGAGTTAATTTCTCATATAGTCACTTAACTATGGATGATTCACTCAAAAAGTCTTTTTTTGTTTTGTTTTATAACTCAAAAGTCACTCAACTATTAGTATTTCACTCACAAAGTCACTCAACTATTAGTGTTTCACTCATAAAGTCACTCAACCAATCAGATAAATTTTTTATTTATTTATTTTTCTGATATAGTATTTTTATTTTAACTCAATTTTATTAAAAATAAAAAATTATTCATTTTAACCATTTTATTAACCCGTTCTATTTGACCCGAATTACCTTTTTATTTGTAGCTCATGTTGCAAGTTCTCTGAAGAACCAATAGAAAAACAACTTTATGTATAATGTATTAACATATTATTATTCTAAATAAATTTTAAATATTGTTATAAATTTTTTTTTAGAAACGTGAGAATAAATATAAAGGAACGAAAGCAGAAAATAGAATAATATTACAGTTTAATACTAAAAGGGTAATATAGTATCAACGGGTCGGGTCATATGGGGGGGGGGGTAATACAATAGTTAAAATGAATAGCTTTTTATTTCTCATAAATTTGGGTTAAAATAAAAATAATATCAGAAAAAAATTATCTGATTGGTTGAGTGACTTTGTGAGTGAAATACTAATAGTTGAGTGACTTTGTGAGTGAAACATCAATAGTTGAGTGACTTTTGAGTTATAAAGCAAAAAAAAATGACTTTTTGAGTGAATTATCCATAGTTGAGTGACCATCTGATAAATTAACTCTAAAAAGAAAATAGTTCAAATGATAATTGATTCCATGTACCACCACCTGCAATTGTTGTTTTAATACTACCTAATAAGGAGTTCTGCATAAGAATTGTTGTTTGAACACCGTGAATCACAAGATACCTAAAGAAGAAAGAAAAGGAAAATCTTATTGTTAATATCAGGAGAAATAGACTCTCTACAAATAATTGTTTAAATTTTTAAGGCATCGCGAGATGTCAATTCATTTTTCGCTCCCAATGAGATGGACTTTTTTATTTTCATTGAAGCAATCTACAATGATTTTTAAGTCAATTGCAAGTTTATGAGTTTAATGAATATAGATGTAATGCCCCATACTTTCAACGTATGTATAACTAAACTAATATCGATGAAAGTATTTAAATTCAGGGTGACAATGTGGTTTTTGAACATATAGTTTGGATAACACAAGTATGCATAAGAGCTAAGTAAAGAGATTATTAGGAGTTGAAAAAAAATAGAATAAAGAAAGTCCGGTGCTCATTAACTTAGTTAATGGTATAACAACAAGTCGGTGCACCATCTACTTAAGCGGAATGAACCAAGTTAAGAGGGTCAAGTAGGTACAATACTTACATGTATTAATGAACCTAATAGTTTGCCCAAATAAAGTTTAAAGTTGGTCCAGAAAAGTGACACCAGATCTGCCCAAAAAGTTCAATTGCATTAAGGATGGAGCCCAAGTTTAAGTCAAGTAGGTGCATCACCTACTTAGACTTTTGAGGTACTTGAAGGACCAAGTAGCTGCATCACCTGCTTAAAATTTTTATGGCCCAAAATGAGCTTAAAAGCAGCCCAAAAGATGGACCAAATAACGGCTGAAACTCTGCTCAAATCAGCCCACAAATTTGACAAAGTTTGGCCCAAAAAGTTTGACCCAGCTTGGCCCAAATTGGATCCAAAAATATCGGCCGAAGGGACTCCTCTTAAGGGGATAGACTTAGGCCAATTTTCTTTACAAAACATTCAGCAAATTCCAAAAAAATTCAAGGCACAAAGAGTCCTCTCTTTGCTTAGCAAAACAGTCACTCAAACACCCTCTTTGGGTTCAAAAATTCTGCAATCTTTTCTGCAAGTTTAGGCAAGTAAAGTTGCTTAATTCTTGCTCAATTCTTCTATTAAAAACTAATATATAATGTTGGTTAAGTTGATAGAGTATGGCAGACCTTTTCCTAAGCTAACCTCCCATTTACTCTTGAAAGTTAAGTGATTTTCCTCTCCTCTTTGGTATAGTTGAAGGAGAAGTTCAAACTCCTGAAAGTACTACAAGAAAAAGAGTATAAAATTCTCTACAATTAAGGTAAGGTTATGCCCATTTTCGCTTCTCTTTGTGTATAAGTTTTGAGAAAGAATTCTAGATTGATTTTGTTAAGAACTCACAGGACGGTGATCGAAAGCCATGAGTTCAATGCAATTGTCGTAATGTTGAAAGAATTATGGACTGTTTAGTGGCTATTTTGGTGGATTTCCAGAAGAAGATGCCATTCATTTGATGAGAAATAAAAAGGAATATCGAAAATTCGAGTGGTTGTTGTTATTGATTATTTAAGTAAGGATGGTTAAGGAGAGGAATAAAGAGTTGTTTTGAAGTTGAAAAAGGGAAGGCATGGAGATACGCCAAGTATTTACGTGTTATACGGGCATGCTATCGTTACTTGTTTAGTTGATGCTTTGCGACATCTCCATTGATATTAGCTGCTAATATTTGCCTCAATATACCTTATTTATATAGATTAAAGTCCAAAAGGAAGCATCGCCTTGTCTTACATTTTTTAGAATCTAAAAGTGAGGTATGTAAGGCTCAGAGGCGTATGTAGCATTATGGTTATGGATTCAACTGAATCCATAATTTTTTACGCGGAGTAAAAATTTGTGAATAAAAATTTATTAAAATTGTAACAGATAGTAAATATGAACCCATAACTCTAACAATATAATAGGTTCAATATTTATAATCTTAAAATTGAGCCCATAGAATTTAAATTATGGATCCGTCTCTGGTAAGGCTAAAACCTCTTCCATCGCTAAGACACAATCTCATATCACAAGTTTCTCTCATATGAGTATATAAGAGCTTACATTAGTCAAGAGCCTTTAAGATGTTATATGTGTCAACAAATAGCTTGCTGCCCCGTTCTTAAATAAATGGTTAAAATTACGTAATCAAGTCTTATAAGCTTCAATTGAGTTATCCTTAGCACTACATTGAAATGCTTCATTTTTCCCTCACTTAAAAGATGTTTAGATTCAGTTAGTAAGGCACTTATAGTAGAACAATCTTAACGAATCAATTTGTAGTATAACAAGCTTAGCAATACATGTTTGACACAATTAAGAAGATAAGAAGAAATAAATCAAGAACGCCTAATTAATTTGGATGTTGTATGCCTTATTTGACCTTTTTACTTTATATTCAAAGTATACTTTAAACCCTCAGAAGTGACTAATATTATTAGGATCCCAGAAATAACCATTTATTATTAAACTCCCAGAAGTAGCTATCTTTACTAAGCCCCCACAAGTAGCTATCTTTGCTAAACCCCCAGAAGTAGCTATTTGTTTATTTGATTTTAAAGCTTATGACCCCCAGTGTGGTCATGATTTCACTACCTGTTATTTTTTAAAAAAACAAAGAGCAATAGGTAAGTATGACATTTAAAGTAATTAAGTAATCAGATTTAACAGTTCTAGAATGTGGAAGATATAACAGATAAATGATTCTTATTCTTTTTTCAGTTTCAGGCACCTCTGGTAGGTCATCTTTTCTATCCCTATCTTATAAGTTTCTAGTTATGTCGTATTATTCAGTCTTACATACGAGTACTGTTCATTTTGTACTTGTGCCTCTTGGCCTGGGGGCACTGTATTTCTTAATGCAGGATCAGACGCACAAGCTTGTAGACCACCTCCCTAGGCACTTGTGTTAGTACTTCAGCTTTTGAGTGGTAAACTCCACCTCTGTCTGGAGCCATGTCGAGTTCAATGCTTTTTGATATTTATATGTGACTGTCCCAACGGTATGTCAATCGTACAGCTTTTTCAGACTTCACTGGAGGCTTCACAAATTAGTAGTGTAGTAGTGTTTTAATTCAATTGCTTGTCAGTTCTTGTACACTTTGAGCAAGAAGCCCTTCATATTATACATTCGCAGCTCTTACTCAAAATGAGCCCATTAACTTCCCTAGTATGTCTTCAAACCGATTGGCTAGTATGATTCAATATGTATGCTTAAATCAAAATTGTGTTCAAATAGAGCCTATTCCGTTTCACCTGAAATTGGAGTATGACAATAAAGCACAACCCCAAGAAGTCCAAAATGATCTAATGTCAAGAAGCTGAAATCAGTCTTTCTACCAGACCGCTTGGACACGGCGAATCTATCATTTTTCCTTTCTATATTATGACCAAAACTAGCAACGCATTCAAGACATACCTATAAGCATATGATGTAAAACAAAATCGAGAAATACAACTAAGATTGCAACTGTCTGAGCAAATAAAATACCAAACTCTCAAAGTAACAAAATATTCTGACTTCTGATGTCTAATTCTATAAAGAGAACGAAAGATATCATTTGATAACAAGTGTTTTTTTTCCTCCCCTTCCCAGTGAATGTTGTTGAATCCACCAGTCCAGAGCACCAAAATTGCAGTAATTTGAAATAGCCACTCGATCCACTTAATGATTAAACACGTTTTACATAAACAAGTTAGGTCTGGTAGCCTTGTAGGTCGTCTTGAGTTTCCTGGAAGGTGGCCTGACTTTCTTGAACACCAAGGGGAACTTGATTTTGGAGTTATGGAATTGCTTCGTGCTCTCCCGCTTGCAGAGCTTAGCTGGAATAGTGGCTGTCTTGATGATCTGGATGCAGTGATTGCGGACCCTGTGTCGGGAAGCCATCTCAGTGTACATCTGTTCCACAGCACCATTCAATGTGGTGTCACGGTACTCCTTGTACATGTTGTGATACCCAGTCCTACTTTGGTAACGCAGCCAAATACCATAGTTCTTGATTTTTGTTGGGTTCTTCTCAAAAATCTACAGAAAGGAACACAATATCTCAATAACAAAGTTCAGCATCTATGTCAGGATAAAGAAAAACCACAAAACTATACAGTGAAAAAAGATATACACTCACATATGAGAAAAGAAAATATTAGCTCCTTCCAATTTGTTTGTCATATCTTCCTTTTTACTCCATTTGAAAAAGAATGACACATTACTTTTTTGACAAATCTTTAATTTCAACTTTTCACATGGCATATTTAAGACCACAAGATTTAAAAGGCCTTTTGGTACATTCTATACATCTTTAGTTTAGGACCCCAAGAGTCAGAAGTTTTTTTTACTTTCTTAAACTATGTGTCAAATCAAAATTTAAAAAACAAATTGAAATGGAGGAAGAAGTAACATTTAGCAACCATTACAAGTATACATAGATTATTGCTACCTCCTAAATACGGAAATACTGAGACAAAGGCTAGTTCTTGCAGCAGTAACGTGATAATTAAACCATTTTGAAAGTCTTTCCAAGTTGCATATGCTATGAGGAAAAGAAACTCGTATCCAAAAATAGGTACTACTAACAAGCATATGTTATGGCTCTTTTAATAGTTGGATCACATTCTTTTTCTTTGCATCTTTCATCCTAATCTATGCACCTTTTTTTAATGATTTACCCGTGACCTCTATCACTTCTTCGCAAAACTATAACAGAGCTCACTTAAAGGGCAAATAGGAATGACATGAATTTAGCACACCACGACCACTAGGAACGATATTGAAATTGAAAATGATATCTTGGGAATACTCTCAAGAAAATGAGAAACAACCTGTTGAAATAAAGAAAGTCTAGAACATAACACCATGGATCACATGCTAAGACTACCATTGGCAAGTCTATACAAGCACTAATAGGCAGACAAATGGGCATTACAGATTACTAAGAACCTACTGTTCATGATTCACAATGGATTAACAGAAAAGATCACTTTGGATTTTGGACAACATTTATCAGGTAAAAGTAAATATCAAATAAGGAAGGCATTTGATCATACCTCATTAATAGCTAGCATTTGACCATTGCTCTTCTTCACCTTCTTTAGCTTCCTCAAGAAGTACCTTTTCCAAACACAACAATCATTCCCCCAAAACACACACACACACACGGTATGTTCAATTTCATATGGCACTCACACACACAGAGAGACAGAGGGTGAGAAAAATTACCAGAACTTGGATTTGGCACGGACCTCATTGGTAGCCCAGAGTTTCATACGGTAAATCTTTGGGTGCTCATCGTTTTCTGACGGTAGAGCTCTTCCTACAACCTGATACTGATGGAACTGCAACAACAACAACAACAACGACAACAAATCACAGTTATTACTGCAACAAATTCATGAGATAATCATGAAAAATTGCTAAAATTTGTAGACCCAAAAGATTTAAAAAAACAAACTCAGTTGTGAATCTCTGATACTAACTTTGTAGGTCACCATTTCTGGGCGTCTCTATCTTCCCCGCTGCTTCCGCGTCTGAATATTTGGGAGGCGTCTTCAGCCGAAAAAGTGAAGAAAACACTGCAGGGCGTTTATGTTTAAGGGCTAAACCCTAGTCCTAAAGGTGCAAAATGGGCTGTCTATACTACACCCACATTCTTTTTATTGGGCTTTTAACTACTGGATTGTTGGGCCGAAGTGAACAATCAGCCGATATTAGTGAAATAAAATGAGAAAATTTCAAAAATAGCAATAATTTGGAAGAAATTAAGTTTAAGTGACACAATTTAATTAGTTACATAAAATAACAATAATTTATGTGTCATGCTTTGTATTTAGCGTCAGTAATTCTAACCAAATACAAATACAAAATCTGAGAATTTGAGGATTTTAGGGATTAGGTTTCAATTAGAATTTCGGTTACCATAAATCACTCAAATGATAATTATTAAATTTAATTAATAATAGGATTCTAATAAAGGACACAATCTTTATTTATCAAACAAAAAATAAAATCAAACATAATATTTCAAAAAATCTTACAAATTTGAATTCAAAAAAAAAATATTCGAACTGATTTATTTCATACAGTAAAATTAGCCATCTTACTGAAAGATGGCTACTGTAAGATGGCTAATTTGGATTTGTACGTGCTCAAATTAGTCATCTTACTATATGTGCCCAAATTAGCCACCTTACTGTATGTGCCCAATAAGTAGTGAATTTTTGTATCTGCTCACTGATATGTATTTTTTTAAGAAAATACATATGTATTTATATGTACTAATACTAAGATGTATTTCTTTTAAATTTAATATTTTCTACTAATGAATACAAAATCATCAAAAAACAACACAGTTATATGTATTTGAAAATAATCTGTATATGTAAAATACATACAGAGCTATGTATTTGACTGTATATCCCTGTTAATAATATATATTTTCCAAAAAAGAAATACATACCTGTTTCAATAAAAAAAAATACATACAATGCTATGTATTTGATTGTATATCCTTTCTAAAATAAATATTTTATTAAAAAAATACATACTTATCTCAACAAAACGAATACATATTTAAAAAACTTAAATGTGTATGTATAAAAAAAATATCAATTTCATGATATAATATATGAATTTGATTTGTTTCATAAATACAAGTAAATATATTTATTTGTTTGATGAATATGTGTGGGACATGACTACATATGAAAGTGACTTCTGTTTATTAAAATTATTATTATTAATGGATAGACAAAAAGAAAGGTTTGAATAAAGAAAACAAACCTAGTTGTCTATTTGTTGAACAGATTGTTTGTCTTTTTTGCTTGAACTATTCCCCTTTTGCTTTTTTGGGGTTACTTCCTTAAATTTCTTCTTTTCTTCAAGAATTTCTCCCTCAAGAACCTCTTTTCTCTTCAAACTTCTTGAGACTTGTTCTTTTTGAACACCCATAGGACTGGATTGGGCAAGTGCGGCTGAAAATTTCACAATGAAAATTGTGTGATTATCAAATCAAAAGATGGTGCATGCCTACTAAAATAAAAAATTTAAAATTTACCTCTTGTTAATCTCTTGGGTGTTTTATTTTCCGCCATTGATAAGACTTTGAGTACTCAAAATACAAAATCCTAAAATTGTAAAAATATGCATGGTTACAAAAAAAAAGAAATCTAAATACATATAATACATATAAGACTGATTTTCAAAAATAAAAAATAAAATCAAACATAATATTTCAAAAAATCTTACATATTTGAAATTCAAAAAAAAAATATTCGAATTGATTTATTTTCAAATACAGAAAAATATATTTTTAAATTAAAAAAAATAAAATCAGCAATAGACTTACTTTGATTTAGAGAAGAATCTGAGATAATGTAGCGAAATTTTTGGAGATTTGATTACAGTCTCAGATTTGATTAAGATTGAAGGAGGAAAAAACGGGGAAGAGGATGAACACGTTGGAGAGAGAAGAAGAAGAAAAAAGTAGGTTTTGTGGGAAGTTAATTCAGTAAATTAAGAACCTACTGTTAAAAGATAAAAATACAAAGTAAAAAATAAAAAATGGCACATTAAATAAAATAAAGTCATTATATGTAATTTTTTTAAACTATGGCCATTATATGTAAATATTTCTTAAGTTTGCTATAATATGTAATTTTTCTAAATAAAACAGTAGTGATTTCGATCTTCTTATTACTCTTTATAGTGGTACATTAAAAAAAAAAGAGGACACTATGTATTTTAATAGCATACATATAAGATGCATATATCTGTGTATTTAAAAAATGAGCAGCTTCTTAATAGAGCCAACAACAAATTTCTAACATAAACATTTGGTTCCCCCATACACACTTTACATATCCTTCACGTACAGCTGATCTTCTGTACAAGTTGAAAATACATATATTAAATCAGTTGGTCACACATACAGTTGATGTCTTCACATACATACATATACATTTAGTTTTTACTTTGAAAACACATATATATACGTACAATTAAAATCAGATATAGTATTCGCGTGATTTCAATTAGAATTAGATATTATATGCGCAAAAAAAAACAATCTATTTTGCTATATTTTAAAAAGAAAATGCTACTATGTTTTGAAATAAAATAAAATCTCGCTATACATTGTTAAAACGAACGCTAGTAATATTAAATAATTTCTACGAATTATTTAACCATTACCAATCTTATAGTAAGTTATATAAAAGTAGCATTCAACATGCATCATCCCTTCTTCGCATCTCCCATCATGTGACCTTACGGTGCATTCATAGTCGTTATGTAAATATTTTGGTGACTTAGATTTCTTGGAGATTGAGATAAATAATGAAGAATATAAATGACTCAAAGTTTAGGGGAGTGAAACCATTCGACACTACTCCTAGTGTTTATTTCTTTACTTGTTCCTTCTCTAATGTTGATGAATCATTCATGTTAAGAGATCTAGGTTGAAACTAGTGTTGGACCCATTTGAGGATTGAGATGATATTTATTTAGGACCTAATGATTATATTGTTATGGATTCACATTTATTTCTTTTAGGGGTAGTTTAATAGTTGGTTAAAATTATGCAGGTATTAGTAATACATGAATTAGTTATGAGTGAATCTATGTGTTATTTTATGCGGAGATTAGTTATACAGGATTTAGTTATTCATGTATTAGTTATTCCACCTTCTATCCTGCATAAGATAATACATAGATTTTCTCATAATTCATACAGTTATGTTGATCTCTAAATTGCAAACCAAACACTGTATTAATTTTATACATGAATAACTTATCTTCTAACTAGCTATCAAACGTGGTATTACTTATGTAAAATTTAATACCTACATAATCCACCTTCAAACCAGCTACCAAACGATCCCTTAGTACATTGACTTTATCTAGTGTATGTTATGAATCTAAGAGAGATTTTAATTATACTCATCTGAGTGGTCAAGTGGATATAAATGTTATTATTGAAGACTATACCCATATGATCTTCAGAGGAGTATTTATACCTTCTAGGTGTAATTTGATCAAGTGGATGCATGGACATTATCTTGTGTTGTTTATATCAAATAAGTTTCGTGTATCATGCGAGTTTTATATCTTATTAATGATTCTTTTGTGTTTTAATCTTTTTTTTTTTAAAGAGGGGGAGATTAATATGATTTTAGATAGCGCGAATAGCTCAAAGAATATTGCGGAGAATCTCGAGATGTCAAAAAAATTATAATCATGTTGTCTTACAACTATCATTTCGCACTGCATATCTTAGCATATTCCTTGTTTGACCTTCTACGTTCATAATCGTTTTATACTGTGTCTTTTGTAATCCAACTTTTCCAATACAATATGAACGACAGTGAGGAGACTGTCAATAGACTAAAACAAAATAACTTAGATAGATATCATGTATAAGCATCACTCAATCGATATCTGCTATATAGAAATTGCAAGAATAAACGATCGATCCCAAACGAAAACAAATAAAAAAGGATACCCTTTGTCTTTCTTTTATCCCCTTCTTACTTTCATGGATATATTCAATAAAAATTTACAACATTTGCAGCATGAATCGTCTCTCACCAGGAATAATTTGTCTTTGTCACACCAAGAGTCACAGCAACCAAAGCAAGCGTAGCCTGATTGAGCAAACAAAAATAAACAGAGTCAAAGCTAATGGCATTACGAAGAACTAAGATATGCAAGACTAACACAGAGGAACAGAAGTGCGTGAAAGTGCTTGTACCATGCTTTCCTTTGGTGTTCTGGCAACAGCTAACAATTCCATAGTGACACTATTAGTTATCAAAAGGTCCATACTGAAACTATTCAACCTCTTCAGCACAAACACGCCAACAACAGATACTCAATTATAAAGGAACATATTTGTCGTTCAAATTATGCTCAAAAATACCAACACTTGGTCCTATTTTAATGATTAAAAGGTTACTACAAAGATGTTATACTCATGAAAGAAGTGCATTTTCTTAACGATATTTTCTTTATTTTCGCAACTCACAAGTCTATCTAACAATATTTTCTTAACGATTCTAGAGAAATCAAAACGAAATTTATAAACCGAATTTTTATTTTCTTTTTTTGCTTTGCAACAACTAAATTTCCTTTTTGGTGAAAGGTGTTACTTGGAAGGAGATCTCTCTACCCCACGAGATAGGAATAAGATATGCATACACTCTAGCCTCCCCATACTCACTTGTGGGATTTTACTGAGTATGTTGTTGTGGTGGTGTTACTTGGGAGGAAACAACATACCAAGATAGAGGACAAATGCAACACTAAAATGACAATGCAACAGATTTGGAAATATCCTCAAGGTCTATGAGGATATAAACACATGCCAGAAGTTAAAGCCTTCAGTGCATAACTCCTCCAGTTCTTGATCCTCCTCCATTCAAGATTGTTAACTTCTACTACAAGCAAATTGATTTTTTTTTTTTTAAAAAAAAAGAACTACAGAGAGCCACCCCCAAACAGCATATGACATCCTTTCTACAACGCTATGCCCAAACTTCTCATGTGCTTATGGAAATCCCTCGACTCACTCTACAGGTTTACAATTGAAAAGGCAGTAATAGGTTACACATTTACAATATATGGAAACCTAAAATGTGAGGCGCTCTAGAGTAATTGATAAACACATATCTACACTGTTACTACAAGTAAAAAATTTTGGAATTAGACTAATTTTAACACCACTCATCCCAAAGAAGAAATAGAGGTGTCTATAGCTTCCTTCCAGAGGCGAATCCAGGATTTCGAGAAGACGGTTGCAGCATTGCTTTAAAGATAAGATCTAAAATTTTATAGTGACGATAACTTAGTAAGCAAAAGATAATTAATTATATTATCAGTTTACAATTGTACTCGACGAGACTTCATATTTTGGAAACGATCCATAATAGCATCATTACTTACAGTTGCAAATACCTTATGCTCTATCTTACAAACTAAACAACAATATCGTCAATGCTATTACGTAGATCGTTTTTTATGAGCTTCATCGAGGAGAATGCACTTTCCACACTGGCAGTAGCAACAAGCAAAATCAATGTCAGCTTCACAAGAAAATAAACAAGAGACCAAGTTTTGTTTTTGTCTATCATAATAGCAAGATCCTTAATACCTTTCAAGTTGAGAAACTTGCTATCACACTCTCGAGCATAGACAATGAAACTGTCAAGTTGGTAACTGAGATCTCGAAGTTGGTTATCACCAAACTCACTTTTGTCCGACCAACTTCATTGTTCCGTACTTGTCAAAATTAGCAAATGAATCAACCGGATTCAAACTAGTCATACCAAATAGTAAGTCACTACATCAAAACGATCATTGAGCTCTTAGAGTTGCCAATCAATAACTGCATAAAATCTTCCACACGAAAGTGATGTAAATATGAAACTTCAGACCTTTTACGCTTCGACCTTGGGTAGTCTTCATCCATTTTGGGAATTAAAATATCATGTTTGCCACAAAATGAATAAACCTCATCCATCAAAGATTCCAAACCACTTTCTCTCATTGTTTGCAATCTTCTCTTTTCAAGGTTAAGCAACCCCATAGCATTGCCAATATCTTGATCTTTCTTTTGTAAAGTTTTGTTCAATTCATTTGTAAGAAGCAACCTCTTGAACATCAAGATAAATTCTTGAATTTTATCTAAAATATATATTGTCTTTGCAAGGTTAAGCAACCCCATAGCATTGACAATATCTTGATTTTTCTTTTGTAAAGTTTTGTTCAATTCATTTGTAAGAAGCAACATCTTGAACATCAAGACAAATTCTTGAATTTTATCTAAAATATATATTGTCTTGATTTTAGATAAAATTCAAGAATTTGTCTTCATGTTCAAGATGTTGCTTCTTACAAATGAATTGAACAAAGCTTTACAAAAGAAAAATCAAGATATTGTCAATGCTATGGAGTTGCTTAACCTTGCAAAGAGAAGATTGCAAACAATGAGAGAAAGTGGTTTGGAATCTTTGATGGATGAGGTTTATTCATTTTGTGGCAAACACGATATTTTAATTCCCAAAATGGATGAAGACTACCCAAGGTCGAAGCATAAAAGGTCTGAAGTTTCATATTTACATCACTTTCGTGTGTAAGTATTTTATGCAGTTATTGATTTGCAACTCTAGGAGCTCAATAATCGCTTTGATGTAGTGACTAGTGACTTACTACTTGGTATGGCTAGTTTGAATCCGGTTGATTCATTTGCTAAATTTGACAAGAACGGAATAATGAAGTTGGCCGGACAAAAGTGAGTTTGGTGATAACCAACTTCGAGATCTCAGTTACCAACTTGACAGTTTCATTGTCTATGCTCGAGAGTGTGATAGCAAGTTTCTCAACTTGAAGGGGATTAAGGATCTTGCTATTATGATGACAAAAACAAAACCGGCTCAAACTTGGTCTCTTGTTTATTTTCTTGTGAAGCTGACATTGATTTTGCATGTTGCTACTGCCAGTGTGGAAAGCGCATTCTCCTCAATGAAGCTTATAAAAAATGATCGATGTAATAGCATTGCTGAAATGGTTGTTTAGTATGTAAGATAGAGCGTAAAGTATTTGCAACCGTAAGTAATGATGCTATTATGGATCGTTTCCAAAATATGAAGTCTCGTAGATTACAATTGTAAACTAATGATATTTTTTGTGATAATATAATTAATTATCTTTTGCTTACTAAGTTATTGTCACTATAAAATTTTAGATCTTTAAAGCAATGGTGCACCCGTCTTCTTGAAATCTTGGATTCACCTCTGGGTAGAGTGTATGTAGACCTTGCCCCTATCTCGTGGAGGTATAGAGACTGTTTTCAGAAGACCCTCGGCTCAAACTTGTAACATTGATTACACTAAACTTGCAACATGCAGTAACTTGTTAGAATTGCCTGTCCACTGACCACGATATTGAACAACACAATGCGGGTATAAATAAAAAGACTTAATCATCTTTGATGCTACTTGCTTGAAAGTGTAAACAGCAGGAAGGTGAATCCATGGGCAGACAACATCTAACTTCTAATTAAATTTCCCTCTCCAATCTATACTATGAAGCACAATGGTCAACACACGGCTTCATTGTGCTGCATCATCGGTTTTCTCTTTCTCAGACTACAAGTTTCTAGAGCAAAGATGGAGAGTTGAAAGTTACATGTGCAGAGGTAAACCAGCCTTAAAAGGCCTTAGCTAGTTAACTTAGTATCACTAAGTAATGCCAGTGCATATCAATACAACCATACATGTTACAGAGTTAAAAATCTTATATCACAATGACATAAGTTAACCTCAAAGAAACAAAAACTGCACGTGAAACCACGAGTTGCTCAAATAAAGCCATTTATACAAAAATAATACGCGATAAATGAATTTGATAATCTCATAAAAAAGATGAATTGACAGCCATTTTCAAAAAAAAAAAAAAAAAAAAGAGGAGCTGATGTTGCAAGAGATGAATAAACTTACTGCTAAGGTGCATGCAATAAATCCAGGTTTTTCTCTGTAATCAAGCCGAACACACAAAAGAAGAAAAGCTCCAATGTACCAGGGAATGGCACCAAGAAAGAAACCAATAATGAACCTTGCAAATAAAGTCAGAAGAGCATTAGAGAGCAACCATGGTTAAAATTTTTGGTTGAGCATTCCACGAATCATAAGACCTAGTTAATAACGATCTAATCCATTAATGTCAGGATCCAGTAAAGCCATTAGTGAATTTCACATTAGGTTCCATGTTGCTAAGTTGTTATTCCTGTGTGCATTTACATTTTTGTTGCCCAAAGATTTAACATCTAACATCGTTTTTTCTCTTAGCCAAAATTTAGTGACTGAATTTGGTGAGCAAAGAATCCCTAAGCCAAAATAATAAGTCAATCAAGGTTATTTACATCACTTAGATTCTCAGACAAACAAATGAGAAAAGGAGGCAAAGAAATGCAAATATCAGAACTTACAAGAACCAGCCAATCCCCATACCACAGCAAGGAAGCCGATGCTCCCTTATAGGTCTACCCTCGGCAACAACATAACCTAAAATCAGAGTCAAGCCAAAATGAGAATATGGTATGTGAAATTCTAAACATTAGTCTTTTCAATAGCCAAAAGTTATTTCATTCAAACTTCTCCTTCAAAGATAAACCACATAAAGCCCCAACAGCAATGAAAATCAGCTCATAGTTCTCCACTCTTGATTGAAAGGAAATAGAGGGAAGTATTTAAAACTAACAAGGTTCCCCTGTTTATATGCCTTACTTTTGCAAATCAAGAAACTGGCTATTTTTATACTTTTAATACAATTAGGACTTCAATAAAGCAGGAAGTATTAAAAACGTGTCTAGTTGATTAAAATTCTCTAAATACTTCTAATACCTAGTTAAAGCCTCGTTGACAAAATTCTCTCCATAATTTTGATGCCTAATTAAAGCCTTGTAGACAAAATTCTCTCCACAATTTTGATGCCTAGTTAAAGCACGCATTGTCAAAATTCTCGCCATATTCACTGTAAAAAACTTTATCTGAACAGATACACTACCAAAATATATTAGACTAGTTTCTTACAGAAATAAATGTGAGGTCCAAATCAGACAAAAACTGAGACAAATAAGAGAGATTCGCTCCTCTTCCACTTTAAGTCCACATCAAACTGATTCATATCAATATTTCACAGGTAATTTCAGAAGGAAATGTTCTAATTACCAAGTTAAAGCAATCACATCAAATTGCCAGACATCAATGCTGGTATTGCCATATGAACATCAATTATCAATCAACACGAATACCAGGTGAGCTGATAAAAGCATGACCTCTTTCTCTGTTTCTTTTTCGCATAGAGCATGTAAATAGTTATCAATTTACCATACATATTTCAGACGCACGCAGCTCATGCGCAGCAGAAAGGAAGACTCAAAACTAAAACTTTTAATGGCCAATAGAAATCTGAATGTTAGTATAACAAAGGGGTTTAGACTAAACCATACACACTAATCTTTTCTTAGATGACTTGTCTCCTTAGCCTGTGACAAAAAAGGGTCGTTTGATTCGTATATTACTATGCAGGAATTGTTTGTGCAGTGAGTAACAATGAAATTGATAAAGTAATAATTTTATTGAAACTCGAGCAAAAGAACATGCACGTATAACAGAAGTATACCAAAAAGTAGAAAACCAACAAAATGATACGGTTTTCCACAAAAAACACCCAATCACTTGGGACTGTTATAAGTTATAAGATATCGTGATTGTTATGCAATGTATAACAATATAAAGAATATTTTGTAGCGATTACCTACTTCAAAAGCATTTTTGGTCGTTAAATACTTTTGTCTCATTACCACTAATATAAATATATATATTCTACATTCTACACTGCACAAAATTATGCATAGAATTCTGCATACTTAGTGCGGGTATTATTTAATACCGCTAGCCAAATGCTGCATAAAGTTATGCAGGAAATTATTTTTTTATATGGCCAACCAAACTTAGTGTTTCATCTTACCTACCAAATAAAAAATTATGGCGAAGCAAATATTGCATTAGTTATGCAGGAAATTACTTTTTTTCCTAATCCCTAAACCCCAAGCAAACATTGTTATCTTATGCATGATTTTATGAAGGGATTTTTTTCTAATCCCTCCCACCAAACGACCGCTCTACATCAAACGAGAAAATTTTATGTTTTATACTAACAACTAAGAGAGAGCAAGAAGGTTTTGGACACAATACTCATTAGCCATGACACTTACTTCTCATAACATACTTAAAGATCAACTCATAAGAAAAGAAAAAGATCTAAAAGGTCGATGTTGAAAGACCAACACTTCTATTTTTTGTCTCCATCTCAGAATCTTTTTTTCTCCAAACCTATCATTTACTATAATCGAGAAATTGTTTGTTTTTAGCTTCTGGACGTGGTGGATAACAGACTACCTTTATACCCTTCTCTACTTAAATGTCAGACTTGGTTCATATCAGGACTCGAACATATGACTATGCCTATCTCTCATTGTACTGCTTTCGCTATTGAACTAAAGCCCTGGGAAATTGATTCTCATAACCTTTAACAAACTTTAACTAGATCCAAAATACATGTATATATTCTAGTATCTAATTACCTTAATATGCATAGTTTTCAGACGTGGAAGAGAAAACTGCACTAAACCTCCATAAACTATTATAAGAAGTATAATATGATTTCTCAACATCAACTTTCTTTATCACCTTGTTTAATTCACAATCAGCGATCCTTGTAAAATTTGGAGTGCTAGGACCAAAGGCAACATGTGCAACTCACACAACAAAATCAGGAGTACTTTTGACAATTCACTTTTAGAGAACCTTGAGAGATAAAGAATCATGAGCGCAATAGCCACAAGCAAACCTTCAACCATCTCTCAAAGTAGAGCTAACAATACTTGGAACCCTCAATTTCAGGAGGAACATCCAAGATGAGGAACTACAAGATCTTCTCAGCCTGCTGGAGAGGCTAAGAACTGTCCAAATTAATGACCAATCACCTGACAAACTCATTTGGGGGGGATAAAGAAGTTGGTAAATATTCTTTGAAGGTAGTATACTATTCATTATGTGCTCAAAATGAAATGCTAGTTAACTGGCCATAGAAGTTGATCTGGAAAACCAAGTTACCCCCAAGGTGATATGTTTTAGCTGGCTAGCCTTTCATGAAGCCTCCCTCACCATAGACAACCTCATCAGGAGGAAAATCCACATTGTCAATGGATGCTACATGTGCCATCAGACCCTAGAGACCAGCAGACATCTTTTTCTTCACTGTACAGTAGTCACAGGCATATGGAACATGTTCATCTAAGCTTTTGGCCAAAAATGGGTTATGCCAGACAGCATTAAAGATGCACTGTTTAGTTGGAGCTCATGGAAGTTCATGAAAATCCATTAGGAAGGTACGGAAGATGATCCCTGCTTGCATTTTTTGGTGTGTCTGGACAAAAAGAAACAATAGATGTTTGAAGGCACCTTTCCCCAAGCTACATTCTTAAGGCTAGAGTTTTAACAAGTCTCTGTAGCTGGAGCAATTTCTCCCCTGTCAACTCCCCCAAACTTTTTTGGACTTTGTTAGCTCCTTAACTTTTGATTAGCCTTTTGTAATAGAGCTAACAATGTATTTTGCTTTTCTGTACTCTGTAAATTTTGCATCTTCTTGATGCCTTCTACGGAATTCATTATCTTATCAAAAAAGTGCTTCACATCCTCTTCTCCACAAGCAATGCCATTGCCCCCACTAAAACAACTTACTTCAGAATATCCTAAACATTGTCACATATATCACATGTTATACACAGTGATCAACTTGGCTTTCATAGATAAATAGACCATCAGATTTGGAGGGAAACATTACTTGTATTTTCATTAACCTCACTGCACTTCTTAAAATATATTATGGTACTTTAATGCTTTTTACTTGACTAAATTACCATTCAACGTCAATGAAGTGGGTTGAGAACCATGAGGTTTCAAGTTCGATTCCCTGCGGAATAAAAAACACGAGGTGATTTCTTTCTTATTTGCCCATGTCTTGGTGGACAAAATTACCCGGTGCATATGCTGATAGGAGGTAACAGCTATCTAGTAGAATTAGTCGAGTTGTGCACAAGCGGGCCCCTCTTCCACGTTTCAGTGCTCTTGGATTGATTTTCAAATGGCAATTTCGTCACCCACATGGTTACCCAAATTAAACCATTAAATAAAAACTGCATTGGGTTGCATACTTGTATATAGGTACTCTTCATCATAAATCAATGTTACACTTATAATCCTCCATATTACAACCAGAAAACCGGGTTGCAAAGTAGAGAGACTATTTTAAATCAATTATTCCTTTCATCCCAATTTATGTGACACTCTTTGTTTTCTAGTTAATCCCAAAAAAAGACACATTTCTATATTTAGTAAACAATTAACCTTAAACTTCGTATTTTACTCATTATGAGATTAATTATAGCCACACAACTATCTATGGCTAATTTTAGACCACCAGTTTCAGAAGTCTTTATTTCATTCTTAAACTTCATGTCCAGTCAAATACCTTTACATAAATTAGGACGGAGGAAGAGTTATACTTGGGCGGTGCTTATACGGCTAAACGTATTTTGATTACATATACTTTGCAGCTATCTCATTCTTATAATCAAAGTATATCAAATTCTTTAATTCCTCTTTTCAGTTATGTGATGTTCTTTCCTTTTTAGTCAATTTAAAAAAAAGGACACATTTTTATATATAATTTTTTTGAGAAAATGCATAAGTACCCCCTGAACAATAGCCGGATTTCCAACTACACACTTTACCTTAATGGGAGTCCTATTACCCCCGGAAAAAATTTAAAGTGGAATTAATTCAACCCTGAGAGGATACACTTAGATCTAGAGCGTGCGATGAAATACGTGCGCCAACCCAGAACTAACACGTGTATTTTCCATTTAAATTTGTTTTTATTACTTTTTCTCTCATTTTTCTTCTTTCCATCACCTTCCACCATTAAAACAATTTAAGAGCTTCTTATGCGGGTGGAGTGCTTAAATAATTGTCATTCCAATGGATGTATTTATCCCTACTCATTTTTGTAAAACTTTCCTAATGGTCTATGTTTTACATGATTCTTCCATCATTCCATTTAAATCGATAAATTTTTTGTTCTAATTCAATTGTTGGACAACTAAATACAACAACATACCTAGTATAATCCAACAAAGTGGGATTTGGGGAAGGTAGTTTACCAAACCTTACCCCTACCTCAAAGTAGAGAGGTTGCTTTCGATAGACCCTCAGCTCAAGGAAAAACAATCTAAAGCAATCCAGAAAAAGAATAAACAGAAGTGGAAGCATAACAAAGCATTCTGAATAGAAACTATAGCAAAATAATACAAAATTGAAATATAAGAAACAACAAATAGTAGCAGAAATCGAAGAACAAGAAACTACAGAAGCAATACTACAACTACAAGTATGAACAGATACCAAGACAACGAACTACTACCTACTAACCTCCTAGCCTAATCCATGTCCTCCATAACCTCCTATCTAAGGTCGTGTCCTCGATAAACTGAAACTCGATCATGTTCTGCCTAATCACCTCTCCCTAATACTTTTTCGACCTACCTTTACATCTCCTGAAACAATTCATAGTCAACCTCTCACACCTCCGCACTAGGGCATCCATGCATCTCCTCCTCACATGCTCGAACCACCTCAGCCTCGCTTCCCACATCTCCACCGAAGCCACTCCCACTCTGTACCGAATATCCTCATTCCTGATCATATCTCTACTAATATGCCACACATTCATCACAACATTCTCATCTTCGCAACTTTCATCTTTTGAACGTGAAAGTTCTTGACTGGCCAATACTCCACCCTATATAGCATAGTTGGTCTAACTACCACTTTCTAGAATTTATTCTTCTATTGCACAGTGAGTTTTTTTTTACTTTTATACATACAATAGAGGAGATAAAATCAGAAAAAAAAAATAAAGAATTGTTGAAAAGGAAGATGGCCGTGGTAGTAGGATTTTCTATGATCGAGTGTTGTGCCTCTACTATCTTATGGTAGATTTTTTCTAATTTTAGATAGGAAATGAAATGGGAAAGGGAGAAAGCAAGAGTCATCGGAGTGAGAAGAGGGAGACAATGACGGTAACGGTGGAGGAGAAAGGTGATGCCTATGATAAAGTGGTGGAGCTGAAGAGAAAACAAAAATAGGATGAGAAGAAGAGAAAAAACAAAAGAAAAAAAGAAAAAGAAAAAAAAACAGTGGCTTCGCACTCCCTTGAGAGATTGAAACACACTCTCTTTGCCACCTCATCACTTAGGAAGGTAATGATTATCTTTCAAACACGTTCAGGGGGTAATAGAATCCCCAGTAAGATAAAGTGCATAGTTGAAAATTCGTCTATAGTTCAGGGGGGTACTTTTGCAATTTTTTCTATTTTTTTATGGTAAAAAATTTTTAGATAACAAGGTATCCTACACATGTCTTTTAGGTTAACAGAAGAGTGAAATACAAGTAAGTTCCTAGAACAGTGCCTTCTTACACGTAGTCAAGAATATCAAAAACAGATTTAGTATCTTTTAAGTATTCTAGTTTACACCAAAAATAATATAGGACTAGACAATTCATCTTCAACTTTTAAATGGTATTGCATTTTTCTTCAAGGCTTAAGAGAAAAACACAAAAATCAAAAGCCAAACACCTAGTCTTCTGCCAGTTACAGAGACCCTATGAGATCAACTAGAGTCTCTACATATTGTACTAAAGCTTCTTTACACCAAAAGTGAAACAGAATATAAAGTTCCTTTTGATCTTCTGTTTGGTATATGCTGATCCTTTGAAACATCTAGAATTTCTTTCCAGCCAAACTGTCCAGCATATACATGCAGGAATGAGACTTCACCACTTCTTTTGACTTGTACCAGCAGCTAAATTAACCCAAGTTTCCATCAGCTCCATGGTATTTCTTGGAGTAACCCAACTCAGCCCTTTCATACTCATGAATAACTCCCAAGGTCTGCCGATAACCTAGCAGTGAATGAAGAGATGGTTGTTTGTTTCATTATTCTTCCTGCATAGTCCAATTAATTCCCCTTGTGTTGATAAAAAAATTTCAGAGTTGGTTTGTCTACTTCCAGTGTAAAAAGACATGGTTAATTATCTCTTCCTATTCTCCACATAGATGACATCTACAACATAATTGGTAGCTTCTTTACTAAATTATCCTGCGTTAAAACTGCCTTTTTTGCCAACAACCAAGTGAAACAAGAAACTTTGAATGAGATTCTGACTCTCCATATCATCTTCAATGGCCAACATCCAACATGATTGTTGGAAAGGTTATATTCTCTATAAGCTAACTTGACAACGACCTTTCCTTGATTTTCCCTTTGCTATATCATGCAATCCTCAGAGATCCGTTAGAATTGTGTTGAGGTGTTGTAAAACTCTATAATTCTATCAAACTCCCAATCATTTAATAATCTTTTGAAGCTAAGGTTTCACCCTTGTTCTGTCCACAACTCTCCCATGATTGCCCTTTATTGTTGGCAAAAGATTATCAATGTCTGGAAAAAGTTGCTTCAATGGACTTTGATCTAACCAGTTATTTTTCCAAAAAGATATTTTCATGTCATTTCCTACCTTGAGTTTGGACTTGCTTATGATTTACAGCCATAAGTTCCTGAAGGACTTCCATACACTAACCCCATAAGAGGTGTTCACATGATCTATTGTCCAATTACTGATCCATATTTGATTCTGATTACATCCTTCCACATTGAGTTCTTATACATAGTAACCTCCACAACCACATTATCATCACGCTTTGGTTCTAAATCTTCAAATTTTTAGTTCCCAATCTCCCTTCCTTCTTGCTGACAGATAGGTATTCTAGTTGACTAGTGGATTTTTCTTTTCTCACAATTGCCTTTCCATAGAAAATTTCTTCTCAGTATATCAATTTTTCTCAGTACACTTGCAGGAATTGGAATAGAGATAGCATATAAAAAAGCATGGCATCACGTATGCTACTATTGAAAGTTAATCTTCCCCCCAGAAATAAGTATTGACTCTTCCAGTTTGTCAATTTTTTCTCACATTTCTCCAATACTCCATTCCAGATCACTTTAGATTTACTCTTAGCTCCCAATGGAATAACCAGATAAACTGTGAGCAATTTTACTATCCTTCCTCCTAAAATTTCAGCCAAACTGTGTATCACCCTTACCTCATTAACATGGTTAATATAAATTTTGCTCCATTTTATATATAATCCATAAGTGGCTTCAAAACAAAATGAAGATCGCCCTCATCATTTTCAATTGATCTTTGTCAACACCACACAATACTAGTGTGTTGTCATCATATTGAAGATGAGAGATTTCCAGGCCATTGGTTGTTCTGGAATTCACATAGAAACCCCTGATCTAATCATTTTTTTTTTTGGCAATTCTCAATATATCATTTAATCCCTACATAGCAATGATGAAAAAGAGGGTGAGATAGGTCCCTGCCTCAAATCTCTCCAAGAAGAAAATCCAACCAACACCTTTCTATATTTGAAAATAATTTACTTTAGACTTCTCATAACCTTTAATGACGAGCTTTTATAACCACAGAGATGTCATGACATGTTTTAGATAAGAGAGTAAGTCATATACATCGTCGTGCTAAAAGGTCACGTTTACCTAGTGTAGGAGGTAAGCTATCTGATTGAACAAAATTATTAATCTTGAAAATTCTGAAATGACTTCATTTAAATATCCTTTGGCTGACTTGATATTGTATTTTTTCTTTCACATTGACATTGACGGTGTATATAATTGTTACGGAGTTAATTGGTTAGGTTTTCCTAAAATGTATTTCATTAGATTGATTGTAATTTCCCTGTATTTCAATTGTATTTGAGTAGGGTCTGCTGGTCATTAGTTCAGTTAGTAGGCACGACGTGACTAGCACATGTCTGGGAAAGTTGGAGTCTGTTAAGAGTCAGTTACAACTAACTTCTGGATAGTTCCCCCAAACACCTCTTTTACATATATCCAGCTGTTAATCTTGGTAAGGCCATCGAAGAAAGATCAATAAGAATTCTCTCCTTCTCTTCTCTCTGAAATCAACTGATTCTTCTAGAATCTAGGGTTCTAGCTGTTCAAGAGCAATTCTGTAATATTTGCTCTTTATGCTCAACTCGATCTCTTCCTAAATTCGTGTGGGTTGCATCAATAACTTAATCGCAATAATAAGTTCTAAAATCCTATCATTCCTTCTTAAAACTCCTTTTCCAAAATCAAACCCTATCCAAGCATTTATATCCAAGCATATTATAATCCATTTCTAAACCTAGCATATAAAAAATATTATATTTGAAATACACAATTATACCTTAACTTAAGCACACAAATCCAACAATGTAACATTAGAAAAAAATAATGGAACTGAAAACAAATTTGACTTGAATTTCCTTATTCTCATTTTAATCTCCAAATATTATTCATCAGTATACGAAAACAATCAGAACAATAAAAGGAAAATTGAAGCACCTTGAACGGTTTGATAACCATGAGGATAGTAACAAGGAGGAACAGGCGAGACACCAGGAGGAGGTATGGGTTGAGGGATACCAAAGACCGGTTGAGATTGCGAAGGAGGAGTTTGATAATTGGCGACTCCTTGAAATGTCCCGTAGTAATAGTTTGCCGGCAATGGCTCACCGGAGGCGGCCGCCGTTGCCTGAGAGTCTCTGTTCATCTTTCCACCTTCTTCGCTCATTCTTCTTCCCTGTTGGAACGATGATCGATCAAAGTTTTAGGGCTTCGATCACAGAGATTGTGATCACCGATTTTGTTATAGTTTGATCACTGAGCTGTGGCGTTTCAATGCCTAGCATACACGTGGACACCCTTTTTCTTTTTTCTTCGGATTTAAAAATTCTGCTCCCTTCATTTCAAATGACGTTAAGGTATTTAAACAATTTTATTTTTAAAAATAATATAGTACTACCAACTAAATTAATTTGATATGATTCTATATTTTAAATTTAATTTAAATAAAATATGATACGATAAATTAATAATTATAAATTATTTTTCCAACTTTGACTTATATATCATTGAAAATTATGACTTCGATTAATCAAGAAATATTTATATTATATAATATTTGTTATAAATTAATAGAAAGATAAAACAAGAAATATAGACAAAGCAAGTAGAGAAGGACAAGAAAAGAGAGTATAAGATATTTTTTCATTTCTTCCCAATGTTTTAAGTTTTTATGTATATACAATATAATAGTCAAGATTTCTATTTTAGTGTTACATAGACGCATATAAAAGATAATTATAAACATGACATTAAGGGGAAATTCACGGAGGAGGTGGGAGACATAAAGGATTTGAAGTAACGTGGGAGGTGGAACATAGTGATGAAAAGTAGTGAGAAAATGAAGAGATTACATTTAGTGGTCATCCAAATAAATAATATATTTCATAGCACTCCCCTTTAGATGTCCATAGATGATGTGCCTCGTTAATATCTTACTAAAAAATTATTCAGTGGAAGAAAATCTCAGTGAAGGAAAAAGAGTACATATATCTTGAAATACACATTGTTTGCTGTCTTATTAAAAGAACTTGTCAACAAAATCCACTGGGACAAAATTTTAGCTAAGAAAACGAGTACAACATATATTTTACTATCCCTAATGAAAACATCACTTTATACTTCAAAGACGACGAATTTGATTCTTGTATAACAATTTCTCAAATGTTAAAATCAGCAATGCCTCGGTGAAATATTCACCAAATTATCATTTGAACTAATTTTTTATTTCACGATTCTTTTGAAAATTGTGTCTGAAAAAGTATTTTGCTAAAATATATTTTATTTGTCTTCTTCAATATATTCTTTTTTCAATTGAGCTATGCCAGTAGCATTGTCTTTAATATTACTGGAATCTTTTTTCCAAAAAAAGAAAATAATCATGCATCTCATATGTGTTGAGTCACTTGCATTGTATTAATAATTGACTGTCTTGTGGTATATGATAATATGACAGTACCCTCACATACAACTAGATAACTTCCATGCGGTCAAACATTGTAGATCAAATAATCTTCCTACATTTGCATAGCCAACAGTCCCTTGACAATATTGGTTAGAAATAATTAATTTATGTCAATATTTGATTTCACTCAAATATCTCCATATACAAGTGAAATATATCTCGTTTGCACATAAATAAAAAATATTATCTCATGGATAATAATAGCAGGATACATAAATGAGGGAGAAATAATTTTCTAGCCTTTCATAATTATATTTTTAGTTTTATGGTCTCTTTATAAGAAATCATCATTTTTACACCACATAAGTAAAAAAGACACAGCTTTGCCGGCGAAGGAAATGCAGAAGTTGATGTTGATTATCGCCTCGTCATTAATGATATTGCAATTCACCTGCCACAACTTACTCTCAAAAAGGTATAGCAAGGTAGTATCAGTACATCACACGTATTGGTAGGCATCATCAGCCGACTAGAATTAGTTCACGCAACATTATATAATTAACATGAAATTGATTAACCTTTATGGATCATAAATACACACACACCTAAGCTATGTCCGTTTCTTGATTTATACCTAAATTAAGTACGATATAAATATTTACATAAAAACAAGTGATATAATCATTACAAATAGCCCATTAACATGTCTAAATCACATCGATGATATGTCGGCTAATAGGCGAGCGATTAGCTTGTCGGACCCTTTATAAATGTATGCTTTATTGTACTTTCTTCTCTAATTAATAACTATAAGTAGAAAACACAATGAACATATTTTAGCACCTAACAATGTGTGCCTTGCAAAATAGTTCTTTACAACCAAACAGGCAGTATACCTGCACAACATTCAAATAATCAATGTATTGACATACCCTTCATGTCCAATCCAAAATAGTCACAACCAACCCCTCCGTGAGGCTTCTAACCTTATATCCAACGATACATATAATACAATCCCAATACATATCAACACCACAAGAAAAAATTAAATGCATGACTTTTAATCACCGCCCCATGAGTTCGTACAATAATTATGTCTAAAATCATTTCTTTCTTTTCATAAACAATAAAAGGTGGAGGGGCAAAACATTTACGTCTACTTTTCTGAAAATTTCAATCTTTTACCTAGACTTTTTCAACACCTTACATTTTTTCTTCACAACAAGGCCCTTAAGGCAAGAACAAAAAACTTAAAAAATAACATCACATCAAAGGAGTTGCCTAGAGAGCCTTTTTTCTAGGGACTACTCATGAACTTACAACGTGAATCCACAGCTTCTCCCCTCACTTACAAGTTAAAACCATGTTATACATACTACATACTTACCTTGAGCTTGGTAAAGGAGAAGAGGGGCTCAACAACCCTTAAAGGGGAGCAAGGGATGCTAAAAGAGAAAAATAGAGCGTGAGAGATTTTTTATGAAATTTTCTTTGTGAGAATATAATTTTTGGTCTAAGTATATTGATTATATATTACCTCTTGGCAGATGGGTGTTCGGGCTGTTTCGCAACTACACGCAAGTGCACGTGGTCGAACAAGTAGTAAAATGGCTAAAGTAAGCCAAGTATCGATCCCACAGGGACTGAACCAAGGTAATAATCGAATTAAGCGTTAATGAACTCTAACTCTAAAAATGCAGACAACAATTTAAAGAATATTTTGAGAGTTTGTTTCCTAAGTTATACTAATCTAAGACAAAATTATAAAGTGAGTCTGAACTATAGTAGTGAGCAAGTTGAGGCTAAAACGAACATGCAGGGAAGTAATTTATCGATACAGTTCGGTTAATCTTTCCTTTGGTTGCTAGTCAAGAATTATTGCCTATGGAGAGAAACTTTCGTATTCTACCCAACTTAAGAATCATGAACCTTTAACCTACATTTCTGTGATAAAAGAATTTCATGTTCTAGCCATACGAAACTGATTCCTTAATTGACTAATACGACTTTCAGATATATTTCTATTCTGAAGGTAAATCAATTCTCAATTTTCCCAAACTTAGAAGAGATCATATCCTACCAATTCACAACTTTCCAATTTCTTTTCTTTTCAAGATAAAATTGGATTTTTTAGATATACATTAACATTGGCCAGACATTAATGCAGTAAGAACAAGAATTGATAGAACAACCATAGAAGAAAAGATGAAAAAACCAAAATGATCAACAATTACATTCCACTACAAATGTTCTTAACCTTAGCAAGAAGTGAATTTTTAGTCACTCATTTGTGGATTAAACATCATCAAATGAGTATAAATCATACAAACAATTAAAATAAAGGAGAAAGAGTTAGAGAAGAACCCTAAGATTTTCGTCTCCTCAACTACCTGTAACCCACGTTCTTGCTCAACTAAGTTAGAATTCTTAAAATTAAACCTAAGTGTGCTATTTATACTAGTGGAATTTTTTTTCGGAATAACAAGCAACGTGTCACGGAGTGCATCGCGGAGCACTGCCTTCGTGACACGGTGCAAACGCGGACCCTCACTGAAATTTTATGTTCCAGGTAAATATAGGCAACGTGCCACGGCTTGTAACGCGGGACTTGGCCAACGTGCCACGGCGCCGTCGCGAACCCTTACTGGAATTTGACAAAATAACTCATTCGAGGCAGACTGCCTCCGTGATGGCAGCGTGACACGGCTCCATCGCGAAGCCCCTTTATTTGCTGCTTTTCCTTGACCTTTTCCACTGCTCGCTTCCGAGTCCATTCCCAATTTTCACCAACATGCAACTTAGCTTCCTAAAATTACATTTTTCCTGCAAAACAACACTAATCATGTTGGTTAGTATAAATTCACATTTTAACTACAAATCACATGAGAATGTACAAATAACGATAGATAAACAAGACGAAATAGAGCATTTGAGCATCACTTGGGCATATAATTCTGCCCGAGATCACTTACCCCACACTTAAAACCTTGTTCGTCCTCGAACAATACTCTCATATCTCATGCAATTGACACCCATGTATAGCTATTTTGGCTCGACAATTCAAGCTACGGTTATACCGATGATTTAATATAGCAAATCATCAAGAAAACATGCATAGTCTCATCAACACAATGACATTCACCACATTAAGACCTCCTAGACTCACGAATCGACTCTCGATCTTGGCAAATTCATGCAAATCAGCTGATCAAGACATCCGACACGAAATTCAATCTATCGTCAAGCATGTGCCCTCACAACACAAGAGAATTTCCCCTTTTTCAATACTATGATCTCAATGCATTACACTTAGGGGTATATGAACACAATTTCGCTCTCTCTCCCAAAGAATTCACATGCATCATGTCGTGAACCATCGGCTTGCCTCTAGTGTATTACTCCACTAATATAAGGACGCGTGATGTAAGATCACGTAGGACTTAATGGGTTGTAATGTAAGCTAAGGAACTAGTAAATACTGGGCTAACCAATAATAGCAACTAGCCTCCTTAAGCGCTTTTCAATACATCCCACCATCATTATGGGCATTGTTTCTTCCTTCATCCTCCCATCCTTGAAGTCTTTTTTTATTTTTGTTCCCATTTCTTTAAGCACACTCGACTTAATAATAAAGATTAGGTATACATCTTCATTTTATTTAAATTCGGCAAGTGCACCCTTGACCTTATCTTTACTTTCACCACTTCCGTTTTTCCTTTCTTTTCACACTTTTCACTCCTTGACACTGTGGAAAAATTATTTTTCTTGAGCGCTTAAGAGTTTTGGATCAAATTCATGGCTAATGAAAAGAAGGGATTAAGCTCAATTTCTACCTTTTCACGAAAGAAAAAAATAGGCTAAAGGCTCAATGGGGCTAACTAGGATGTACATTCAAGGTAGGAATGATAAGAAAAAAACTTTCGGTTAAATCAAAGAAATGCCTACATCCTTTCCTACACTACACATCCTTCATTTCGTTTCGCACACACACCAAGCAAGTTGTAGTCACTTCACAATAGCATGGAATAATTGAAACCTCACCTCACACTCATTGCACATGCTCAACTCAAGACTTATTCACAGACTCTTCAATCAGCTAATTACAAGAATTCAATATTAAGCCTCAATCACACCAAATCGAACTCTATGGCCTAGGTATCTCAACATGTTTCATATTTGCATGCTTTCATACGAATCATCTTTGCATCTCAATATCATGTACAACGCGCAACAAGAATTCCGAACCATGAAGTAACGACACGTTTGGGAAACAAACAAAAGAAAGAAAATAACAAAACTACTCCTATCGACCACATTTCCCTTAAGACGGTCGTCATCCATCCATCATAGGGAACGGTCACTATTTACGACTTCGGTTCAATGGGACTATTCTCGGTAAAAGCACCGAAAACAAAGGCCGAGAAACCCAATCATAAAAAATTCAACAAAAATTTTAAAAATATCGATAATTTCGATAGAAAACAAAAATATTTACACAACCAGCTAACAACAGCTCAACGCAACACACAACAGCTTAACATTCATTACAACACCGAATTACAATACAAAACATACGCACAAAATCACAGGGTCACAATTTTTTCACAGGCACAACAACACAAGACATAAAAAAACAAAAACCACAACGAAACATACAACACCTAACTACTCCCACCCCACACTTAAACCGAACACTGTCCCCAGTGTTCACAAAATTCAATTTATCACAAAGGTGGGTGGTGAAACTCCCTGATCAATCGAAGTATTCAACTTCTTCATCAGGTGCCGTTGACTCGTCCCCCATATCTAAATCGCCCCCGCTGTCCTCATCTGACTCAACATCTGAGTCATCGCGACGTGTCTCCTCATCAGTGGGGACATCATCATCAACAGGCTTCACAAAAGCTGGCCCCACTCGGCATAGAGCCCGGGCATTTTCGCCAAAGGGGTAATCTAGCTCGAGCTGCCATAGCTCATCTTCTGTTGCTGGCCTCCCGCCTATTCGCAACTGCAGCATCTGTATCCCGTACATGCGGGCCATATACTGATCATCCCGAGCATGTCGCTCGGCTAGTGTGAGAAATGGCCCGTGAGTGGTGTCGGGTGCCTTGGTTTTGGTGACGTCCAAGGCACGCCTATCCATTTGTGGGATGTAGTCTAGGGCCTCCTTCTCGATGTCAAGGCCCCTCAGAAACGTGGTCAGCAAACCACCAAACCCGTACATGTGCCCTTGATGCAAACGGGCCCTTTTCATGGCAGAGATGATCACTGCCCCAACATTTATCTTCAGCCCTTTCATCAGGGCATAAACCAAGCCCACACGATCCTGGGTGACATCTGTCATGTGCACCTCCGGGATCAGGCAGGAACACACAATTTTGAGCCAAATCCTGGCTTCCCTGTTTATTTGAGAGTAAGGCAGTGTCTGATGGTAGCCCCTCTCCTTGTGCCTGCTCTACCGCGCTGTTGAACGGGCTCTACACAGAGTGCGTCTGATATCCGCATAGGGTGGAGTTATGTTCAGCTGCCGGAGTACATGGGTGTCTGTGTCCCGCGCACCCAATATGGCATTCAGGTGATGGGGCTCAAAGGTGACAACATGCCCCCTTATCTTGACGGTGTGACTGCGGAGTGTCGGGTTCTAGTTTGCGTAGAACTCCCAAATCAAGTGGAGATTGCACCCCTTGGGCTCTTCGAAGATGAAGTTCATCCCTGCAGCGTCAATCCGGTGTACGATTCTGGGGAATTCCTCTGCAAATGGTGTCACACCCCACCTTGGGGGGTATGACGGCACCTGGTGCCTGCTAGACTCTGGACCGCTAAATGGTCCAGCCTGAGCACATCTGGTACTTCGACTGGCTTTGGCTCTATTTCAAGAAACAAACTGGCTATATAACGGCTGTAAATACAGCCTCCGGCCAACTGGTCTGTAGCCATCTGTACCTATAACAACAGCTAACCAGAAATAGACTTGTAACAAGGAACCTATGCGGGCCGACAAGGCCACCATGTTGTCTAGTTATCTGTAACTCAACACAAGACTGCTGTAAGACTACGTGATCGGCAAGGTCACCACTACTGTCAAACTAAGGCCTCACACGGCCAACATAAACTAAAATGCTAACAGCTATAGCCAACTGCACGGCCTCACACGACCGGCTCAACTAACCACAGGGAAATATATACAGACTGCAAGCCTCTATGAATACTGTAAGAAAATAATGGAAATGATCGGGACAGGGCCCCGATCTACCCATACTGTACGACAAGAGAAAAGGAGCTACACCTCAGGGAATCAGACTCCGGAAGACAGGAGCTGATGACTCACTAGCTGGCTGGAATCACGAGGGATCGGCTCCTCGTCCGTGAGTACCTGCAGGCAAGCAATGCAGCGCCCTGCTGGGCGTCAGTACCACAGGTACTGAGCATGTAAAGCAAACCGAAATATGCAACTGAAATGAATGGCAACAATAACATGACATATAAGCAAGAAGTAGCTGAGTCTATCTAGCTGGGGATAACTGGGGAGAGTTTGTTCATTCTGTAACTAACTGAGCGTACCTGATGACGTGTCGTCCTACTGTCTATCAGTATCTAATAGCACATATCAATATACATAATAGCACACACAATACCTGACCGACCCCCATAAGCTGGAAGGTGCCAACCAAGCAAGCAATCTATATACCCCTACCCGGGTCTAAACCAACCAAAAATAAGTCACTCCACTCATCTGATACTGTGAGCTCCTCCTACCGGTCCCCTTGGGTACGTAGCTCAGGCCTTGGCCTCTGACAATAAACTGTGTCTGAGTCCGAAGACTCCTGCCTCTGGGCGCAGGTGCGCACGGGGTGATCTGCTGTTGTATCTGTGACTGAAACTGCCCCTGGGTGCAAGCACGCAACAGGGTAATTTTATAAAAAAACTGTATATAAAACTGCCCCCGGCCACAAGTGCACACAGAGTGGTCTGCCCCTATAAACAGGGTGTACTGGCTCTGCGCAGAGTAAACTGAACTACCCCTGCAAGCAGGGTGGTCTGGACCGTATTATCATGGTGGTCGACCATCATCGTCCTTTAGGCGGACGACATCGCCCAACTGGTGGCGGTATCTGAATCTGGTATCGACACAACTATAACCCAGGGGCGGTGGGGATGCTAAAAGGGTGCCCACATGCCATAACAAGTCTCAACATACAAAACACATATACAGCAAGCATGCTCAATGAAAAAAAAACTAACCATATTCTCTTCTTTTATCTCAAGGCCAGTCTGTATTAAATAACTGATGCTATATTCTGTTTTACACTGTTTCTGATTGCTGGACTAACTGCTACCTGGCCTTTATCTGTCTATTTGATTATGTCTGGATATAACTCAATAACATAGAACATGTCATCTATAACTGGATATAGCTCGATAATATAAAATGTACTATCTAGTACTGGATACAGTCTCAACAGATGTAATACGTATTGCCTGAATATCTATTATTCTGATTATCGCATGATACGTAATAATATACTAGCATGCTTGCTGGAAATTGTACCAAAATCGTTCCTGTACGCTGGGTATCGGTTAATAGCCTTTATTCTATTTACTTTCTAAACTGTACTTCCTGGCTTGCCGAAAGAATAACTTTACATACCTTGTTTCGGAGTACTCGACTGACCGATGTGATTTTCATCGGTACCTCTGCTGTTTCTCCCAACTGCATTCATAAATATGTCAATTAATACTAAATATAGCTTTATTCCAAAGAACAACGTCACTTTCGATATAATTATAGCCTAAACTTAGGCTTATCGAAAGACGGTCAAAAACTCGCTATTTTTCAGAAGTTCAGAAGGGAGAAGTATTCACTTCACAGCTAGGAGCACATAGACACTAATTTGGAGTAATTCTACTTACTTTGGCTCGGTAGCTCGACGATTCGTCGGCCGTATTTCGCGAAACAAAAACCGTAGAAATGCTCTCTGCTGCTAAATACCTTGGTACCTGAGGTTAATTTGAGTTTAGACTTCGTTTGGCAGCGTAATTGAACGATTATATATTATTTTCCTTCGTCCCTCCCTGTCTCACGTTCTCTGGAAATTGTTTGTGAAAATGATGACTAATTTAAGGGAAGCTATTCACTACTTAAAGGGAACCATTATTAATTAAAGGAATTATTGTTAATTAAAGAAATCATTATTAATTAAAGGAAATTATCTTATGGTAATTATTATTAATTAAAGGAAATTACATTACAAACTGAGCTCCATATACTTGGACACTATAAATCGCATTTTGCCTTGCGACGCGCCGACTTGGCGCTTGTCCGATCTTTCCCCGGGCCTTTTTCTAGCATGCATGGCTTTCAAATATTCTTAACCAACACGTGAATAGGCCATCTATGTACCGGAAGTTTTACGGGGTATAACATTCTCACCCCCTTAAGAACATTCGTCCTCGAATGAAATCTGTTATCTAGAGGACTTCTCAATTTACCCAACTTATTACTTAGAAAAATTTCGGCAGAATTTTCCCTGTAATATGGACTATCCCAAAAATCCGAAAACGCAGAAAAGTCCAATACAGGTACTCCACACAACACTATAAAGTTCACTTGATAGCTAAACATCAATCTTTCCCATCTATTCACATATAATCATAAGATACTGCATAAGTGATAATGTGGACATACCTGTCGTTTGACTAGGTCTGGAATAAGTGAGGGTATCTCTCTTTCATATCTTCCTCAGCCTCCCACGTCATCTCCTCTCGGTTCCTGTTACGCCACAATACCTTGACAGACGCAATATCCTTAGTTCTTAATCTACGAATCTGTCTGTCTAGGATGGTCACTGGAACCTCTTCATATGCTAACTCTTCTGTGACCTGGACATCCTGAACTGGAACAACTGTGGAAGGGTCTCCTACGAACTTCCTCAACATAGATACATGGAATACTGGGTGGACAGATACTAACTCCGGAGGCAAGTTCAATTCGTATGCAACTCGACCTATTCTCCGTCGAATCTGATAAGGCCCAACAAATCTCGGACTGAGTTTACCCTTCTTACCGAATCTCATCACCCCTTTCATCGGAGACACTTTCAGATATACCCAGTCATTCACATTGAACTCCAGGTCTCTGCGCCATACATCTGCATATGATTTCTGGCGACTCTGTGCAGTCAATAGGCGCTCTCTGATAAGCTTTACTTTCTCTTCTGACTGCTGCACAATGTCTGGCCCAATCATCGCTGATTCCCCTACTTCGAACCAGCCAACCGGTGATCTGCACTTCCATCCGTATAAAGCCTCAAAAGGTGCCATCTGAATAGACGAGTGATAACTGTTATTATAGGCAAATTCAATCAACGACAGATGTTCATCCCAGCTACCCCTAAAATCTAGTACACACGCTCGTAGCATATCTTCGAGCGTTTGGATAGTCCGCTCAGCCTGTCCATCTGTCTGAGGGTGGAATGCTGTGCTTAAATTAATCTGCGTTCCCAGACCCCTCTGGAACGACTGCCAAAATCTAGCTGTGAACTGTGCTCCCCTGTCTGAAATAATAGATACCGGCACTCCATGTAGTCTAACTATTTCTCTGATATATAACTCGGCATAATCCTCGGCTGAGAAGGTAACTTTCACTGGCAGGAAATGAGCTGATGTTGTCAGCCTGTCAACTATTACCCAAATGGAATCATTTCTGCGTCTGGTACGGGGTAATCCTGTTACAAAATCCATATTTATCGCTTCCCATTTCCACATAGGCACAACTATATCCAGCGTCAGACCGCCCGATTTCTGGTGTTCCGCTTTCACCTGCTGGCAGTTAGGACATCTAGATACAAATTCAGCTATTTCAGATTTCATACCTGGCCACCAGTAGATGTCTCTGATATCGTGGTACATTTTCGTTGCTCCTGGATGGAGGGAATAGCGAGCGTAATATACCTCATGCATGATCTGCTGGCGAAGCCCTGAAATATTTGGGACACATAGACGACCCTTACAACGTAGCACTTCATTTTCAATCACTTGGAAATCTGACTCCTTACCTTTCTGAACTCTATCTCTAAGCTGGACTAAGTCAGGGTCCTCGTACTGCCGTTCTTTTACCTCTGTAACTAGTGATGACTCGGCAGAATTCTGAATTACCGCTCTGTTATTTTCTATCTCCACTACTCGAACGGCTAAACTAGCTAGTTGATGAATTTCCTTGGCTAATTCCCGCTTCTCGAGCTGCAAGTACGCCAAACTCCCCATTGACTTATGGCTCAGGGCATCTGCTACTACATTAGCTTTTCCCGGGTGATAGAGAATATTTACATCATAATCTTTCAACAATTCTAACCAGCGACGCTGCCGCAGATTTAACTCCCTCTGTGTGAAAATGTATTGCAGACTTTTATGATCTGTAAAAATGTCTACATGGACGCCATACAGATAATGCCTCCAAATCTTCAGAGCGTGGATCACTGCGGCCAGTTCCAGGTCATGGGTCGGATAGTTCTTTTCGTGTTTCATCAGCTGTCTGGAAGCATAGGCAATCACCTTACCATGTTGCATTAACACACAACCCAGTCCCAAACTTGAAGCGTCGCAATACACAGCATACCCATCTGTTCCCTCTGGCAATGCTAGTACTGGGGCGGAGGTCAATCTGTCTTTCAATTCTTGAAAACTCTGCTCGCAGGCCTCCGTCCACTGAAATTTTACTGTTTTCTGTGTTAGCTTTGTCAGAGGTGCTGCTATAGTGGAGAATCCTTCAACAAATCTCCGATAATATCCTGCTAAACCCAGGAAACTGCGGACCTCGGTCGGAGTGGTAAGTATGGGCCATGTCTTGACCGCCTCTATTTTTTGTGTGTCTACCTGTATACCAGCATCCGACACGATATGCCCCAAAAAGGCAACTGAGTTCAGCCAGAACTCACACTTAGAAAACTTGGCGTACAACTGACGGTCTCTAAGGATCTGGAGTACTGTTCGTAAATGGTTCTGGTGATCTGTCTTTGAACGAGAATATACCAGAATATCATCGATAAATACTATCACGAACAGATCCAAATACGGTCTGAATATGCTGTTCATCAGGTCCATAAACACTGCGGGAGCATTCGTCAGCCCAAAAGACATAACTAGAAATTCAAAGTGACCATACCGGGTCTTGAAAGCAGTCTTTGGAATGTCCCTCTCACGAACCCGGACCTGGTGGTATCCGGACCTCAGATCTATCTTAGAGAAACATCTGTCCCCCTGCAACTGGTCAAACAAATCATCTATTCTAGGGAGCGGGTATTTGTTTTTAACTGTTACCTTATTCAGCTGTCGGTAGTCTACACACATGCGGAGTGAGCCATCTTTCTTTCTTACAAACAGAACTGGCGCACCCCACGGGGAAGTACTAGGCCTGATAAAGCCTTTGTCGAGAAAATCTTTTAACTGCTCTTTCAACTCTCTAAGCTCAGCTGGTGTCATGCGATACGGGGGAATGGATATAGGTTGAGTCCCTGGCAACAAGTCAATTGCAAAATCTATCTCCCTTTCGGGAGGGATACCAGGCAACTCATCTGGAAATACGTCAGGGAATTCATTGACTACTGGAACAGACTGAAAAGTCGGAGATTCCACCCGAATGTCCTGGACTCTAACCAGGTGGTAAATACATCCTTTTGCTATTAATTTTCTTGCCTGAAGGTAGGAAATAAACCTACCTTTCAGCGTAGGTGTACTCCCTTTCCACTCTCGCACTGCTTCCCCTGGAAAGTGAAATCGGACCGTCTTGGTCCAGCATTCTAAGTTGGCATAGCATGGCACTAACCAGTCCATACCCATAATGGCATCGAAGTCGACCATCTCAAGTTCTATTAAGTCTACTCTGGTCTGGCGATCAGCAACCTCTACCGTACACCCTCGGTAAACTCTTTTAGCTGTAATCGAGTCACCGACCGGTGTAAGCACTGAAAAGGGCTGCTGAAGCAATTCTAGTTCGATGCCCAACTTTCGGGCCACAAATGGTGTAATATATGACAAGGTAGACCCTGGATCAATCAATACATAAACAGGGTATGAGCAGATAATCAATATACCTGTGACCACGTCAGGAGATGCCTCTGAATCCTGCCTCCCTGGTAATGCATAGGTACGGCTAGGGCCTGCACCTGAGCCAGAGGCTCCTGATCTACCTCGGCCCCTATTTGCTGAACCTGAGGGTCTGCGCCCTGCTGAGGCTGCTGGAACTCGTGGCCGTGCTGACGCTCTATCCAGATCATTCTGACTACCCTGTCCCCTGGATGGACAATCTCTCATTAAATAACCTTCTTGTCCGCAGTAATAACACCCTGGGAAGCCTTGCTTGCAGGCTCCAGAATGTAGTCGGTGGCATATAGGACAAGGGGTAGATGCAAATCTACTCTGTTCTACCCTCCGCTGCTGAGGTGAGGCTACTGTCCGTGAACTGCTACTGGACTCTGACTGACTCCGGCGAATAAATCTTCCCCTCTGCTGCTGTACCGGCGGTAAAGATCTGGGTGGACTATCTGAAAACCGTGGTCTCGGCCCCCTAGGAATTTCCCTTTGAATCTCAGCGGGTCTGCTTCTACGGCGCTGCTCTGAAGTCGCCCGTCTGTCACCCCGCTGCCGCTGCCTCAAGCCCTCAATTGTCTGTGCGAAGGCCTGTAACCTGGCTATGTCCATGTCCTCTCTCAAAGTAGCCGTCATGCATGTCTCTATGTACTCTAGATTCAGGTCCATAATAAAGCAGTGGACTCTGGACGACATGGTGTCCACAAATGCTGGAGCATAGCGGGCTAAGGAGTCGAATTGTAAGGAATATTCACGGACGCTCCTAGCCCCCTGCTCTAAATGTAAGAACTGGTCCATCCGGGCCTATCTGACCTCCCGGGGTAAGTAGTGGTCCAGGAAGGCCTCTGAAAAGCTGGACCAAGTAGGAGGGGCTGCATCTCTTTCCCGAGACCTCTCCCAACTTTCGTACCACAAAACAGCAATATCCCTTAACCGGAACACTGCTAACTCAACTAATTCTGCTGGGGTTACGTGCATGACTCTAAAGATCCTCTGCATCTGGTCCAAAAAGTCCTGAGGGTCCTCCGCTGAATCCGATCCTGTAAACTGAGGGGGTCCCAACGCCAAGAATTCTCTGACCCTGGAACTACCTGGCCCACCTAGGGATTCTGCTGCTGTAGGTGGTGCTGGCTGATGCTGAGCAGCTAGCATCTGAGTCAACATAACCACCGCACTACGTAGCTCCTAATCAGATGAAGTGGGTCCGAGAGCTGTGGGAGGTGGTGCTGCCTCAAATGGTGTCTGGCGAGGCGGAGACTGCTGGGAGGGCCGAGATGACGCCTCCGTATTGCTCTCAGACCGGGCAGAATCTGGCTGTAACTGAGGTATCCTACTGGTGCCTTCGCCTGCTGTTGTATCCAATCTCCTACCTGTAGCTGGGTGCCACTGGTCTGCCATAATATCTGTAAGCAAAGAGGGTGGTAAGTTTAAAAAGAACCAACCCTATACTGTACTGTGCTAGGCACGACTGAATATGAAAGAAGGGTAACTATCCTACTATGCCTCGCAGCCTCCTGCCTATAGTATGTGGTGCACAACACATCCATAGACAAGACTCTACTTAGCACGGCTTGCAAATTCCCTGGGACACGAACTGCTCTGATACCAAGTTTGTCACACCCCACCTTGGGGGGTATGACGGCACCTGGTGCCTGCTAGACTCTGGACCGCTAAATGGTCCAGCCTGAGCACATCTGGTACTTCGGCTGGCTTTGGCTCTATTTCAAGAAACAAACTGGCTATATAACGGCTGTAAATACAGCCTCCGGCCAACTGGCCTGTAGCCATCTGTACCTGTAACAACAGCTAACCAGAAATAGACTTGTAACAAGGAACCTATGCGGGCCGACAAGGCCACCATGTTGTCTAGTTATCTGTAACTCAACACAAGACTGCTGTAAGACTACGTGATCGGCAAGGTCACCACTACTGTCAAACTAAGGCCTCACACGGCCAACATAAACTGAAATGCTAACAGCTATAGCCAACTGCACAGCCTCACACGACCGGCTCAACTAACCACAGGGAAATATATACAGACTGCAAGCCTCTACGAATACTGTAAGAAAATAATGGAAATGATCGGGACAGGGCCCCGATCTACCCATACTGTACGACAAGAGAAAAGGAGCTACACCTCAGGGAATCAGACTCTGGAAGACAGGAGCTGATGACTCACTAGCTGGCTGGAATCACGAGGGATCGGCTCCTCATCCATGAGTACCTGCAGGCAAGCAATGCAGCGCCCCGCTGGGCGTCAGTACCACAGGTACTGAGCATGTAAAGCAAACCGAAATATGCAACTGAAATGAATGGCAACAATAACATGACATATAAGCAAGAAGTAGCTGAGTCTATCTAGCTGGGGATAACTGGGGAGAGTTTGTTCATTCTGTAACTAACTGAGCGTACCTGATGACGTGTCGTCCTACTGTCTATCAGTATCTAATAGCACATATCAATATACATAATAGCACACACAATACCTGACCGACCCCCATAAGCCGGAAGGTGCCAACCAAGCAAGCAATCTATATACCCCTACCCGGATCTAAACCAACCAAAAATAAGTCACTCCACTCATCTGATACTGTGAGCTCCTCCTACCGGTCCCCTTGGGTACGTAGCTCAGGCCTTGGCCTCTGACAATAAACTGTGTCTGAGTCCGAAGACTCCTGCCTCTGGGCGCAGGTGCGCACGGGGTGATCTGCTGTTGTATCTGTGACTGAAACTGCCCCTGGGTGCAAGCACGCAACAGGGTGATTTTATAAAAAAAACTGTATATAAAACTGCCCCCGGCCACAAGTGCACACAGAGTGGTCTGCCCCTGTAAACAGGGTGTACTGGCTCTGCGCAGAGTAAACTGAACTACCCCTGCAAGCAGGGTGGTCTGGACCGTATTATCATGGTGGTCTTCCATCATCGTCCTTTAGGCGGACGGCATCGCCCAGCTGGTGGCGGTATCTGAATCTGGTATCGACACAGCTATAACCTAGGGGCGGTGGGGATGCTAAAAGGGTTCCCACATGCCATAACAAGTCTCAACATACAAAACACATATACAGCAAGCATGCTCAATGAAAGAAAAACTAACCATATTCTCTTCTTTTATCTCAAGGCCAGTCTGTATTAAATAACTGTTATACCCCGTAGAATTCCCGGCACTTAGACGACCTATTCGCACATTGGTTAAGCATAGTTGAAAGCCATACGTGCTAGGGAAAGGCCCGGGAAAAAGATCGGACGAGAAACTCGTCGAACCATCGCGGGAGGAGCCGAGGTAGAGCCCCTCCGCGATGGCAGCGTGTCACGGAGGTGAGGCCTCCGCGATGGCTCCGTGACACGTTGCCCTTGTCCAGGCCCAAGTATATAAAGCCCCCACTTCGGTTGGAAATCATTTAATCCTTAAACATTTTCCAGAAAACAGAGCTGAACGTTGAGAGAAAGGAAAGGTACGAAGAAATTAATTAATTTTCGTCCGATTATGCTGCCAAATGCTGCCCAAACCCAAATTAATCCTAGATACCAAGGTATTTAGCAGTAGAGAGCATTTCTACGGAGTTAGTTTCGCGAAATACGGCCGACGAATCGGCGAGCCGCCGAACTAAAGTAAGTAGAATTGCTCTAAATTAATGTCCATGTGTTCCACAGACAGCATGATTAGTTAAGACCATTGTATTGATTGGGGTTGGATTACCTAGCATCCCTGACCGCCCAGGGTTAATAGCTGTATCGACTCGTCCGCCAGAGGACGAGGATACGTCACTCTACGGAGTGATATGCCGTCCCGCAAGGGGACGAAGATGGGATGCCAGTTTCCCCATATTGTGCCTTGGTCGGCCCTTATACACCCCCGTCGAGCGGGTACGCCCGGGGTGTTGATTGAGTCCTTCGGACTCAGATACAGTTATAGTCAGGGGCTCAGCGAGCCCAAGTGCATACCCAGGGACCGGCAGAATGCTTACAGCCACTATAGGAGATGGGATGACCGGGGTAGGGGCATAGACTCTGTGTTGATTGTACCTCCCGGCTTATGGGGGCCGGGTAAGGTTTGTGTATGCTGTGTTATGTTATGTATGTTATGCTATATTATGTTATATTAGACGCGAGTGGGTTGGTAGTAGAATGATACGCCTCCAGGTCTTATTCCTACTTCCTTCGGTATCAGTAAGAACAGGTACGATCTACTTCATCAGACAGTTGAGTTATTCCTCCTACTTCTGCTTCATCAGTCATATTATTGCTTTCAGATGTTGTTTTCAGTTATATTATTTCAGTTGCTTTACATACTCAGTACCAGTGGTACTGACGCCCGGTGGGGCGCTGCATTACTTGCCTGCAGGTACGCATAGACGCGCAGGCGATTCTACGTGACTCCCTGTCAGCGGTTGAGTATTCAGCTCCAGTCATCCGGAGGCTGAATTTCAGAGGTGTAGTCCAGTTCTTTTGTTGTATATTATGGGTAGGTCGGGGCCCTGTCCCGATCAGTTCTATTACTATTCCTAGAGGCTTGCAGTCTGTATATATTCCCTGTGGTCAGATGAGCCGGTCGTGTGAGGCCGTGCAGTTGTATAGTTGCCTTTATCCTTTCTTTCTTTGTAATGGTCGTGTGGAGCCATAGTTTGCCAGTAGTGGTGACCTTGCCGGTCACGTAGCTTCTTAGTATGCTATGTTTGAGTTATAGATAACTAGACAGCATGGTGGCCTTGTCGGCCCGCATAGGTTTCCCTGAATTACTATGTTTCTGGTCAGCTGCTAGTGCAGGTACAGGAGGCTATAGGCCAATGGGCCGGGGGCTGTATTTACAGCCGTCATATAGCCCTTTGTTTCCAGAAATGTGAGTTAGCTCCAGTCAGGCGCCAGATGCGCCCAGGCTTAGCAGTCCAGCAGGTCAGGTCCTCGTAGGGCACCAGGTGCCAGTCATACCCCCAAGGCGGGGTGTGACAAACTTGGTATCAGAGCAGGTCGCAAGCCGTGCTAAGTAGAGTCCTGTCCATGGATGTGTTGTGCACCACATACTATGGGTAGGAGGCTGCAAGGCATGATAGGATGGTTGTCTTTTATTCTGATTCAGTCGTGCTATAGAGCTGTACAGTATAGGGTTGAATTCCAAAAATCTTACCATATTCTTTGGCTACAGATAATGTCAGACCAGCGCCATCCCGTCACAGGTCGGAGCTTAGACATTGCAGCAGGGGAGGGCACCAGCAGGATGCCTCCCCCACATTTGGAGATAGCTCGATCAGAGGGCCCTACAGAGGCTTCATCTCAGCCTCCTCAGCAGTCTCCACCACGTCAGGAGCCACTTGGGGCGACATTACCTTCCGCAGCCCCTATATTGACACCCTCCGACCAGGAGGTTAGGAGTGTTGTAGTTCTGTTAGCACAGATGATGGATGCTCAGCGTCAGCAAATGCCATCTATAGTTGCAGAAGCATCAGGAGGGACCGGTAGTTCGAGGGTCCGAGAGTTCTTAGCCCTGAATCCCCCACAGTTCACAGGCACGGACCGCACAGAGGACCCTCAGGATTTTCTGGATCAGATGCAGAGAATCTTCAGGGCTATGCATGCTACGCCTACTGAGTCAGTCGAATTGGCCGCATTCCGGTTGCGAGATATTGCTGTGTTATGGTATGAAAGCTGGGAGAGGTCCCGAGGGAGAGATGTTCCCCCTCCCACCTGGTCTAGCTTTTCAGGAGCCTTTTTAGATCACTATTTGCCGTGGGAGATCCGACAGGCCCGGGTAGACCAGTTCCTACATCTGGAACAGGGGGCCATGAGTGTTCGGGAATATTCCTTACGGTTTGATTCTTTGGCTCGATATGCACCAGCTTTTGTTGATACCATGGCATCCAGAGTGCACCGTTTTATTATGGGGTTGAACCCAGAGTATGTCGAGACTTGTATCACGGCCACACTGCGAGAAGATATGGATATTTCCCGAATCCAGGCATTTGCCCAGAATATTGAGGGCATCAGACAGCGACATCGGGAAATCAGAAGGGTTAATCAGGAGCAGCGTCGCCGGAATAGGCCAGCTGAGTTACAAAGAGAGGCCCGGGGAGGACCCAGGCCACGATTGTCAGACAGGCCGCCCAGGCCCCCGCCTCCGCCACAGTCACAGGGAGGTAGATCCAACCGCAGGGGGCAGTCAGAGGCTGGTAGAGGTTCGCAGACGGAAGACTCACCGTCACAGAGGAGGGCAGAGCAGAGTAGGTATACCCTACCACTTTGCCCTATATGCAGCCGACGCCATTCTGGAGCATGCAGGTATGGTTCCACCGCATGCTATAGTTGTGGCCAAGAAGGCCATTTGATGAGAGATTGCCCAGCCAGAGGTCGTGAGGACCGGGACAGACAGGATAGGGCATCAACAAGATCACGAGCTACAGCATCCTCAACTGGGCGTAGGCCCTCAATTTCAGCAAGCAGGGGTCGAAGCAGATCAGGGGCCTCCGGTACAGGTGCGGGTCCAAGCCGCACATATGCCTTACTAGGGAGGCAAGATTCAGAGGCATCGCCTGATGTTGTGATAGGTATGCTAACTATCTGCTCACACCCTGCTTATGTGCTAATTGATCCAGGGTCTACTTTGTCCTATATTACTCCATTTGTGGCACGGAAGTTTAGTATTGTACCAGAATCATTACAGCAGCCCTTCTTAGTATCTACGCCCGTCGGTGACTCTATCACAGCTAGCCGAATTTACCGCGGGTGTACAGTAGAGGTTGCTGATCGTCAGACCACAGTAGATCTGGTCGAGTTAGAGATGATAGATTTCGATGCCATAATGGGTATGGACTGGTTAGTACCATGTTTTGCTAATGTTGAATGTTGGACCAAAACGGTCCAATTCCACTTCCCGGGGGAGGCAGTACGGGAGTGGAAGGGCAGCACCGCGACGCCAAAAGGTAGGTTTATTTCCTACCTTCAGGCGAGAAAGTTGATATCTAAGGGGTGCATTTACCATCTTGTCAGAGTTCAGGATGTCCAAGCAGAATCTCCGACACTCCAGTCTGTTCCAGTGGTAAATGAATTCCCAGATGTATTTCCTGATGAGTTACCTGGTATTCCCCCAGAAAGGGAAATAGACTTCGCTATTGACTTGCTACCAGGCACTCAGCCAATATCAATACCTCCTTATCGTATGACTCCTGCAGAACTCAGAGAATTAAAGGAGCAGTTGAAAGACTTGTTAGATAAAGGTCTTATCAGGCCGAGTACTTCCCCGTGGGGTGCGCCAGTCTTGTTCGTGAGAAAGAAAGATGGCTCGCTCCGAATGTGTATAGATTATCGGCAGCTAAACAAGGTTACAGTAAAGAACAAGTATCCGCTTCCCAGAATTGATGACTTATTTGATCAGCTACAGGGAGCCAGATACTTTTCTAAAATTGACTTGCGGTCCGGATATCACCAGGTCCGAGTACGTGAGAGGGACATCCCTAAGACAGCATTCAGGACCCGATATGGACATTTTGAATTTCTGGTTATGTCCTTCGGACTAACAAATGCCCCAGCAGTCTTTATGGACCTGATGAACAGTATTTTCAGACCCTTCCTGGACTTGTTCATGATAGTATTCATTGATGATATTCGGGTGTATTCTCGCTCTGAAGCAGATCACCGGACTCATTTGCGGACAGTGCTCCAAATTCTTAGGGACCGCCAGTTGTATGCTAAATTTTCGAAGTATGAATTCTGGCTTAACTCAGTAGCCTTTTTAGGGCATATTGTCTCAGACGCTGGTATACAGGTAGACAAGCAGAAGATAGAAGCAGTTAAGTCATGGCCCAGGCCTACCACCCCGACTGAAGTTCGTAGCTTTCTGGGGTTGGCAGGATACTATCGGAGGTTCGTTGAGGGATTCTCAACTATTGCAGCACCTTTAACGAAATTGACACAGAAAGAAGCAAAGTTTCAGTGGACGGAGGCATGCGAGCAGAGTTTCCAGGAACTGAAAGACAGATTAACCTCCGCCCCAGTACTAGCACTGTCGGAAGGCACAGAAGGGTATTCAGTTTATTGTGACGAGTCAGGTATCGGGTTGGGTTGTGTGTTGATGCAGCATGGTAGAGTAATTGCATATGCTTCCAGACAGTTGAAGAAGCACGAAAAGAATTACCCCACCCATGATCTAGAATTGGCCGCAGTAATTCATGCCTTGAAGATGTGGAGGCATTACCTGTACGGCGTCCATGTTGATATATATACAGATCATAAGAGCTTGCAGTACATTTTTACTCAGAGGGAGTTAAATCTACGGCAACGTCGCTGGTTAGAATTGTTGAAGGATTATGATGTGAACATCCTGTACCATCCGGGGAAAGCCAATGTTGTGGCAGACGCCCTGAGTCGTAAGTCAATGGGGAGTTTGGCGTATCTGCGACCCGAAAAACAGAAATTAGCTAAAGAAATTCATCAGTTAGCTGGACTAGCCGTTCGGGTAATGGAAACAGGAGATAATGGGGCCGTAATTCAGAATTCTGCAGTGTCGTCATTAGTTGCAGAGGTAAAAGAACGACAGTATGAGGATCCTGATTTAGTCCAGCTCAGAGATAGAGTTCAGAAGGGTGAGGAGCCAGATTTTCAGATAACCGAGAATGGGGTGCTACGCTGTAAGGGCCGCCTTTGTGTCCCGAACGTCTCAGGCCTTCGTGGGCAGATTATGCACGAGGTACATTACGCTCGCTATTCCCTCCACCCAGGGGCGAAGAAAATGTACCACGACATCAGAGACATCTACTGGTGGCCAGGTATGAAAACTGAAATAGCCGAATTTGTATCTAGATGTGCTAATTGTCAGCAGGTGAAAGCCGAGCACCAGAAACCGGGTGGTTTGACTCAAGAGATATCGATACCTATGTGGAAATGGGAAGCAATAAATATGGATTTTGTAACAGGGTTACCCCGTACCAGACGCAGAAATGATTCCATTTGGGTAATAGTTGATAGGCTGACAAAATCAGCTCATTTTCTGCCAGTAAGGGCTACCTTCTCAGCTGAGGATTATGCCGAATTGTATATCAGAGAAATAGTTAGATTACATGGAGTGCCGGCATCTATCATTTCAGACAGAGGGGCACAGTTTACAGCTAGGTTCTGGCAGTCATTTCAGAAAGGTCTGGGGACGCAGATTAATCTGAGCACAGCATTCCATCCTCAGACAGACGGGCAAGCTGAACGTACAATTCAGACGCTCGAAGATATGCTACGAGCGTGTGTGTTAGATTTTGGGGGTAGCTGGGATGAACATCTTTCGTTAATCGAATTTGCTTATAATAACAGCTACCATTCAGCTATTCAGATGGCGCCTTTCGAGGCATTGTACGGGCGAAAATGTAGATCGCCGGTGGGCTGGTTCGAGATAGGAGAATCAGCATTAGTTGACCCAGACATTGTTCGGCAGTCCGAGGAAAAGATAAAGTTTATCCGAGAACGTTTACTGACCGCTCAGAGCCGTCAGAAGTCATATGCAGATAGACGGCGCAGAAATCTAGAATTTTCAGTAAACGACTGGGTATATCTGAAAGTGTCCCCGATGAAAGGGGTAATGAGGTTTGGCAAGAAAGGCAAACTTAGCCCAAGATTCATTGGGCCGTATCAGATTTGGCGAAGAATAGGCCGCGTGGCATATGAGTTAAACTTGCCTCCATAATTAGCATCTGTTCACCCAGTATTCCACGTTTCCATGTTAAGAAAGTTCGTAGGGGACCCTTCTACAGTAGTTCCAGTCCAGGATGTTCAGGTCACAGAGGAGTTAGCCTATGAAGAGGTTCCCGTAGCCATTTTAGACAGACAGATTCGCAGGCTGAGAACTAAAGACGTTGCATCTGTCAAGGTATTGTGGCGTAACAGAAATCGGGAAGAAATGACGTGGGAGGCTGAAGAAGATATGAAAACCAGATACCCTCACCTATTTCAGGTCTAGTCAGACGACAGGTATGTCCGTATCATTACTTATACAGTACTTTATGATATGTATGTTGTAAATGATAAAGAAAGAAGTAATACTTAGTTGTCCAGTGGATTGTAGAACATTGTGTGCAGTGCATGTATTGGACTTTTTCTGCGTTTCAGGTCTTTGCAATAGTCCATATTACAGGGGAAACTCTGCCAAAATTTTTCCCAGAAAGTAAAGTAAGCAGTCCTCTAGATAGCAGTATACATTCGAGGACGAATGTTCCTAAGGGGGGGAGAATGTTATACCCCGTAGAATTCTCGGCACTTAGACGACCTATTCGCACGTTGGTTAAGCATAGTTGAAAGTCATACGTGCTAGGGAAAGGCCCGGGAAAAAGATCGGACGAGAAACCCGTCGAACCATCGCGGGAGGAGCCGAGGCAGAGCCCCTCCGCGATGGCAGCGTGTCACGGAGGTGAGGCCTCCGCGATAGCTCCGTGACATGTTGCCCTTGTCCAGGCCCAAGTATATAAAGCCCCCACTTCGGTTGGAAATCATTTAATCCTTAAACATTTTCCAGAAAACAGAGCTGAACGTTGAGAGAAAGGAAAGGGACGAAGAAATTAATTAATTTTCGTCCGATTACGCTGCCAAACGCTGCCCAAACCCAAATTAATCCTAGATACCAAGGTATTTAGCAGCAGAGAGCATTTCTACGGAGTTAGTTTCGCGAAATACGGCCGACGAATCGGCGAGCCGCCGAACTAAAGTAAGTAGAATTGCTCTAAATTAATGTCCATGTGTTCCTAGCTGAGAAGTAAATATTTCTCCCTTCTGGGCCGCTGAAAAATAGCGAGTTTTTGACCGTCTTTCGATAAGCCTAAGTTTAGGCTATAAATTAAATCGAAAGTAACGTCGCTCTTTACAATAACGTTGTATTTAGTATTGATTGACGTATTTATGAATGCAGTTGGGAGAAAATAGTTGAAGTACCAGCCGAGCCTCGTCCGACGGACGAATATTCAAAGATAAGGTATGTAAAGTTAAGTTTCCTCGGCAAGTTCAGTAGCATTGAAGCAGTATAGTAATTTACAGACCAGTAGAATGTTCGGAAATCGATTATTGTGTTATTATGAATATGGGTGCAATATGAGCAGTTTTGGGTTGTAACGTGTACGATACCTATCCGTACGATATAGATTTGGGCGTAAGTGGTTAAGGTTGCCCAGTATATTCAGTATGTGATGTAATATGCCATGTTAAGATATTGTTGTGTTTAGCTGAAACCTCGCAAGGTAGTACAGTATCAGTAAAGCATTCCCGATATAGAATAGTAACTGTATATGGTTTAGAAAGCATGTTAGAAATAGGAAATCATGTTAATACAGAAACTCAGTAAACAGTATAGCTTTCAGCAGAAACACCTTCTTGTATAACCTTTGCCCCAGTACAGTTTGACAGGAGGCTATATTCATATTTATACCTACCTGTCTCAGCATGTATCAAACACTTACAGATTAATATTATTAGCTCAGTATGTGATTTATATGATACCTTACACCCGTTAGCCTTAGCTTATGAGATCCACAGACAGCATGATTAGTTAAGACCATTGTATTGATTGGGGTTGGATTACCTAGCATCCCTGACCGCCCAGGGTTAATAGCTGTATCGACTCGTCCGCCAGAGGACGAGGATACGTCGCTCTACGGAGTGATATGCCGTCCCGCAAGGGGACGAAGATGGGATGCCAGTTTCCCCATATTATGCCTTGGTCGGCCCTTATACACCCCCGTCGAGCGGGTACGCCCGGGGTGTTGATTGAGTCCTTCGGAATCAGATACAGTTATAGTCAGGGGCTCAGCGAGCCCAAGTACATACCCAGGGACCGGCAGAATGCTTACAGCCACTATAGGAGATGGGATGACCGGGGTAGGGGCATAGACTCTGTGTTAATTGTACCTCCCGGCTTATGGGGGCCGGGTAAGGTTTGTGTATGCTGTGTTATGTTATGTATGTTATGTTATATTATGTTATATTAGACGCGAGTGGGTTGGTAGTAGAATGATACGCCTCCAGGTCTTATTCCTACTTCCTTCGGTATCAGTAAGAACAGGTACGATCTACTTCATCAGACAGTTGAGTTATTCCTCCTACTTCTGCTTCATCAGTCATATTATTGCTTTCAGATGTTGTTTTCAGTTATATTATTTCAGTTGCTTTACATACTCAGTACCAGTGGTACTGACGCCCGGTGGGGCGCTGCATTACTTGCCTGCAGGTTCGCATAGACGCGCAGGCGATTCTACGTGACTCCCTGTCAGCGGTTGAGTATTCAGCTCCAGTCATCCGGAGGCTGAATTTCAGAGGTGTAGTCCAGTTCTTTTGTTGTATATTATGGGTAGGTCGGGGCCCTATCCCGATCAGTTCTATTACTATTCCTAGAGGCTTGCAGTCTGTATATATTCCCTATGGTCAGATGAGCCGGTCGTGTGAGGCCGTGCAGTTGTATAGTTGCCTTTATCCTTTCTTTCTTTGTAATGGTCGTGTGGAGCCATAGTTTGCCAGTAGTGGTGACCTTGCCGGTCACGTAGCTTCTTAGTATGCTATATTTGAGTTATAGATAACTAGACAGCATGGTGGCCTTGTCGGCCCGCATAGGTTTTCCTGAATTACTATGTTTCTGGTCAGCTGCTAGTGCAGGTACAGGAGGCTATTGGCCAATAGGCCGGGGGCTGTATTTACAGTCGTCATATAGCCCTTTATTTCCAGAAATATAAGTTAGCGCCAGCCAGGCGCCAGATGCGCCCAGGCTTAACAGTCCAGCAGGTCAGGTCCTCGTAGGGCACCAGGTGCCAGTCATACCCCCAAGGCGGGGTGTGACAATAACTGATGCTATATTCTATTTTACACTGTTTCTGATTGCTGGACTAACTGCTACCTGGCCTTTATCTGTCCATTTGATTATGTCTGGATATAACTCAATAACATAGAATATGTCATCTATAACTGGATATAGCTCGATAATATAAAATGTACCATCTAGTACTGGATACAGTCTCAACAGATGTAATACGTATTGCCTGAATATCTATTATTCTGATTATCGCATGATACGTAATAATATACTAGCATGCTTGCTGGAAATTGTACCAAAATCGTTCCTGTACGCTGGGTATCGGTTAATAGCCTTTATTCTATTTACTTTCTAAACTGTACTTCCTGGCTTGCCGAAAGAATAACTTTACATACCTTGTTTCGGAGTACTCAACTGACCGATGTGATTTTCATCGGTACCTCTGCTGTTTCTCCCAACTGCATTCATAAATATGTCAATTAATACTAAATATAGCTTTATTCCAAAGAACAACGTCACTTTCGATATAATTATAGCCTAAACTTAGGCTTATCGAAAGACGGTCAAAAACTCGCTATTTTTCAGAAGTCCAGAAGGGAGAAGTATTCACTTCACAGCTAGGAGCACATAGACACTAATTTGGAGTAATTCTACTTACTTTGGTTCGGTAGCTCGACGATTCGTCGGCCGTATTTCGCGAAACAAAAACCGTAGAAATGCTCTCTGCTGCTAAATACCTCGCTACCTGAGGTTAATTTGAGTTTAGACTTCGTTTGGCAGCGTAATTGAACGATTATATATTATTTTCCTTCGTCCCTCCCTGTCTCACGTTCTCTGGAAATTGTTTGTGAAAATGATGACTAATTTAAGGGAAGTTATTCACTACTTAAAGGGAACCATTATTAATTAAAGGAAATTATTGTTAATTAAAGAAATCATTATTAATTAAAGGAAATTATCTTATGGGAATTATTATTAATTAAAGGAAATTACATTACAAACTGAGCTCCATATACTTGGACACTATAAATCGTATTTTGCCTTACGACGCGCCGACTTGGTGCTTGTCCGATCTTTCCCCGGGCCTTTTTCTAGCATGCATGGCTTTCAAATATTCTTAACCAACACGTGAATAGGCCATCTATGTACCGGAAATTTTACGGGGTATAAAAAATGGCTCCCTTGCAATGTGCTCCTCAGGGAAGTATTTGGTCTCCTTGTGCTTTGCATACCATTTCTTCCCTTCGTCCATCACCCATCGGGTTCCGTATTGACGGCGTTGGCCACGTGGAACGGCTAGTGCTGCTGAAACTGTCATTCCCAGTCTAATCCTTTTTCTCCCGGCGCTTGATGTAGATGCACCCTTTCCTTTGTCTTGCCTGCTTGACATCGTTCCTGTCAAATCAAACAGACGGTCCCAATGTTATTCAAGTCAAAAACTTGCTTCGATTAAGGTTGGGTTGAGTTAGGCCACCCCACACTTAGTCTTCATCCCCAATGAAAACAATTCGGCAAGACAATCATTCTTTTCCAATTTTTATCAATCAACATGCCTCGTGCATTTCGATATGTATGGAATAATTACTAAGTACTACTTAGACTTTTTACAACTAATCACAATATCACCATCGATTCCATTACATCACATAGCACTTAGCCACAATTTTCCTCAACAACCACAATTTATGCAATTCACCAATTTCATTTTCCCGAAAATTTCCTTGTTTATTTATCATATTCATCCATATTCACAATATCATTTACATCACCCAACATGCACAACCCAATTATTTCACATTTTCAACCAAATTTAGTTTCTTCGCATTCAAAATCTAACCCTAGCTACCAATTTCGCAAAAATTCAATCAAACATGTATTTATCGAGTTCATATAATCATAACGATACTACGAACATCAATCAACAATAACTTAAATGAATTCATGCTCAATTTACACTTAGGGCAAGGTTTACTCACCTCACTTGCTCAAAAATCGAAAATTTAGGCAAAATTTGAGGTTAAGTTCAAGAACATACCTTAAATTCGATGATACCGAAGAAAAGTTGAAGAAATTTCGATCCTAGGTCCGTGTCACGTTGGGGAAGGAGGGATTTTAGGGGTTTTGTCGCGGAGGGGAGTGAGAAATAGGAAAAATGAGGTGTTTTTGGGGTTAAAAAGAGGATTTTTTGCGCGGGTCACCCGGCGACCCAGTGTGACCTGACGCGAATAACACCTCAACGTGTCACGGAGGGTAACGCGAAGCACCCCCTCCGTGACACGGAGCCATCGTGTAGGTGTTCTGGAATTTGTGAAAATTCCAGAATACCTTCAACGTGTCACAGAGGGTAACGCGGAGGCCCTCCTCCGTGACACGAAGCCATCGCGCAGGCTCACCGTTTTGCCACTTTTTAATTTCTTCTCACCTTGATTTTTTCTTTTGCGATCCTTTGCATTTTTGCCCTCCGTTCCACCTGAAAATCATCTCACAACAAGAAATTGGTTAGAATTTATTGGTTTCAAACACGACCACAATTTTTTTTTGTTTTTATTTTTATTTTTATTTTTATTTTCTTTTTCTTTTCTTTTTCTTTTTAACTAATTCTACTCATCTATTACAACAATTTCACGGGTTGCCTCCCGTGCAGCGCCTGGTTTACCGTCGCGGCTCGACGTCATTAAAGCTCAATTATCCTCTAGAGTGACAGACGTTTTCTCTCGAATAACGTCCTCACCCCAGTAATGCTTACACCGCTGCCCATTAACCAAGAACGTGGCACTTTGATCTTCTTGCCACAACTCCAGTTTTGGGGTGTCCTCAATCGATGGTTTTCCCACTGGATCTCGAGAATCAACAATCTGAACAATATCTGCTTGATTTAGCACGTTGATTGTTGAAAGCTCCTCATATATGACCAGAAGCTTCGTGGCCTTGTACACATCAAATACCTCCACCTTGTCATGCGCCCGCATAGTTAGCTGCCCTGCAGCTACAACAATCCACGCTTTCCCGGTTGCCAAGAAATAACGTCCCAAAATAAATGAGACTTCCACATTCGGCTCAAAATCCAGCACAACAAAATCTACCGGGAAGATAAGGGAGCCCACTTGCACCAGCACGTCCTCCACAATGCCATCTGGTCTGGCCAAAGAATAATCCGCTGACTGCAAGATCACTGTAGTTGGTCTAGGACTGCCCAACCCCAACTTCTTGAATACCGATGTCGGTATCAAGTTAATGCTCGCTCCCAAATCGCATAGTCCACGAGCTCGGATACTTTGCCCAATTGTGATTTGAATTGTAAACCTCCCAGGGTCCTTGAGCTTTGTTGGCAACCTGTTCTGTATCCGGAAAGTGCACTCCTCGGTAAGCGCCACCGTAGCATACTCCGTCAATCTGCTTTTGTTAGATACGATGTCCTTGATATACTTTGCATACTTCGGCACTCCCTGCAAAACATCAACAAGAGGTAAATTAATGTGTACCTGTTTAAGCACCTCCATGAACTTTTTGAAACACGTTTCCTCCTTATTTTTTTTAATCTTTGAGGGAACGGGGGTGGTGGTCTTTCTGGTTCTGCTTCCTTCTTCTTCCCCCTCTCATCATCGTGTTCCCTTTCTTTCTCCACTGCTCCTGACTGCTGAGGTGGTCTTTCTGGTTCCACCTCCTTGAGTTGTAAACCACTCCTTGTGGTCACTACATTTACTTGCTTGGGATTCGGGTCAGTGTCACTCGGTAGTCCTCCTCTTGGCCTGGTGTTTTGAGCTCCAGCTAGTTGCCCAAACTGGTACTCCAACGCCCTTGTAGCTAACTGATTGTTCTTTACATCTGCCGCCAATTTCACATAGTCAGCCTGCAATTGAGCTTGGTTAGCTATCATTGTTTTAAACATTTCCTCAATGCTGGGTGGTGGTGGTGGAGGAGGTGCATTGTTGCTTCTGGATTGAGTCTGATAGTTTTGCTGCCCTCCTTGATTTCTCTGCGCACCCTGATTCGAACTCTACCCTTGATGGCTGTTACTACCCCAGGAGAAATTCGAATTATTCCTCCAATTAGAGTTGTAGTTGTTGTCATACTGTTGGTGATTATTTCTCTGTACATTACCAACAAAGTTCACTGAATCTGGATTTGCACCACAACACTCAGCTGAGTATTCATTACTACCGCATACTTCACACCAAATCTGCTTCACTACATTAACTGGGGCTTGAGATTGATTTAAGCTCATATTGCTAAAGTGGGTGTTAAGTTGATTTTGCAACGCAGCTATCTATGCAGCGATAGCTGTAAACCCATCCACTTCCAAGACTCATGCCGTTTTCCTTGTTCCTCCTCTAGAAGAGTCCGCATTCCACTCTGGATTTCCCTGCGAAATACGATTTAACAAAGTATACAACTCTTCATAAGTCTCTTCTAATGCTTGTCCCCCAGCTGCTGAGTCTAGCAAAATTTTTGTGTGGGATTCCAAACCCTCTATGAAAGTATGCACCAACATATCATTGGACTGGTGATGGTGAGGACAATCCCGTAACATGGATTTGAATCTTTCCCAAGCTTGATACAGATTCTCCCCCTCTCTTTATTTAAAATTTAGAATCTGACTTCTAAGACTTGCTGTTTTCCCGGATGGAAAGAACCGTATCAAAAATTTTCTTGCAAGATCATTCCAAGTGGTGATGGAATTAGGTGGCTCAGCTTTCAACCACCTCTTTGCTTCTCCCAATAGTGAAAATGGGAACAATGTAAGCCTTACGTAATCAGATGATACTCCAGCGGGGATGTAAGTGTCACTGATCTCCAAAAAGTTTTGGAGATGTTGTTGTGGATCCTCGTGAGGGAGACCTGTGAATTGTCCGCTGGTGTGCAACAATTGCACCATATTCTGTTTCAGCTCAAACCTCCCTCCTTGCTCGGGTTTGCGAATGCTTGATGTAACATTGTTAGCATGTGGGATAGCCACTTCCTGAACCGGCCTAGCTGCCATTTCCTCGGGCACTAACACTGCCCTTACAAGTGGTGGATTCTGTTGTTGCTCCAGGATTGTTTGTCTGAGCAACTGCAGCTTCTTCTCTAGAGCTTCTCTTCTTTGACGATGAAATTGTCTTTCCAGCTCTAAGTATGAGTCCGCCAGCTCCTTGTCTCTTGCCAGTGTTCAACAGAATTCAATATTTGCAAAAGACAGGCTAAGATCAAGCTGTCGGCACTAATATAGAAATCGTAGACTAACACTTAACAAAACAATTTTACCAATTGCCAGTCCCCGGCAACGGCGCCAAAAACTTGTTCGGGCTGTTTCGCAACTACACGCAAGTGCACGTGGTCGAACAAGTAGTAAAATGGCTAAAGTAAGCCAAGTATCGATCCCACAGGGACTGAACCAAGGTAATAATCGAATTAAGTGTTAATGAACTCTAACTCTAAAAATGCAGACAACAATTTAAAGAATATTTTGAGAGTTTGTTTCCTAAGTTATACTAATCTAAGACAAAATTATAAAGTGAGTCTGAACTATAGCAATGAGCAAGCTGAGGCTAAAATGAACATGCAGGGAAGTAATTTATCGATACAGTTCGGTTAATCTTTCCTTTGGTTGCTAGTCAAGAATTATTGCCTATGGAGAGAAACTTTCGTATTCTACCCAACTTAAGAATCATGAACCTTCAACCTACATTTCTGTGATAAAAGAATTTCATGTTCTAGCCATACGATACCGATTCCTTAATTGACTAATACGACTTTCAAATATATTTCTATTCTGAAGGTAAATCAATTCTCAATTTTCCCAAACTAAGAAGAGATCATATCCTACCAATTCACAGCTTTCCAATTTCTTTCCTTTTTAAGATAAAATTGGATTTTTTAGATATACATTAACATTGGCCAGACATTAATGCAGTAAGAACAAGAATTGATAGAACAACCATCGAAAAAAAGATGAAAAACCAAAATGATCAACAATTACATTCCACTACAAATGTTCTTAACCTTAGCAAGAAGTGAATTTAGCCACTCATTTGTGGATTAAACATCATCAAATGAGTATAAATCATACAAACAATTGAAATAAAGGAGAAAGAGTTAGAGAAGAACCCTAAGATTTTCGTCTCCTCAACTGCCTGTAACCCACGTTCTTGCTCAACTAAGTTAGAATTCTTAAAATTAAACCTAAGTGTGCTATTTATACTAGTGGAAATTTTTTTCGGAATAACAAGCAACGTGTCACGGAGTGCATCGCAGAGCACTGCCTCTGTGACACGGTGCAAACGCGGATCCTCACTGGAATTTTATGTTCCAGGTAAATATAGGCAACATGTCACGGCTTGTAATGCGGGGCTTGGCCAACGTGTCACGGCGCCGTCGCGAACCCTTACTGGAATTTGACAAAATAACTCATTCGAGGCAGATTGCCTCCGCGATGGCAGCATGACACGACTCCATCGCGGAGCCCATTTATTTGGTGCTTTTCCTTGACCTTTTCCACTGCTCGCTTCCGAATCCATTCCCGATTTTCACCAACATGCAACTTAGCTTCCTAAAATTACATTTTTCCTGCAAAGCAACACTAATCATGTTGGTTAGTATAAATTCACATTTTAACTACAAATCACATGAGAATGTACAAATAACAATAGATAAACAAGACGAAATAGAGTATTTGAGCATCACTTGGGCATATAATTCTGCCCAAGATCAATGGGTCTTGGGTCTGACCAAATGACCCGACCCAACACCCTTTAACCCAATTAATTTTGGTCTTACACCTTCAAGAAGGTGTTTCACCTACTAACTTTTTTTAATTTTTGATATTGTATTCTTAAGTAGGTGATACAACTATTTATTCTTATTTTTCTTTCTTTATCCTCTTTCAATTGATATAATCTACGTATATAAGTAGCTCAATCAAGTAGGACATTTAAACTAGTTACCTTGTCTCGCATTCATTTGCTGTTCAAATCTTATTCTTTTAGACTAATACCTTCACTTTCGCACACTCGAACACCTTAGACTTTAGACTCAAATATAGTCTCATTTTTTTCATACTCGAATAATCTCGTCAACGTTAATTTGATCGTAAACACAAAATTCAACCGTAAGTAAAACTTTTAAAAGACAGTTAAAATCAATTTTAAGTGTCTGTTTATGTATTATCCCTAGACTTTTTATGTCCCTGACTATCTCGTCCTAGTTAATTGCATCGCACATTCTTTGATAATTTCTATTATATAATTTGTATATGCCTCTAATGATCACTACCCTCGTCTTAGCAGAAAAGACCAAATTCTTTTGCAAGTGTGATGATGGGGAAGTCTCCAACTTTGGCTTAGGTTGAGGACAACCACAAGACGGAAAAAATAATATAAGCTAACAAAAAATTGACTCCTCACATTAACTTTAGCTAGTGTTTTATTATAAATTTTAAAAATTTATTTTTAAATATTTATTTGGTATTGAAATTTGATCAGATTTTGAAAATTCAAATTTTAAATAATCTTAAAATTTTGAAAAACCGGCTCAAACTAATTTTTGGATTTTTGAGACTTTCAGTTACACAAATTTAAATTTTTTTCAAAAGTGAAATGCATGTCCAAACACAATTTTAAAAATCACAACTTCAAAAACTTAAAAGTTTAAATTTCTAATTTTAATTTTAAAATCTATAATCAGACAAGAGCTTGAAAGTGATTTCAATAATATCTCAATCAACTCAAGTCTTTGCCCTAACTAAAAATCAAAGACTTTTTAACAAGTGAGGTTACTAGATAGGAAAATCTCCAACTTTGCCATAGACATGGTAGAAAATTTAACTAGGTTTACAAACATGATGCCTTGAAATACTTTAGATAGTGATTTTAGCAGCATCAATGTCCATACAAGTCTTTGTCCTACTATGGAAGACTTATCCAAGTTAATAATTTAGTCAATGAGTCCACGATGAGAGCGAATTGTAGAGAAGATAAGTATTCCTCACCTCCAATCTTAAGATAGTACGTTAAAATTATTAAGGGAATAAAATAGAAAAGAATTAAAGAAAAGTTTTTAAAAAAAAAAAAATGGACGGCCGTGAAAGTGCCACCTTTTCAAGTTTAAAGTTGTAATTTTGAAAAAGAAAAATTCAAGAGCTTTTGATACAAGTGTTACATGTCTAACAATTTGTGAGGTACGTGAAATTTTTTCTAGACTTCATCAATATTGAGAGAAGGGAATAACGTTGTAATAAATAAATAAATAATATATATATATAATTTATATATTAAGTGATTTTACTCCCTCCGTTCTATAATAGTTGTCAAGGTTATTAAGTATTTTTCAATTTATTTGTCGTTTTACAAAATTAAGATTGAAATTAGTTATATTATCTCATTTTATTCTTAATATTAAATGTTTCTTGAAATAAGATTATTTTAGTTTTATTCTTAAATAAAAGTGTAATTTATTCAAGAAATAAGGATAAAATAGTAAAAAAATATTTTTTATGAATGATTTTTTCAGGGACGTGCAAAAAAGAAATATGACAAGTAATATGGAATTGAGCGGGTAGGATTTATATTATGCATGGGCATTCAATGTTATAGAGGTTCTAACCATAAAATTACTCTTACGACTCATTTGTTTGCAGTTAATGGAGGTCTGAATAGGTCATTAGGTGTGTTTGTTTTAATTAAGATTTAAGCATTTATTTTGTCTAAATAGGTCTTAACTATTAAGATCTGCAACAAAGTCTTAATATCATCAAGAGGTAGGTCATCATCACTCCGTTCACTACCACCAGCTACCACCATTAATCGCCTCTATCATCACAACTACCACCACAATTACCATCACCAACCACCTGCCACCACCAACAACAACAACAACCACCTCTGCCACCATTGTCAACCACCATTACCATCACCAACCACCCTAACATCACAACAACCCCTGGCAACCACCACTACTACTAACCACTTTTGTTAATCGTAACTATACATACTACTTCCATCTAATTATATGCACTACCACCGCCATCACTACCACCATCACTGCCACCTCTACCACCACTGCAGCTAATCCATATTATCAACCATCTTCACCATCACAAATAGCACTGCCACCAATTACTACTAACACATCGTCAACTACTATACATTCTTCAGCCACTACCGTCAACTACTTACATCAATTAACTTCACCATCACAACCACTAATACTAACAATCACCATCACTTCAGTCATTACAACACCTACCACCACCATCAATACTTAACTACCACCACCATAATTACTAGCCACTAACACTAATCATTATCAAGATCACCACTATAAATCATCTCTACCATAACCAGCAAACATAAATATTTTATTTTTTATCAGATGATAAATTTATTTTATTAAATTAATATTTTTTAATATTTAATTATTTTTTAATTTAAATTGTATATTTAATATATTTACAAGTAAATAAAGTATACACATTCAGATGCTGAAAAAAAACAATCTTAACCATTCAGTGATCAGATCTAGAGACAACATCTTAATCATTCAAATGTGCATTTAGATTCAGACGTCTTAATCTTAATGAAAACAAATGAGGTCTTAGCAACTCCCTCCGTTTATTTTTATTTGTTCAGTATTAACTTGACATATTTTTAAGGAGCAATAAGTAGAATGACAATTTTACTATATCACTCTTTAAATATAATATATTTAATGCTTTAAAAAATGCATTAGATAATAACTATAATTAGTAATATGACAAATTATCTTTTGATTTTTTAAACTAGCAAGTAAAAGTGGATATCTATTTTTAGTACAATGGACAAGTAAAAATGAAGGAGGGAGTAATTTGTGGGAAAATTAGTTTTTTAGGCCACTTACAATTTTTTTTAATAGTTTTATTATCTTTTTACAAGAGATCTTCATTTTTACACGTAACAACAACAATATACCTGGTCTAATCCACAAGAGTGGTCTAGGAAGGGTAGTATGACGCAATCTTACCTCTAACTTATAAGGTAAAAAAATTTATTTCTGGTAGACCGTCGTATAATCCATATAAGAAACAGTATGAAAAAGAAATACAGTAATAAAAAAGTCATGCTGAAAAAAATAAAAAGAAATAGTAACAATAAATAATACTAGGATAATCGAAACAAAAGGCAAAGAGATCTAAAAAGATCATCTTTACACGTAAAAGATCTGAAAATGACTATTTTTTCCTATTTTGTAAGAAAAGAAGAGATCTCATTTTCTCTTAATCTGTTTTATACATATTTAAAATAATTATTTTTATACATAAAAAATCTGAAAAGATATTTTTTTAAGTTTATTTTGTAAAAAACAAAAAGATGTCATTTTCTTTTCATTTGTTCCATACATATTTAAAGGTTGATTCAGTCAACTAGCATCTCTAAAGCTTGTCTTTCCTTTTCAAGTCATCTTGCAATCAGTAACACTAACAAAATTGTTCTCCGTTTTAGCACGGCATTGAAGTGATTATGACTCGACTAGCACCATTCATTTTAAATCAGCGTTTCATATATGTGATTTCGGATTATAATTTCAAATTTTAAATTGAAGTATAATTTATTATTTTAAATTATTTTAAATATAAAATTTGATTTATATATTTATATTTTGCAAGAAAAAGACTCATTATTTTAAATTTTGAAAGGAAAAAAAAACTCAAGTTTAGCGTGTAGAGATTATACGTACCATGTGAAAGGAATATATTAAAGAATAACTAGTTATTACTATTATTAATTAATGGATCTTTATAAAATTATGTGTATTTGAAAGTCTGTAATTGCAAATATTTATTTATAAAAAGAATATGGAGATATGAGATTTATCAATGCGGCGCCTTAGGATATCCCGATATCTTATTTATAAATTAAGGTTTACTCATTTGATGAAATTGTATAAGAATTAGAGAAATTTTAATAATTTTCACAACTTGTGGGATTTTCATGTTTATGAGAAAAAAAAATACAACTTAAGAAATCTAAATTACATGTCCAAAACAAAACTTCAACTTCATATCAATCAGATTTCATATCGCAAGTCCAATGGACCCTTAAGTATACGAGCCGAGTAAAATGAAACAGTGGGATTAGTAGTTATTTAATCATTAGTAGTATCGGAAGAAAATAATAAATTTCTCTCGATTTGCTAAAATGGACAAGCAAAAATGAAAAATCTATTTATATTATAAGGGCCAGGTAAAATGAAACGGAGCAAATGAGTATTAGTTGAATTTTAAATACAAAAATAAGATTTAAGCCAAAGCTACTGAGTTTGCCGAACTCACTCTGTAATTCCTATATAAACCTTCCGTTTAGCTAGCCAGGTTTTGGACACCAGCAAATTAGAGTGATGGGGAACATGAAGTTTTGGTTGTGGGTGTTTTTTGTGATGGTAAATGTAACCAATGGTTGTTGGGAGGAAGAGAGAAGTGCTCTCTTGGAGCTGCAGGCAAGCCTAACGAGTTCCAATGGCGGAGCCGGGGCCGTTTGGGCAGGCTATAATGAGAGCGGTTTTACAGATTGCTGTTCTTGGCCTGCGGTTAAATGCAGCGGAACAACAGGTCGAGTCATCGGACTCAACCTCATGGGAGCAAGATTAGGATCAAGGGATGGTTGGAGATTTAATGCCTCTCTTTTTCTCCCATTCAAGTCGCTGCAACATCTTTCATTGCTTGCAACTAATCTTATAGGATGGAAAAAAAATGAAGGTCTCTTTTTTTTTGTTGGTCTATAGAATTGTTAGATTATTGAATAAAGAGTGAATGGTCAAAAACACACCTAAAATGTTCAAATTTTTTGATTTTTCTGTCGGAACTATCAGGTGTTTATTTTTTCTACCTGAACTATCTCCAAGTGTTTATCAATATACACCTCAACTATCAATTGCTTACTTTTCTTACCTGAAATATCATCATCGCTCAAGTGAAAAGTGAACAACGGATAGTTTAGGTGTGTTTCGATAAACATTTGGTGATAGTTTAGGCAGGAAACTCATACATCCGATAGTTTAGATATGAAACTCAAAAAAACGTGATACTGTAAGTGTGTTTTTCACCCGTCACTCCTGAATAAACTATATGTCTTACTAACATGTTTTTTGCACTTTTGAATTTGTTATATACAAGGTTTGACAAACTGTCGCATTTGACCAACCTGAAAGTACTCGATTTGCAGGATAATCCCCTCCATCCAAATGTTTTATCATCTTTGTGTTGGATTTCATCTCTTGAGGTTCTAAGACTTGGTAGTGGTGCATTTAGATGGTGGCCTTTAGTTGAATCTCTTTCATGGAAAAATTATTTTGTGGATATAGGTAAAATATAAATTCCTTTTTGCTGTATACTGTAGGAGCTTTTGAACTGTGAGACAATATTATGCAACATTAGGACTCTCTTGAAATAGTAAAATATATATGTGTATATTTATGATGCAGGAAGTGATCATGGGAAATGTCCAGGGTTGAGCAATTTAAGGGTGCTCTTGGTGGCAGGTTATGGAATCAATGACATCAATATCCTTTCTATGTTGTGTAAGCTTTCCTTTGTCAACACACAGAAGATCATTAGAAAAGTTATGATACCTCCATTTTAATTTGTTTGTGTCACTTTAATTGGCATGGAGTTCAAGAAAGTAAAGAACGATTATTAAATCTTGTGGTTCACACTAAAGATGTATCAAATGCACCTAAATGTCATTTAATCATGTGATCTTAAATATGTCCGCCGGAAGGGAGTTAGAATCAAAGAGTTGCCAAAAAAGAAAAGAGACATTCTTTTTTAAATGGACTAAAAAGGAAAGTAAGTCAAATAAATTACTAAAAGAGAAAAACGATGAACAAAAATAAGACTTAAGGTTTGTACAATCTCTTGCTCAAAATTCGGCAGCAGATAATATTATATCAATTCTATAAAAAGTTTACCCGAAGACCATGAGTTCGTTCACACTATGAGTCTTCCGTAAGTCAATGCAGGTGGATTGAAAAAATTGGAGAAACTCTACTTGCAAAATAATAACTTCAATTCCAGCATCTTCTCATCTCTGAAGGATCTTCCATCTCTCAAACATTTGGATCTCTCAAACAATGAAATATATGGAGAAATTGAAATGACTGGTTTGTTAAGCTTCTTACCATCCAAATCTAAATTCTCTTTTCTTTTCTTTTTTTCATGGCTATTAATTATTTATTTTGATTTACCTGTCTAGATATAATTGCTCTGAGCAATTTGGAATTTCTGGATCTCCAGATGAACAATTTTGAAAGCTTTGTGACTACTAAAGGTACATGAATTATTAACTTTATCCCCTCAAGCAGTAATAAACTGGAGAAGGTGTTGTAGTTGTTTTTGGATTTCTTAGTTAATATTTCCATCCATTCCTAACTGTGTTTCTTCTCTCAAATTGTTTCGGATCTTTCAATTACCAAACCAAACTAATTGTGTCGGATTTTTAAATCTATAAATCAAATCAAACCATTCATCTCGAAAAGCTAAATATTGTGGGACAAAATATATGGATTGTTTGTAAGTTAACAAGACCTAATTCCTTTCCCATGTAAAAATGTTAGTATGATTTATTTATGCACCCATTTCACAGGTAGCGGCAAAAGAATGAGTTCTCTACGGAGTTTACGACTGGGAGGTTCGAACTCCAACTCGAGCAACATCTTACAATCCTCAAAATCATTCTCATCTCTTAAGTCGCTTGCTTATGATTATAGTGATCTCACAGCTCCGGCCATAACTTACGGTGAGCTCTATATATAATTTAATTTGGTTGTTGTTGTGGTGTTTAATTTTTTCTTTCTTTGATTCTCTCATATAAGCATTAAGAAATTTGAGCACGCTGGGGTACCTATCCTTGGAGGGATCTAATTTGAATGAGAACTTTCTCCAAAGCATTGGACAAATGACTTCTCTTAAAGTGTTGAGTATGATTTATGGTGGCAATTATGGCACCCTCCCTAATCAAGGTAGCATGAGATTCTCTCTTTCTGTGTTGATAGACATAACAAATACAGTGTAGATATAGCTTATTGTAGAGTTTTATTTTTCTCAACCTTTTTTTTTATATAGGTTGGTGTGAACTCGAAAACATTCAAGAGTTGGGGTTATTTAGCAATAGTTTTGAGGGAACACTTCCTTCATGTCTTGGAAACTTGACATCACTTCGATGGTTAAAACTTAGTCATAACCACTTCACCGGGAATATAGACTCACATCCATTCTGGAGGAGACTCACATCACTTGAGTTTCTGGATATTTCGAATAACCAATTTGAAGTTCCTCTGTCATTCAGGCAATTTCCCAACCATTCAAAATTGACCTAACTGGATGTTGGTTATAATAATATAATAACTACAGATGCTGAATTTCAGAATTGGATTCCAACTTTCCAGCTGCAACTTTTTTCTATTGAAGGATGTATAAACCTTCAAAAACTACCTTCTTTCCTTCAATACCAGTATGACTTGAGGATTCTTGCTATAGATGGAAATCAATTGCGAGGAAACTTTCCAACATGGTTGTTAGAGAATAACACCAGACTTGCAGGCTTGTATGCTAGAGATAATGCTTTCATTGGACCATTGAAGTTGCCAACGAGTAGTCACCTCCATCTACAGACTATTGATGTTTCTAATAACAAACTAAATGGACATATTCCAGCAGATATGAGTTTAGTCTTCCCAAAGCTTGTTTTTTTAAACATGTCACAAAACTTTCTTGAAGGTCCTATACCTTCCAAGATTAGTGGCGTTCATGTATCTCTTCTAGACCTATCTCACAATTTCTTGTCTGGAGGAGTTCCTAGTGATCTGGCAATTGGTTCTCCCTCATTATATTACCTTCGGTTGTCAAACAACAAGTTAGACGGGCAAATTTTTTCAAAGGATGTCAAACCACGGGTGTTATTCTTTTTGTACTTGAATGGAAACAACTTTGAGGGACCACTACCTAGCAACATGTTTCTCACATCCCTTCTTGTTCTGGACGCTAGCAGCAATAATTTCTCTGGGGAGATTCCCAGGAGGATTAGGGATAATACAAGATTGTTACAGCTTGATTTGTCCAAAAATAATCTTGAAGGTTCGATTCCAGCTGAGATTTGCAAATTAAAGCTCATTAACGTCTTAGCTATATCCGAAAACAGGCTTTCAGGCTTTATTCCCTCTTGTGTGAGTTCTTTACCTCTTGAACACATCCATCTAGAGAAAAATCAATTGGGTGGTGAACTGGGACATGTACTTTTCAACTTCTCTTCTCTGATAACATTGGATCTTGGCTACAATAATTTTACTGGAAATATCCCACACACCATAGGCTCGCTTCATAATTTGAACTACATTCTCCTCAGCAATAACCAATTGGAAGGGGAGATTCCAACTCAGATTTGTATGCTGAACAAGTTATCCATCAGGGACTTGTCTTTTAATAAGATTGGTGGTCCACTCCTTCATTGTTTGGATAACTTAACACAAGAGAAAAAGGATACAAAAATAAGAGGGACCTATTTTCCTATAACTTCCAGGATAGCATGGTTGGATTTCTTGGTCTGGATTCGTTCAACAAGGCACCACCACATTAGATACGGATTTATTAGCGACTTATCTTTGATGGATGTGGAAACCCAGGTCCAGTTTTCAACAAAAAGAAACTCGTACACTTATAAGGGAAGCATTCTAAGATATATGTCGGGTATTGATCTCTAAAGTAACAGTTTAACGGGTGAAATTCCCATTGAGCTAGGGAACATGAGCAATATACATGCGTTGAATCTATCGCACAACCATCTCATCGGAAGAATACCACATACCTTCTCCAATCTACATGAAATCGAGAGTTTAGACCTTTCCTACAACAGCTTGAATGGGAGCATTCCTGTTGTCCTACTATTCAGTGTTGCATACAATAACTTATCCGGTGCAGTGCCTGACTTTAAAGCTCAATTTGGAACTTTTGACAAAAGCAGCTATGAGGGGAATCCTTTTCTTTGTGGTTATCCATTAGACAACAGCTGTAGCAGTACCAAATTGTCAAATACCTCCAACAATGAAGGTGAGGAATCTGCAGGCTTTGAGGATGTGGAGTGTTTTTACATCGGCTTTCTTGTGTCTTATGGAGCGATCTTGTTGGGATTCGCTGCAGCGCTCTGCTTCAATCCTTATTGGAGAAAAGCATGGTTTATGATGGTAGAGGCATTGATGCTCCGGTCTTACTATTTTCTCTTGGACAATGTTGTTACACCCATTAAGAGTAGATGGTGCAGGAATCTTGGTTAGCTAGTTGTTTTTTCAATTTTGTTGTATGTCTATCGACATCTTTATGATGTCTCATTGCGAGATTTAATAAAATAAATTCTCAAACAAATTGTCACATATAATATTGTGTTTCATTTGTTATGTGCCTAATATGAAATTCGAAGAAGATAGTTTGATCATAATAACGTTTCATGCATGTGAAAAGTTTAGTTAGTTTCAACATCATATGTTCTTGTTTTAACTTTTCATGGTCAACAATAAATGATTGTAAGCACACATTAATATTCTTCCCTTGTGACAATGGACCTAGAATTATCATGAAGAATCTTATGTAAATCCACAACAAACTATAGAAAATTAACATAACAAGCTAAACACTGTGGAAAATGCACAGACTCAAATATTTTACATTCTTTCATCTTATTATATTTTTAGTCTTGTTGAGAGACTCAAGTAGCTAATTAAGTAATGAGAAATGCCTCTCTAATAATGTCTAACAAGTCTGAAAATGTCACATTACTCGAGTCAGAGTCATGAATACATTTGAACAAGTACAATTGAATGGTAAAACCTTTTTTAAAGAAATTCTTACACTTTAGATAAAATTCTTATTGTTTATCTACTAATCTGAAAATTTTCTTTCCATCATGAGATGATATCTCCGTTACTCTTTTTTTCGTGCCCTAAGATATTTTCTAAATTTTTAAAAGTATCATGAAGTAGGCGTTTTCATTATCCTCACTTAGGTGTGGAGAATTAATTTCTTGAGGAAAACCTTTCTTGGTAGAAAACCCGTTTGGTCTACGGTGCTTGTAAAAAAAAATTTAACCAACTCAGCATTGACATGTATTTAAATATAAAGGGAATGATTGTTTAGGTAGTTAAAGAGAACAATAGATAATTGAGGTGTAAAACTTGCGAAAATATAACTGTTTAAATGTGTTTTTTACCATTAAATCTATTTTTATTTGCTATTAATAAATGAGAATATTTGTCACATATTGGACTTCATTGGCATATGACAAAATTTGTTACGATCAAAACATATAAACCTCTCTCCAACATTGTCATACAAAAAAATATGGAATAATAATAGGCAAACTTTCTTCTCTTCTTTTTCATTTATTTTTCCACTTCCTCTTCTCATTCGATACTATGATTGGCTTTTTTCTTTTGTAGACAGTGAAATTTGTTAAACGAAGGTAGGAATCTTTGTTGGTAGTATTTTGTAATGTACATTGTGGTATAATCTTTTTTATTTATTTTACTGTATTTTGCTTTTAAAATAATTTTGAATTTCTAGTCAGTGGTACTAACATCAAACGAAAAGGAGCTAACTCTCAAAGAGTTCAAAATAGAAAAAGAGAAAAGGATATATATATATATTTGTAATGTACATTGTGGTATAATCTTTTTTATTTATTTTACTGTATTTTGCTTTTAAAATAATTTTGAATTTCTAGTAAGTGGTACTAACATCAAACAAAAACGAGCTAACTCTCAAAGAGTTCAAAATAGAAAAAGAGAAAAGGATATATATATATATATATATATATGTATGTATGTATGTATGTATTTTACTCTCTTATTCTATTGCGGGCTTGTAGTTGTGCTAATGTAAATGTAACAACTTTTTCTTTTTGTGAAGTGTAAAAATGATTATTATGAAATTTGAAATTTGAAATTTACATTGGATTTTAGTTGTTTTTTCATTGTTTACAATAAAAAAGAGAGAATTTAAAAAAATAAAAAAAGAATAATCACCCGTGAATTTTGAAATCTTGAAAAAATAATATATTATTTATTATAGTAATGTGAAAGATGGCCTGATGGTGAAAAAATTTATTTATATTGTCGGTTCATATTATTTAAACTAAAAAATTATTTGTATTTTAATAATTTTTCTTAGTATCATTCAAAACACAAACAATTTCAAAAATGAGTTTCATTTTTTTTTCTTTGATTCTTTTGAGAAATAGGGAAGAGTTAATGTCACGTGGTTATAAGAATAAGGAATAAAATGTGAAACTATATTATTTCATATTTTGTTATAGAATTATTTTAATATAACTAATCTCAAAATTACGTATATTATATTTGTGATATTTGAATAATTTTAATTTAAAATTTTAAAATTTTAATATAAGTAATTTCAGAATTATTTATATTATAACTGTGATATTATTTTATATTGCATAAAAGATAGAATAAAAATTTTGTAATTAATTGTACCACAATTGTGATTCATAACACAAATTATGTAAGATAATGATTTTGAGATTACTAATTCATAAATAAAACAACAATGACAAATATGTTTTTCTCCAAAACTCTTCTTTCAAGTCTTTAAGAAGATCAATATTAAAATTTAAAATAAAAATTTGTTCAAATTTATCTACTGTAAAACCAAACATATATTTTGTGTTATACCTTATTTATTTAATTTGCAGTTAAGTAAATAAAACATTTACTGATAAAATATAATATTAATCAAAATTTTGAACTATCAAAAAATAGGTTAAATATACACTTTTATATATTTTTGATTCAAATATAGCTCTTCCATTATACTTTAGCATAAAATCATCATTAATTTTGATGGAAAAATACGTATCATGCTCAAAATTAAATGAACAACTCCAATTTAAATACCTAATTTCTTTAAAAAGCACCAATTTAATCCATCTCGACTTATTTCCTATGCTTTGAGTTCTTTTCTTTTCATCTTTTCTTTCTCAAAGTTTTAGTGTAAATTGAATATTGATTGAGTTGTATTTATCGACATCTTTTATCTCCGTGTTCTTGAATAAAGTTCAAATATAAAAAAAAAATTATATTTAAAATTAGATATGAGTCATTTAATTCTAAGCTTGTCATGTATTCTTTCATCAAAATTAAGAGTAAATTTATACAAAAGTAAAATGAAAGGATATATTCGGATCAATGTTTGGGGTCGTTTGGTAATGTGTATAAAAATAATGCTGAATAGGATGTACTAGTAATGCTTGTATTAGTTTTACATTCCATTAGTTATGCTGAAATTATTTCTTATGCATTGTTTGGTTTTGTGTGTTAAAAATAATATTTATTGCATCATTCTTTAAAAAAGTTATTTATTTATAAAAGTACCCTCTACAAATAAAATAGAAAGGATGTAAAAAAGTTTTGAAAGACAATTGTGTCTTTAATTATGTTAATGCATGCATTAAAACTCATTGCATGACTAATATCATGATTTTTATTTATCAGTTATGTATAGGCTAACATCAAATAGAGCGTATAACCAATGTTTGCATTAATTATAAATAGATTAAAAAAGTATACCAAATAAAATATTAATAATACACAAAGTTAATGCATGTAATAACCCATCTGATCGTTATAAGGACTTGGCACTACGAGCATAATAATTAAAAAATATATATATGAATAATTTAGTTTTCTTAATTAAAAAGGTTAATGTTAAATGTTCAAGGTTAAAATTTTAGGTGGGACCAGGTAGGTAGACCGCTGTAGCGGACGATTCTTCTTCGTAGCAAGACTACTGCAGCAAAGAAGTCATCGCCACAGCGGATGACACAAACGAGAACTCCGAATTTCACTCTATTTTAAGACCAAGTTCCTATTTTAACAAGGATTAATAAGTAAAGACGTCCCGGGGTTAAAAATTTGGACAATCTAACTAAGAAAAGAAGAGGTTGGCAGAAGAGAACAAGATTCCACCATCACCTCAACAACTTTCTTCAAGAACACCAAAATCGGGACAAGAACGAAGAATCAATTTCTTGACAGCAGCTTGGCGCCCAGATAGACTATGGTTTACTCTAAGTTTAGACTTCAATTAGTGAATCGTATATGCGTATATAATTGAAGGACATATAGATAGGTATACATATGGAAAATAATAACTTGAATGAGTTTAACAGAAGAAGGGTGGATTTCTAGGTAGATTTGACCATAAAACCTGAATAAATTATGTTAAGGTGGAGAAGAGGGGAGGTAGTAAGAACCATTGTGCATGTGATACCATGTGGTATATTCTTGATGAGGAATTCAATGGCATTCTTAATGAAAAGATGTCTGGTAGAAAAGATAAATATTTCTTAAAAAGGAACTCAAGGAAAGAAGGAAGAACGGATACAAGTATAAAATCGTTGCTGACTAATTATGAAAAATAAAGTCGCGAGCGGAAGAAAATAATTAATGCGTGTATGTGAGAATTTATGATAAATGTAGTGGTTAATGGTTTGTGGTTAATTCCTTATAAGGCTTGGATTGAATAAATTGCTAATTGGTTGAGATCATGTTGTTGCGTATAATTATTTATAATTGAGATTGGTGACTTGGTAATGTTATTAAACAAGCTATGATGTTTTCAAGTCTGTAAATATTATTCATAATGTTTAAGTGCAATTGTGATAATCAGTATGTATCTACGATTTATCTGTGTGATGATTGATTTGAGAGCGTATTCAAATATGATGATGTTTGATGGGTAATACACTATTAATCTGAGATGAGAGGTTTCCTGCCCGAAGTGAGCACTCGAGCGAGCAATTATGATATGAGTGGCTCGTGCCCAAGGTAAGCATCAGGGTAAGCGGTTATGATATGAGTGACTCATTCCCGAGGTGAGCATCCGGCGAGCAGTTATGAGATGAGTGACTCGTGTCCAATGTGAGCATCCGGACAAGCAACAAATGAATGGGAGCGGCTACCACATTGATACAGTACATAAATTTCTAGAGTTCCCTGCAGGTCATGACAAATAGGAAAAGATAAGACCATCTGACATGTGTGTACAAATATGAGATTGATGAGTGATTGATATGAGACCAGTTCGAAACAAATGTGACTTGATGAGATACAGAGTTATACAGCTTTACTTCAGTATGAACATGATTCCATTGATTGATGTGAATTGCCTTATGGTTGAAATTTTTAGGTGAGGTTTTTGACGTATAATTTAAGGACTTTTAATTTCTATTAGGGATTTACATGAATAGTTGAAACATGATTTCCTTATTTGAGTGTTATTGATGATTTATCCGTAGACATTCTATTTAGGTGTATTGAACCTTATTGCTGGATTGGTTCTTGACTGTGAAAACAGTTCTGTAAAAAAAAAAGATAGGGTTAGGATATGTGATATGAATCAATAGTAAATTGGTTGTCGAGATGTGTTAGTAATTAAATAATAAGTTTTATAAATTCTATGCATGATCATATCAAATCTTTGGTAATTAAAAACGGACTTGGGTACTCTTATTGGTGTACATAATTAATTATTGATGTTGCTGCATTTTACAAGATAACAAGATGCCTATAGGTAATGTGGCATACTAAAAAAGAAGAGTGCTCAATCACTGGTCGAGCTACTAGTTGTAGCAGCACCGCTGCAGCGATACGGTTTTCACTGCAGTGAGACCGCAGTAGCAGTTCAGGTACTGCTGCATCAAGGGTTGTACATAAGGTGTAGGTCTTATATCTAGGGATTTGTTAAAAATGTGCTAAGAGTATCATTTGGCGGTTATATGCTTATTGAGGAAACCTGATGAAATATGAGTAAAATGCACAACTGGTTGATTTGATTTAACTATCTGATTTAATATTAACTTTATACTGTGTTGCATAAATTAATCTTAGTCAATAGATGATGCTTATTAGTATGTGTAGTGTACTGATACTACTCTTGTTATACCTTTTGTGGGGTGTAGGTTTGTGACAGGTTATGAAGTTTCATAGTTTAAGTGACAGTACTTCGCATCAGCTTCGACATTTTTTCCTCAGTTGAAGTTATGTCTTTTTCCTTGTCGGTACTCTATTTAGAGCTCTTGTAGATGTCTATACTAGATTCTTGGGAAGGAGTCTTGATTTTTGGGAATTTTCATTTTAAAGATATGTTTTGATTATTGAAGAGGTTTAAGAATTGATGTTTCCTATATGAATAGTGATTATCAATAATGATGGTTTTACTACTTAAAATGATGTTTAAAGAGGGGTTCTCCTATTGGACTAGAGTCGAGCAGGCGCCCGCATGATCTACCAATTTAGGTGGCAAAAAATTAATATCAAAGCTTTAGGTTATCGGTCTCACACGTACGAGAGCAATGCCAAGTAGAGTCCTGCGGATTGGTGTGTAAACGTTCACATTTAATCCTCGAGAAACTATGAGGAATCTAGGAAGTTTTCAGTTTTATTTTTTCCTATCGTGCTATCCTAGTGTGCTATTCGCCTGGGTTGTGTCCAATTGGTATCTTGAAGATTCCAATTGGTATCTCAACAAGTCCAATTGGTATCTGACGATCTAGACCATAGTAAGGTGTTGAATGAGGTTGTGTGGGTGTAATATTAGTGACCCAGGGGCAGAGTCGTATGAAAAGAAAGCGGCCTAGTACATACCATTCCGTCAAATGGAGTTCGCTGCAGTAAGGAGGGAAACGTTGCGACGGAGTCACTATAGCGAAGCAGGTTACCATGGTGCAACCGCTATAATGGAAAGGCATTCGTGGCAATGAACAGGCCTTAAACGGAACCCATTCCCTATTTTAAAAGATTTAGAGTTCGTTCACAAAATATACAATGACTTGAAAATATTTGACAAAGCAATAAACATAAATAAAGTTAGCCAAAAACAAGGCCGTTGTCTTCAAATGCCGCTAATGGGCACTCATTCATAAACATGAAAAATTAAATAGTCTAACATAAAAAACAATAACCAAAACATGTAAGGAAAAGAAAATTGTTCAAACAAGGCCCAACCAAGGGCAACAAACAAGATAACTAAAGGGATCGGGGAGGTAGATGTACTGGGGCAACATCTACCTGAGGCCTCGTGCCATCGTCGAGCTCATCAGACTCCTCGTCCTTGAACCCACTGAGGAAGGAGAACTATTAGGTATCCTTCCTGGACTGCATCTTAGAGCGTGGAGAGAGGGTCTTGACTCTTGAAAATATTCTTTATCCCCTTTTGCATGCGGACAAACATCTTGTCTAGGGACACCGCTTCTTTTTCTCCGCCTCCAAATCCTTTCAGAGGTCGACGTGGGCCTGGATTAGAGATGCAATGGCACCCTGTAAATCCTTAGGATATGCAACAGCTGCACTTGACGGTCTGCCACCTAGGGGCGATTTAGGCAACCCACCTAATAACTCTCTCATGGCGGTCAATTACTCCTCCATTCGCTCAAAAGGGCCAGAAGGCCCGGAGGGACCGACCCCACTACCACCTTGGCCATCACTTCCCTCATCGTTCGAGTCCATTTTCCTTTTTTTCTTGTCCCTCCCAAGTGCACCCTTTACCCTCAAGGGGTTAAAGGCATGTCACACTCAAGCATATGGTTCCTCGTCTCCTGGGGCACTCCTGCCCGTGTACATAACATAGTGATGAGGAAGGGAAGAGCAAGCTGGATACGCTCTTAGCCACGAAGTACCTCCATTCCTACACAATCTGCACCCCCACATTGACCAGCACCTGGTCCAGAATGCAGGCCACAACTAAGGTCCGGTGGTAGGTCACATCGTTGACATTGGTAGAAGGGCAGATCCATCGTGACACGAGATTCAGCCACCTTTGAGCCTCCGTGGTGAAATGGGTACCCTTGATGCCGGTATGGGTGATGCCCTAAGTAATCGAGGCCTTTTTTTCCTCCACCGCCAGCTTATCCATGAGCCACTACCCGTTTCCTTTTACGTTCTTGGCCCGAAATTCATCTTCTCATTGATGGAGGTGACATTGAAGGTCACTCCTCAAACATAAATGACCGGGTTTGGAAGGGACCAGTTCATCATGTGGAGGTGGTCATAGAATTCCTTCATTAATTGCTCGTTCATTGAGCAGGGCCGTGTGATCAGTGGCCTCCATCTTATTTTTTGGAGCTGGTCATAGAACTCAGGCGCCTTCTCTTCCACGTCCATCATTATGAAAACGCGCTCATGAATAAATCCCCTCGCCCTCTACTTGATTTACCTTTACTGACATTGGCAGTTAACAAACGTGATATAGTCGAGAGGGGCACTGCTAGAAGACATAGCGAGATAATACGCTTATAAAAGACATTACATTAGACGAATCCCCAATAGAAAGGAACAAAGACTAAGTCAGATAAAAAATTAAAACATATAAGATAATGTTCCGCCAAAGGGTATCCGCAACAGAAAAGGGGACAGTCATGCTAGGTCTACTATAGCAAAAAATATACTGATGCAACGAAAGTCGTCTTCCCCAGAGAAAACCCCGACCCCAACAATGGCAACCCTTTCCTAAATCACATTTTACCTAATTTTTGCATAGATCGGTCAAGGGGTAACACAATACACTCCATAACCAACTATTCAAACAACTAGTAACTAAATTTAGGTCTTAAGGGCTCAAAAGATTTCAAACTACCACCCAACCTAACCACTACAATATGTAGTGTAAGGATCACAGGAAAATAGTAAATCTTACGCAGAGAATGATATGAATGACTAAGGAACGTAAACACAAGTAACATGCTTCGAAATCTAACTCCCACAAGTATAAGAAGTAAACCTTCCTTCACCGCTCCATTTACAAACCAAATCAAAGAAAATAGGCATTAAAAAGCAGCCATTATAGAGTAAACAACATAATAAAGTTGTAGGAAGTGAAGATTACCAGATAAATCGGATGAATGGAAGAAGTTGTAGAGAGAAAATTTTGAGTATAAGAGGAATGGTTGATGTAAATAAGGAGAAAACCCTTAGTTCATCTATTTTTAAAACTGTCAGGCATCCTACTGTAGAGGACATTACCCGGCCGTAGCGAGAATCCCTTTGCTGCAGCGGTCTAGTATGTGTCCAGTGTTACAGTTATAGCTGCTGTGTACTTTGATGCTTAAATCCTACACCTACAAGGGTCATAAAATGTCCTGAGTTTTGATTTTAAAAAAAGGTCTTATGGGAGGTAGCACCGATGTAAAAGGTGGCTTAAGCGATAAAGAAGCGAATGGAAATTTTCAACAGTAAAAAATACGAAAGGCCCGGGGATGGATCCACTAGTCCTCATAAGAAAATCATTGATTAAATTTATGAGGTGAAAATCTATCCCAGATAGGCATACAGAAGTTGAATAATTAAATTCGTGTTTAGTACTTAAATGTCCTATCCTTAGTCTGGTGTGAATACTATTTAACCCGAGTATGAAAACAAGCAGGTAAGATAAGATGACAGTATAGTAAAACGTCCACTGTAAATGATATCGTTTAAAACTTGATGTCAGCGCAACAGGGATACATTATCACCAAATCACCCAGAGTTGTTCGAGGATGAACGGTTGTTTAATTGATATCTAATGTTGATCTTGGGCAAATTTATATGCCCAAGTGATACTCAAAAGTGTCATTTTAGCCTTGTTTATCTATCAATGTGTATACATTCTCATGTAATTGGTAATAAAATGTGAATTTATACTAACCAACATGATTAACATTGTTTTGCAGGTAAAATGTAATTTTGGGAAGCTTAAATGCATGTTGGAAGAGATCGGGGTTGAACTCGGAAGTGAGCACGGGACAAGGCATTGGAAAGCACAAAATAAAGGGGCTCCGCGATGGAGCCGTGCCAACTGTCACGCTGCCATCGCGGAGGCCTTCTGCCTGGATGGAAATTTTCAGCCCAATTCCAGTGTGGGTTCGCGATGGGTCCGTGGCACGGTGGCTTGGCTCCGCGTTGCACGTCGTACCACGTTGGACTTTATTTCCTGGACCCCCAATTCCAGTGAAGGTCCGCATCCGAGCGATGCACTCCGTGACACGTTGCTTGTTATTTCGGGAAAAATTCCCACTAGTATAAATAGAACACTTAGGTTCATTTTTCAATATTCTGACTTGGTGGAGCAAGAACGTGGGTTACAGGCAGTTGAGGGGACGAAATTATCAGGGTTTTTCTCTCTTTCCTTCTCCTTGTATTCAATTGCTTGTATGTTTAACACTCATTTAACGATGTTTAATCCACAAATGAGTGGCTAATTCATCTTCTTGCTGAGGTTACGAACACTTGTAATGAAATGTGATCATTGATTCTTTGGTTTTTCATCTTCTCTTCCATGGTTGTTCTATTAATTCTTGTTCTTACTGCATTAATGTGTGGCCTACGTTAATGTACATCTAAAAAGTCCAGTTTCACTCGAGAGAGCAAGAAATTGGAAAGTTGTGAATTAATAGGATATGATCTTTTCTTGGTTTGGAAAAATTAGGAATTGATTTACTTTCAGGATAGAAATATACCTGGAAGTCGTATTAGTCAATTTAGGAACCGGGTTTGTATGACTAGAACATGAATTGCATTTAATCACAGAAATGTAGGTGGATGGTTCATGATTCTTAAGTGGGGTTAAATACGAGAGTTTTAATCCCTTGGCAATAGTTCTTGACTAGCAACCGGAGGAAAAGACTAACCAAATTACATCGATAATTAATTTCATTACATGTTCGTTTAACCTCAGCATGCTCTCATTCATAGTTCAGACTCATATTAGATAGTTGTTTTAGATTTAGCATAAAAATTATAAATCAAAATATCAAACTCTTGGTTACATTGTTGTCTTCATTGTTAGAACTAAAATATAGTACACTTGAGCAGATTACACTTCATCCCAGTCCCTGTGGGATCGATACTTGGCTTACTTAAGCCACTTTACTACTTGTTCGACCACATACACTTGCGTGTGAGTTTTATACCCATATAACAGACCGAACAAATGTAAGGACCTATCTGATTGTTATAAGGACTTGGCACTAGGAATGTCATAATTAAAAAAATTATAAAAATAATTTAATTATCGTAATTGAAAAGGTTAATATATGGACAGTATTAAAATTTTAGGTGGACCCAAGCAGGCAGACTGCTGCAGCAGATGATTCTTCGCCGTAGTGAGACCGCCGTAACGAAGAAGTCATCGCCACAATGGATGACGTGAACCAAAACTCTGAATTTCATTCTATTGTCAGATCCAGTTCCTATTTTAACAAGGATTAATGAGTAAAAACGTATCGGGGGTAAAATTTAGGACAATATAACCAAGAACAGAAGAGGGTGGCCCTAAGAGAATAAGATTCCATCATCCCCCCGATGACTTTCTTCAAGAACGCCAAAATCGGGGCAAGAGCGAAGAATCGATTTCTTGGCAAAAGCTTGACACCTAGGTAGGCTATGGTTTAGTTGGAATTTAGATTTTGATTAGTGAATCGTATATGAATATATAATTGATGGGCATATATGTATGTATACATATGGGAAATAATAATTTGAATGAGTTTAACATAAGGGTGGATTTCTATGTAATAATCTTCACTATAAAACTTGAAGAAATTATGTTAAGGCGGAGAAGAGGGAAGATAGTAAGAACCATTGCGCATGTGATACCATGTGGCATATTCTTGATGAGAAATTCAATGGTAGTCTTAATGAAAAGATACCTAGTAGAAAAGATAGATATTTCTTAAAAAGAAACTCAAAGAAAGAAGGAAGAACGGTACAAGTATAAAACTGTTGCTGACTAATAATGAAAATTAAATGTGAACGGTAAAAATAATTAATGTGTGTATGTGAGAATTTATGATAAATGTTGTGGTTAGTGGTTGGTGGTTGGTTCCTTATAAGGTTGGGTTGGATTGAATAAACTGCTAATTTGGTTGAGACCATGTTGTTGTATATAATTATTTATAAATGAGATTAGTGACTTGGTAATGCTATTAAACAAGCTATGATGTTTTCAGGTCTGTAATTATATATTCATAATGTTTAAGACCAATTGTGATAATCAATATTTATTTATGGTTTGTTCTGTGTGATGGATGATTTGAGATCGTATTGAAATATGATGATGCTTGTTGGGTAATACTCTATTATCCTGAGATGAGAGGTTCCTGACCGATGTGAGCACTCGAGCGAGCTGTTATGATATAAGTGGCTCGTGCTCGAGGTGAGCATCCGGGCGAGCGGTTATGAGATGAGTGACTCGTGTCCAAAAAGAGAATCTGGACGAGCAGATGAGTGGGAGCGACGCCACTATAGTACATAGATTTCTAGAGTCCCCTGCAGGTCATGACTGGAAGGGAAACCATAAGACCCTCTGGCATGTGTGTACAAATATGAGATTGATATGAGACCAGTTCGATACAAATATGACTTGATGAGATATATAACTATACAACTTTACTTCAGTATGAACATGATTCCATTGATTGATGTGAATTGCCTTATGGTTGAAATTTTTAGGTGAGGTTTTTGACGTATAATTTAAGGACTTTTAATTTCTATTAGGGATTTACATGAATAGTTGAAACATGATTTCCTTATCTGAGTGTTATTGATGATTTATCCGTAGAAATTCTATTTAGGTGTATTGAAACTTATTGCTGGATTGGTTCTTTGTCACACCCCGCCTTGGGGGGTATGACTGGCACCTGGTGCCCTACTAGGACCTGACCTGCTGGACTGTTAAGCCTGGGCACATCTGGTGCCTGGCTGGCTCTAACTCACATTTCTGGAAACAAAGGGCTATATAACGGCTGTAAACACAGCCTCCGGCCCATTGGCCTATAGCCTCTTGTACCTGTAATAACAGCTGTCCAGAACAAGCAACTATAGGGAAGCCTATGCGGGCCGACAAGGCCACCATGCTGTCTAGTTATCTGCATTCAGCAATAAAATACTAGAAGGCTACGTGACCGGCAAGGTCACCACTACTGTCAAACTTATGGCCCCACACGGCCAACATACAAGAAGCAAGAGTACTAATAGCTAACAACTGCACGGCCTCACACGACCGGCTCAACTGACCACAGGAAAATATACAGACTGCAAGCCTCTAGGAATAGCAATAGAACTGATCGGGACAGGGCCCCGACCTACCCATAATCTACAACAAAAGGAACTGAGCTACACCTCTGAAATTCAGCCTCCGGAGGACAGGAGCTGAATACTCAACCGCTGATGGGGATCACGTGGTATCGCCTGCTCGTCTATGGGTACCTGCAGGCAAGTAATGCAGCGCCCCACCGGGCGTCAGTACCGCTGGTACTGAGTATGTAAAGCAATAACTGAAAGAAACATCTGAACACAATAATAGAACTGAGGAAACTGAAATAGAAAGAATGGCTTAACTGTCTGATAATGTAAGTCATACCTTCTCATTTACACTGGGAAGAAATAGAAGTCATACCTGGAGATATATCCCTCTACTGTTGATCTACTCGTATCTAACATAGCATGGCATAACATGAAATAACATAACACAGCACACACAAACCTTACCCGGCCCCCATAAGCCGGGAGGTACAACCAGCACAGAATCTGTACCCCTACCCCGGTCATCCCATCTCCTACACTGGCTGTAAGCATCCTGCCGGTCCCCTGGGTATGCACTTGGGCTCGCTGACCCCCTGACTATAACTGTACCTGAGTCCGAAGGACTCCTGAATCAACACCCCGGGCATACCCGCTCGACGGGGGTGTATAAGGGCCGACCAAGGCACAATATGGGGAAACTGGCATCCCATCTTCGTCCCCTTGCGGGACGGCATATCACTCCGTAGAGTGACGTATCCTCATCCTCTGACGGACGAGTCGATACAGCTATTAACCCTGGGGCGGTCAGGGATGCTGGGTAATCCAACCCCAAACAATACAACGGTCTCAACTAGTAATGTTGTCTGTGTATCTCACATGCTGAGGCTAATAGGGGTAAAGTATCATATATATTACATGCTGAGCTAATGATAGTGATCTGTACATATTTAATACGTGCTGAGGCAGGTAAAGATGTATAAATATGAATGTAGTCTCCTGCCGGACTGTACTGGGCAAATGCTATATAAGATAATGTTTCTACTGAAAACTCTGTTGTTTACTAAGTTTCTGTATACACTATATGCTGGACTAGTGATAGAAATAGGTACATACTTAACACATGCTGAGGCTGGAAGTACTATAAATGTATGTATGAATATAATCTTTCTGCTAAACTACACTGTATACTGACTTTCTATAGTAACATGATTTACTAATCCTGACATGCTTTCTGAACTTCATTTTAGTCTGCTATTCTATTTCTGAAGTGCTTTACGGGTATTGCATTACTATACGGGGTTTCAACTGAATACAACCATATCCTGACATGGCATATCACATTACATACTGAGTATACTGGGCAATCTCTAATACCTGCGTTAGAATCTGTATCATACTGATAGGTTTCATATACATTACAACCCAATATTTCTCACATCACACCAACATTCATAATAACGCAATATTCGACTCCTGAACATTCTACTGGTCCGTAATTTATTACACTACACTGATATTACTTAACTTGCCGAAGGACACTAACTTTACATACCTTATTCGTGAGCTATTCGTCTGTCGGACGAGGCTCGGCCGATACTTCAACTGTTTTCTCCCAACTGCATTCATAAATATGTCAATCAATACTAAATACAACTTTGTTTCAAAAGGCAACGTCACTTCCGATATAGTTTATAGCCTAAACTTAGGCTTATCGAAAGACGGCCAGAAACTCGCTATTTTTCAGAGGTCCAAAAGGGAGAAATATTCACTTCACAGCTAGGAACGCATAGACACTAATTTAGAGCAATTCCACTTACCTTAGCTCGGTGGCTCGACGATTCGTCGGCCGTATTTTACGAAACTGAATCCGTAGGAATGCTCTCTGCTGCTAAATACCTCGGTATCTGGGATTAATTTGTGTTTGGGCAGCGTTTGGTAGTGTAATCGGATGAAAATTATATAATTTCCTTCGTTCTTACCTTCTCACTGCCGCTTTGCTCTGTTCTCTGGAAATTTATATGTGATTAAATGATTTAACACCAAAGTGGCCTTTATATACTTGGGCCTGGACAAGGGCAACGTGTTACGGAGCCATCGCGGAGGCTTCACCTCCGTGACACGCTGCCATCGCGGAGGGGCTCTGCCTCGACTCCTCCCGCGATGGTTCGACGGGTTTCTCGTCCGATCTTTTTCCCGGGCCTTTCTACAACACGTATGGCCTTCAAATGTGCTTAACCAACGTGCGAATAGGTCGTCTAGGTGCCGGGAATTCTACGGGGTATGACATTCTCCCCCCCTTAAGAACATTCGTCCTCGAATGTACACTGTTATCTGGAGGATTACTTACTTACTTTCTGGAAAAAAAAATATTTTGGCAGAGTTTCCCCTGTAATATGGACTATAGCAAAAACCTGAATCCAACACAGGCACTGCACATAATATTCTAGGATCCACTGGATAATTAAATATCAATCTGTCTCACTTATACATACAGGACCATAAGATACTACATAGCAATAATACGGACATACCTGTCGCTTAAATGGGTGAGGATATCTGGTCCTCATATCTGCGAATCTGTTTGTCTAGGCTAGCTACTGGAACCTCTTTGCAGGCCAGCTTTTTCGTAACCTGAATATTCTGGACTGGGACTACTCTGGATGGATCTCCTATGCATTTCCTCAGCATAGTTACATAGAAGACCGGATGAATGGATTCTAATTCTGGAGGCAAATTCGATTAATGGTAAATGCTCATTTTTGGCTATTACGGAAATCTAGCACACACGCTCGCAACATGTCTTCGAGCGTCTGAATTGTGCGCTCAGCCTGCTCATCTGTCTGAGGATAGAACGCTGCGCTTAAATTAATCTGCGCTCCCAAACTCTTCTGAAATGACTGCCAGAATCTAGCTGTGAAGTGTGCTCCTCTGTCTGAAATAATGGCTACTGGTATTTCATGTAATCTGACTATCTTTCTGATATGCAACTCAGCATAATCTTCGGCCGAGAAAGTAGTTCTTACTGGCAAGAATGAGCTGATTTTTGTCAATCTGTCACTTATCACTAATATAGAGCCATGTCTGTGTTTAGTACGGGGAAATCTTGCTACAAAATTCATATTCATCGCTTCTCATTTCCAAAGAGGCACAGCTATGTTCTAAATTAACTTGCCTGGTTTCTGATATTCTGCCTTCAACTCAGTTAGGACACTGGACTACCAGTAGTTCTTTTTAATGTCATGGTACTTCTTTGTCGTATCGGGATGAAGAGAATAGCGGGCGCAATGCGCCTCGCTCATAAACTGCTGGCGATGCCCCAAAATATCTGGAGCGCAATGCGGCCTTTATATCGCCACACTTCATCCCCGGTTATCTGAAAATATGTCATCTCTCCTTACTGAATCTTATGTTTAAATTGAACCTGGCTAGAGTTTCTATACTGCCGTTCCTTTACTTCCACCACTAACAATAACGCTGCGGCATTCTGTATTATCGTTCTGTTATCCTTTATTTCTGCTATGTGACTGGCTAACTAGCTAACTGGTGTAATCCTCGAGTCTATCCTCGTTGTTCAGGCAGTTCAGGCTAAGGGCATCTGCCACCACATTAACCCTTCCTGGGTGATACACAATCTTCCCTTTCTAAAGCATAAACTACTGCCGCTAACTCCAGATCAGGGGGTAAGGTAATTCTTTTCATGTTTCTTCAACTGCCTGAAAGCATAAACTATTACTTCACCATGCTGCATCAACCCTCTGTATCTCCTGGCGATACTAACACTGGAGCTGATGTTAACCTGGCTTTTAACTCTTGGAAGTTCTACTCACACACCTCAGTCTACTGAAACTTTGCTGCCTTCTGTGTCGATCTAATCAGAGGTGCTGCTAAGGTGGAAAATCCTTCCACAAACCCTTTACAGTACCCGGCTAACCGCAGGGACTGCGTACTTCGATCGGAGTGGTAGGTCTAGACTATGTCTTCACTACTTCAATTTTCTGCGTATCTATCTGTACACCAGCCTCCGACACAATGTGTCCAAAAAGACTACTAAACTCAACCAAAATTCACATTTACAAAATTTGACATATAACTGACGGTCATACTGGTTTATTATGCCGGAGAATCTGACAAGTAGTCTACTGGTATAACTAGAGCTTATCTGGCCTTCTGGCCGCATGCTAAGGCCACTTGTTGCTAAGGTAACCTTGAACGACTATCTGCACACTGTGTGCCCGTATCTGATCAGGGGGTCCTGATACTGTTCATGACCTCTAATGATCTGGCTGCATAACCCTACATAACTGAATAGTCGGGTTGAATGACCCGAACGTGGCAGTAGTCTAATAATGCTCTAACTGTACTACTTGAGTGCTTATAGTTCGTGCATAACCGCAACCTCGTGGGCATCTAATTGCTCTGTTATTTTACTTGAACCACTGTAAGGCTGGACTTAATCAACTTACTCCCAGGCGATCAATCTCTGGATCATCACGGGGAGTCTACTGATCCCCTGGTCTTAATAAACACTGTGCTAGCAGGGTACTATCAATTTCTTATGCCTTGTGTGTATCCACTTGGATTTATACTGCTATTCTGGGGGATTCTCAGTCTTATGAGCTATTCTGTAAATACTGGCCTTCTGCTAGGGCTCTGTATCTAAATATCTTACGAACACCAGCTGAAATACTAATCTGTCGCTGACTACTGATGTGGACCCTTCCTTGGGGTACCCACGGGTATTTTGACTGGGACGGCCGGCTGACTTATGGGGTGTTCTACATAACAACTGCTAGGTTGACTAAGGCCGACTGTCGCCCACAAGGCTGGGAAAACGACGTACGACCACTTAACATGCTAGAACAATTCGGATATTGCTAATCTCTGAAATTTGCCTATTCGGCCTTTAATCCTGGTTCTGGCACACGCACTACTGTTACCAATCTTCAGGGATGCCTCCCTGCTAACGCAGGCGCCAGCTGGTCGGTAGACTGTCTAACTGCGCCCTTATCATCTAGCCATCTGCTTTAGGCCATTAACTCTGGTAAACTCCTAGAGCCTGGATCTGACAACAACACATAAGTCTTTTAATCTAATAACTGAGAACTGAGATAGTTTAAGTTTCTATGACTTCATACGTAACTCACACCTAATCCGCCCTTTCCCTCCTTCTTTTCTTTCTTTCTTCCCCCTCTTTCTTCTCTTTTTGGTCCCCCAATACAATTTGTATAGGCTTTCTATTACTAATCAGCATATGTGATTGTAGCCCTTATAGGCAATCACTCACAACCTATCTATTATCTGTATATCTATATATCGCTGGCTACATACAATATGTACTAATTCCTGCGGTAATTCATAACCTCCGACATGTTCTGCTGAGTCTCACATCGTACATGATACATTTCTTCTACGGCCTAATAATATCTCCTGCCCTGACTTATCATTTCATTGTATTGTCACCCCATTCTGAAAGTAACAAACATAAACATTCTAGTTATTATCTGCTGTTTAAAATCCCGCCACTCTTGCGATGTGGGGTCGACGTTCGAATCCTGTAGCCTTACTAGGCATATATTGAGAGCCCATAACTGTCTGCTGGGCCTCATCTCTAGGCTACACTGGATTAGAATTGCTGTATCGGTAACTTCTTAACCTTTCCATAGTGGACATACTGCGGTATTCTGAACCGCAATCTTACTGTCAGCGCGAAGCTTAATCCTTAATACGATACTTTATCAATCCGGGGTAGTTCTAATTTCCCCACAAGATCTGACATTCCTGCTTCTTCCTCTCACCTTGCTTAGACTGAACTCTGGGGTTCAAGGTACCTGCCTTTCATTGCTAATGAGATTACTGATCAAGCCTCGGCCTATACTTCTTCTGGCGTATATGGCGGACTTGGCCTTTTTCTGACTCAAACTTGACTATTATTAGGCATTTATCACTAGCAGGTCTGTTACCCCTACTTCGGGTAAGCTAACAGTCTTACTTTCTTTACTGGCTTGTTATCATAAGGGTCTGCACAACTTACGTAATCATAAGGGCTCTCTATATTTTCTACTACTTACTAGGATCAATCAACCCATCTTTACTTACTGCATGATTCGGCAACCCCCTCTCAAGTCTTATGCTCCTTTTCTATACTGGTATCGAACTTAAGAGGTAGGAATAACCCTTTTCTTATTACAACAATAAAAGCATTCGACTGTACCATATCCAAAAAGATGTATTTGGGATTCCTGCATTTTTTTTCTCTCTTTCTTGTACCTACCTGGTGGTCTGACCTTATCTGTAATCATAATCAGATCTTATATAACTAATAAGTAAATCAACTCATATGTACATTATACTGCTGACTTCCTATTCTGACGTTATCAACGTATACTAGGAATAATTCCAATAAAGGTATCACGCTGGGAGGTCTCTGATACCTCCTCCTGCTGCTGTAGTTATCATGTAACTGACTGAGGTTCTTTTCTGTTGCTATCTCTGATCTTCTGCCTGTGATAGGGAAATGCTGATCTGCCTTTGTATCTGTAATCAAAGAATACGGTAAGTTTTCAGGGACTCAACCCTATACTGTACCGCTCTAAAGCACGACTGACTGAGAAGGAAAGGTAATCATCATATTATGCCTCGCAGCCTCCTGCCTATAGTATGTGGTGCACAACACATCCATAGACAAGACTCTACTTAGCACGGCTTGCAGACTCCCTGGGATACGACCTGCTCTGATACCAAGTTTGTCACACCCCTCCTTGGGGGGTATGACTGGCACCTGGTGCCCTACTAGGACCTGACCTGCTGGACTGTTAAGCCTGGGCACATCTGGTGCCTGGCTGGCTCTAACTCACATTTCTGGAAACAAAGGGCTATATAACGGCTGTAAACACAGCCTCCGGCCCATTGGCCTATAGCCTCTTGTACCTGTAATAACAGCTGTCCAGAACAAGCAACTATAGGGAAGCCTATGCGGGCCGACAAGGCCACCATGCTGTCTAGTTATCTGCATTCAGCAATAAAATACTAGAAGGCTACGTGACCGGCAAGGTCACCACTACTGTCAAACTTATGGCCCCACACGGCCAACATACAAGAAGCAAGAGTACTAATAGCTAACAACTGCACGGCCTCACACGACCGGCTCAACTGACCACAGGAAAATATACAGACTGCAAGCCTCTAGGAATAGCAATAGAACTGATCGGGACAGGGCCCCGACCTACCCATAATCTACAACAAAAGGAACTGAGCTACACCTCTGAAATTCAGCCTCCGGAGGACAGGAGCTGAATACTCAACCGCTGATGGGGATCACGTGGTATCGCCTGCTCGTCTATGGGTACCTGCAGGCAAGTAATGCAGCGCCCCACCGGGCGTCAGTACCGCTGGTACTGAGTATGTAAAGCAATAACTGAAAGAAACATCTGAACACAATAATAGAACTGAGGAAACTGAAATAGAAAGAATGGCTTAACTGTCTGATAATGTAAGTCATACCTTCTCATTTACACTGGGAAGAAATAGAAGTCATACCTGGAGATATATCCCTCTACTGTTGATCTACTCGTATCTAACATAGCATGGCATAACATGAAATAACATAACACAGCACACACAAACCTTACCCGGCCCCCATAAGCCGGGAGGTACAACCAGCACAGAATCTGTACCCCTACCCCGGTCATCCCATCTCCTACACTGGCTGTAAGCATCCTGCCGGTCCCCTGGGTATGCACTTGGGCTCGCTGACCCCCTGACTATAACTGTACCTGAGTCCGAAGGACTCCTGAATCAACACCCCGGGCATACCCGTTCGACGGGGGTGTATAAGGGCCGACCAAGGCACAATATGGGGAAACTGGCATCCCATCTTCGTCCCCTTGCGGGACGGCATATCACTCCGTAGAGTGACGTATCCTCATCCTCTGACGGACGAGTCGATACAGCTATTAACCCTGGGGCGGTCAGGGATGCTGGGTAATCCAACCCCAAACAATACAACGGTCTCAACTAGTAATGTTGTCTGTGTATCTCACATGCTGAGGCTAATAGGGGTAAAGTATCATATATATTACATGCTGAGCTAATGATAGTGATCTGTACATATTTAATACGTGCTGAGGCAGGTAAAGATGTATAAATATGAATGTAGTCTCCTGCCGGACTGTACTGGGCAAATGCTATATAAGATAATGTTTCTACTGAAAACTCTGTTGTTTACTAAGTTTCTGTATACACTATATGCTGGACTAGTGATAGAAATAGGTACATACTTAACACATGCTGAGGCTGGAAGTACTATAAATGTATGTACGAATATAATCTTTCTGCTAAACTACGCTGTATACTGACTTTCTATAGTAACATGATTTACTAATCTTGACATGCTTTCTGAACTTCATTTTAGTCTGCTATTCTATTTCTGAAGTGCTTTACGGGTACTGCATTACTATACGGGGTTTCAACTGAATACAACCATATCCTGACATGGCATATCACATTACATACTGAGTATACTGGGCAATCTCTAATACCTGCGTTAGAATCTGTATCATACTGATAGGTTTCATATACATTACAACCCAATATTTCTCACATCACACCAACATTCATAATAACGCAATATTCGACTCCTGAACATTCTACTGGTCCGTAATTTATTACACTACACTGATATTACTTAACTTGCCGAAGGACACTAACTTTACATACCTTATTCGTGAGCTATTCGTCTGTCGGACGAGGCTCGGCCGATACTTCAACTGTTTTCTCCCAACTGCATTCATAAATATGTCAATCAATACTAAATACAACTTTGTTTCAAAAGGCAACGTCACTTCCGATATAGTTTATAGCCTAAACTTAGGCTTATCGAAAGACGGCCAGAAACTCGCTATTTTTCAGAGGTCCAAAAGGGAGAAATATTCACTTCACAGCTAGGAACGCATAGACACTAATTTAGAGCAATTCCACTTACCTTAGCTCGGTGGCTCGACGATTCGTCGGCCGTATTTTACGAAACTGAATCCGTAGGAATGCTCTCTGCTGCTAAATACCTCGGTATCTGGGATTAATTTGTGTTTGGGCAGCGTTTGGTAGTGTAATCGGATGAAAATTATATAATTTCCTTCGTTCTTACCTTCTCACTGCCGCTTTGCTCTGTTCTCTGGAAATTTATATGTGATTAAATGATTTAACACCAAAGTGGCCTTTATATACTTGGGCCTGGACAAGGGCAACGTGTCATGGAGCCATCGCGGAGGCTTCACCTCCGTGACACGCTGCCATCGCGGAGGGGCTCTGCCTCGGCTCCTCCCGCGATGGTTCGACGGGTTTCTCATCCGATCTTTTTTCCGGGCCTTTCTACAACTCGTATGGCCTTCAAATGTGCTTAACCAACGTGCGAATTGGTCGTCTAGGTGCCGGGAATTCTACGGGGTATGACATTCTTGACTGTGAAAACAGTTCTGTAAAAAAAAAAGATAGGGATAGGATTTGTGATATGAATCAATGGTGAATTAGTTGTCGAGATGTGTTAGTAAATAAATATAAGTTTTATAAATTCTATGCATGATCATATCAAATTTTTGGTAATTAAAAACGGACTTGGGTACTCTTATTTGTGTACGTAATTAATTTTGATGTTGCTACATTTTACAAGATAATAAGATGCTTAGAGGTAATTTGGTGTACTAAAAAGGAAGAATGCTCAGTCACTGGTTCAACTACTGGTTGTAGTAGCATGGCTGTAGCGATACGGTTTCCGCTGCGGCGAGACCGCCATAGCAGGCCAGGTGCTGCTGCAGCAAGAGTTGTACAAATGAAGGTACTTATATTAGGGACTTTTTAAAAATGCGATAAGAGTATCCTTTAACAGTTATATGCTTATTGATGAAACCTGATGAAATGTGGGTAAAATGTACAACTGGTTGATTTGAAATTAACTATCTGATTTAATATTAATTTTATACCGTGTTGCCGTAAACTAATCTCAGTGGACCGATGATATTTATCAATATGTGTGGTGTACTGATACTATTCTTGCTACACCTTTTGTGGGGTGTAGTTCGTGAAAGGTTATGAAATTTCATGGTTGAAATAATGATACTCTGCATTAGCTTCGACATTTCTTTCCTTAGGTGAAGTTGTGTCTTTTTTCTTGTTGGTTCTCTGTTTAAAGTTCTTGTACATGTCTAGACTAAATCTTTGGAAATGAGTCTGGAATTTTTGGGATTTTTCATTATAAAGATACATTTTGATTATTGGAGAGGTTTAAGAATTGATGTTTTCTATATGAATAGTAATTATCTATAATGATGGTTTCACTGCTTAAAATGATGTTTAAAAAGGGATTCTTCAATCGAACTAAAGTCGAGTAGGTGCTACACAATCTGTAAATTTGGATTCTGAAAATGTATATATTATTTTTTCTAATACATTCTTATCAAACGACTATATATAGTATAGCATGAGAGTTATATTTGGATCAATAATACAAAATATATTTAAACTACTTTTAATAGTACACGGATTATAATAGACCCTTTTCTGTTAATTAAATAGTGACTGAAAAATAAACCAGAGAATACAAAATCATTACTTTAACGCTCGCTATTAAAATTCAGAAACTCGTCTAGCGTACATAGCAGGAAAACTAAGGCAGAGAACGGCGATTGCCGTTGAACAACGACTTGCGGTCGTGTGCATCCAAGCTTATCAGTTCCTCAGAATCAATTTTCTCCGAAATTGGTCAGCTTTTTATCTCTTCATAAGTTGATGTAATTCTAGGCTTTTTCCATATTCACATTATATTTTTATTTTTAAAACTGATTTACCAATATTGGAATGAAATGATCCCCAACTAGTTTGGAATTGATGCATAGCGGATCAATATTGATTCTTGTTTTGTTGATTAATTGTGTTTTCTATATGTTGGAGCTGAAAATATCACCAAGAAAGTCAATTTAAATATAGATTTCTGTTGCTGATTCATCCTTTCGTGGTATTTAGGGATTTCTTTTGATGGGTATTTATGGCTTGTTAGATCTACCCATTTTCTGGGATCTGCGCAATTGACATTTTCTTGGTTGGTTGTGATTTTTTTCTTTTCTGGAAATGTTAATGTGTTGGTTTGTTGTGATTTTAATGGATCTGTTTCACTATACAGACCACATCTGTACGTTTTTGTGTTCTCTTTTTATTTGTATGAATGACCACTATTGTAGACTTAGGTTCAGTGCAATATGTATACATTTGCTGAGCATGATTAAAAGAATATTCATATGGTATGATATATCAACCTAATAATAGGATTTTAGTTCAATGTTCTTAGGAACGTCCACCTGCTTTTTCCTCTCTGTTGTTCATGTCTATTGGTTAGTAGTTTTTATTACGCTTACATTAAGCTAAGTGTCTTCCAGGAGTCTTTTTGGCTTGGTTAGAAGTGTGAGATTTTGGAGTGCATCTAGTGTAAGGGCTGTTCAGAACCAAATCGTAATCGATAATCCAACCTCAAAATAGGTTTATTAGTATTGGATTATCAGATAAACGGTTTGGAATTTTATCTCTATTTCCTTATTGGCTTAACTGTTAACCAGTTAAGAACTGTTAGATTTATATTTTTAACCCTATCAGATTCATTTTGCAGGTAGTTTTCTATGTAGGAGTTCATTTGCGGAGAAGTTTTGATAATAGGTTCAAAACTTTAGCATCTGTTTCTTATTCTACAAACTCTTTAACTACGCTCAAGTCTCGTTGGCATTCATTGTGCTTTTGTTATTGTAGTTTACCGTGAATTGTGATACCTCCAAAAGAATTAATAAGATTCATGGTTATAAAAAAGAATCATTGATAGCATTCACAAACTTTTGTTGACGTAGGGATTTGTTACAAGGTTTTGATAACTTGATGGGTAAACCGATCGATAACTGTTAAACTGTTACAGAACTAGCCGATATGTTTTTTTTCTAGCTTATTTAGAAAGCGATATCCGATTAGCCAAACTGATAAGTGCAAATATCCAACCGAACCGCGTGATAAAACTCCTAAGTCTAAGAGAGAATCTCACATTTCCAATTGAAGACAAGATTGCATATTGGAGAAATGGCCCGAATACAACAAATTCAATCTAGAGGAGTTATATTGTTGACCCAAATTAGTTAAATATTGAGGAGTAGTGGAGTGATTGACCGACAAATATCCAACCGAACCGCGTGATAAAACTCCTAAGTCTAAGAGAGAATCTCAATTTCTAATTGAAGACAAGATTGCATATTGGAGAAATGGCTCAAATACAACAAATTCGATCTAGTGGATTTATATTGTTCACCCAAATTAGTTAAGGATTGAGGAGTAGTGGAGTGATTTGACATTGGGAGGCAGCGTAGAGTGGGCTTTTGACCCCTAACCTGACCTTTAAATAAGTGAAGATTCTTTTTACTATTTGATAGCAATTTTGTGCCTGTGGTCTTGTGGCATATAGAGAGATTATACTTTACCTTCATGCCGCTTGCTCCTACTGGATGAAAGTCTTAAGGTCACAACTCCTATAATAGAACCAGATAAAATTTCAAGTGGGTTATCTTTACAATATGTAGAATTGGGCATGCGTTCATATCTATCCATATCATATACACGGTGGCTAACCGTTGGTATATGAATAACTCGACTATTAATATAATTGCCATTTGTAAACTTCTGTAGATTTTGGTGACAAGTAACTTTAAAGGTATTAAACGAGGTGCTCCATGTGAGTTCTTACTCTTAGTATTTCTAATTTTTGGCTCATTGGCTGCTACACAACACATAAGCACCTTAGTCGAAGGAGCTGCCTTAGGATCTCTTCCTTTAAGTTTCATTTCAAATACTACTACAACAATATACCCAATGTATCGCACAAGTGAGGTCTACGGAGGTGGTGTGTGCAATTTTGCTCCTATGAAGGTAGAGAGACTGTTCCCAATAAACCCCCGACTTAAGTAAAACATATAAAAAATCAAGCCTGTAAAGCAAATACAGTAGTGAAAAACAATGCTGAAAACAATTACGAAGGGAATAAGTAGCGACAACAAATAACGGTATTTGAAGCAAAGGAAAAAACAAATAATGCTAAAATCGAAGAATAAGTAGTCAACGTATAATAACAACAATATTGATAAAGGAACTAGACAAACGTTTGATTACCTATTGACCTTTTACCCTAATCCTCAACCTCTATATCTTCCTATCTAGGGTCATGTCCTCGTTAACCTGCAGATGTGCCCTATTCTCTCTAGTCACCTCTCTCAAGACTTATTCGCCTATCTCTACCTCTCATCATACCTACTATAGTCAACCTCTTGCACCTCTTCACTTGGTATTTGTGCATCTTCTTTTCACATGGCTGAACCATTTCAACCTCGCCTCCCTCATCTTGTTCACCATGGAGACCACTCCCATCTAGTCTCGAATAGTTTTGTTCCTGATCCCGTCTCTCCTAAATTGCTCACACATTTATCTGAACATCCTTATTTTCGCTACTTTCATCTTCTGGACATGGAGCTCTTGACCAACCAACACTCCGCCCTATACATCATAGAAACATAGTTGGTCTGGTCACCAATTTATAATACTTACCTTTAAGGCTTGGTGACACATTCTTATCACACAAGGCACCAGATGCGAGCTTGCATTTCGTTCACCTCGTTCCAATACGATATGTAAACATCATCGTTTAATCTCCCTATTTTCTTAGATTATTGACCTCAGATATTTGAAACTTCCTTTCTTGGAGATGACTTGTTTACCAATTCTTAGTTCTTACTTCCACATTTTTCACATGGATTACCACTGAACTTGCACTCTAAATATTTTATCTTATACTTGCTCAACCTCTTCAACTAGATTTTTGTTCTCTCTTTTTTCTCTTTCTTTTAAGAATTTGTCAAGAAAATATTTTTTACTCAGTAGGTTTAGTCATCCTGATGACTATTATTAACCATAAATCATGATACTAACCTAGGCCCTACAATGTGAACCTGGAGGCATGAAATAGTCAAAATGGTTTGGTTGATCTTCTGTGCAGTGTTCTTTTTGTGAAACCACTCTCTCTCTATACACACACACACACACACACATATATATATATATATAATTCAACTACTTGTAGATGCATTAAGGGACATATCTTTAGGTCCATGTCAAAAATGTGTATATGCTTGTGATGGAGAGCGTCTTTTAACAACTCAATTATAAACTCTACAACTAATTAGTGTTAGCGTTCTCAAATTTGAGAAGTTCTTCAAGTGGTATGTGCCTTACCGACTTACTATCTTACTGGTAGCCCTTCCTTTATCTGACGAGCATGCCCACTAAAATTTCATGGAAATCTCTCTCTCTCTCTCTCTGTACATATATATGTATATATATATAAATATGTTGTGTGTGTGTGTATTAAAGTCAGGCATAAACAAGGTGCTGTGGCACCTTTCTATGACCAACTTTCTCATTTATCTTTTTCCTCACCTTTTTGCATTTTTTTGTTCATTTTTGTACATAATCTATTAAGTAAAGGGGCTTGTTTGGTATAGGTGGAAGCTCACTAAGCATATCTTATACAAAAAAGAGGCTGTAATCTAGAAATGTCCTCCTTGTTGACAACACCATTCATAAGTAATGTAGCCTTTTCCTCAATCACTCAGGATTCTCACATAAAACGCACAAAAGAACACAATTTCCAATATTTACTGTACAAACAAATAGAAAAATCGCACAACAGCTAAATTCTTAATAGAGTTTGGCAAAGAATTTCCAGGCAACTGACTGAAAAAACAGTTAATAATTTAATATCCAGAGCCAAATTTTGCATCCACAAAAAAAGTAACCATCACATTAGCTTAAAATATGTGCATGTAGTGAGAAAACAAAGAGTAAAAGCAAAAACAAGAATCTTCTATAAGAATTATAAAATCAAATCAATCCAGGTGAATCCATGTCGTGATAACTAAATAGTTTAGGTACTCGTGAGACCTTTGAGAATTATAATTTCAAATCTGACAGGATACATGGAGCCAAAAATGTCAGAAGATCACCAAAGAGGAAAAGGAAATGTTTGCCTCATTTCTTTCCTATAAGAAAAAAATTCTCTTTGCTCTATACAAGGCAGAGTTCATCTAACCACTTGAATTGACAAGATCTTCCCTTCATCAACATCCTCAAAAAATTGCACATTTCTGGCACATATTTTGAATATGGTTACGGCTTTCAAATTTGCAAAATTATGCAGCGATTGATATCAGATCACAACCCAATAGCCTTGCAATATGGAACATGGAATCACAACAAGTTTACTTGCAAAGTGGAAAAGTAGTGATTGGAGACAGAAGGATCCACAGATAAAGTCCACGACTGGTGGAACTCATGCTAGCCTACAGGTTCGCTTGCAAATTCAGATTCCTCAAGACACAGCTTAAGGTGTGAAGTAAAAGCTACCAAGGAAATCTCACTCCCCAGAAAAGGAACTTGCTTGGTCAATTAATAGACTGAGAGGCTATAATTGACAACAAGTTAGGAAAGAATTTTGCTTTATGGAATATGAGGAGTTCATCAAGAATGAAGAAATTTAGTGGAGGCAAAGATCGGGGACAGAATTGCTGAAAGAAAGTGACATCAACACAAAGTTCTTCCACAAAATAGCTAATGCTCACAAGAGATATAATGGCATAGATCAATTGATGATACATGGAGTACCTACTGAAGATCCAACAGAAATCAGAGAGGAGATAATAAAATTCCACCAAAATCTATATTCAGAAGTACAGAGATGGAGACCTGTCTATAATTGTGCAAATTGCCCCATTATCTCAGAACAAGAGAAGGAGATCTGCAATTCAACTTTGAAGAGCAGGAGGTGCTGCATTGTGTTAAGTGGTGTGCCAGAGACAAAGCACCAGGACCAAATGGTTTTACTATGGATTTCATACTCAAGTGCTAGGAGATAATGAAATCAGACATTATGGAAGCATTTAGGAATTTTCATGAGCATGAGATATTTGAAAAGAGCTTTAATGCAACTTTCATATCTCTAATACCAAAAAAGAAGGAAGCAAAGGAGTTGAGAGATTTCAGACCAATTAGTTTGATAGGTATATCTATAAACTATTGTCAAAATTTCTGGTGGACATGTTAAAAAAGGTGATAGTTAAATTGGTGGACTCTCACAAACGGATTTTATCAAATGAAAGCAGATTATGGATGTTGTTCTGGTAGCTAATGAAGCAGTTGATTCTAGAATCAAACAACACAAACCTAGGGTTCTATGTAAGCTGCCCATAAAAAAGGCTTCTGACCATGCCAACTGGGGGGTTCCTTCTTAGAGATACTGAAGAGGATGGGCTTTAGAAAAAAATGGATCAATTGAATTAGACAATCTATCACTACAGTAAGTTACTCAATACTCATCAATGGAGCTCCAACAGGTTTCTTCAAAGCACAAAGAGGGCTTAGGCAAGGTGACCTTTTGTCCCCTTTTTTGTTCATCTTGTCAATGGAAGGTCTTAACAATATATTAAAACCGCTAAGCAGCTAGGATGGATCAGGGGGTTTGATATGGATAGGTGGAACAATAGTACCATGGAGATAACACACTTATAATATGTTAATGACATTCTTATATTCTGTTATGCAAATGCTACCCAATTGAAACATCTGAGGGTGATCTTGGTTTTATTTGAAAGTGTGTCAAGTGTCCATATCAATTGGAGGAAGAGCTCTTTGTTTCCAATAAATGAAGTTCCAAATATGGAGTCACTAGCAAAAATATTGGGTGGAGAGGTAGTGTCCTACCAAATGTTTACTTTGGCATGCCTCTAGGGGCAAAATCTAAGTCTAAGGAAATCTGGTCTGAGGTGATAGAAAAGTGTGAGACTCAGACAGAAAAGTGTGAGAAGAGACTGACCAGGTAGAAATCCCAATACTTGTCATTAGGAGGAAGAGTCAGTCTAATAAATCCTGTGTTGGATGTCCTTCCCTCCTATATGATTACCTTGTTCCCAATATATGCCAGTGTTATCAAGAGGATAGACAATATTAGGAGATCTTTTCTGTGGCAAAGCAAGAAGGGGAAGAAAGGTTTCCATCTGGTGAAATGGAAGGCTCTCACAGTGAGCAGAAAGAAAGGGGGCCTGGGTATTAGGGTTCTAAAGTTCCATAGCATGACATTGAAATTAAATTGGCTATGGAGATACACAAAAGAAGATCAGATGTTATGGTTTCCTTTAAAGCAAAATATGAAAAAGAGGATAGGTGGGTAATGAAGGAAATCAACACTCCTTATGGTACCAGTCTTTGGATATCTATCAGAGCATTGTGGCCACCTTTGAAGAACAAATGCTACATTAAAGTAGCAGATAGAAAGCAAAACAGATTTTTGGATAGACACCGAAAGTCTTCATGAGAAGTTCCCAGATGTGTACATTTAGTGCTGAACCAACACAGAACTGTGGCGAACAATGGACAAATCAGGGTTGGAACATCACGTTTAGAAGAATGCCAAATGACTGGAAATTGAGCAAGGTGGTCTTTTTCTACAGCCTGCTTGAATCTTGGGGTGGTTTATAGGAAGGAGTAGATAGATTGTGGTGTTATGGTCACAACAGTGGTGATTTCAAAGTGAATAAAGCTTATAAATACCTAAATCTGTCCAACCTCCAGAATGAAGTATGGCCCTGGAAACACATCTGGAAGACTAGGACCTCTTTCAAAGTTTCTTGTTTTGTCTGGCTGCTGGCAAGAGAAGCAGTTCTCACCCAGGAGAACCTGATGAAAGAAGGATCACAAATTCACAATATACCCAAGATGCTGTTTATGTGGGGAAACTGCTGAGACAGTTAGACATTTATTCCTACACTGCAAACTAACAGTTCAAGTTTGGAGGATATTCTTGGCCTTTAGAGGAATTACATGGATCATGCTGGGTAATATTGCAGCAACACTAGCAAGTTGGGAAGAAGCAGGTTGGGATGCCAGAGATAGAGTTAGCTGGAGAAGGGTACCAACTAACATATGGTGGACACTATGGAAAGAAAGGAATTCTAGGTATTCCAGAATATGAGTAACTCAATTCAGCAGATTAAGATGAACTGTATTTTGCTTTTTTATTTTTTGGTGTAGTCATTCTTACTCAGGAGAAACTGTAGAAATTCTAGATATACTGGTTCATTATAGGAAACTAGAATAGATTCGGTTTCTCAAGTCTTTTTTTGTATATATGGTTCAGTACAACCCATGTACTGGTTTTTCCTTTGAACAATTATAGAACTATACAAGTTACCAATTTAAAAAAAAAATCCCAAGTCTGACCGTTGTATTCGATATGTTTCCAAAGGCAGTATTCACAAACAATACGACCAGAAATCCTATTTTTATCAAATATCTTTAATAAACCCTCGAAAACCTTCAAAACGCTTGTATATTTTATCGATCCTTTAAAACACCATAAAAACCTGCCAAAGAACTAAGTCCAAATTAAGCCTCGCTAACAAAAACAAGAACCTAATAGGGCAGCCCCGTGACCTAAGCACCCGCTGTGCGCGGGGTTCGGGAAAGGGCCGGACAAACGAGTCTATTCTACCTTTCAAAGGAACTTAATATAGCAGTTAAAATTTAAAGTGGGATTTGTCACCTAACCATGATTAACTGATAAATTACGTGTGAAAGATACATGCCTTACATTCATTAATTTGGTAACACAGATACAAAGTTCTACAACCTAACCACCCAAAACAACAGATTTTACCATGTTACTCATTACCAAGGCGAGCAATATTATATTTTGGAAACAGATAAGCCTCCAAATTGAATATTTGAGACTTCAAAAGAAATCATTTCAGTAATTTAGAAAGAACTTCAGAACGAGTCTGAAGAATAATAATAATCCATTTATTGTCAATCAAACAAAAGAAAAATTAATGAAGAAAACCCTCTAAGAATTCATTGATCACTTTAAATATAAGCAAGTAAAAGGAAATCAAGTTATACGAACCATATGCACAAAAGATCAAAATTTTCTAAGATACAAGCAAAGATCCAAATGTAATTTTGAGCTTCAAATTGGATATGAAATCAGATCAGAATACGTTCGACTTGGGTAATGCGAAGTATGAGAGTGAAATGTGATTAACCGGAAAATTTCTGAGGAGAGAGGGAGAATGGTATCAGACTTTAATGGGATGTGTTGGTTGAAAAAATATGATTTGGACTACTATTCTACAAACACTTAGTACAACTTTTGCATCAAAAAGTTGACTTTGGCTAGGCGGCTGTATCCCGCGATCAACTGATGTCGCTGTGATGAAGCAAAGGAGCACGAAGAGATGCAGACGAGTTTGGAAGAGAACCTGTGTGTATATATGTTGCCTTTTCGTTTTTCAATGGAAAGAAAAAAAAGTACTACTTGATATCAAAATCAAGGATATAAATGTCAATCCCTTTTTATTTAGTTTATAAGTGAACCCATAATCATACCATCTATATGATATCTTTTTTTCAAAAATTGGTAAGTGTAAATCTATATGATATCCTTAATACAATGAGTCAAATATTTAATAGAAAATAATTTGTATTGTTCTTACTTTTGTATTAATAATTCCTACATTAGTAATTCATTTCATGTATAGCTTGTTTCTGAACCAAATTACCTGTTCAGGTAATCGATCTTATTGTACAATTAATACTATAATTAATAGCAGCAAGTTATGTTTTGAATTTTCCTGTCTTAAACGAACACAATATTAGTACCAAAGAAAAAAATAGGTCAAAGTCATGCATGTTGTTGAATAGCATTGATCTTTGTTGTCTAGTTAGCGAAGTAGATTAACACCTGATGCAGATTAAGTTTATTGATTAGGTTCTTGTTTTGGTCAGCGAAGCTTAATTTGGATTTAGTTCTTTGGTAGGTTTTTATGGTGTTTTAAAGGATCCATAAAATAGACCATCTTTTTGAAGGCTTTCGAGGCTTTATTAAAAATCTTTGATAAGATTTGTATTTCTAAGTCGTTTCAAATATTCTTCGCATCCCCAGAGGGATAGATTGTTGCCATTGTCTTGGTGGTAGTGTTTGTGAATAAGCTGTATTGTTTCTGTAGTTAAATTTCATTCAGCGATGAAATACTGCTTTTGAGAACATATGGAATAGAACTGTCAGACTTGGGATATATATTTTGCAGATTTGAAAGCTGTAACCATATTCAGAATTTGTGCGAGGAAGGTGCAAATTTCTTGAGGATGTTGATGAGGTGAAGATATTGTAAATTCAGGTGAGTTAGATGAACTCTGCCTTTTTATATAGCAAAGAAAATTTTTTCCTACAGGAAAAAATGAGGCAAACATTTCTTTTTCCTCTTTGGTAATCTTCTGACACTTTTTGTTCCTGTGTCTTGTCAGATTTGAAATTATAATTCTCAAAGCTCTAATGAGTACCTAAACCATTTAGTTATCACGACATGGATTCACCTGGTAAGATTTAAAATTATAATTCTTAAAGAAGATTCTTGTTTTTGCTTTTTCTGTTTGTTTTCTCTCTACATGCACATATTTTAAGTTACAATGATTGTTAGTTTTATCCTGGATGCAAAATTTGGTTCTGGATATTAACCTATTTCCTGTTTTCTCAGTCAGTTGCTTGGAAATTCTTTGCTAAAAAATGGTAACTCTATTAAAAGTTTAACTGCAATGCGATTTTTCTATTTGTTTGTTGTGGTAAATATTGGAAATTGTGTTCTGGTGTGCATTTTATGTGAATCCTGAATGATTGAGGAAAAGGCTATGTTACTTAGTTCTGGTACGATGAATGGTGTTGTCTACTAGAAGGACATTTCTGGATCACAGCCCTTTTTTTTGTATAAAATATGTTTAGTGAGCTTCCACTTGTCCCAAATAAGCACATCATCTCTTGGGAACTCGCTTTTGGGAACAATTTTAAAATAACACCTTTTCTGATTAGATTTGGTCCGTTTCTTGTGAGTTTCTCTCCTCCATGATGGAGGGGAGAGTCTATTTCTCACCTGGAGATAAGTCTTTAAAATTAACTAATCTTAGGGTATGCGCCTCGCGCGTGTCCCTCATATTAATAAGAACAAATTCTTAAAAATAACATAAATAATATTTAAAAGATGTGTTTGTGTAACAATGTAAGAGTTCAGAAAGAAAATTGTTGATAAATTATTATGTTTAAGAGTTTGATTCAATCAAATCGTTCTTTCTTCAATTTGTTCTACTACTTGTTTCAGTAAACAAGACGTCATAGATATAACATTTGATTAAAAGGTAAAAAGATCATCTACTTTTACACGAGTACTTAAATGTATGCATTATATGTATATTTTGTGTTAATTATTACAAATTTTGTATTATTACACTATTACAGATTAACATTTAATATAAATATTAGCATTACAAAGACACGTTGTAATACAAAGTTGTATAGTAGAATATAACATATAGTATAAGTTGTTAGTTTAAACAATTTAGCACTTACAAAATCGTATTATGAGTTATTACTGGCTTGTTTTGGCACTAATAACTTGATGTCATATCACAGATACATTTATTTATTTGTACTTGGCCATCCAAACTAAGAAAGATTAGTTTCGATATTAGGGTAGACTGTCTATATCACACTCCTCGGGTCCTTTAGATCATGTTAATGTTGGATGTTTTGTATACTGGGCTGCTTTTTTTCAAATTATATTTTCAAAAGTCCTAAGCATAAGATTGATTTGTATTATAAGTACAATTTTGTTCCGTGTGTAATTATTTCTTAAAAGATAAAATTTTAATTGCTTTAACATTTCTTAGTATTAATATTTTTTATATATTTCAAATAAGGAAGGATTTAATACATAAAATTTAGTTAATTTTAAAATTCTAAATATTAAAAAAATAATTACATAACTATTTTGTCAAGTGTGGATCCTACTTTTAAAAGGGTATAAAGGTGAATGATATTTTGCTACGAGGCTTCGTACTTTAAGTATTTAGTAATAACTTAATTTTAAACTTTTCATTTTACCCTTTATGAGATAATTTCAGCTCAATTATCTCTCTCTCTTAATTTATGTGTCTAGTCAAACACCTCCACATAAATTGAAACGGAAGAATTAGTGTAGATTTAACTAAAGAGAGTCAATAACAAGAACACTCGATTAACTAGAACAACTTAAAGTATGTTGTGTTTCTATATTTTCTTTTTTTTATTTGATTATACAGTTTTTTTTTAAAAAGAAGAAGAAGAAATTGAACGTATTATTGCATAATGAAATTACACTCTTTAGTTTATTTTCTTGCATCGTGGATTGAAATATTCTGATAGATAAAGAGTTTAGTTCAAAAAAATAACATCAATAAAAACATACTCAGTATAATTTCACACAGTGGGGCCTGGGGAGGGTAAAGTATACACAGAATTTACCTCTACCTCAGAGGCAGAGAGCCTGTTTCCGAGAGGCCCTCGGGTCAAGGCAGTTTAACAAATAAAGAATTGATAAAGTTAGAAGAATAATAATTGATTTTAAAGTGTTAAATGTTAGGACTTTTAATGTAGTTCAATTAAGGAAAGATTTAATAAGCAAAATCTTAGTAAATTTTAGAATACTAAATATTAGGAGTTCTTACTTTTTACAAATAAGTAAGGATTTAATAGCTTTAATTTTAATTAATTTCAAAGTCCCAAATATTAGGATAATAATTAAATGACAATTATTTAAGGAAAATAGTAAATGATAATTTTGTCGATTGTAGAGTCTTTTAGTGAAGAACAAAAAGTTCAATCGACATTTCTAAGGACCTTTATGCTTTTAATATAGTATACATTAACATTAGCGAATAAGGGGTCTGATGGTTTTACTTTACGAGCGCAACATAAGGTTCATTAGCAAAATCAGAATTGACGAATACAACTTGAGGTGGGCATGCAGTGCTTTAAAAGAGGCTTCACCAGAAGGGGGTAGTCTTCGCTGGAGATGTGGTAGGAAAATAGAGGCCTACCTTTACAGAGTTTATCAGAATTTTATCAGTTATGGTAGGTTTGTTGGAATTGAGGCATGGTTGGGTGATAGGAATTTTTGGTGATCATTTGGAGAAACTATTGATGATGGAGGATGGTATGACAGTGCAGACAATCCTAGGATTCATGTGGAGATCACAACAACCAGTGACGGGACTGGATATAAGACTCTAGAATCAGGTAATAACATATTTTGAAGCAGCTAGCCTAGAGCTTTGGCCTTTAATGGAGACAAATGGTGTTATAGCAGTTCAAAACAAATTAAAATCAGCCAAAGACCAAAGGAAATAACGCCTATTTTCTTTCCAAATGCCTAATTGTGAGATTTACTCACAAATGGTTTCTTAACAGATGGAAGGTGAAGCCAATTGCGCATAATCAATTCCTTTTTGAAATGCCTTCTCGTCGAGAAGCAGTCAGAGTTAAGGTGCTGGAGTGGTAGAAGAATAACTCTGGATTGGTGATCATCGCTTACAGGGTTGGTAATGATGGAACTAAAATTTGACAATAGATGGATGAAAACATTCAAAATTCCACTCCATGCTTATGCTTGGTTGGGAAACATACCTTAGCTCTACCTTTGTGGGGTCTGGGGATAGTAGGATGTACGCATACCTTTGTGGGATAGGGAGGCTGTTTTCGATAGACCCTCGGCTCAAAAGCAATGTTTCCAAAGTTGGATTGCAAGAAAAATATGATAGCAAATAGCAAGATACAAAGCAAATGAAGCAACAACTAGTAATACACATTGAAGAATAAGAGACTATGCGACTACTAAATAATACTACTAATAAGGAGATGAGACGAGGAAGCTAGTCCCTACCTATCACGCATAAAGTGTGATAACACTCGGCTACTTATTAACCTACTATCCTAATTCTCGACCTTCAAACATTCCTACCAGGGTCATGTTCTCAGTAAGCTGAAGCTATGCCATATCCAATCTAATCACCTCCGCTAGTTCTTTTTTGGCCTACCTCAGCTCTTCTGACTCCTGCTACAACCAACTTCTCTCACCTCCTTACTGGCACATCCGTGTACCTTCTCTTCACATGCCCGAACTATCTCACCCTTGCTTCTCTCATCTTGTCCACCATGAAGGCCACTCCCACCATACTTCATATAACTTTGTCTCTAATCATATTTCTCCTAGTATGCCTACACATATTTGAGCATCCTCATTTTCGCTACCTTCATCTTCTGAACATGGCCGTTCTTGATTGACCGACACTCAACCCATACAACAATACTGGTCTAGTCACCGCTCTGTAGAACTTATTTTAATTCTTAGCGACATAAGTTATTGCACAGTACACCGGAGGCGAGCCTCCATTTCACCCACTCAGCTTCAATACGATGTGCAACATCATTGCTAATCTCTCCATGTCTTTGAATTATTGACCTAAGATACTTGAATCCTCTCTTAGTTATGACTGATGCATCGATCTCCATCTCCGCCTCATGTGTTGCGTCACTGAACTTGCATTCTAGGTACTCCATTTTAGTCCTACTTAACCTGAAACCTTTAGACTCTAGAGCATGACTCCAAACTTTCAACCTATCGTTAACTTTACCGCACGTCTCACTAGTCAATATTATGTCATCTGCAAATAATATATACCATTGCACTTCCCCTGGGATATGCCATGTTAATTCATCCATCGGTGAGGCAAATAGGAATTGACTAAGGGTTGACCCTTAGGTAAACCCTATCACAATCGGAAAGTGTTCTGAGTCACTTCCTTCTATTTTAATTCGGGTCTTGACTCCATTGTATACGTCCTTAAATGCCTTAATATAAGCCACAATTACTCCTCTAGACTACAAACATCTACAAAGGGGGGCTCTTTACGGACTTTAGCATAAGCCTTTTTTAGGTCAATGAACAACATGTGTGGATCTCTCTTCTTGTCCCCATATTGTTCCAACACTCTTTTTACAAGCTGAATGACTTATGTACACCTGACATGAATTCAAATTGGTTCTCGGAGATAGACACACCCCTCCTCCTCATCATCTCAGCTACCCTCTCTTATACTTTAATAGTATGGCTTAGTAGCTTGATACCCCTATAGTTGTTGCAATTCTGAATATCACCCTTATTCTTGTATAACAGAACCATTGTACTCCACCTCCATTCTTCTGGCATTTTAACTGTCCTAAATATGATATTAAACAACCCAGTTAGCCACTCCATCCTTGCTTCGCCTGCATTCTCCCAAAAATCTATCGGGATCTTGTCTGGCTCGGTTGCTCTTTCCTTTCTTATCTTACGAATAGTCGCCTCAACCTATGCAACCTTTATGCATCTATAGCACCCAAAATTTCTACGACTCTCGGAATGCTCCAACTCTCCTAAAATGTTATCTCTATCCCCTTCTTCATTTAAAAGCTTATGGAAATACGTTTACTATCTCCGTCTAATGTGTGCCTCTTTTGCCAACACTTCGCCATTCTCGTCCTTGATGCACTTTACTTGGTCCAAGTCATGGGCCCTCCTCTCTCTCACCTTGGTGAACTTATACAACTTCCTCTCTCCACCTTTGCACTTGAGCTCTTTATACAAGTGGTTAAAAGTTGCCGTTTTAGCCGCCATGACTGCTAGCTTTGCTTTCTTCTTCGCTATCTTATGCTGCAGTTAGCCGTCTTAGCCAACATACTATCTGTGTCCCTTCTACCCCCCAAGCCCACATGATCAACTTCTCCACGATCTTTTGGGCTGCAGCCTCAGTCAGGCTTCCCCATCTAATTCTTGGCGACCCACAACTTTGTGTGAGCATCAGAAATCAACGAATATCATAACTCCATGTTGTCAACATCAATCCTAGCTTACTCGGAAGATCATCAAATTGATTTGTTGATACAACTTCTAGCCTAGTGAAGATGAGTCCTCTTTTGGTATCTTTGTTTGTGATCTATATTAGGGCCATCCACGATTTTCTTCAGTAAAGCACTGTGATCTTCTTCATTTCTGATTCACTTACTACTATGTTCTACCATATTAGGGCTACAGGTAAGTTTTGTTTTCAATTTTTACTCTGTTTTTTTTGGCTTTGCTCACTAAAGGATTTTCGATTTCTTTGGGTTCAACTTCGATTCTTCATATTCACTCTTGAATTCAAGGATCAGGTGAAGTTTTACTCTCCCAAATTCATCTTTTTCCCTAATTTGGTATTGCTCAAGTTTTATACTCCACTTTAGGGTTTCTGTTCTTTTAAAAAAGTCAAATTTGTTCTTAGTAGCCAGTCTTGGTATCATTTCTAGAAGGTTTCTTTGCTGATAAGTCTTGTCTCCTTTCTTAATTTTAGTGGGTAATTGGGTTTCTGCTTCTTTCGAAGTTGACTATATTTTTTCTACCTTTTCTCCATTAATTGAGGAAATCCTTGGAGTGTCTAGGAAACCAAATAGGTAGAAACCAATATTAGGGATGTAGACAGGTTTAAGTTTTGGTACTCAGGAAGCTCTAGGAGTAGAAATGGACTAGTAGACGGGAAACTCAGGTAGCAAGTGGTTAGGAGGGTGAATGATAAGACGATGGCCATTAAGCTAGTTTTGGGAGGGCTAACTTTTATCGATATTAGTGCATATGAGCCACAGGTGGGTTTGCACGAGGAAGTCAAAAAGAGCTTTTGGGAGGAGTTGGACGAGGTTGTGAGAGATATTTCGCAGATCGAGAAACTATTGTTAGGAGGAGATTTTAATTGCCGCATAAGGACCACTTCAAGAGGTTATGACAATGTACATGGAATTTTCAACTTTGGGGATAAAAAGGAAGGAGAGCTTTTGCTTTTGGACTTCGCGAAAGCTTTCGGGTTGGTCATATCTAAGTCAAGCTTCCAGAAGAGGGAGGAGCACTTGGTGACTTACCTTAGTGCGGTGGCTAACACTCAAATAGATTACTTGCTTCTTAAATAGTGTGATAGAGGCTTATGCAAAGACTGCAAATTTATCCTAAGCAAGAATCTTACACTCAATATAAGCTCGTGGTTATGAATTTAAATATCAAGAGGGATAAGAAGAAGAGGAGGGTTGCATATGGCCAGCCAGCGAGAAGGCAAATTGCAGCGGCAAAGGTATCACAGTTGACTAAGTGGTTGGTGTATCGAGCCTTGCACACATCAAATCCCTAGCAAGGCTACAAACTCGACATGTTCCCTTAGCCTTTAATGCAGAAACACCACATGCCAAAGAGGTGGGCTCCAAATCACGAATAACATTTTCGCCAAAGAGTCTGAATTTTATGAAGAAGCTGGGCCTTCTACTTCAAAGAAAATGGACGAGGTATATTATAATACAGGCCCAAAAATGAGAAAAAATGAGAAGCAAATCTGTATGGCCATATTGATAGCCCACAATCTTTGCCTTAAATCTGACACTCCTTCCCCCTCGGAATACACTCAACCCTCTCTCTATTGAGCTCCATGCATTAGAGCTTAAGTGGATGATGTCTGACTTGGAAGGGGGCATTTTTCCAAGCCTTTGCATGCTGATGACGAAGTAAAATTGCCTCGGGAATTAGAATTTCCTCCTATTCCACCCAAGATCAAGGATTTAGTACCAACACGTGGCTCAGAATCTGATTATTCATCTCAATCTTACAAAGACACTCTTTCTCTTCCATGACATGGCAATAATTCTGTTAATCAACAAATTGTTCACACTTCATTTGTAATTTTCACATTGAAATGGACAAAACAACCTCTCTATCTCTACTAGGTAGGGTAAGCTCTGCGTACACTCTGCCCTCCCAGACCCCATCGGGAATATACTTAGTATGTTGTTGTTGTACGTTGAAATGGACGAAGCTAGTTTGTGAAGGCATGAAAAACCTTGGGGTTAATGCAACAGCTTTCAAACATGAATTACGGGATATAATCCTAAGGATGGAGCAAAAGCGCCGTTTCAATTACAACAAAGGGGATTAGAGGGGGGGATGCGACAATATAAAGGAAGAAAGGGATGATTGAATTGGAAAAGTTGGCTTCGAATCTAAACCAGGATAAAGGGAAAGGTAGGCTGAGGGATAGGAATCACAAAGCTCATTCCAAATGAAAATTAAAATGCTTAATTGGATCTCAGGGGTTGAATAAGAGTAAGAAGAAGCGAACCGTCAACTATTACTGGCCCTGAAATGGAAGGCAGATATAATATGTTCACGGGAGAGTGAAATTGAAGAGTGGTCACAATAATTAGTAGGATTTTTATGGAGGAATAAATGAGCTAGCTGGGCAAATTTGCAAGCTAATGGTACAAGTTGTGGATTATCATATTGGGGGAAGGAGGCTATGGAAAAATATCAAAATTCAAAAAGGGATGTACTCTGTTTCTCTTATGCTAGAAAGTCTTCAACAGAAAACCAGACGGCGTTATTCGGGGTTGTTTGGGTCTCATTCAAATGCAAAAAGAGAAGATTTTTTGGCATGACTTGGCAATGATTAGGGGTATGTGGAATGAGCATTGGGTATTAGGGGGTGATTTTGATGTGTGTAGATATGAGCATGGAAACTTCATTTTCCTTAGAAGATCCAAGGCTATGAAATATTTTTGGACTGGATCTTCCCTTACAGGGAGCTCACATGGTCGAGAGGTCAAGAACAACTTCGGTCATCCAAAATTGATAGATTCTTGATTTTACCTGAATGGAGTGAAAATTTTAAAGCTATCAAGCAGGTGGCTCTCCTTATGGTGGAGTCTAATCATAAGCCATTAATGCTGGAATGTGGGACTGGAACTCAAATTCATCTTATTTTAAGAGTTTAGAACCGAGGCTTTTATTTAAACTGGATATTAAGAAGGCATTTGACAAAGTGAGTTGGTCTTATGAGCTCACTGTTTTGAGGCACATGAGCTTTGAGGAAATATGGTTAAGATGGATCATGGATCAAGTATCAAGGATCAAATTGAGTATGTCATTGTTAAGTATTCTATCTTAATAATTTTAAAAAAAGGATTCGATCTTAGTAAACAGGGGCTAGTGGGTTTCTTTTCCACTCATAGGGGCTTCAGACATGGAGGTCATCTTTTACCATTCCTATTCATCCTGGCCATGGAAGGGCTCAGTAAAATGCTGTAGAAGGTAAGCATGAGTTACAGTGAATAAAAGCCTTTAAAATTGGGAAGAATGCTGGAACTCAAATTGCAGTATATTACCTGCTTTATGCAGACGATACACTAATCTTCTGTGGAGCGGAGAGGTCTCAAGTGGTTCAATTAAACCTTTATTTGTTTTGAAGCTATTTTAGGCTTGCACATAAATATGTTGTGAAGTTCCATTAAATGAAGTTCCTAATTTGGAAATGCTGGCCGGTATTTTGTGTTGCAATGTTGGCTCATATCCATCTAGTTTTCTTGGCTTAGCATGGGAGAAAAATCCAGATCCACTGAAATTAGAAATGAGATTTTAGAAAGTTCTGAGAAGAGACTTGCAACATGGCAAATACAATATCAATCTTTTTGGGGCAGATTAACACTTACCGACACACTGTATTAGATAAAATGCCAACTTACTACATGACTTTATTCCCTATCCCAGCCAAGGTTTGAAGTAGATTAATAAGTTAATGAGGAACTTTCTGTGAGAGGGAAACAATTAGGGACATATATTTCACTTGATCAAGTGAAGAAAAGTTACCCAACCAAAAGCTTAGGGAGATTGCGCATCAAGGATCTACCAGCTCACAACCAAAGCATAATAATGAAGTGGTGGTGCATTCTACAATTTGGAGGACGCTGGGTTCTGGAAATGTTATCAAAGCTAAGCATGCGCGGTTGAATCACTTCTGCTCTAACGTCTCAATTGCTCCCTTTGGTGTGGGATTATGGGAAAATATCAGTAAACTATGAAGTGCTTTTGCTTAGAATATTTACTTTGAAGTTGGGAATGGTGCACATATCTAATTTTGGAAGGATAGATGGCTAGGCAATATCTTCAAGTTGACTTTCCAAATCTATTCAATATTAGTCCAAAACCCCAAGTCTGTCATTGCTACAAACAAGGAAGTGGTTACCTGGGATTTCAAATTTAGGAGAAACATGTATGATTTGGAAATAAATGAGTTGCTAGGCCTTTATGCTAAACTGCAACAAGGTAAGTAAATTCTCGGGCGGTGGATAGACTTGAATGGGAGAATTATGGTGGAGGCAACTACACATTTAAGGGTGGATACCGCTAAGGTGTTCTAGCAATTCTTTGATAGATATCTGGCTATGGAAACTCATTTTGAGATTCAAACTTTCACCAAAAAATTATCTGTTTCACCTGGATATCGTTATACGAGGCATGCTTCAAACAACCTAACTGATGAAAGGAATTTCGAGCTACCTAACATATGTTACATGTGCCAAAAGGAAGCTGAAAGTACCTGCTATTTTCTCCTGCATTGTTAGGTGGCCTCTGACGTATGCTATATGTTTTTTCTTGCATTTTTGGTCTCAAATGGGTAACTCTTTATGCAATGAAGGATGCTCCTAAGAGCTGGAGTTTATGGAGAGTTGATAAAGCCATTGAAAATCTGGGCAAATATGGGCAATGGTTCCTTGTATATTTTGGTGCATTTGGACAGAGAGAAACGAGAGATGTCTTGATGAAAGCTGAACACCGTTAGGCTCTTTAAAGGTGAGGTGTATTGCTAATTAGTTTTGCTGGTCTAAGATGTTCCCTATTAACAATATTAACAAACTTTTGCCTTATTAAAAGAATAACATATGGACAACATTTGGATTTCATTAGCTCTAAGGATCTAGCTTAGTCAGTTGTGTATAGGAGCCAGCTATATTATTGGTAAGCTCAAATGTCAAATCTTGTATCGTGTACTTTCTGCATCTCCTTGATGCCTTTTATTGAGATCACTTCATTAAAAAAGTACTTGTTTTTCTATTTGAGCATGCAAGTCTTCTTTGTTCACCAAGCTATATGTTCATGTGAACTTTTGACTGGGTTATTCAGTTCCATTCATCTTGATTTTTCCTGTTGGAGGTTGAATCCAGTGGGAGCTTTGAATCTGAAGGAACAAATTGTGGGTGTCTGTGTTCTTGTTTGGCTCTGTTTGCTGGACACAGCTAGTATGAGTTACCATGCTAGTGGCGCTAAAACTATCCTTTTTTAAATCTTCGCTTGCTAGAAAAGAGTGAACCTGCATTGGCTGTACAACATATTCTCTCTGTTAAAGTTCTTTTGGGGAATTGAATTTAGTGCATTATCCTACTTTTCTTGCCTCTTCACTCATTTTGTTTTTTACTCACTTCAGCTGGACGTCGGCGGGATACATCTGTTGTTGTTGTTACTCTGGAATCTAGTGAAGTATACATTGTTGTTAGTTTGTCTTCAAGGAAGGATACACAGGTGATCTATGTTGATCCCACAACTGGGAATCTTCGCTATAATGCAAAGACAGGATATGATATTTTCAATTCTCAAAACGAAGCCTTAGATTATGTGACGAATGGTTCAAAATGGCTGTGCAAGAATATAATCTATGCCAGAGCTGTGCTAGGCTATGCTTCTCTTGGGAGCTATGGTTTACTTCTTGTTGCGACAAAGTTGTCGGCCAGCATTCAAAATTTGCCTGGGGGTGGATGTGTATATACTGTAACTGAGACCCAGTGGATCAAAATTTCACTTCAAAACCCTCAGCCACTGGGCAAAGGGGAAACAAAGAATGTTCAAGAAGTGATGGAACTTGATATTGATGGCAAGCATTACTTTTGTGAATCGCGGGACATTACAAGACCTTTTCCAAGTCGTATGCCCTTGCAGAATCCTGATGACGAATTTGTGTGGAATAAATGGTTTTCAATGCCCTTCAAAAAGATTGGACTTCCAGAGCATTGTGTTGTTCTTCTGCAGGTTTTACTTTATACTTGGTACCCTTATACTTTTTTTTGGTGTGGCATTTGACACTTGCTATGAGTTCCACTTGTATGCGTATAATGCAAGGAAAATGAAGAAAGAAAAACAAAGCAAGCTCTTATGACCTGTGGAACAATAAGAACCTCATGTTTTCACTTTTTGTACAGTGGTGTAAACCTTGTGATGTAAAAAGTGTAGTTGACATGGTAGCTTTTCTCATCTCCTTCCACCTATGAAGGAAGATTTTAAGTATGCACTTCTTATGTAATGCTTGCACACCTTTTTTTCCTTCTTTTGTATGGTAAAGTACTAGTTGTATTGAATACAGAAATCTGGCACTAAGTTGGTGCCAAAGGCAAAAAAATATTTTAGGGTCATTCTGTACAGAACAAAAAGAGAAGATCTTTTACTGCATAGGGCATGGCAAAAGAAGCTCTGAAAAGATTAAAAAACAGCAACCAGATCTGTTTTGCTACTGTGCAGTGCAAAAATAGATGGCTGCCATGTACCTCTTCTCTTAAGGTTGCCTTAGGTAAGGCGTGCATTGTGTGAAGGTGTCCACATAAAACAACCGACTTCGTAAGGAGCTTTCAACTTCCATAATCCCAGAATTTTGTAGCAAGAGTTAACTAAGAATACTCCATCTACCTGCCTAATCCATATGGAAGTACCTGTACCTGTTCTTATAGGAATACCTTCACAAGATCTCTAAAAGCAAGCCATCCTAGGAATTTCCCAATCAAAACAGTTTCTACGGAAATAAAGATACCAGTTGTTACTATTCCATCTATCTGAAACGAAAGCACAAGTATTCGAAGTGAAATCGTAATTTTTGCACTCTCGTTGCTATTATTAAGGAAAAAGATTTTTCTCCTCCAGATCCACCTGAGCTTTAAAACATAGGATATGCTGCAATTGGCTTCATCAGTAAGTTTTATGCTCTGTGCCAGCCTTTGAGAAGGTGAAGACATAAAATCATGAAAGTTTGTGTCAAATTTGTTCTTTTTTGCTTGAATAGAAATATCATCTGAACCTTTCATGGATAGACTCCTCATGGCGCTGATGTTGGTCCTTTGTACAATGGTCACTGTTACAAATAGAATATGATGACTTTTTGTTTTTTGATCTTTTATCCTGGTTGTTTTGGGTGTTTATTGAGAAGTCTTATCAACTGCCTTCCCTCTTCTTCTGCATTTAAACTTAAATGCTAGTAAAATGGAGACATGATTATTCCACATCATATTTGAACATGTGGTCTTCTTTTAGGACTTCCAAAAATTTCTGATAGACTCTCAAAAAAATAAGAAAGAACCATTAGATTGTTGGTTAAATTGAAGGTCGCACTTCATTACTACTCTGGTTTGATAATTTGATTGGTTACCGTCTGGGCTGTTTTCTTGCTCCAGTGTATTCCCTGCCTTTGTTCTTCTATTCCGACCTACGCTGTCTGTATCTGAATCAGAAACTGATAGGTGCAATATTCTATCTTTTCTGATAAATAGGGTAAAAACTCTTACTGTTATGAACCATTATGTTGAATGTGATATATGAATTCTCATTGGGACGATGATAATCTATAGGGCTTTGCAGAATCCCGAAGTTTTGGAAGCTCAGGTCAGCAAGAAGGGGTTGTTGCCCTCACTGCTCGACGTAGTAGGCTCCACCCTGGGACTCGGTATCTGGCAAGGGGCTTGAATTCTTGCTATAGCACAGGTAGCGTAAAATTACCCTGTACATCTTGAATTTGATTTTTTCTTTTTCCTTTTGTTGGCCTTTGGGAATAGACCAGGTTATATCACTTGTCAAAAAAGGAGACCAGGTTATTATTTTCTGTAGTTCTTTGTGGATTTTGTTGTTATGGATATGGTTAAGAGTATTCCTTTATAATAGCTCTGCATTTGTTCATTTGTTCTTCCATTACCGTTTGTTTGACATAGTTCTGCAGGACTCTGCATGCTTTGGTTAGACTTAGCGACATTACATATGTTTCAGACCTTATCTTGGCACAAAATAGTTGTCTCTTTTCTTTCTTGAGCATTTCTGTGCTCATTCTATTATTTATTGAATGGGCCAGGGATCCATTTAGTGTATTCTTTCTGTTCTCTGCATAGAATGGTGGTATCAGTTCTATACCTAATTTAATTTCAATTTTCCAGCACAATATGTTCTGATATCTGTCCTGACATGTATATATGTGTTTATATATATATTTATAATATATGTATATATATTTATTCCATTGGTAGATAGTTTGATTTTGTGTGATATGCTGGACATAGGCGTGTGCAAGAAAAAAGAATCTGTGGTATATGTTTATCTTAGATGTCTGTCAATTTGTAATCTATTCCAGTCTATAAATGAGGCGCATAATTGTAATTATGATCGCTTTTAATTAGTTTCGCTACTGCTTGATGGACAGGAAATGAAGTTGAATGTGAGCAGCTTGTATGGGTTCCCAAAAGCGCTGTTCAAAGTGTTCCTTTCAATACTTACATCTGGAGAAGAGGCACTATTCCTATGTGGTGGGGTGCAGAGTTGAAGTTGACTGCTGCAGAAGCAGAAATCTATGTCTCTAAACGTGATCCTTATAAAGGAAGTGCTCAATATTATCAAAGGTTAACTAAAAGATATGATGCACGAAACCTAGATATAGCTGCTAGTGGGGATCAGCGAAAGAGTGCTTTTGTTCCAATTATATGTGTCAACTTGCTTAGGAATGGTGAAGGCAAATCAGAATCGATTTTGGTTCAGCATTTTGAGGAATCTTTGAATTATATTAGATCAACTGGGAAACTACCTTATACTCGGGTTCATTTAATAAACTATGATTGGCATGCCAGTGTGAAGTTGAAAGGAGAACAACAAACAATTGAAGGACTTTGGTACCTTCTAAAAGCACCCACAATTGCTATTAGCATCACTGAAGGGGATTATCTGCCTTCTCTTCAGCGCATCAAAGATTGCAAAGGTGAAGTAATTTATAACGATGACATTGATGGAGCATTCTGCTTAAGATCACATCAAAATGGAGTGATACGTTTCAATTGCGCCGATTCTTTGGATAGGACCAATGCTGCTAGTTTCTTTGGTGCCCTCCAGGTATTTATGGAGCAGTGCAGACGGTTAGGTATATCACTTGACAGTGATTTGGCATATGGGTATCAGTCATATAACAACAATGGGGGATACACAGCTCCATTACCTCCTGGCTGGGAGAAACGGACTGATGCTGTAACTGGGAAAACATATTTTATTGATCACAACACAAGGACAACTACTTGGAATCATCCCTGTCCAGATAAACCCTGGAAGAGATTTGATATGACATTTGATGAGTTTAAGAGATCGACAATCTTATCACCTGTCTCTCAGTTAGCAGACTTATTTTTGCTTGCTGGAGATATCCATGCAACATTGTATACTGGCTCCAAAGCTATGCACAGCCAAATTCTTAGCATATTTAATGAAGAAGCAGGCAAATTTAAACAGTTCTCTGCTGCACAGAATATGAAAATAACCCTTCAGAGAAGGTATAAGAATGCTGTTGTAGACAGTTCCCGTCAGAAGCAACTAGAGATTTTTCTTGGATTAAGGCTTTTCAAGCATTTTCCATCAATTCCAATCCAGCCATTATATGTATGTTCTATATTGTTCTACTACACTCTTGTTACATGTGACTTTTGTTTCTGTCATCTTCTTTTCTTTTGCTTTAAATATTGTTTTCTTGAATTATCAATTTTAGCTTCTTATTGTCATTCTTCTAAGCTTATTTCTTTACACCCATTGGATACATCCTAATTGACATGATCACCATATAAGCGAGGAGGGGACTTTAAGCGTGGAGGGGACTTTTTTATTTAAATGTTTGCTAATTGTTAATAACCTGGGTCTTTCTCATGTATACATTACAATAATGGTTTTCCTTTCCTGCACTCTTTTTGATCATAAACACGAGCCTCAACTTGTTCAAATCACATTGAATTTATTTGGATATTGTTGGGAACGGGAAAGGAAGAGAAGAAGGTGAAAAGGAAGTCAACTTACTCCACCTATTGATTTGGAGAAATCTGTCTGGTTCAGTGGAGCTGATGATCCCATTTGATGATACATTTATAATTCCCTGCAGTTTTTGATGGGTGACTGGAGATGAAGGAAACTTATTTATAGTGTCAGAGGGTTTGAAATGCTGATTGGGAAGCTGCATATCTCTTCACTTTTTTCTTCCTTTCCCATTTACTTCCGGACAGCACCCAAAAAAAAAAAAAAGAAATTCATAACTGTTTGTAATCTATGTTGCTTCTTCACACCTTTCATCTTTTCATCTCAACCTTTAGTGAGAGAACGAGGTTCTATCTACTATATTGGAAATTTGGTGTTTGTAGCTTTGATAAAGTGCAATACTGTACAAGTACATAACCGAAGAGTGTTTATGAGTAGTCTATGTTTTTCGGATTTGTCTGTGGGATTAGATCCGGGTGCGGATCTAGAGGTTGAATTCTTCATCATATAAATTGTAGGATCCGGGGATATGTATCCGAGTGCTGATATGGTGTTGGGATATGGTCAATAAATGTATATTATGACATATAGAATATGTATTTTGATTAGTTAAAGTAATTGAATAAAATTAATAAAACTTCATTCTTTAAAAACACCTATATTTTATTCTTATCTCGAGTAATAGAAAAGCATTCTCATACTTCATATATATACATACATATATATATATATGTATGTATGTATGTATATAATCCGTTATAAACCTAAAGATCAAACCAAATATGCAATCAACCTATACTTCTCGGTCATAGAATGTGGTCAAAGTACCCAAAGGTAAGTCGACCAAATCCGGTATTGATCCCAAACCCGCACCCATGTCGTGTCGACACGGCTGCGGCAGGGATTCTGAGGAGTCTGCACAACGTAGAGTAGAACCCTTTTGTTTTGGTTTCTTATTGGTTCATACAACTAGGATCTTTCATGGTTTTGTTACTATGTTTTTTGCAGGCAGATTATGCAGGCTTCTTTTGTTGCTTTTTCCCCTTTTACTGCTCTTGATTCTTATGTTCCGCTCATGCCAGGCTCTTGATTCTTCTTCTTGCAATGGCTTTTGTCCATGTGTCATCTTTCTGGCTCTATCTTATATATAAAACTATTTTTTTTATATTTAAAAAGATTAAATATAGACGTGGTAAGAAACAGAAGAGACAACTCACAAAATTGTTGAATGATCGGTTGCGTCAATTGATCCCAAAGGGATTCAAGACGTTGAGACACTATTTTCCAGATTCCTAACTTATGAGGTGTATATATGTGTGGACTCATTGATTATGATTCTACAAAGAGAAAAAGGACACCATTTGGAAAATGTAATAACTTACAAACTAAAATGACCTATATGTATTATAATAATATACTGGACTAGCTAGACTTTCTGGTTTCAGTACTGCCTGGATTCAAAAACATCCTGAAACTTTTGCTGAACCTTTTTCCTTGTAAAAAGGGAATTACTTTCCAATTTAATTATCTTTAAACTGAATGATAAAAGCAAGGGCCATAACCCTAAAAATCCCCACATCGCAAAACCCAACTTGTGGGACTACAGTGGGTATGCTGTTGTTGTTCTAATCAGAGAGATTTTCATCAATTCTTTTTGTTGCTGATGGTATATATTTGGAATGAGGCTAACTATTTTTGTGACAGTTATTTGAAACTTATTCTGTCACTGTTGTTTATGCTGATTTTGACAGGTTGCTTCCCGTCCCACTGGATGCTTTCTAAAGCCAATTGTGAACATATTTCCAGTTTCTGATGTTGGAGCAAGTCTTCTTAGTTTTAAAAGAAAAGCAATGACATGGGTACCTACTTAGTGCTTTCGACATTTTTATACTGCATTTATTTGATCAAAGAATGCTCTACAGTATAAAATTCCCTACTGTTTCATCTACAGTAGGTTCATTTCTATCCCGCAGCATTGTGCACCCTGTCTCAGTTGTCTACAATCTTCTTACAGGTTACCCTGCAGGCTACTGATGTAGTTGAACTTTTTATTTACCTTGGCGAGCCTTGTCATGTTTGTCAGCTACTTCTCACTGTTGCACATGGCTCTGATGATTCAACGTTCCCATCAACAGTTGATGTCAGGACAGGGCGTTATCTGGATGGACTTAAACTTGTTCTGGAGGTCTGTTACATTTCTATTGTGAAATTATTATGGCTATACCTGGTTGTTACTTGCTTCTCTGCTATTCAAAAAATTCAAATCTATGATGCTTATGCAAGCTTAATAGGCATTTTCTCTCTCAACTGTGATGAGTATTTTGTGCCTTGCATTTTAGATTCTGATAATGGCTAAAGGTGTCTGTAGGATAGGCCGAGAGGAATTTGCGCTTTCCATCTGTTACTGGGAAACAACATTGCATATATACTCTCCTTTTTCCTGACAGAGGATATTATTATTCTTTGTATTCCTACAGGCTACAACCTACCAAATGTCTGAAAATGGAAACCTTTCACAGAAAAATAAAATAGTTTAAAAAGTTTTCATGTGCCTATATGTCTGAGAGCTTAAATAGGTGCTGTCAAAAGTTCACAATTTTTGCATGAATTTATTCACAGGGAGCTTCTATACCACAGTGTGCAAATGGGACAAATATTTTGATACCATTGTCGGGTCCAATTAGCGCAGAGGACATGGCTATTACTGGTGCAGGTGCACGCCTTCATGCCCAAGATACAGCCACCCTTCCATTATTGTATGATTTTGAGGAACTTGAAGGAGAAGTGGATTTTCTTACTCGTGTTGTTGCACTCACGTTTTATCCTGCTGCGGATGGTGGAGGCCCTATAACTCTCGGTGAGGTACAACGAAACAAGTTAATTTTACTTTTTAGGCATCCTTTCTTTCTAAACACTTCAAGAGATTTTTACACCTTTAACATAGTCTTGTGTAAAAGCTTTGACTACATTTCTCTGCGTACGACAAAGAAAACATGGTCCAAGTCTGATGACTAACCTAAATTTAAATAGTGGTGCATGACTAAGTGAAGCCCACCAAGTGTCTTGGATGTGTGATGTTATATATTATACTGATTAAAAAAAAGTTTGTGTAGTGATGCATAGAGTGGAGTAGATTAGAAACAAAGTCATAGACACAAACCAATAAAAGAAAATGAACCACTTGATAGAAGGTACATATGCTGCAAGATGTATGAAAACCAAGACATACGAACTTTTCTGGACTACTTTCTTTCGATGCTTGTTACTTTAGTCTTTAATTTCCTAAATATAGTCCGGCGGTGGGTGGGTGGGTGGGGGGGTGCTTTTGTCTCTGTCAGTTTGATTGATTTTTATTTGAAAAGCATCTCTAAGATCTGAGGATGCTGCTTTTGAACTTATTCATTTTTTCTTTTGGGAAGACTAAGGTCGCTATGACCTTAAAGGGCAATCGACTAGTAATTTGATTTGATCTTATGGAAGTGTTCAAGACTTACCAATAACTGTATAAGGTGAAACTTTTCATCACTACTTTGATCCACTATGAGCTATTCTTAGAATTACTTAAGTACCTATTTGGATAAGGTAGAATTACTCAAGTACCTTGTAGCTGCTTCTAGAAAAAGGACAACATTCGTATGCTGTCCTTTTGTTTTCTATTAATGTACAAATATATATTTTCCTAGTGGTGCGAATATTTGTTTATCATCTATTATCATAAGTTTATTTCTACTTTTCCCAATCTTTTATACATGTTGAAGGTGAGCGTGTACAATGTGCTGTTGTACTTATTCATTGATATGTGTTCTTTTTCAATAAGAAATGCTTAAAAGAGAAATGGATGTTTGTAGGAGAAATTGGGACATACCTCAATTCCTAAAAGCCAAATGATAGCAACCAAATTCTAGTAAACATACAAGAATTACATAGAAATTAGGGAGAAGAGATAGAATAGGGATAGATTGAAAAATGAAATGATAATCTAATAATTAAAATTAACATTCAATTACTAGATTAAATCAATGAGAGGAGAATTAAACTCATATATGGAAATCCTTAGTAGAATCCAAGAGAGGTTCAAAGAAGAGATACAAGGATTCTTCCCCAATGCTCCAAGGAGTAATCATCCAAATTCTACAATAACTTGTGTACTAAGACCCAAATAATTATCCTAAGGGTTACATGAGACATTAGTAATTACCAAGAATATCCTTAGACTACAACTTAATTAAAATAAGCTAAATGGGTTAAGTCTTGATCTTGTAAGTAACCACTTAAGCATATTTTAGATCTTCATCAAATCGTCTTGGATGACTCTCTTAAGGTTCCTCAAGCGCGTGAAAGATGTTGGAAAGTCTCCAAGTTCATGACTGCCAAACGTGGGTGTTATTAGTGTACATTGTGCTGTTTACATATTCATTGATATGTGTTCTTTTTCAATGAGAAATGTTTAAAAGGGAACTGGATGTGCGTGGACCAAAATTGTGACATACCTAAATTCCTAAAAGCAGAATGATAGGCAAGTAACTTTTAACCATCCCTTTATTTAAAAATGAAAAACTTTGCATATCTTCTTCTGGGAAGAGCTTCTGTACAAACTTTTGTTACTAACTAGTTTCTCGTATACTGCACGTGAATATCGAGTCATGCAGTACCTGATTTTGTAAAATAATATCAATAAAAGACAAAGCTCTGAGTAAATAATCAATGTGGCATGGTGACTTGTTTGTTGGGGTCAAGATGATTGGATGTAGTCTAAACCTATGAAGATGAACAATCAATGTTTCGTTAGATACATCTGATTTTCTTTGCTTGTTTTAATTTTATGAGGTACAAATATGTAATGAAGCGTATCTCACCTCAATATCCCTCCTTTTCTCTTTAGTGTTAATTTTTATATATCTATAATGGATTTTTTAAATTGATGCTAATTCAATGTAATATTCTTCATGTTCTCGCAAATTTGGTTGGTCTATGTGAACTTAAAATGTAGTAATTGTTCAAGTGCTAGAGTGCTGATTAAAGAATGATCAAGACTCTCTTGATACTTATAAATAACTAATGTCACAAAGACTACATTTCAAAAAGATGCAATTTAAAGGAGTTTGAATATGTACGTCTTTTGCAATTAAACTTGACTCGATAATACTTATTGACTATTTCATTCATTTCCTCTCACTCACTTGTTCTACATCATATCACATGAAAAATTAGATGTTTTAGTTTTAGTTTCTTTCTCCCTCTATGCTTAATTAATTTAATATTCTGTACAATTGGTGGAAAAAAATAAATTATTCCTTCATAAATCAATAGTAATTCATTATTTCACGATGCCAACCATAAAATTGGATTGAATAACTATATACAATAGTATTATTTGATAATATTAATAAACAAAAGAGTTATGTTCTTTCAATAGCCAACTAATCCTTTGGAAAGTACTTTCCTAACGACCAACTAGTTTCTTTAATAATTAGTTACTAATGAACAAATGCAATTATTTAGAGAAAACACAATACAAATCAATATTTTGCAGTTTTTATTTAATTATATAGTTGTTAAATGTAAACATATTATTAAAATGGTATTTTTGTCAATCAATTTTTAGTTTTAGGACTTCCCACTTTTATGATAGTACAGATTACCAGTTCAAGAAATGAATCTTTGTTACCTGATTGAAAGAAAAAGCAATGTTCATCTAATTCTCAAAAAAATTTGGAAACACATTACAGAAAGAATGTTTTCCGGTTATATAAACCATCATTATTTTAGTATCATGCAATTGCATGGTCTAAGTAAGATGACTTTACTCAATTATGGAGCCATGCTGTTGCATGACATTATCTTCAATCTCTTTAGTACATTTTTCTCTGTTGTAAACTCATGCAGATTGAGATACTTGGAATGTGTCTTCCATGGAGGTTCATACTGAAACATGAAGGCTCTGGCACTGGATTTTCTGAACAAGCAGAAACCCAACATGATGTTACTAACCCTTTTGTGACTGAGCCCGCGCAAAATCCTTCTGCTTCTTCTTTAACCACTGGCACACAAGCAAACTCGTCTGCTGACTTATGGGTAGACCTTTTAACGGGCGAAAGCAGAATTTCAGATTCTAACAGGCAGCAAGCGACTGAAAATGTCTTCCATGGTGGAGATGACTTGCTTGACTTCTTGGATGATGCTTTTGTCCAACAACCAAAAGAAGCTAACATTTCCAACATGTCTAAAGGGCCTTCTGACAATAACACTCAACGCTATTTAGATTGTTTCAAGCTCCTTGTGGGACCCCAAATGGTACGTGTCTTTTTGGTTTTTTATATTACTTCTGGAATTGTTTCTTTATGCTTCTGAATAGGGGTGATAAATTCAGCCCAAACCCATTTGACCCCCCCAAGTTTTAATGAGTTGGGCATGTGCTGTATTACAAATGGGCTAAGTTTGGGCACAACCCATCTTAACCAACGACAAAAAGCTAGCCCAAAGTCAACCCCAAAGTCAGCCCAAACTCAACCCATCAGTATCCAACTTTCAACCCCAATAATTTGATTTTTTTGTAACCAAAGTTCACTCAAATGTAAAAATTTCAATCTTGGAAAAGTTAATTTATCTTAAACTATATTATGAAGTGCTGGCATTACAAAATTTGTAGCTTTAGTCATTGTCATTTATTATTTGTAGCATGTAATTGCATTTGAGCTCATATTCACTAATTAATTCCTGAAATATCAGGCTCCTTCAATCCCATCATTATTTTTTTCCTTCATTTCAGTTTTAAGTTTTCGCTTTTGTAATAAAGCATTTCTCATGTGTAAATTCAAAATCCGATTAAACTTTTATATGTCTTTATGTTAGACAGAGTACGTAGTAGTACTGAATATAATACTCCTAAGGGATTTGTTATATACTTCTCCACTTAACTGTAGCAGGGACTTGTGTGCAGTATACCTAAGGGATTTGTGATTGTACAAGTAGATTGTATGTAGTGTTTATGAAGATTTGTTTGTAGATATTTCATTAAGAAAATTTATTGATATTTCTAAAAGTAAATAATAAAAGTTGAGTCAAATTGGGTGGGTTGGGTTACCTATCTCATTTAACCCATCTTAATCCAGGCCATCTTAGCCCAAGCGAACTTTGGGCAGGGTTGGGCATTGGCCCATCTATTGGTTCAGCCTATCTTGACTCGTCCAACTTCAGCCCAATGGCCCATTTGCCACCCCTACCTCTGATAGACTACTGAGCTATATGGTTCTACACTGGTAATTGTTAAGACTGAAAGAAGCGGAAATGCTAAGATGAACTAACTACTCTAGGAATTGGCTGTAAATGCAAAGATTGTGATCTTAGCCAATCTAAATCATGAAAACAACTTATCGTAGTCATAAATGTTTATTGTTACTTAGCTCGTTGAATTGTGATAACATCCTTTGCCTAAATCGAAAAGAATGAGAAGTCCAAACTAACATTCTTTCTAGCAAATAAATCATTATGTGATTGTGTAGAAGAAATAATAAAATATATGAGCAAATTCTCCAAAGTAAAATCTCCGAAGTGCAAGTTTCCCTTCGCACAACTTGTTTTAAATGTTCCCTGTTTATAATACAAGTTACCTTTCTAAAAAAAAAAAACAAAGTGAATTTTTGATACATTTTGTCAAAAGTGAGTAGGTGGTTCTTCATATTAGGAAGTGTGTTTTAAAAATTAAACTCCTAATGTGGAGTTTAGTGTACTTAAATATGTCAAAGTTGTAGAGCTTAGAAGTTTCTTGAGGAGTTGACCCATTTGTCACGTGGAAAAGGGAAAAGGTGGGATTTCATGTTTAGTTAAATTATGGTTTATTTGGTATTAGCACTTTGGACTATTTTATGTTTCGTCTTAATCATCATAGTGATGGTGAATGCCATCAATTTGTTTTGTGAATTGTTGTCATTATGACGGTGAATGACTGGAGTCTGTCACATTGACGGGTGGAGTTTAGGAACTTGTTAAGAAAATGGACCTCGAGATTAATTTAACTTGAAGTTAGCTCATAAGTTGGAAGATTTCCCCAAACCCAATTAAGACAGAACAATCCACTCCCTCAATCAGTGTGGATACTAAATACTCTGTGCCATGCCCAAAGCTGGATACCTGGAGCGTGAATGACATAAAATGGGGGCCAACATTGCGTAAACCGAGAATAAGGAGTGGGTCTAGCTCTCTTTATTTAAGACTTAAGAGAGGATCGATTTGGCTCTAATACTATGTTAATAAAATGGACCTTAAACCTACCTAAACCCAAAGATTACCTCAACATCAGGGTTTGGCTTGACACTAATACCATGTAGAAAAATGGATCTTGAACCTGGCTCATTAGAATCTCGTAAATATTCTAGAATAGTGTAAAATAAAGTATATAGGTTGATTTGCCCCTTGTAGTTATATAGTGTAATTATGGTTTGATTTTCTTTCCTTTATTAGGGCATGTACACAGTTAGTTAAACCCCAATAGCTTGGGGTAATAAATCAAATTGTGTTATCTCTTTTTTCTCTTCTTTTTCACATGGTATCAAAACTTTCTTGAGAAAATCTATCGTCTGTGCAACATACGAGTGACTCTGGAAGAAGAAATTAGTCACTGTGTAACTTCTTCCTATGACCACAGTGCTGTTTGCATAAACATTCTTTTTTGTTGGTGTTGTACAAAACCAACACTACCACAATGTAGATCAGCCTCCGATGAGCAAAACTTCGAAATATTCTTCAGTGGAAGATCCGTCACGCGCTGCTGATAGTGAGGTTTCAACTCACGCTACACTTAATTACAATAGGAGTAAATTAAGCTACCTACTATATTTGCACAGATTCTAGAATATACACAAGCATTGTAATAGTATGTTTTACACTTGCTTGTGTCCAATGGACCAACAGCTATTGAATTGTAATGGGAAAAACTGAATAACCTGTCTTTGAACCTTTAGAATGGAGAGAGTGACTACACTAGAGTAATTAATGATATTCTATAATTTATGCCTATGTTGGTCAGACTCTTCAATAATATCAATGAGTGCATGTCGGATTCTCCAAAAGTAGTACTTTTGCAGGATCCAACACGAGTGTGGCGACATTTTTGGAGAGTCCGAGCAACATAAATTAATGCTTTCTCTGTTCCAATTTATATGACATAGTTTGACTAGACATGTAGTTTAAGGAAGTAATGAAGATTTCTGAAACTTGTGGTTTTAAATATGCTTATAGCATTTGTGTGGTTTTAAACATAGCATAATATTTATGTAAAAGTGGCTCGTTAATGATAATATGGGAAGTTTAAAGTTAAATTGTTCTCAAATATAGAAATGTGTTCTTTTTGAAATGGAGTTATAAGGAAATACCGTAATATAAAATGAAAAAGAGGATGTATAATTAAAGAGAGCATTTAAGTGACTATTTTAATGCAAACTACTCCTTAGGCCCAAATATGGGCTTTTTACCAATAATTTAGAAAATTATTTGACACACCAAATTTTCAAAACAAGATTGAAAAGAAAACCTATAAGAAAATAAAAGTTTAACTAAAGAACCTTAAATAACTAAAAGAAAATAAAATGCTAGACAATTCGAGAAAGGTTTAAAGTAGCCGCTTATGGATTCTATCAAGAGTATAGATTTGCAAGACGAGTGTCTGGTTGTCCCGCAACTACATGTGATGAAAAGTAATAGCCATGAACCTCTAAACAACAAAACCATTGGATTTCTAAAGGTTCCAACTCTTTGTAAGGTACTTATCTTTTATTAAAGAAATAAATCTTGGGTTTAACTCAATTCTAAAAGCTAGCTCAGAAGAGGAGGATTACCCAAGATTTTATAAGGAAATCGAATATGCATCCCTTAATTGATGTGGGAACTCTACCCTTCCGCACGTCCAAGACTAGACATCTGGAGTGTGGATAATGTAAGATGGGGGCCAATATCGGGTAAACAATGAATCAGGATAGGCGTGACTTTGATATTAAAGAAATGGACCTTGGGCCGAGCTCTACTCAAAAGTTAGTTCATGAGAGGAGGGTTGTCCAAGACCATATGAAGTGACCACTCATCCCTTTAATAACCAATGTGGGACTCAACATCCCTCGCGTGCCTAGGACTGAACATCTAGAGTGTGTATAATATAATATGGGAAACCAAGAATTAGGATAGAGGCTGCTTAGATATCATGATAAAGAAATAGAGCTTGGACCTAACTCAACCCCTAAACTAACTCAACAATAAGTATTGCCACCATATAAGGAGTCCAATTTTCCTCATCCTCACTGATGGGGCGTGGACAATAGAAGATGAGGGGCCAACATCGAGGAAACAATGAATTAGGATAGGTCCGACTCTAAGACCATATTAAAAAGATGAACCTTGGGCGTAACTCAACTCAAAAGTTAGCTCATGATGGAAGGATTACCCAAGGCCATATAAGGAGACCAATAACCATCCCACAACCGATGTGGGAGCTCAACATTTTCCATCATTTCCCTATAAGTGCTTCTTAAAAGATGATTATCATGACTATCCATCCTATGTTATTAATAATTTGTGTATGGAAGTCCAGTTTGTTGTTATTAATAGTCCCTTTGGGGCTGTTACACTTGTAAAAGTAGCACTTCCATTGTATGTGCATGTTTATTTGTGGTATTCCGACTCTGATCCAGCTGGAGAAGATTTGTGATATATCTAACACCCGTATTGTGACCATTTAACTATGCAGGAGAGAAAGATAAGTTACATGGAAGCTATGAAACTTGAAACTGAACGCTTTCGCCTGAACCTCTCTGCTGCTGAAAGGGATAGGGCATTGTTGTCAATTGGCGTTGACCCTGCCAGTATAAATCCAAATCTTCTGCTTGAAAATTCTCGTATGGGAGGATTCTGCAGGGTAGCAAATGTCCTTGCTTTGCTTGGACAGGCTTCTCTTGAGGATAAAATTACTGCTTCCATTGGTCTTGAGCTTGCTGATGATAGGACTATAGATTTCTGGAATATAGCAGGAATCGGGGAAGGATGTTTAGGTGGGGCATGTCAAGTTCATTATGAAGATGGGCCTGTATTGAATGTGCCTTCTGAATCATCAACTTCAGCTGCTGCACAGACCTCTTTTGTGTGTTCTGAATGTAAGAGAAAGGCATGTAAAGTTTGTTGTGCAGGGAAAGGAGCTCTTTTACTTGCTATGTTTAACTCTAAGGAGGTTCATAGCTACAATGGTGTGATCAGCCATGGGGGATCAATCTATGCAAACTCAGTTGATTTATCCTCACATCATTCCATGACACTTGATGGTGTCATTTGCAAAGCCTGCTGCAATGATGTTGTGCTTGAGGCTTTAATCTTGGACTACATCAGGGTTTCGGTTGGCCAGAGGAGAAAAGCACGTGCAGATAGTGCTGCTCAAAAAGCTGTAGACCATGTGATCAGATTTACTTTGAGGAATTGTCAATTCACTCCAACTGCATATGCAGAATTATTTAATGGAGAGGAATCACTTGCTGAATTTCCTTTTGCAAGCTTTTTACACCCGGTAATATTTTGGACCTATCCTAATCCCAATTATATTATCATTTTTATTTGTAGAAAACCTTTTCTTGTTTTAGTTTTTCCAAAACTTTATGCAAGAGGAGTGTTTAATCTTTTCGATGTTTTAATGAATCTGTGGAAATCAACTGTGTAACACACAACATCTCATGGTTGATGTAAAACGGGATTCTTTTGAATGCAAAAGACTACTACTTAATTTAATTTTCCCAATTACTAAATGCTGTTGAAAGAATTATTTTCTCCATCTAGCATCATCTGCACCGACTATGCAGTAACTAAGGTTAACCTTGATGTGATGGAAAGCCTAGTTCCTTTTTTTTCTTAAAGCATTTTTTTGATAAAGGTAACAATGGAAAGCCTAGGTTTTACCTAAAATATTGTGCCATTCTTGTTGCGTACTTCCTAAAGTCTAAGAGGTCAGTTCTCTCTCTTTGTCCTGATGAGAATACCAGATTCTCTTGCTTGAGATTTGACATAGGAAGAATGGAGGTCTCTAAGCTATTTTGGGCTTGTTCTGAGATGACAACAAGAGTTGATAGTATTAGATGGATGAACAGAGAAAATTTAGGTAGCCAGTAACGGGATTTAAGACTGCTAGGTGGATATGGATAGGTGATAACAAGAAAATGTGGAAGGGAGGGAAGAGACTGTTTTCGAATTCCATATAGAAGTCTATTGGATTAGCTCCTTAAGGTTAAAACTAAATCTTCAACAGAAACTGTACAAATCACATCATGGTTCTTCACTTGACTTTATAAAATGTATTGTATGATAATAACTTTCTTGTTCCTACTTGGTTCAGTGCTAAATGATATGAAAGAATAAGATGGGTCCTTAGATTTCAAAATCTAGCTTATATTTATTTGGAGATTTTTATGATGAAGGTTCCTTGAGACACCATCTAGGTGGCTTTCACGTTGGCAAAAATCAACTTATCTAACAATTTTCTGTTGATTTAGGCTGTATTTATGTTGCAAAGAATGCCAATAAAATCCCTTTTTTGGACAATATTTAGCTTAAGTTGAAAAAAGAATATTTTTGAAGTTGAAGTTGAAAAAAAAATTGAAAATTGAAATCATGAGCTATATTAACTATTATTTCACTTGAAATACTTACCAATCAAGATTTTCAACTTCAAATTCTCTATTTTAAGATGAAGTTGCAAAAATAGTCAAAATTATAGAGCATTGTTTTGAAAATAATGTTTGTCCAAACGCCTGTTCATCATTTGTTGTGAAACAATAGTATTTCATTCTTTAAACTTCAACTTGAAATATTATTTTGCAAATCAATATTTGTTCTACTTTTGGTCTATTATTACTTTTTTTTTTTGAAAAGGTAACAATTGACTTATATATCCAAAAAGGACTGCACCAAAGTAGATGCATCCAAAGTTAATTACAAAAAGGCTAAAGATCAGTCTCCTATTACTTAGATTCACAGGGTTCCTATACCATCTACAAAGGATTCATCATCTTCCATGTATACTGATATGCACCAAAAATAAGCACTTCATCTTCATATCCCTGGTAGAGCTGCATGTATCTTTAAAGCATCTTTGGTTCCTTCCTTTCCACACTGTCCACCATATACAAGCAAGAACAATTTTCCATCTTTCCTTCCGAGTAGCTGAGCTATTATAACTGTTCCAATTTTCTAGGGTCTCCAGAATACTTCCTGGCATTACCCACACAAGTCCTTTTAGATTTATGAAAATCCTCCACATTTGACTTGTTATTTTGCAATGTAAAAAAAGATGGATTGATTGCCTCTGCCTCTTCTCCACATAGACACAATGTTGAAACCAACTGTAGTTCCTTCTTCATTAAGTTATCCTGAGTTAGCACTGCATTTCTGGCCAGTAGCCCGGTACAACATGCTACTTTAGAAGGAATTTTAACCTTCCAAATCAGTTTCCTAGGCCAACAGTCAATCTGATTGTTAGAAATATTGTATTTTCTGTACGCACCTTTGGCAGAGTAAGTACCTTGGCTGTTTCCCATACATAGAACACAGTCTTCAGAGGTGGAACCACCTTTGAATTGTTCCAAGGAAGAAATTGGTAAGCCTGTCAATCTCCCAATCATTTAGCATCCTCTTGTAGCTCAGATTCCAACCTTGATTGTCCCATACATCTCCAACAGTTGAGTTTTGTTGCTGATTTAGATCGTATATATCTGGATATAGTTTCTTGAGAGGAGTTTGTCCTATCCATTTGTCTTCCCAGAAAGGAATCCTCTCTCCATTCCTCCTTTAACATAGGAGTTGTTTTTGAATTTTGGCCACAAATTGCTGATAGACTTCCAAACACTAACTCCATAGGGGCTGTTTACCAGTTTTGTCATCCACTACCTTCCATGCCATATTTCAAAATGATAACATTTCTCCACAAGAATTGTTGATTTGAGATAAATCTCCATATCCCCTTCATCATGAGGCTGTAACTTTGAATTTTCAGGTTTCTAATTCCCCAACCCCCTTCCTTCTTGCTAAGAGTAAGAGCATCCCATTTAACCAAATGAAATTTTTGGCTTGACAGTTGCCTTGCCACAAAAACTTTCTTCTCAGAGCATCCACTCTATCCATTACACTTGCAGGAATTGGGAATACAAACATCATGTAAGTTGGAAGAGCATTGACCAGCTTCTTTTCATATTTCTCCAAACATTATTCCAAAGTTTCTTGGACTTGCTCTTGCCCCCAGTGGCATGTCCAAATATATTGTAGGAAGCTCACCAACAGGTTGATATTTGTTGCCTCATTAATAGAGTATAAGGAGCTCTTATTTCCAATTGGTATGTAAACTAGAGATAGCTTCAAATAGAATAAAAATTACCCTCAGCATTTTCAACTGCTCAACATCAGCATTACAAAATATCTGACTGTCATCTGCATATATTGCAAGTGAGATATCTCAAGGTTTGCATCATCCCTAGTTTATACATTAAAATCTTTTATCCAGTTACTAGGTTGTGCTTTCTTCAACATATTATTAAGAATTCCCATTGCAATGATAAACAAGAAAGGAGACAGTGGGTCACCCTGTCTCAGTCCTCTCTGAGATGAAAAGAAACCTGCTGGTGAACCATTAACCAAAATAGAAAATTTAACTGAGCTTATACAGAATTTGATCCACTTAATCCATCTAGCACCAAAACCCATCTTCCTCAGAGTTTCAAGCAATAATTCCAATTTAGATGATCAAATGCCTTCTGTGTATCCAACTTGCAAAGAATCCCTGGTTGTTTGCTTTTCATTCTTGAGGCCACATATTCATTGGCAATAAAAAAAGCATCCAATAACTGTCTTCCTTAACAAAAGCCATTTGTTGTTCATCCACCAGTTTAGCTATCACCTTTTTGAGTCTTTCAATGAGTAACTTACCGAAATTATATCCTGGGAATTAATCTGTAGGAAGAATAGCATTCATTTTCTAAGTTTAGGTTAATTCTCAGGATATAAATAACATTTTACCAAAGTTATATCTTGAGGATTAACCTCTAGAAATGCAATCCTATTAGGGTCTGATTCGGGTCCCTCCGTTGGTCCTAGGGGTGAATTTATGCCTAAAAAATAGGGCATGTGAACCCGTAGTCTCTCCAAAAAACTAGATATTTTATGTATATATTTTTTAAAATTGATATAATAATATATGTTTGCACCCATACTACAAGAAGGATAAATGGTGCACTTGGTTGAAGGTTTAATTATTTACCTAGAGAACTAGGAATCAAATCCCAATTATTACATTTTTTCCTTTTTTTTTTTTTATAGTGGTGCACCCATAATAAACAAATCCTAGATTCGCCTCTGGTTAGTCGTTTTCTGTCTGCACCTTTTCCTTGAAATGAGTAGGAAGATAGAATTTTAAGAGGTTAGCTATTTCGGTGTGCTCCATTTAAAATCTTCTTCCGAGGGCTTAAGTAGGAAGATCATGGAAAAAGTACGCAAGTGATAAAAATAATACTGGAATAAGAAAAGCTAAGGCCATGGATGACAGGTTGTGTTTTCATTAAATATTTTGATTAATTCTCTCCTGATTCTACTTTGAAGTGAGCTCTCTCTTTCACACCCTATCCTTGATCTAGTGAAATATTTTCTTTGGCATGTCTTTTATTTTTGAATGGTATAAGAACTTGAAACATAGATCTTTAACAAATTCAACTTTTAGACCTTTATCAAGTTGTTGATGAAAAACATTTGGTACCTAAAATATGTTTGATCTATTACAAGCAAATATAAGTTTGATTCATTATAAGTTTAAATCAGTATGATCAATTACAAGTTGATTCATTTTTACTTCAATGAATTATGAAGTTGAATTTTGGGACATATCCTTCTCTTTGGTCTTAGCATATGATACTGAAACCTTTGAAGGGCTTAAAAAAAGTATATTTGATCCTTCTCCTTCTTGTAGGTTGAAACAGCAGCAGGTTCTGCACCATTCATGTCGTTGCTTGCTCCATTGAATTCTGGAGCACAAGATTCATTTTGGAGAGCTCCCCCCAGTGCTTCCTCTGTTGAATTTGTCATTGTCCTTGGCGATCTATCTGATGTTTGTGGTGTTGTTCTTCTAGTTAGTCCCTGTGGCTACTCGATGGCAGATGCTCCTGTAGTAAGTTGACTCCTGGCTTAACAAGATTATTAGCTCTAACAAGTTTGTGTCATATTCAAATATGTAGAAGCCGAGACAGTTTGAACCTGATGAAAATCTCATGCTGTTGTGCAATTTGTTGTAGTTTATATCTAATGTTATCTCATGATTGACTTCCAAAAGCAATTATAATTTGTTTTTCTTTTCCTTTTGCTGGAAGAGAAATGGTATGCATGTTTTAACTTGTCTAACAAAAATTACATGTGATATTAAATGACCCCTTTGGTTATTCATACATGATTTGCCTATCTTTGTGACCAGAGATTTTTTATTTTTATTTTTATTTTTATGGTGAGACATAAGAATCAACCTCTTTATCCAATCTCACCTTGCAACTCAAAGAAGGAAGTGTAAAAATGTTGAAATGATAAAAAAGAAGGCCTCAAATGTGCAATCTTCTAGGACTATACAATAGAACAGGAAAGAATGGAATAAAGGTTTCCTTTCTCTCTGGTGGAGAGGGACGTTCGATGGAATTTAAAGTTCTCTTTCTTCCTACTCCGCCTCCCCCAAGGTGGCACATCTCTTTTCTCTTTGGAGATTCCATAGACAAGGGACTACGGTAATATGTTAGTTTGCCCTATGTTCCCGTTATATTATTTGGGAGAATTGAGTATCACATGTGGAAAATTTGCAGTTTCCTATGAAGGACGGATAGCAATAAGATGTTTCTCATTCTATTTTTGGTGACTGCTCTTCTTCCCTCCCCCCCCCCCCCCTTGAGAAGAGCAATCTTGAATGTTTTCTTTAGTAGTCTACGTAATTATGCGATACCTTTAATCAACTGCTATCTGTTAAGGTCGTTGTTTAAATAAGTTATAACATACTTATAAGTTTAAATGGCCCTAGATTGACCATAAAGATGAAACTTATGTGTGCCAGATTCCTAGCGACTTGCTTCTTGTTCATGTGATTTCCATATAATGGATGTGATTTGACATTCCTCTTGTATTGCTGAATTCATGCTTTAAATAACTTGCTATTTACCTGTAGGTTTACCAACTTGCTTATGACAGCGATTCCTAGCAATTTGTTTCGTGTTCATGCAATTTCTCTTCCACTGTGTAATTGATGTGGTTTCTCATTCCTTACACCACTGTATTAATGCTTTAAGAATGGAAACTTATGCTGTCTGTGCAGGTTCAGATTTGGGCAAGCAATAAAATACACAAGGAAGAAAGATCATGTGTGGGGAAATGGGATATGAGATCTCTAATCACCTCTTCCTCTGAGCTTTGTGGACAAGAAAAGTCTTCTGAAGTGCCTAGACACGTAAAATTTTGTTTCCGTACTCCTGTTAGATGCCGCATTATTTGGATATCCTTGTGTCTACAAAAAGTTGGCTCGAGTTCTGTAAATTTTGATAAAGACTTGAGTCTTTTGTCCTTAGAGGAGAACCCATTTGCGGAGCCTGTGAGGCGTGCTTCCCTTGGAGGACCAGTTGAAAGTGACCCATGTCTTCATGCTAAAAGAATTTTGGTGGTTGGAAGCCCATTGAGGAAAGATGTAGGGGCAACAAGTCAAGGCTCTGACCAGATAAAAACAAGCAATTTGTTGGATAAAGCTCCTCCACTAAACAGATTTAAGGTGCAGCAACTTGCAACTCTCTCTAGCAATTGTTACCAATTAAAGTTTTGTCAAACTCCTGAAAAAATAAAGAAAAATATAATTCTAATCCATTCCCTTTCCAGGTTCCAATTGAGGTTGAGAGGCTAACTGACAACGACCTTGTTTTAGAACAGTTTCTACCCCCAGTTTCACCTATGCTGGCAGGTTTTCGTCTTGACGGTTTTAGTGCTATAAAAACTCGAGTCACCCATTCACCACCTTCACAGGTGAATCCATGGGATGTTTCTTCTTGTATATTGGAAGACAGATTCATGTGTCCAGCTGTATTGTATATTCAAGTGTCTGCTTTCCAGGTATGAGGATACTATTGATGCGATTTACATTTTATCAACTGATATTTTCTCTGTCAACAAACTGTTAGATATCCTTCTTGCAACCTGATTCCTTTTTTGATCTTGTAAAGCTACTGATCTTCCCTATTTCAGTTCACTAGACACAAATGCATTTTAGATGAATCTCATCACTTATCCAAAATGTCAAAATGTCACTTTGCTAATGACCTGCTGCATGTGATTAAATTTTATATGATTAGCTTAACCTTGGATTCTTTCAAGTACCATCTTAAGTAAAGTAAAAACTGCTCTACTATGTCTTGCCAGCACGTAACATATATGCCAGTTTCTCCCTCAAATGGCTATAGTTCTTCCATGCCTATTTATAGTGTTTACATGCTGACAATGTGTGCACTGATGCGAGATGTTTTATATTCAAGTTATTCTTGCTCACAGATACATGCATGAATTGTATTATTAGAAAGACTCCCAACAACCATGTCTCAAAAGGTTCAGTCAGTGTTGGACCTAAAATTTTGCACAAGTGGGTTCAAATAAACACCACAGTAGCCAAGAATAGAAGCAGCATCAGACATAGCAAACAAGAACTGCTTGCAACTCTGTTTTTCTTCTTTCTTATTGCGCCCTCACGATGCAATCATCATCTGTAAATAACGTTCGTTATTTTTTGACAAGTTGGAAAAAATTTCCATATTAATATTTTGGAATTTATTCAAATTTATCTTTAAAGTAATTTATCTATTTACTTTAACAAAACATCAAAAAGATTGAAGATTCTTAAAATTTTGATCAAAGTTCCATCTGTTTAGAGAACTTATGTGCTAAGCCCAAAAATTCAGTAAAGAATAAATTTACAATTTCGATATAAATCAAATCAATTAAGCTAAAATATAGTAAATAAATCCAACAAATATACTTGCATGTTTACTAAAAATTATGAAAGAGAAACAAAATTCACTTTGTATAAAGTGAGACAGATTTTTAGCGACTTGCTTCTTGTTCATGTGATTTCTCTTTCATCATGTAATTGATGTGGTTTGACATTCCTCTTGGTTTACCATTCACTTTGTGGGTCAGCCCCTGTGTTCACTAGGCTAGTACCATTGGACCTTGGATGAAGTAGGTAGATATATAGAGTTTAATACGCCACACCAGCAATAAATCCTTACCATTTTGGTTTCTCTCTCTGCTTGCATAGGGATAATCATAAAGCCATTAGTATTCGCCTGCTATTGATGGATGGTTAGGGCTGATCAGAATTTTTAGTTCTCTAGATCAAAGTGAGAATTTTGTGACAATGCTTCGAATAGAGGCATGAGGATCTAGACATATATCGACATTTTTATGTTATTCTCTTGGTCATTAAAGAGCTATTACATTGAGTATAATATGTTTCTCTTCGAGCTCAACTAGCATTTTCTTCATGGAGAAGAAAAGCATCTAGACATCTTGGTGAACATGCCAATAACTAGAAATTCAAGCTAACGTTCGTTTTGTTGGTTTATCACCACTAAAATCACATCTTTTGCTGAACGATATGGACTTTCTTTCCTTCTTTATGTGTAGTAAGAGTGCTTGGGCTAAGTAATTTATGCTAATATTAGATAGGTCACCCCCAAGACAGGCCGGAGCCCCAACAATCCCTCTTCCCAAAGGAAATGTTTTTTAATCTGCACACGAGATTGATATGGTTTTTAATGTATGAACAGGTTTGTTGAGCTGTAAAAAAACACTTGTCTGGTTATTTCTAGAAAGTGTTATCTGGTTTCTGTAATATACTTTGTATGATGCGACTTTCAGCAGTTAACAGAAAATTCACATGCGAATTATCTACAGGAACCACACAATATGGTCATTGTTGCAGAGTACAGGCTGCCAGAAGTGAAGGCCGGGACAGCAATGTATTTTGATTTTCCTAGACAAATTAGTACTCGTCGAATCTCATTTCGACTTGTTGGAGATATTGGTGCATTCAGTGATGATCCATCAGAGCACGATGACTCGGATGCTAGGGTCCGGACTGTGGCAGCAGGACTCTCTTTGGCTAATAGAATCAAGTTGTATTATTATGCTGATCCCTACGAGCTCGGAAAATGGGCGAGTCTTTCAGCTGTTTGATTCGAACCAATTAAGTTACTGGTTACATGATTAGTTTTGTATTTTAGGAGTCTTTATTCTTGTTGCTTCATCAAAACATTATTGATTCACTTCATAGTTTAAGAATTTCATAAAAGAGAACATTTGAGTGGGTGGTGTCACCGCTATAGAGGGGAAAACAAATGGATTTAGCCTTTCATATCTTAATTCTCAATTTTAAACTTACTACAATTAACCAATCCTCCTTTAAGGTCTTAATCTACAAGAATGGCGATAGTGGAAACTAGCATTAGCAATGAAACATTAAGCTTTGATTACTATTCTATGAGTTCCAACCTTAGAACGCTAATGTAAATCCATGCATGAAAGTAGGAAGAAGGCCTTACCTCAATTGATGAAAATTCCAAACTTCTTCTCTTGAACTCTTACTCTTTGTTTGGATGGTGGTTATCTATAATATAGTACGGTATCATTACTAAGGGTATTATGTTTGTTTCGATTGTTGCTTAAAATATATAGTATGGTATGGTTTAATTTCATGGTTAGATAATCATGACAAGCCTCGCTTTATTAAACCACCAATTTAGTGTAATCCCATTGTTTTCTAATTTTTCTTTTCAATTATGCTCTTAATATTACATAATCTTATTTTACCCTTTATCCTATATTATTTAACTCCACAAAAAACAGTGTTTTGGGTTTAGTTCTCTTCTGTGTTCAATCTTATTCTTTTCTATGTTTGATTTCTTCTTACAAGTCTACTTGCTCTTTTGTTGAAATTTGAGTACATTTATTTTGATCTGTTTTTTTATTAATTTTATTAGAATTTGCATGAATCTAACAACTTAATATAGTTACATGGCATAATTTGTGATAAATTAACAGAAAAAATTGTTTTAAATTCTTTTATTAGTAATTATCGATGAATTGAATATGTATAATAATTTAGGACAATTTAGTAAACTTACCAGTTACGATACAGTCAAATCAAACAGTATAAATGTTACTAAACAGCAAACGACACAATTTATTCAAATTGGTTATTTATATTATAGAACAGTATAATATCATACAATACAGTACCATCCATTATGAAATCATGAGTAACCATATAATACAAATAAAGTGTTAGTATGGATACCTCCAATTTCTAGAATCTCAAAGAAGTATCAATGTTAGAATTGTGTAATTGTTGGAGGATGTTAGAAATTCCCTACCTTGGGAGTGGAAAATGGGCCAGTGCAGTTGAGGTGAGAAAAATAAGTCAGGTTTAATATACGGTGATCACATGCAATCTGCATCTTCAACATGCGGTTCGCATGTTGGCCATATGAATTTCCTAGAAGAAGTGGGACCTCATATACAGTGGATATGCGGGTCGTATGTCACATACAGGGCCAGCATGTGGTCTTTCGAATTCTGGTCCAGTAGTTAAGATTCTTGTGTATTTTTGGACTTCAATGTACGGTCCAATATGCTGAAGGTAAGTCTAATATACGGCTCATTTGTTGCTTCACACATGTACACTTATAGCTTCAATTTCTTACCTTCATATAGAGAACCATATGGGGTTTGTATGTCCAACATGCGGTCTGTACGTGGGCTTCTCAAGTATTGCTTGAGATTTGCCTACTACACATGTAGTTGCACATGCGATCAGCATGTCAATTATGCGGTTGCATCTCTAGCCATATCTTAGCTTAGTTTCATTAAATTTGATTTTTTTTAATTTTCTTCAATTCCAACCTTGTACAATATCATTCCACGCTTAATTCTTGACCTTAACACTTGAACATAATCATATTTTCCAAGTTTGACTCAATTTAACCATGTCAAACAGGTCAAACCTTAGCCTGAAAATACAGGGATTACAGATTTGATGCACCAGAGCTCATAAAATAGACTTGCCCTTCCTTAATATCTCTGAACATTCCCAATTTGTTCAAATATGAGTTATACATAAATGTACAAGCTTATAGACATCCATATTAACATATAATTACGTTAGTAAAAAAATCAACTAAAAAATTAACCTCGATTCCCTGAGTTTAAAACTGAAATTTTATTGCAAAATCGAATTACTCATAATCCTTAGATTGTGAATCTCAAATTTCATTCAATTTTATCCATAAATCGAACCCCAAATCACTAATTTATCAAGTCCCAAATTTCCAATTTCACTAACCAAATCATGGACTAAATTAGTAATAAGTGTAAGAAAGCACTGGGGTAATGTTAAAATCAAGGTTAGTCACTTACCCTCTTGCCAAATCGAAAAGATTTCCTTAAAAATTGCCAAAATTCGAGGTCTAGAGCTTCCAAAATCGTCATATAAAGAATAAGTTTGAATTGGGAATTTTTAAATCTTTCCAGGCTCCTTTTTCGCGATCGCGGCCCTAAAAAAATCAACCCTTTGTGATTGTGGCTTCTAGCCCCCTGATCACGATACACAAGCCCTGTCCTCTCTCTATGCAATCACGATGCACTTGATCTCTATCATCTTTTTGTGAGAGTCAAGTTTGCAATCGCTAAGGGCAATGCCTGACACTAGATACCAGAAAAATCTGGTGCCTTCCAAACTTCATTTTGATATCTAAAACTCACTTAAATCTTTCGGGATACAAATCATTCCTTAAACACACTTAGAACCTGTTTGAACATTCAAAACACCGATTTGAGGTCATCTTGACACATTGTTGACAGTAGTCAACTCTAAGTTTTCAAGTCAACTTTAAGCTACTCAAAGGTCTGATTCCTCTCGAGACTCCTCGAGATCCATATAAAGTAACCAACTAAGTCATAAAAATACTTCATTTAAAGACATTCAGTTTGAAAAATTGCTAACATTAGTGGAGAAATTGCGAGAAAAAAAATCGATGCAACTGATTGTCATATCGAATATAAACATCATCACATACTAATTATTGCATATTATATATATACATTTACATACAAAATATCACACTTCTGGGTGTAGTTTTTCATGATGTGATATAATTAGTTTTCTTCTGAACAGTTTTTGACCAAAAACACATGTAAAAAGAATAAAGCGGTGATCAAATATCAATATTTTAATAAGATAATCAAATTTTGTGCTCAAATCTCAAACAAAATAAACTTGAAAGCCTTAAAAGTTCTAAAATGTGACTATAATACTTCTAAGTTCTAACACTGGGAAAGAATATCCAACAATTAAAAATATATACCTTTTCATTATCCCTTTGATCATCACCCTCCTCATATCTTGATGAACTTTCTCTTTTTCAAACGAATATTAATGTGTTAATAAACTAAAAAGAGAATGAATTATCAATGATATGATAATTTAGGAGGACCTTAGAAAGATATTCATCATGTAAACTAACCTACTACCATAGTAGCCAAAATGTTTACAACAAATAACTTTAACTGCATCCAAAAATAACTAAGAAAAAGTGCTTGAAACTGCATTTTGAAACAGCAATGGTAACAAAGATGTCTCTAGAACACAACAGTAAAAGTGTGTTCCACATTGGTCTAACAATAACTACAATGTGTCTACAATAAAGCTTCCTTTGGAGGACCAGTTGAAAGTGTACCGTGTCTTCATGCTAAAAGAAGCTTTGGTGGTTGGAACCCCCATTGAGGAAAAATGTAGGGGCACCAATTAGTTAGGGCTCTGACCAGATAAATACAAGCAATTTTTTCTGGTCTGATTCACTCCCGAGCCCCTTCTTGGAATCCGTACAAACTAAAGTCATAAAAATGGCCTTTTGAATTGATTGAAATCATTGTCAAATCTTAAATTTCGAGTTCTTTGATTGACTTTGATCAGATTTCTAGTTTCCAAATTCTTAATTTTAAATTTTTTTTCTTCTTCTCTAATACGCGTTCGATTGTCTCGAAAATCATTTCTCTCATTCTCAAAATCATAATCACATTCTAAAAATTACGTGAAGAATCTTTTAGGAGAAGAGATACTAAAATTCAAGATGGCCACACAAATTGTTACAAGTGTATTTTTCTTTATAAACCCTTCAAGTATAGTAGAAAATGACTAGATCATATTCTCATTATAAAGTACACTAAAAGATATAAATAAATAATAGGGTAGACGAAAATAATGCTACTACTATTGTACTATTTAATTAGAGACAATTCAATTTGAATATCCTCCCCTATATTGATAGCCAACCAAATTTTATTTTGTCGCACGTAGAGAAAAAGTGACCATTCAACCCATCCATCCACTCCACACTTAAAAGGAAATTCAATGTTAACATGACTTCTAAAATATTTCCTCCGTTTTAATTAATTTATTTTTTAAAATTTATTTTTAAAAAATATCTTTTTAATTCTAACTTTTTACATAAAAATATTAAGATTATAAAATTAAAAAACGTTTACATATCTTTAATATATTTTTAATTTAAAATTACAAGATTCAAAAGTATTTTTTACTTTTTAAGATTTTGTGTCAAGTCAAAAATAGATAAACAAATTAAAACGGAAGAAGTAGCAGACAAAAGTTGATTTAAGTAGATCCCGATTTGTTCACTTTTATTAACACAAACTATTCTTTTCCCCCGAGTTGCTTCTCTCTTCACTAATCTCCTCAAAAATAAACCAAAAAATGGGATCTAAAGTAAGTGAAGGTACTGCACTTGTTCATGTCTTTCTCGTCTCATTTCCAGGCCAAGGACATGTCAATCCTCTACTTAGACTCGCCAAACACCTCGCTTCGAAAGGCCTTCTCGTCACTTTCTCAGCACCCGAAAGCTATGGTGCGGAAATGAAAAAAGCCAACCCAAAAATCAGCCATCAACCCACTCCTTATGGTAGTGGAATGATGAGATTCGACTTCTTCCAAGACGAATGGGATCACTCTAAGCCTGGTGGCAACGATTTGGAGTTGTACTTACAACATCTTGAGCTCATAGGCAGGAAAATCCTGCCTAAAATGATCAAGAAATACGCGGAACAGGGCAGCCCTGTTTCGTGTTTGATTAATAACCCTTTTATTCCTTGGGTTTGTGATGTTGCTGAGATCCTTGGGATCCCTAGTGCCATGCTTTGGGTACAATCTGCTGCTAGCTTTTCAAGTTATTATCATTATTCTCATAGTTTAGTTCCATTTCCTAGTGAATCACAACCTGAAATTGATGTTCAATTACCTTGTATGCCTTTGTTGAAGTATGATGAAGTTCCTAGTTTCTTGCACCCTTCTAGTCCATACACTTTCTTGAAAACAGCCATCTTAGGCCAATTCAAGAATATATCCAAACTTACTTTTATACTTATGGAAACTTTTCAAGAACTTGAACATGATGTTGTCAATTACCTCTCCAAAAAATTTCCCATCAAGACTGTTGGTCCTCTGTTCAAATACCCTAAAGAAGTGGCTCCTACATCTAGTGATGATGTCCAAGGTGATTTTATGAAGGTTGAAAATTGCATAGATTGGCTTGATACAAAATCACCATCCTCTATAGTGTACATTTCTTTTGGTAGTGTGGTCATATTAAAAAAAGAACAAGTGGAGGAAATAGCATATGGGTTGTTGAATTCAGGGGTGAATTTTCTATGGGTCATTAGGCCACCTACCAAAGTCCAAAATTTTGATCCATTGTCCTTACCTAAGGGATTTCTAGAGAAAGCAGGGGATAGGGGGAAAATAGTGCAATGGTGTCCACAAGAACAAGTTTTGTCACACCCTTCCGTGGCCTGTTTCATGACACATTGTGGATGGAATTCGACTATGGAGGCACTTTCCAGTGGTGTGCCTGTTTTGGCTTTTCCTCAATGGGGGGACCAAGTCACTGATGCTAAGTACTTAGTCGATGTTTTTAAAGTTGGATTTCGTCTATCTAGGGGTGAGGCTGAAAATAGGATTATTCGAAGGGATGAAGTGGAGAAGCACGTAAGGGAGGCCACGAATGGGCCAAAGGCAGCGGAGATAAAGGAGAACGCGTTGAAATGGAAGAAGAAGGCGGAGGAAGCGGTGGCGGAGGGTGGCTCCTCCGAGAGGAACATGCAAGCTTTTGTGAACTTTTTGTCAAATAAGTGAGACCTAACATGTGTAAAAATGTTGATCATGTTTTTCAAATATTTATTATATAAGAATATGTGTCACTCTTTTTGAAATTGACTAAAAAAAAAAATATACATAAATTGAAAATGAATAATAAATTGATATTATCAGAGAATTTGTGTGTGTGTGATTGCATTAATGAATTGAAAGTCACATATATTGATAGCTAAATTGTTTTATGTGATTCAACCGTTATGCCAAGGTAATTAGTTATCATATTTATGAAGATTTATATATAATTATATTGTATGGTAATTAGAATTTTTAAAAAGTCAATTAGGATAAAGGGAAAAGAATGTTTATTATTTAAAATTGAGGGCGGAGTTTGATTTTTAAAGCAAAATTGGGGGAAGAAAATGATTTTCACCCATTTGATATTCTTTTATTGAAAAATTATCTTTTTTAACTAGTCTAAAAGTTTTAATTATATATATAAATATTATAAGTTGATTTTTCATCTCTTTTATGTGTTTATATAAAAGAGAAAGGTACTACACAACATTACGACAAACAACCAAAGAGAAAGGTAAAAAACTATAGAAATAAACAATATAATATGAGACAACCATATAAAAAGAAATACTATTTAAGAAAATCTTCTGCTAGAAAACCTTATTTAGACAGAAATAGGCATGTAAGAAAATATAGAAATGATAGAAATTATAAAAATAAATTAGAATGTTTTACATGCGGAAGTATAGAACACTTAGCTAATACATGTCCTAAAAGATACAATACTAGAGATAGGAATTCCCAATTAATAGAAGAGTTCCAAGAAACCCTCATAAATGTAGACGAATACATGTCAGACAACGAAAGCATATATTCAGTAGTAAGTATAGACCTACCAAATAAAGATACTCTAGACTCTTCAGATTCTGAAGACAATGAGTTTATAAATGAATTAGGTAATGAATTACCATATAAGCTAGAACTAGAAGACCTACAATATAATAATATGAATACAGAAAAAGAATGTATACATAGTTTTGAAAAACAAAAAGGAATAGATAGTACACCATGTGTTTTCTGTAAATGGTATCCTAGTAAATACAAAAGAGCAAAATATACTAAATGTTATATAGAAGCTTGTATAAGCTGTATCGAAATAAAATTAGGAATTAAATTAGAACAACAAGATAAGACTAGAGAAGAAAATAAAACATTGAATTTAAAATTAGAAATTTTAGAGGCCAGAATAACAGAACTAGACCACAGAGTAAAATTATTAGAAAAAGGAAAAGAAAATTTTTTTAGTACCGAACCATTAGAACAAGAAGACCTAAAAAATACTTTCATACCAAATATAGGAACTTCTATAGAAGAAACACAAGAAAATACCCTAGCTAATACCGAAAGAGAAAATTATCTAAACATAAGAAATATAATAAATTCAAGCTTAATATGTAACGAAGACAAGGATTTAACTACTATAAAAATATTAACCAGAATAACAATAAAAGACATTGAAATAGAAATATTAGCATTATTAGACCCAGGGTGCACTAGTTGCCTAATTAATAAAAGAATTATACCAAACAATTTATTATCCAAATTACCAAAATCAGTTACCGCCATGCAAATGGATGGTACCTATAATTTATACGAATACTGCATAGAGAAAGCAAGAATAAGTTTTCAAAACACATGTAATAAATTTTATAATCCCTCCTACAATGTACATAAAATCCTAGTAAGAGACCTCAATATAAATACAGACTTTGTAATAGGTTTAAAATTTATTTTTAAAGATACAGGAGGATGTTTACTAACTAAAGACGGAATAGTATTTTTCAAACAAGCTACGTATACTCCAGTCTTAACAAATAATATACCAACTAAAGAAAGAATACATCAAGAAGACCAAAAAACATGCTGTAAAGACTGTAATAATACAAACGAGTATAGCGAAAATATGTATGAAATAGAAACTAGTGACGAAAATTATAATTCAGATGAAGAAATACTAGGAAAAAACTACACACTAATAAATCTAGAAACCGAATTTTACAATTTTAATAAGGGATTAAACACTATAGGCAATATTAAAGGGCCAAAAGACTTAGACAATGTAATAAAAATGCTAGATAAACTAGAAATAATTGGAGAAAAACCTTTAATACATTGGAAATCGAATAAGATAATGTGTAAATTAGATATAATAAATCCCGAATACAGTATCAAGACTGCAGCTATAGAAGCCACTAACCAAGACTTAGAAGATTTTCAAAAACAAATTAAAGAACTACTAGATCTAGGAGTAATAAGAAGATCCACCTCTAGACATAGGTCAGCTGCATTTATGGTTAGAAACCATGTAGAAATACTTAGAGGAAAAGCTAGAAGGGTAATTAACTACAAAAGACTCAATGACAACACAAGAATAGACGCTTATAAATTACCAGACAAAAATGAACTACTAAATAGAATACAAGGAAAAAGAATATTTAGTAAGTTTGATTGTAAATCAGGCTATTGGCAAGTCAAAATGCATCCAGACAGCATAGAATGGACAGCATTTACTTGCCCAGAAGGTCATTTTGAATGGCTAGCCATGCCATTTGGCCTAAAGACAGCCCCTCCAATATTTCAAAGAAAAATGGATGAAATTTTTGGAGAATACAAAAATTTTGTACTTGTTTATGTAGACGATATCTTAGTATTTAGCCGAAATACCCAAGAACATCTAGGACATCTTCAGACGATTTTTAGAATGTTTATACAACATGGAATAATAATAAGTAAAAAGAAGATGGAAATATGCAAAACACATATTAATTTCTTAGGGGTAACCATAGGAGATGGAAAGATTAAACTCCAACCACACATAAGTAAAAAAGTATTAGAAATGCCCGACAAATTAGATAAAACAAAAGAATTACAAAAATTCTTAGGATTGGTTAACTACGCTAGAAATTTTATACAAGACTTAGGAAAAATAGCAGGACCTTTATATGCTAAGACCGGTAGTAAGGGACAAAAACACTTCAATACCGAAGACATAAAACTAGTAAAACAGATCAAAGAAAAGGTAAAAAATATACCAGATTTAAACATACCTTTAGAATCAGACTATTTAATTATAGAAATAGACGGGAGTAATTTAGGCTGGGGAGCCGTATTAAAAGCCAGACCAAATAAATACAGCAATAAAAGAGAAGAAAAAATATGTGGATACGCCAGTGGAAAATACAAAGAAAAGGGTAATATGAGTAGTATAGACACCGAAGTCCTAGCTATAATATATGGTTTAAACAGTTTTAAACTATATATTTTAAACAAAAACGAAATACTAGTAAGAACAGACTGCGAAGCTATAGTAAAATTTCACCAAAAGATAGACCAAAAGAATAGTAGTAAAAGACGGTGGTTAAATTTTATAGATACTATATCTATTTATCCTAAAATATTATTCGAATATATAAAAGGAAAAGACAATAATCTAGCAGATCAATTAAGTAGACTAAATCTACAAATGATTTAATCTAACTAAATCTTATTTCAGAATGAGACCAACAGGAGACATCAGACAAATCAGAACTCAGATGAGACCTGAGACATCAGACAAAGGCAAAGGTCAAACCTCTGCCACAGACACTTATTTACAGACTCTGTTAGGTAATATAAATTTTAGACCTCAGTCAGCTGTAGACACAATGGAAAGGATTCATTTTGGACCTTTCAATTTAATTTCCTATCCTAAATGCAATTTATCTTTCAAAGAAAGACCTGACTGTAGGCTAGACAAACCACAAAAATGTTTGATAGATAACTTATGGATTGCTTATAATAAAAAAGATTTAAAATATTTCATAGCCACATTAAATGCCTTAGGACAATATTTCACAGACAAAAATACTGAGAAAAAATTTAAATTTTATGTAGTCATACATGGTAAAATAAAAGGTGTTTTTCAAAATTGGCAAGAAGTCATAGAGTCAATAGACGGTATAAAAAATCCATTATTCAAAGGCTTTAATGATTTAAACGAAGCACTAGATTATGCAAGAGGCTATTTGGGCCCAAACTATTTTCTATCACCTACTTTAAGACAAAGCCCAAATCTCAGCCCACAATACAAAATTCAGAAAGACAGCCCAGACAAAATTATTTTCTGTGACCACTGTGAGACGATGACACAGGGCTTCAAGAGACTTAACGCTAAATGTGAAGCCTTACAACAAGAAAAAGATCAGATTATGGCACTACTAACAAAAGACAAACAGACACCAGCCATACCAATGGTGGCTAAAGCCACTCAAACAGACTCGAGTTTTCCATCTCAAGCCAAAATGGATGAGACGAGTGTGCATTCCTCTCTGAATGCAACTAGACCTACTATACCAGGTTATGGTATAGCTAGTCCGGTTCAAACGGTAACCGGTAAAGACACACCAAATCCGTTAATGGCTGTCACTTTGCCAAAAAGTGATGATACTCCTCAGACTCCCCCAAGAAGACGTCTTCCACCCTCTTTCTTAGTAGGAGAAACGTCTAGACAAAGAGAAAAAAATAAGAAAAAGACAAAAAAGACTATTGAAGCTGTAGTGAAAAAGACATTAAAAAATTTATTGGAACAGACACAAGATAAAGATAAACATGTTCACCCACTACCAGAAGAAAACCCGAAAACAGACGGATCAGACTTACCAAGACATCCAATCACTGAGACAAATACTCTAGAAAATCAAGAAAGAAACATTAATATAGAAGAAAATAGTACTGAAGACTCAGAAAACAATAGCATAAATTCAGATGATGAAAGGTTTCAAGACTCTCAAGACCCATACGATGGATATGACTCGGGCATGAGTTTTGACTCAATTGCCCTTCACAACTTATCCACTTGAAGACAAAGGCAAAAAGACAGAGACAGATAGAGAAAAATAGAAGTCTAGTCATGGTGGGGATGCCCACTACGTGTCCTGTAAATAAGAATAAAAGGTGGGAATGCCCACTGAATGTCCTGTGAGTACCCACTTTATCACTACTTTCTTAAAAGAAAGAAAAACTGATGGGTACGCGTCAGTCTGTCATACCCTAAGTGGAAAGAAAAAGATCACCACTAATGCATGTGACGATGGGGCCCAATGCGCACCCGACTTGCATTATTGAAGTCGACTTTTAAATGTCGGCAAGATCTTAGACGTCCACCTGTATAGATCCAGACCTTCCTTTCACCTCTATCCTATCTATAAATACCACCTCTTTCGTTCAGACAAAACAAGTTAGAAAGAGAAGTGAAAAAACCCAATCTCCCTCAAAAAAGCCTTCAATGTCCAAAACCTCTCTCCAAATTATAAAATCCTGAAAGAACCAAATTACCTTTAGCTATACAATTTAAAATTTTAAGAAAAGTTTTCAAAGGGTCAGTCGGGGTTTCCGAAAGGGAAACCTCTCTTTCGTCCGAAGACATGTAAGTGTTCATCTGTTATTTCCCCTTATATGTAAATTATTTTATATTCTGAATATTAAATTTATGTTTAAATTGTAAAAAAAAAATTATCCTTAGTAAAAGGTTAGACTCTTAGCTTTTAACAACAAAAGATGGATTAACCTGTAAATTCCTAGGAGTGTGAAGGCGTTTTAGTGTGTCCGCTGAAGGACTTTGTCTACGCCAATATCCGGGGTGGGGTTAAAGAATGGAGTTGTTAAAATGAAGGCTAAAGAGTAAGAGTTTGAAAAGGATAGGTAAAAATAAAAAGAAGAATAATAATAATAATAATAATAATAATAATAATAAAAACTGGGGAAAATAGCTGATCACTTCATGTTAAAGACTAAAAAGAGAGGAAGTACCGAGTAGGATTTTTTCTCTATTTGACAGCTTTAAGACTTTTATTTCTTACCTGTTTTTATTTTGAAATACCTGTTATTCTGGTATCAGAGCTATAAGTTTCTGGACCCTTAGACAAATACTCTGTTATACTAACTACTCTGTTATACTTCATGAAAGAATACATTAGACGAATTAGAATTAGAAATCAGATATATTGGCAAGAACGTAGGCGCAATAGTAATTTAAGAATTCAGATAAAAAATATACAAGAAACTGCTAGATATATAAAATCTACAATAAAAAATAATCAAGACGAAATAGATTCAGCAGATCCAGATATTATTTTGTTTTCAAATAGATTTAGGATAGATACAATTAGATATAATGAATCCATTACTAGAGAAATAGCTAGCTTAGAAAACCAATTACACCTAAGTAGAAATTTATTACGAACTAACGAACAAAATAGACAGATACTATCTTCTATAGGATAAAATAGATCAGTTAAAACATCTAGAATACTTAGACTTAAGAATATACCCTGAAAAGAAATATAGAGTATTAAAAGACGGTACCTCTATTAAGTGTAATTTTAGTCAAGGAGAGCACATATTTCATACAGACGATAGACAATACAACACAATAATAGATCTAATAATTAATTTGAGTAATAAAATACAAGAACAAGACGAAAATATTATTAAAAGAATAAAAGATATAGAAGAAATTCAGATAAAGTAGAAAAAGATAATAGAAAAATTAGAACAAAATTTAGATTTTATTAAAGAACAAGAAACTGAAATTATTACAAGACTAAAAACTAGTAAAGATATTTCTATAAGTAATATTCATAATCAAGTACAACAATTATATAATAATACAAAAGAAATAAAAGAAATAGCTATAAGAATAGAAGAAATCACTCGTTCATGAGTGAAGATTCCCCCATCTATAGAAAAGCATTAGAGATAACTCATAAGTATCAAAACCCGGTAGGATTCTCTAATCACGTGACTGCAAACAATTCAGAAACAATTATAATTAGACAAAATAATACAATTATAGCTTTATTATTAGAAATAGATAAAAAATTAGAAAAAATACTTAAAGATAAAATCCCAGAACAGTCAGCCGGAATAGACGACATAATTAAAAATTTTAGTAACATAGAAATTACTCCTTTACGAGAAAGACAACAATTAAAAAGAAAAATACCAAAATGGACTTTCTTTCAAATCGGGGAGGAACCAGAAACCTCGAAGAAGAAAGACCAAGACCCAGCTACTCAGATAACCAAGTAGGAAATAATATAGTGGCCAGAAATAGCCTAATATCCAGGATTTTTTCAAGACAGACTAGGGAGGAAGATAATAATCAATTAAGTGAAATAATAGACATAGATAGAGATCTTCAAATTTTTAAACAAAATCAGATAAAATTATTAGACCCAAAAGTTTTATATAATTCTAAATATTTTTCTAAAACAGATCTATTATACAGACATTATAGAGAAGAACAATTATCCATAATAGGAGAAAACAAACTAGCATTAAATCTAATCAATATAGAATCACTAAAAAACTTAAGAAAAACGAAAATGACCATGATGCACATGGGATTAATAGTAATAGGAATTAAAGGGTTAGCCAGAAAAAATTTAGGAGGAAAAGTTCTAATAACAATATATGACGATAGATGGTCAGACATGAAAAAGGCTGTAATAGGAATAACCGAAGTAGACATGACTCATAATGGAGGAATATTTTATATAAGCCCAGATTTTCTAATGAACTTAAAAGAATTTGGCACTCATATAAAAATAGGAATACAAACTAAAGGATATGAAGAAATGGAGACAGGAAATAATTTATTAATATGTATAGGATTTATAGGAAAGATGGCCTTAAGTAGTAATACTAAATTTAAAATTAAGGTAGAAGATGTAGTGGAACTAATGGGAAATAAAGGAATTAAATTAATAAAACCCATTAAGATAGATGCAGAAGAATACGCAGGACTAGAATGGAACTTAGAAAAATTTAATAAACCTAAGATATATACACCAGAGTCTCATTTAATGTATACAAATAGAAGAGGAGAAACTTCTATAAGATTTACAGATTACAATTATACAAGACAACTAGATGAAGAAACTAATACTGAAACAGATGTAACTTCTGAACTACAATCCCAAGAAAAAACGGAAACGAGTCTAATGAATATAGAAATATTGGAAGAAGCCTATGAAGTAGACAATATAATTACACAGGCAAAAAGAATAAATGATACAGATAAAAATAGTGTATTCAGATGTAAAAGATGTTTTAAAAGAAACATGAAAATAAATGAATTTATTATACACATCAAAGAATGCGAAGATCGAATTGATAACTTAGGATATAGAAAAAATACAGACAGTGAAACTATTTCAATTATTAGTCAAAAAGAACTAATGGAGTCAACAAGTTCTACCCCATTTCAAAGAACCTCTAATGCTCATACAATAGACACCAGTATAGGAAACATACCTAGGAGAAGAGTATGGAGAATAAACCCTGAGACAGAAATAAACCCAGATAATATAAAACCTATGGGCAAAAGACTACCAATAGAGGAACCAATTAAACTACAAGAAGGAGGTAGTAAAGGAAAAATACTTAATGTAGCATACCAAGACCCACAACTATGGAATGCAGCTATAGACATCTGGAAAGGTATCGTAGTTGCAGACTATATTAAAAACTACTCAGACACAGATGCAGAAACAATGTATAGATATATGGAGACATTTCTAGGAGAATCTGCTAAAGCAGTATGGGAATCGTATAAAAGCGAATTTCTTCAAGAATTTCAACAATTAGTAAATATGGGAGCTAATCCCTATAATTTTACAAATAAAATACATAGCTTAATGACAGGAGAAGACCCTAATAGTGGAGCTATAGTCTTACAAAGAAATGCGTTAATAAAATTAGAACAACTTAGTATATCTAACTGGTACCACATTAAAGACTTTTTAAAAGAATTCTTTTATTATTGTACCCTTAGTGGTAATACTTTTGATGAAACTATAGGAAGAAAATTATTTAATAAATTACCAGGAGCTTTAGGAAGAGAAATAGAAGAAAGGTGGTATAAAAGGGAAGGAGTAATACAGAACCCTACAACCAAATGGACTATAGGACAAAGAATACAACATGTAATGGAAATATTAATAGAAAAATGCACCAATATACAGATACAAAAACAATTAAAACAAAATGAGATGAATTTCTGTAAGTCAGTAATATATACTACACAACATTACGACAAACAACCAAAGAGAAAGGTAAAAAACTATAGAAATAAACAATATAATATGAGACAACCATATAAAAAGAAATACTATTTAAGAAAATCTTCTGCTAGAAAACCTTATTTAGACAGAAATAGGCATGTAAGAAAATATAGAAATGATAGAAATTATAAAAATAAATTAGAATGTTTTACATGCGGAAGTATAGAACACTTAGCTAATACATGTCCTAAAAGATACAATACTAGAGATAGGAATTCCCAATTAATAGAAGAGTTCCAAGAAACCCTCATAAATGTAGACGAATACATGTCAGACAACGAAAGCATATATTCAGTAGTAAGTATAGACCTACCAAATAAAGATACTCTAGACTCTTCAGATTCTGAAGACAATGAGTTTATAAATGAATTAGGTAATGAATTACCATATAAGCTAGAACTAGAAGACCTACAATATAATAATATGAATACAGAAAAAGAATGTATACATAGTTTTGAAAAAACAAAAAGGAATAGATAGTACACCATGTGTTTTCTGTAAATGGTATCCTAGTAAATACAAAAGAGCAAAATGTACTAAATGTTATATAGAAGCTTGTATAAGCTGTATCAAAATAAAATTAGGAATTAAATTAGAACAACAAGATAAGACTAGAGAAGAAAATAAAACATTGAATTTAAAATTAGAAATTTTAGAGGCCAGAATAACAGAACTAGACCACAGAGTAAAATTATTAGAAAAAGGAAAAAAAACAATTTTTAGTACCGAACCATTAGAACAAGAAGACCTAAAAAATACTTTCATACCAAATATAGGAACTTCTATAGAAGAAACACAAGAAAATACCCTAGCTAATACCGAAAGAGAAAATTATCTAAACATAGAAATATAATAAATTCAAGCTTAATATGTAACGAAGACAAGGATTTAACTACTATAAAAATATTAACCAGAATAACAATAAAAGACATTGAAATAGAAACATTAGCATTATTAGACCCAGGGTGCACTAGTTGCCTAATTAATAAAAGAATTATACCAAACAATTTATTATCCAAATTACCAAAACCAGTTACCGCCATGCAAATGGATGGTACCTATACTTTATACGAATACTGCATAGAGAAAGCAAGAATAAGTTTTCAAAACACATGTAATAAATTTTATAATCCCTCCTACAATGTACATAAAATCCTAGTAAGAGACCTCAATATAAATACAGACTTTGTAATAGGTTTAAAATTTATTTTTAAAGATACAGGAGGATGTTTACTAACTAAAGACGGAATAGTATTTTTCAAACAAGCTACGTATACTCCAGTCTTAACAAATAATATACCAACTAAAGAAAGAATACATCAAGAAGACCAAAAAACATGCTGTAAAGACTGTAATAATACAAACGAGTATAGCAAAAATATGTATGAAATAGAAACTAGTGACGAAAATTATAATTCAAATGAAGAAATACTAGGAAAAAACTACACACTAATAAATCTAGAAACCGAATTTTACAATTTTAATAAGGGATTAAACACTATAGGCAATATTAAAGGGCCAAAAGACTTAGACAATGTAATAAAAATGCTAGATAAACTAGAAATAATTGGAGAAAAACCTTTAATACATTGGAAATCGAATAAGATAATGTGTAAATTAGATATAATAAATCCCGAATACAGTATCAAGACTGCAGCTATAGAAGCCACTAACCAAGACTTAGAAGATTTTCAAAAACAAACTAAAGAACTACTAGATCTAGGAGTAATAAGAAGATCCACCTCTAGACATAGGTCAGCTGCATTTATGGTTAGAAACCATGTAGAAATACTTAGAGGAAAAGCTAGAAGGGTAATTAACTACAAAAGACTCAATGACAACACAAAAATAGACGCTTATAAATTACCAGACAAAAATGAACTACTAAATAGAATACAAGGAAAAAGAATATTTAGTAAGTTTGATTGTAAATCAGGCTATTGGCAAGTCAAAATGCATCCAGACAGCATAGAATGGACAGCATTTACTTGCCCAGAAGGTCATTTTGAATGGCTAGCCATGCCATTTGGCCTAAAGACAGCCCCTCCAATATTTCAAAGAAAAATGGATGAAATTTTTGGAGAATACAAAAATTTTGTACTTGTTTATGTAGACGATATCTTAGTATTTAGCCGAAATACCCAAGAACATCTAGGACATCTTCAGACGATTTTTAGAATGTTTATACAACATGGAATAATAATAAGTAAAAAGAAGATGGAAATATGCAAAACACATATTAATTTCTTAGGGGTAACCATAGGAGATGGAAAGATTAAACTCCAACCACACATAAGTAAAAAAGTATTAGAAATGCCCGACAAATTAGATAAAAAAAAAGAATTACAAAAATTCTTAGGATTGGTTAACTACGCTAGAAATTTTATACAAGACTTAGGAAAAATAGCAGGACCTTTATATGCTAAGACCGGTAGTAAGGGACAAAAACACTTCAATACCGAAGACATAAAACTAGTAAAACAGATCAAAGAAAAGGTAAAAAATATACCAGATTTAAACATACCTTTAGAATCAGACTATTTAATTATAGAAACAGACGGGAGTAATTTAGGCTGGGGAGCCGTATTAAAAGCCAGACCAAATAAATACAGCAATAAAAGAGAAGAAAAAATATGTGGATACGCCAGTGGAAAATACAAAGAAAAGGGTAATATGAGTAGTATAGACACCGAAGTCCTAGCTATAATATATGGTTTAAACAGTTTTAAACTATATATTTTAAACAAAAACGAAATACTAGTAAGAACAGACTGCGAAACTATAGTAAAATTTCACCAAAAGATAGACCAAAAGAATAGTAGTAAAAGACGGTGGTTAAATTTTATAGATACTATATCTATTTATCCTAAAATATTATTCGAATATATAAAAGGAAAAGACAATAATCTAGCAGATTAATTAAGTAGACTAAATCTACAAATGATTTAATCTAACTAAATCTTATTTCAGAATGAGACCAACAGGAGACATCAGACAAATCAGAACTCAGATGAGACCTGAGACATCAGACAAAGGCAAGGGTCAAACCTCTGCCACAGACACTTATTTACAGACTCTGTTAGGTAATATAAATTTTAGACCTCAGTCAGCTGTAGACACAATGGAAAGGATTCATTTTGGACCTTTCAATTTAATTTCCTATCCTAAATGCAATTTATCTTTCAAAGAAAGACCTGACTGTAGGCTAGACAAACCACAAAAATGTTTGATAGATAACTTATGAATTGCTTATAATAAAAAAGATTTAAAATATTTCATAGCCACATTAAATGCCTTAGGACAATATTTCACAGACAAAAATACTGAGAAAAAATTTAAATTTTATGTAGTCATACATGGTAAAATAAAAGGTGTTTTTCAAAATTGGCAAGAAGTCATAGAGTCAATAGACGGTATAAAAAATCCATTATTCAAAGGCTTTAATGATTTAAACGAAGCACTAGATTATGCAAGAGGCTATTTGGGCCCAAACTATTTTCTATCACCTACTTTAAGACAAAGCCCAAATCTCAGCCCACAATACAAAATTCAGAAAGACAGCCCAGACAAAATTATTTTCTGTGACCACTGTGAGACGATGACACAGGGCTTCAAGAGACTTAACGCTAAATGTGAAGCCTTACAACAAGAAAAAGATCAGATTATGGCACTACTAACAAAAGACAAACAGACACCAGCCATACCAATGGTGGCTAAAGCCACTCAAACAGACTCGAGTTTTCCATCTCAAGCCAAAATGGATGAGACGAGTGTGCATTCCTCTCTGAATGCAACTAGACCTACTATACCAGGTTATGGTATAGCTAGTCCGGTTCAAACGGTAACCGGTAAAGACACACCAAATCCGTTAATGGCTGTCACTTTGCCAAAAAGTGATGATACTCCTCAGACTCCCCCAAGAAGACGTCTTCCACCCTCTTTCTCAGTAGGAGAAACGTCTAGACAAAGAGAAAAAAATAAGAAAAAGACAAAAAAGACTATTGAAGCTGTAGTGAAAAAGACATTAAAAAATTTATTGGAACAGACACAAGATAAAGATAAACATGTTCACCCACTACCAGAAGAAAACCCGAAAACAGACGGATCAGACTTACCAAGACATCCAATCACTGAGACAAATACTCTAGAAAATCAAGAAAGAAACATTAATATAGAAGAAAATAGTACTGAAGACTCAGAAAACAATAGCATAAATCCAGATGATGAAAGGTTTCAAGACTCTCAAGACCCATACGATGGATATGACTCGGGCATGAGTTTTGACTCAATTGCCCTTCACAACTTATCCACTTGAAGACAAAGGCAAAAAGACAGAGACAGATAGAGAAAAATAGAAGTCTAGTCATGGTGGGGATGCCCACTACGTGTCCTGTAAATAAGAATAAAAGGTGGGAATGCCCACTGAATGTCCTGTGAGTACCCACTTTATCACTACTTTCTTAAAAGAAAGAAAAACTGATGGGTACGCGTCAGTCTGTCATACCCTAAGTGGAAAGAAAAAGATCACCACTAATGCATGTGACGATGGGGCCCAATGCGCACCCGACTTGCATTATTGAAGTCGACTTTTAAATGTCGGCAAGATCTTAGACGTCCACCTGTATAGATCCAGACCTTCCTTTCACCTCTATCCTATCTATAAATACCACCTCTTTCGTTCAGACAAAACAAGTTAGAAAGAGAAGTGAAAAAACCCAATCTCCCTCAAAAAAGCCTTCAATGTCCAAAACCTCTCTCCAAATTATAAAATCCTGAAAGAACCAAATTACCTTTAGCTATACAATTTAAAATTTTAAGAAAAGTTTTCAAAGGGTCAGTCGGGGTTCCCGAAAGGGAAACCTCTCTTTCGTCCGAAGACATGTAAGTGTTCATCTGTTATTTCCCCTTATATGTAAATTATTTTATATTCTGAATATTAAATTTATGTTTAAATTGTAAAAAAAAAAAAAAAAATTTATCCTTAGTAAAAGGTTAGACTCTTAGCTTTTAACAACAAAAGATGGATTAACCTGTAAATTCCTAGGAGTGTGAAGGCGTTTTAGTGTGTCCGCTGAAGGACTTTGTCTACGCCAATATCCGGGGTGGGGTTAAAGAATGGAGTTGTTAAAATGAAGGCTAAAGAGTAAGAGTTTGAAAAGGATAGGTAAAAATAAAAAGAATAATAATAATAATAATAAAAAAAAAACTGGGGAAAATAGCTGATCACTTCATGTTAAAGACTAAAAAGAGAGGAAGTACCGAGTAGGATTTTTTCTCTATTTGACAGCTTTAAGACTTTTATTTCTTACCTGTTTTTATTTTATATATATATATATATACTTCTTAATAAAAAATTTCAGGCTCCTTCACTGTGTAAGAAATTCTAAACCATCAAAAGTTCAATTTTTATTAATTAGTACTTTCTCTCTCAATTTAAGAATGAAATGAAATCTCTTACATTTTTTATAATATAATATAGAAGAAAATGATCTAGCTAGATGCGTCTTTCTTTTTTTTTTTTTTTATCGATTCATCCGAAAAGAATATTTTTTTTATATTTAGTAAGTTTTTCAATTTCAATATGACAAATTTAAAGTCACAAGATTTAAAAAATTATATATATTTTTAATTTAAAATTATAAACTTTAAAAATTATTTTTTCCTTTTTAATTTTATATTCGATTAAATTAAGATACTTTAATTAAAACAACGAAAGTATTTTCTTCCTGGCTGTTTCTGAAAAGGGTCGTTTTCGAGGAGGAGATTTGTGGAAAATTACTTGTTATACTTTACTTTATTGTGCTATCATGTTGCAGTGAAGACTACAGCAACGTGTACTAATTGAAGTTCCAACACTAAAAGGGTGGTTTGGTTATTGTTTAGGGTGAAATTATTCATGTATTTAATTTTTTTTTTTAAAAAAGAGTTTGATTTTTTAAATGATCACTTAATTAATAATTATCATATTAAAAAATTAAAATAAAAAGAAAAGTTCTTTTATAAGATAATAATTGTTGGTCCTTTAGAGCATTTAATATTTTATGATTAAAGTGTCATTTGCTTCATTTTCATCTCATGTTAGTGGGATGAATATGACCTTCCATTTCCCTTAAAATTTTTGGAACATCTATCTCATTATTTACCTATTATTATATTTTATTATGCCTTATAATTTTTGTAACCTCAAATGCATAATTTTTTCATAACTTATCTACTTTATTATTCATATTTTTTTTAATTTATTACAAGAAAAAATTCTTCATTTATAAACAGTGATGATCTTGTCTTGTGTTGGAGCAGAAGAAAAACATAGAGTGCATAAAAAGTAAGTAGAAAAGAAAGTTTTAATTAGCTAAAGGAAGGTGTTTTTTTGTGGAGCTTTGGACTCAACTCTTGTCCAGAGTTTGTTGAGTCATATAGTATTTTTGTTGGTCTATTGTATCATGGAGGGGACAAGTCAAGAAGATTACTGTTGGACTAGTAAAGTTTTGTTGCAGTGACTTGAATCTCCTTAAAGAGAGCGAGATATCCGCGTCTCAGCTTGAATATATTTTATTTTTTTCATTTGTAACTGTAATTTCACCAACAATAACTATTAGTTGAATGGTCATTTGAGAAATCAATCCAGAAAAATAATCTCCACTTAAAATCTAGTATAAATTATACAATAGCTAGTTCTTTTTTCCTTTTTCACATAAAATATAGCATTGTTAGTATAATATTTGGTTCATGTTTTTCTTTTGCATATAACTAAATATATATATATATATATATAGGTTATGAGTGAAACTATGTATTACTTTATGCAAGGTAAAAGATGAAACAATTAATAAATGAATAACTAATTTCCGCATAATTAGTTTTTATATTACTAATATCTGCGTATCTAATCTCTACATTATTAATAGTTGCATAATTCCAACCAACAAATAAACAACCCAATATTGCTATAGTACGAGAATATATTAATTACTTTATCCCTTCCAATTTAAATGTCTTGCTTTCTATTTTGATTTGTTCCAAAAAGTGTATTATTTTTTTTATATTTAGTAAGTTTTTCAATTTCAACATTCTATATTAGATTTTAAAAAACCACAAGATTTAAAGGGCTATAAACATTTTTAATTTAAAACCACAAGATTCAAAAATCTCTCTTTATTTATTAAACTTTGTATCCGGTCAAACTTAAAGCATGTTTAGCCAAGCGGTTAAAAATTACTTATTTTGATAAGCACTTATATTAAAATAGATTTTTGTAAAAGTAATTTTTTTTGAAAAAATAATTTATTATTTGACTAATTTATTAAAAAGTGTTTTTGATAAAAAGATTGTGTTCGACTAATTTTTTTAAAAATCAAATTAAGAAAAAGGACAAGTATCAAAACATCTTTACTATTAAAATTATTTTAAATATTTATTATGAAAGACTTTAGTTAAATTTTTACTTTTATTTAATTTAAATGTACAAATTATAAATTTTCAACCAGTATAATATATAGATAAATCAAATAAAATATTAAATGTTATAAACATAATAACATAATTATTTAAATTTACTAAAATAATAATTTTATATGTGAAAATATATATCTCAAATGTGGAATAACATTGCGACGCCAGAGATTTATTTTCATGATGAGGGTTATTACATAGTTAAATTTCAAAGCATGGCAGATTTGAATGAAGTAGTATATTCAGGTCCATATACAGTGAATAATAGGCCATTGATAATTAAGTAATGGACTCCACAATTTGATTTCAGTATTGAGTTTCTCACCGAGGTTCCCCTATGAGTACGATTTCCCAAGCTTCCTATGCACTGCTGGAGTTGTGATTCCCTTAGTCGTATTGCTAGTGGTATTGGTATCCCTATGTATGCAGATGAGTGTACGACTAAACAAACCAGAATTTCTTATGCTAGGATGCCTATTGAAGTTAACATTACTAAGAAACTGCCTAATGAAGTAGTGGTTATGGATGATCAGGGGAAAGTTTTTCATCAGGTAGTAGAGTATGATTGGAAACCTGTATTTTGTGGTAAATGTCTCAAGATAGGACATGATTATTCTAATCCTATTCCAGTACCACAAAAGGAATCTAAGAGGAGGAAAATTAAGAAACAGATATGGCAGCCTAAAGAGGTCATCCCAACTAATGAGGTGGTTCAGGAGGCTAAAGATCTACCTACTACTAAAAATAGTATTGAGGAGAAGGACTTGAATCAGAAGGAAGGGTCTTGGCAAGTGGTAAGTGGGAGATTTTCTCCTAAGGAGACACCTAGCAGAGTTGTGACTATGGATATGTTGCCTGTGAGAAATGGCTTTAATAGCCTGTCCAGTGTTGAGGAGGGTATACACAGTTCTCCTCCTATTGACGGAGGATTAATACAATGTCCTGGTTGACTTGGAATATTAGAGGGACCAACAAGACATATAAACAGAAGGAGTTGGTCTCTTACATGAAGGAGTTTAATGTGAAACTCTTGGATTGTTGGAAACTAGAATTAAAGAGAATAATGCCAGTTTAATTACTGCTAGAATTGCTACACATTGGAAAGTTGAAAATAATTATGCACATGTTGTGAATGGAAGAATATTGGTTGCTTTGGGATACTGCTGAGTATGAGATTGTGGTATTATATAAAGATGCTCAAGTTTTACATTGTCATGTAGTTGGTAAAAGGAATGGTATGGATTGTTTAATGAAAGTGGTCTATGAATTTAATACTATAGAGCTAAGGAAGCCTTTGTGGAATACATTGCAGGCTCTTACTGTTAATCAACCTTGGATCATATGGGTTGATTTTAATGCTATCTTGTCTAGTGCTGATAGACTCAATGGTGCTCCTGTTACTCAGCATGAAATACAGGATTTTGCAGATTGTGTGCACAATTTGAGCTTATCTGAATTACCTTGGAAAGGTGAGTATTTTAGTTAGACAAACAAACAATAGAATGCTACCAGAGTACATAGTAAGCTATATAGAGCTCTTGGAAATTCTGATTGGATGCAGACATATGACCATTTGGGGATTGAATATGGGTTGCCTCATACATCTGATCATGCTCCTATGTTAATGAAGATGGTTGTGAAGGCTACTGGGCTCAAAATACCTTTCAAGTTCTTTAATGTTTGGGTTGATCATGCTCAATTTAATAACCTGGTTGAAAAGCATTGGGGTAGCATATTACATTCAGATACTATGAAGAATATTTGGCTCAAGCTAAAGGTCATGAGGAGGGAATTTAGACAATTAAATCTAAATGAGTTCCAAGGGGTGGCAGATAGAGTTATCCATGCTAGAAACCTTGTGCAAGTTATCCAAGAGAAGCTGAATACACAGTGTACAAATGCTATGTTAGCTGAAGAGAGTGAAGCACTTGCTAATTTAGAAAAATGGTCTATGATTGAAGAGAGTATTCTCAAGCAGAAATCCAGAGTAGATTGGCTGAAACTTGGTGATGCTAACAACAAATACTTCTCAGCAGTTATGAAGGAGAGAAATCACAGGAAAAACATATCTGAGCTAAAGGCACTGTCTGGAGTTTTACTAACAGAGGGTACACAGATCAAGCAGAAAATTATAAACTTTTATCAGTCACTTATGGGCACAGCTTGCCAGCAGTTACCAATGGTCAATAAGCAAGTTATGAAGCTAGGACCTGTTTTATTCCATAGCCAGCAAGTTGGTCTGTGTGTGGATGTTATTGATCAGGAGATACAAGAGGGATTGTGGTCCATTAGAGATGACAAAGCACCAGGTATAGATGGATACAATGCTAAATTCTTCAAGAAAGCATGACCCATCATCAGTAATGAAATTAAAGCAGCAGTCAGGGAAGTCTTTATTTCAGAAAAGCTATTTCGAGGAATCAATTGTACAACAATCACTTTACTGCCCAAAATATCTAGTCCTAGCAACATCAAATATTACAGACCAATTGCATGTTGCTCAGTTTTGTATAAAGTGATTGCAAAGATCATGGCAAACAGAATGTAAAAGATGATGCTAGCCATCATTTCAGACACACAAGCAGGTTTTATTCCAGGAAGAAGAAGGATGGATAATATACTATTAGCTCTAAAGGCTTACTCCAGGAGAAATATATCACCAATGTGAGTTATCAAAATTGACATATAGAAGGCTTATGATACAATTGACTGGCAGTTTCTCAAGCAAGTTATGGAGGGGTTGGAATTTCCTCAAAGGTTCATTGATTGGGTAATGGAGTGTATCTCCACTGTCAATTTTTCTATTTCAGTGAATGGGGAGTATACAGAACCTTTTGATGCAGCTAGGGGATTGAGACAAGGTAATCCTATGTCTCCCTATCTATTTGCAATAGGGATGGAGTATTTGAGTAGAAGTCTCAAAATATTGAAGCATAACAAGAATTTAAGTACCACCCTATGTGTGATAAGCTGGACATAACTCATCTGAGTTTTACTGATGAATTCTTGTTGTTTTCTAGAGGGGACTGTAAGTCTATAGCTCAATTGCATGATCAATTTTGTATCTTTTCCAAAGCATTTGAGCTGCAGGCTAACTTGTCTAAAAGTGCAGTTTATTATGGTGGTGTGGATATGTCTACTAAGCAGCAGATCCAGGAAATTCTTGGTTATAGTTTTGGTACACTGCCTTTCAGATATCTAGGCATCCCATTGACTACTAAAAAGTTAAATGCACTGTAGTGGCAACTTGGTGGATAAAATAGTAGCTCAAATTTCAACTTTCTCTTATGCTGGCATATTGCAACTAGTTCAAACTGTTGTCTTTGGAATTCAATCATATTGGTCCCAAATATTTATTATGCCTGCTAAAGTCTTGAAGATGATAGATACATATTGTAGAAGTTATCTATGGTCAGGGACTAACAATGTCACCAGAAGAGCTCTAATTTCTTGGGATAAGGTTTGTAAACCTAAGGCTGCTGGAGGGCTCAATCTAGTAAGATTGAAATTGTGGAACAAGGCTGCTATAACAAAATTGTGTTGGGAACTAGCAAATAAAAAGAATACACTATGGATTAGGTAGATTTATTGCTATTATATCAAAAACCAATTACTGGCGACCATGCCTATCCCACAGCAGGCATGTTGGATGGTTCGAAAAATCTTTCAAGTTCAAGGTAATGTGTCTATTATCAATAGCAACAAAATATCAGTTATAAAATCTGTATACTTGAAACTGTTGGGAGACTTGGCCAAAGTGTCATGGAAAGGGCTTATGTTTCATAATCAAGCCATACCCAAAGCTATATTTACTTTGTGGTTGCAAGTGGAAGGCTGATGACTGCTGATAGAGTGTTAAAGTGGGGTATCCAAGTTGATCCTATATGCAGTTTATGTAGGTCAGTAGTTGAGACCAAAGATCATATGTTTGTGGAGTATTTATATACGCAGGCCATATGGAGCAGATTGTTACGATGGGTAGAGATACCTTATCCAAGTGTTACTTCATGGACAAATTTGATGCAATGGATTACTCAGAGGACTAAAGGGAGAAGTAATATGACACAGTTGATCAAACTTCTGTACATTGAATTTGTCCACACTGTCTGGATAAAGCGTAATACTAGAGTGTTTGACAAGAAGGAGTGTCACCATGATTGTTTGGCTAGACATATTGCCTTCATCACATGTAGAGATAGAGAGCACATCAAAGCAATGTTAGGCCAATATAAGTTTTAGTGTTGTTGCTTGTTTATAGATAGCATTCCTGGTAGTTATTTTTGTAGGTTGTGATAGTCTTTTTTTTCGATTGAGTAGATTGTGGTAATCTACTCTGTTTGTAATTCTTCCAATTGGTGATTAATCAAATTTCTAATTACCAAAAAAAATTATCATTTTATTTATTGCTCCTTAAAAAATATATCAAGTCAATATTGAACAAATAAAGATGAATGGAAGAAGTAGCTTCTCCCCAACCAACAAAAAACCGCTTTTGCTTCTGTTTAAAAATAATTTTACTAATTGATCAAACATCTTAATTTTCTAAAAAGAAGTATTTTCTTTTCGATAAAAACACTTTTGATCTCTCAACCAATTAATTAATAAGGGGTGAAAACGATTTTCACCCCCCCAACTTTGCTTTAAAAATCAAGCTCCCTTCCCTCCCCGCTCCCCCCGTCCTAATTGACTTTTTAAAATCTCTAGTTTACCCTTGTTATTTATAATCTTTCATTATGTAATACTTTTTTATATTATATATAATATTTATTTTTTAACCTAGAGACTTTTAATTTTTTATTTAAATTCACTAACATTATAAGTAGAACAATGCTTCTATGAATTTGTCACAAAATCTAATGCTATTTAGTATTTTTTTAATTATTGTTATTAAAATATTATTTGCATTAAATGTGTATATATGTATGTTCCTCCTCTTTCTTATCATCTATTGTCTATATAAATTTGATTGTTATTAATAGAATATTTCATAAATTATAGTTTAGAATTAATTTATATTATAGAAAAATAATTTTTAATTTATCTTTATTTTATTGACTTTTTTTATTTCATTCATTGAAATATATTTATAAAATTATTATTACCTCTTATTTTCACTTGTATAAATAAATATTAGAGTTTTGATTATTATTAATAAAATTATTTTTTTATTCTGCTAGTTTACTTCATTATAGAACGTCATAAATTTATACACTCAACTAGTATTTTTTAAATTTTATTTTATCCCAAAAGTTGATATTTATTTTTTTATTAAAAAATTATTTCATAGATTAAAAAAATATATGTTATGATTTTAAAGAAGTAAAAAGAAAAAGACAAAGTTGATAATGTAAGGGCAAAATAGATATTTTATAAAGTCAATTAGGATAAATGAGAAAGAATATCTACTGTTCAAAATTGAGGAAAAAATTTAATTTTTAAAGTAAAATTAAGGGGGTAAAACAATTTTCACCTCTTAATAAAGCTCTAAAACACTTAATTTAATGAAAAAAGTATATTAAATATTCATAAAATAAATTAATTACTCTAGTCCATCTCCTCCCCAGCTAATTTTATCAAATACCATTAAATTTAAAATAATTAACCATGTGTGTCCTTCCCAGTCTATTCCCAAATTTATTGATTTCTCTTTCCTATTTGATTTTTTTGTCCTTTTCTTTGTTTTATTCTTTTGTCTTTTTCTTTGTTTTGTTTTTAAAATTTTATCTTCCTTTCCCTTTTGTGTTCTTATTTTTGTTTTATAAAAATAAAAATATTATTTAATTATTTTTTTAAATAAATAAAAATATCAAGAAACTAAATATTATAGTAAAAAGTAACTAAGAGAAATACTAAAATCACTCGTTTATTTATTAAAATTTATTAATAAAAAATCTATTTTTATAACTTTTTTTACAAATAAAAATAAAAAAAATTATATTCAAAATAAAATTATCATCTGAATGACCACTCTTTTGTTGTATTAATTTTTTTTTTGTCTTTTTTGTTTTTAGTAGAAATTAATGCATCCTCATAGTAGTAACAACTAATGCACATTGATAAAACTATTTTGATTCTTTTCTTCTCAACAACTAATATTTTTTTCTTGACGTTTCCTATTCTCCTTTTATTTTTTTCCTCTTATTTCTTTTTTTCCCGTTGGCTCCTTTTTGTTTTTGTTTTTGTTTTTGTTTTTACCTTGTTGGCTCCTTTTTTGTTTTGTTTTGTTTATCTTCTTTTTTTTTTAGTTTGGTTATCTTCTTTCTTTTATCCATTTTTTAAAGATAAAATAAAATATAAAGATAAAGATATTATCTAACTATTTTTAAATTAATAGAAATATAAAAAGTTTAATAAATAAACCACAACAATAAATAATTAAGAATAATTGAGGAGTGTTTCACTAAAGGACTGACACAAACCTCAATGATATGAAAACAATATACAAATATAATGTGATGGTATCATGGAGGACCTAGGAGTATCCCACTGAAGGACAGAAGCATTACATCACTGATATAATGCTAGTATATAGATATATTGTGATGATATCATGAAGGTCTAAGGAGTGTCATTATATGAAATTTATTTGAATTAGTCATCAATGATACCATGTCAGGATATTGATATATTGTGATGGTATCATGGATGACTAAAGAGTGTCTCACTAAAGGACTGAAGTAGACCTCAATGATAACATGCATAATAGTATATAGATATACTATGATGGTATAATTAAGGATTGTAACAGACTTTAGTGATATCATGATAGTTTGATGGTATCATGGAGGGCTAAAGAGTGTCTTATTGAATGAATCAAGCAATCCTCCATGATACCATGACAATATATAAATATAGTATGATGGGTATCATAGAGGATTGAGCAATTTCTTAGCGAAGGACTGAAACAAATCTCAATGAAAATAACCAGAAATTGAAAAAGAGAATAAAGAAAAAGAAAAAAAAAGTGAATGAAAATGGATCATGGAGAAAAAAAGAATTAAATAAAATTAGAAAAAACAAAAATATAAAGAAAAAAATAGAAAAATAGAAAATAAAGGAAAAAATTGAAGACGAAATTATATTATGATGAAAGAATAAAAAAATAATATTATTTGAGAAAAGAAAAATTAAACTTTTATTTGATCATAAATTTTTCTTAAATTTTGAACGTGCATCTCCATCTCCAATCATACATATGTCATACACTTTCATTACTGTTCTGAGGATTTTCTCATCCGGGCGGAAACAACCGATAATATCTTTTTCTGGCGAAAACAATCGACTTGAATATCTCTTTTCGATGAAATCAAACTTGTTTATCCAGTCGAAAACATCCCGCAAGTCGTCGCCATTCTCTCGGGCATTTCATCTCTGAAGTTTTTTTAGTCAAGATTTACAAGATTCTGTGCAGAGCTCTCTCTCTCTCTCTCTCTCTCTCTCTCTCTCTCTCTCTCCACCACTACTTACCGATCTATGCCACTCCGCAACTACTGAATGCCAACTACCACTGCTCTGGTGCATATATCTCTTCTCCGAGCCAGAATTCAGATGATATTGCTCTAACTCTGTTTTTCAGCTGTGTTTTCCGTTTGTTTTCTTAATTTCCCTTCTCTTTCTTTGGCGAGTGAAATATCTCTTTCCCGACCAAAATCCAAGTGATATTGCTCCAACTCTATTTTTTAGTTGTTTTTCAGTTGTGTTTTCCATTTGTTTTCTTAAACTTAATTTGTGTAGTAATTCAGTTTGTTTTCCTAAATTTAATTTGTGTAATAATTCTATTTGTTTCTAGTCTCTCTTGCAGCCTTTGTTTCCCATTTAGTGCCCAAACCCTTGACTAGTTTTATTTGCTTTAGTGGCTTTAGTGAATAATGGTAGACTAGAGCCATGCTTTCGATCTCGTAGGGGTGCTGCATGGGTTAAGGGAGCTTCCAAGTTAAGAGTTGTTCTTGGAACATAGGGACGTTAACAGGAAAATTCATAGAGCTAGTGAAGATTCTCAAGAATAGAAGGATTAATATAGCTTGTGTTCAGAAAACCAAATGGGTAGGAACTAATGAGAGGCATGTGGATAGGTATAAGTAGATGGTACTCAAGAGGTACAAGGGATAGGAATGGAATAGGAGTCCTAGTAGATAGAGAGCTGAGGGAACATGTGGTGGAGGTTAGGAGGGTTAATGATAGGGTGATGACGATTAAACTAGTTGTTGGGGGATCCACTTTGAATATTATTAGCGCTTACGCACCACAAGTAGGCTTGGATAAGGAGATCAAGATATGCTTTTAAGAGGTTTTGGATGAGGTGGTGAGAAGTATATCGCATATGGAGAAGCTTGTCTTAGGAGGAGAATTCAATGGACACATCGGGCATACTTCGAGTGATTATGTTGATGTGCACGGAGGATTTGATTTCAGAAACAAAAATGAAGGAGGAGGTTCACTACTGGAGTTTGCTAGGGCTTTTGGGTTAGTGTTAGCCAACTCGAGGTTCCCGAAGAAGGAGGAGCACTTGGTAACATTTCCTAGTTCGGGTGGATAAGACGCAGATAGATTATTTTCTCCTTAGGAAGGATGATAAAGTTCTTTGTAAATACTGTAAGGTTATTACGAAAGAGAATTTTATGACCCAACATAAGCTTTTGATGGATTTGGATATCAAGAGAAAAAAAAGGAGGAAGGTTGTGGACAACCGATCTAGGATCAAACGGGGTAGATTGAATAGGGTTAGTGCCATGGAGATGGGGGAGAAGTTGTTGGTTAAGGGGGCTTGAGAATGTAGTAGGGATGCAAATATTATGTGGGATAGGACTTCTAGTGGTATTAGGGAAGTAGCTAGAGAGGTGTTGTGAGTCACGAGAGGATATTTTAGTGGGTACAAGAGGACTAATGGTGGAATAGAGAATTTCAAGGAAAGGTGGAGGCAAAGAAGGTGGCGTACGTGAAGTCGGTGGAAAGTAGGGCCGAGGAGGAAAATAGAATGAATCAGGAAAAGTATAAGATGGAGATAAAAAAGGCAAAGTTAGCAGTTACGACAACAAAAACAACTTTTAAACGCTTATATATAGATTTAGAGGACAAAGGCGGGGATAAGAAATTGTACAGGTTAGCCAAGGCAAGAAAGACAAAGGCTCGTGATCTAGACCAAGTGAATTTAATCAAGGATGAGGATACCAAAAGTATTGGTGGAGGAGGCCCTCATTAAATAGAGATGTATGGCGGACATACTTCTATAAACTCTTGAATGAAGACGGAGATAGTATCATTAAGTTGGGAGATTTGGAGTACTTAGAGAGCATCGCGATTTTATATTGAAGACGTATAGGGATTGAGGAGGTCCAAGTAGTTATTTAGAGGATGCATAAAGGTAGAGAAACTAGGTCAGATGAGATCCCGGTGAAATTTTGAAAGAGCACAGGTAGAGTGGGTTTGGTGTGGATGACTAAGTTGCTTAATGTCATTTCCAAGACAACAAGGATGCCCTAAGCATGGATATGGAGTACGATGATTCTGTTGTACAAGAATATGTACGAGGTGTTCATAGATCTTGAAACTACAGAAGCCATTCATCTCATAAGATGACTGGTGAAGTAGTATAGGAAAAGAAAGAAGAACCTACACATGATGTTTATAGATCTTGAAAAGGCTTACAATAATGTCCCAAAAGAGGTTATATAGAGGTGCTTGCATACTAGAGTTATACTGATTACGTACATTAGGGTAATCAAGGACATATACGAGGGAGCCAAGTTTCGGGTCCGAACAGTGAGGGGGGCTCGAAGCACTTCCTAGTTTTAATGGGGCTGCACCAAAAATTAGCCTTTAGCCCGTCTTTATTTTCCTGGATACATTTCTACGAAGAATTCAGGGGAGGTACCATGATGTATATTATTTACGGATGACATATTTCTAATTAACGAAATGAGTGAAGGGATAAACTTTGGAGTTCAAAGGGTTCAAATTGAGTCAGACCAAGTACAAATACTTTGAGTGCAAGTTTAGTGATGCGAGGCATAAGACTGATGCGGAAGTGAGGCTGGATACACAGACTATTCGAAAGAGAGAAAGTTTCAAGTACCTTAGGTCTATTATTCAAGATAATGGGGAGATTGACAAGAATGTTACTCACCATGTTAGTGCAAGATGGATGAAATGGAAGCCCGCATTCGGAGCCCTGTGTGATAAGAAGGTGCCACCAAAATTTAAAGTAAGTTTTTTACAGAGTGGTGGTCAGGCCAATCATGCTGTATGGGGCAGAGTGTTGGCCGGCTAAAAACTTTCATATTTAGAAGATGAAAGTTGCACAAATTAGGATGTTGTGATGGATGTGTGGCATACTAAGAGAGACAGAATTAGAAATAAGGATATCCGAAATAAGGTTGAAGTAGCGTCAGTGGAGAACAAGATGCGGGAAGTGAGGTTGAGATGATTCAGACATGTGTAGAGGAGATACCCAAATGCCCCAGTGTGGAGGTATGAGAAGTTGTTGAGGGATGGTTTTAGAAAAAGTGGAGGTAGGATGAAGAAGCATTGGGGAGAGGTGACTAGACAAGATATGGTGTAGTTTCAACTTACTGAGGATATGGATCTAGATATGAGGTTGTGGAGAACATGAATTAGGGTAGTAGGTGCACGACCCAAACATAGGCCCGGATAGAGACATGGGATAAGGAATCCCGAGAGGCTCCAAGTCAACTCATGGCATGAACATAACAACTACGCACATACCGTAAGCAGATACTGATATAATAATAAAATATACTTAAGCAGAAGTCTACATACATATTAAGCTGTTACAGAATCAACAATGATAAGCTGATTTCTACATAATGTCTGAATAGCCTCTGACATAACTGGTTAGCTGATGGGACAACATTCCCAACTAGCTCGACAAAATTCTGTAATTGAAAGAACATAACTATAGATAATTGAATATCCTCGAAGGATGAGCACTCACCAACACTAGCTAACATCAGTCTGAGTGGAAAGCAAGACTAATGATGCGGCTGAGGCTAATCTCTCGGACCTATATACAACATAGAGTAGATGGTCAGTATTTGAAATGTACTGAGTATGCAAGGTAAGTAAAACGGACAGTTAAAAATATATAAGAGTTCATAAGAGTAGGATAACATGATCATAAAGTAGATATCATAATTAAAAATAAGGGTTCAAGGTTTTCAAACCATTCGTAAACCAGTCATAATCGTAATCATAAACCTTATAAAACATAACTTGAGCAAACGTAACATAACATAACCATGCATAAATCATGAGGGACAATGGGAGGACTCGTCATAACTGACACCATCATGATAGAGCTTACATGATGCCCCAACTATCTCGCTCAACTAGGCAGAGCCGTCTCAGGTTTGCCAGGCAAACGACGTGCATAATGTGATATCATCGGGATACAAATAACGTTAACATTTATATATAAACTTATGGTGGTGTGTAGTTCTGAGATCACGGGGTTTACCTGAACACCAGGTCTACTTAGTGCTAGACACTGCTCCCAAAAACATGCACATGAGGCTCATATCATAATTATAAATCATTCATGAAGTTTATGGCCAATTACAACATAACATATTTGATCATACTTGAAATACATGATTTTCCATGAATAAGGGCCCATAAGTTGGCTAAGAGTAATAAATTCATAAATCATGATGTTACATCCTGTAAGTTCCTATCGTTTAACCGATGTGTTCGTATGTATGTTGAGAGTTTAAGAGTATGATGCATGTGAGTATGATGCATGAGGAAAAAGGCCTGGGGGATGAATATACGAACATGGCATTGAGCGAGCAAGAAATTGGGGCCAAAAGCCAGGCGCCTTGGGCACCATGCCATGCCGCGCTAGTCGGTCTGGCGCTATGGCCGGCGTGCGGCACACCCTTGCCTAGCGCTATGGCCGGCGCACGGCACGCCCATGCCTGGCGCAATGGGTGGCGCATCCCGCCCCCTGCCACCGCCTCAAAAACTATATAAACCCCCTTAAGTCTTGAATTTATTCATTTCACACATTTTCTTCAATAGAGAAATAAGAGCAGACAACTATTTCACATGATTTTCGTCAAGTTACACCGTCAAACTCCATCTAAACACAAATTTATCCTGGATAACGAGTTCTAGGCCTATGAGAAGCATCATTGCAGAGTTATTTTGTGAGAATTCGCTCGGTGAATCGGAATCCCGCCGAGTAAAGGTTGTCGGAATTGCTCCAATTTGGATTCTAAATGGCCACATACAATAGGTAAGCATTTATCCCTTCTGAACTCTTGAGAAATTGCGGGTTTTCATTGAGTTATTCAAAGTTGAATTATAGTTGATATTATTATTGAAAGATATCATTATTGGCCAAATTTAGTATTTAAACTAGCCCTATTTTCTCATTATAAGGATTGCAGTTGAATGGGACTGCTGGCTTCAGGTTGGAACTAATCAGTTAACCGAGAATCGGTATTCGAGGTATGTCAAGGCTTATTCCTTCGTTAAGTTATTCTCATCGTACAATGATACGACTTATGTTTTTTAGCATAGACAATGATCCTACTTGTTGTAATTAGTTGTTGCTAGTATATAAGATTCATGTATGTCGTGGATAGATGTTATCGGTAGATTATGATTACATATGTTGTGGCTAGCTGCTAGAAAGCATATTAAGAGTATATTGCAGTATCCCTAGTCGGGAAAGAAGAGATTAAGGGAGACTCACGCTAGAAGCGTCATAGAAATTCCTTTGCCCTTCTTTTCACCTAGTTAGTAGAAACGATGTTTGGCTTCCATGCCTAGGCTTCAGATGTTTGTGGGTAATAGTTGGGCTGGAGTTAGTAAGTTGAACAGCATATGCGCAGCAGGGCGATATAACTATCAGTTCGACACCTGTATTGTGAGTAGAGCTCGTCTAGAGACCGTTGGCATACCTTGACCCTCAGGGATAGGATTATGTTAGTATGGCCTTACCCCAGAGTCAGTGGCACCAGAGTTGCCTAGAGAATTGAGGATCAATCCGCCATATAGTGGCTATCGCTAGTGGCAGTTAGTTTCAGTTGACATAGTGCTTATTGCACAGGCCACTCAGGGAACCACCTCAGTGGTACCAGCCTAATAGAGCAGTAGATACCCTGGAGGGGGGGGAGTTCTGTTAGTAGCTAGATACGGGGCCAATGCCCCAGCCTACTCTTTTCAGATATTCAAGTACAGGTTTCTGGGAACGGCTAAGTCCAGATAAACACATCTACGAGGTTAGGAATTGCCCAGAGAAGACATACAAAATCTGAAAATACTCAACTAGTGTCTCAGGGACTAGAAGCACTATATTACAGTATTACCCCCAGGCCAAGAGTTATAATAAGTTGCTTATGGGAGGTTAGGGCTGACTGCTCAGGAGCATATCCGGTTAGTAGCAGCCCCACAATTTTTCTACGTAGAGGAAAAGTATTCCGGAGTAAGCCTATTATGGTCAGCTGTTACGAATAGAGTTGAGACGAAAGTGATGACATAATAACCCTCGCTAGAGTTAACCCAAGCTAGATTGGGTTTTTCATACAACGTGGGATTGTTAGATGTTATTGCCTATAGTCTCATGCTTGTAAGGGCAGTATAATGTTTGAAAGGATCAGATAGAGGCCGTGAGGGCCATATTGAGTTCCATCAGATAGAGGCCGTGAGGGCTATATTGAGTTTCATCAGATAGAGGCCGTGAGGGCCATAAAGAGTTCTATCAAATTGAAACCGAGAGGGCCATATTGAGTTCCATCATATAGAGGCCGTGAGGGCTATATTGAGTTCCAGCAGATTAAGGCCGTGAGGGCCGTGTTGAGTTACACTAGATAGAGTCCGTAAGGGCCGTATCCAGCTACAACAGTTACATTATGATCCATAGTTGAGCCAAGACTCAAGATTCAGATACAGCAGTCACATTATGACCCATAGTCGGGCCAAGGCTCGGGGTCCAGACATCAGAGATGACATTATGACCCATAATCGAACCAAGGCTCGGGCTCTAGGTACACAGTTCAGACAACTCAGATACAAATATAATTTTAGGGGCCCAGATGGCTTAGATACAGATACAGTTACTTGCAGAGTCTACAAGGTATCAATAGGGGTATATAGACTGATTGGCACCTGCCGAGGCTTATGGGGGCCCAAGTAGGTTATTTCTGTGTTTCTTGCACCTTCCCGGCTTATGGGGGCCAATTAGGTTCTTGTTTGTATATTTGCCTGCCAACTGTAGCTTATGAATGAACAGTTATACAGTTTTAGCTCATATACGTGTAATGATTTACCATATGCAGGTTAGGGACAAGAAAGCATATAGGTTAACTTTTGACCCTCATTACTGCTCACTTTAAGTTCTTATCAGTCTTACTCAGCTTCTGTTCTTGCCTTACTTATTTGGTACATATTGTACTGACGCCCAACTAGGGGGCGCTGCATACGTTTGCCTGTAGGTTTAGACAGACAGAGTTCAGGACCTCTATTAGCAGTTGTTCAGAGTTAGCAGTTCGTCTAGTTCCTTTTATTCAAAGCTGACAGGTTACAGAGATTACAGTCTTTTATTTATGTGGCATTTGGGTAGGCCGGGGCCCTGTCCCGATCATTATTCCTATTGTTAGAGGCTTGAAGACTACAGTCTTCGGTTAGTTGGTTGTTGTTGGCCGTGTGGGGTCCATGTATGTTTTTTTTACGTGTTGGTCGTGTGGGGCCTAGTATAGCTACCTGTTTTCATTCCTGTTATAACTAGACAACATGGTGGTCTTGTCGGCCGATATAAGATCCCTGTTATTGCATTGTTGTTTTTTAGCTATCTTCCTTTACAGGTGGCCTTTTCGGCTGGAGACTGTATTTACAACCGAGATATAGCCTGTCGTTTTCCTGATTTGAGTTACAAGCATGCACCAGAAGTGCACCAGGTCAGTCTAGATCTGTTATACCCCGTAGAATTCTCGGCACTTAGACGACCTATTCGCACGTTGGTTAAGTATATTTGAAAGCCATACGTGCTAGGGAGAGGCCCGAGAAAAAGATCGGACGAGAAACCCGTCGAACCATCGCGGGAGGAGCCGAGGCAGAGCCCCTCCGCGATGGCAGCGTGTCACGGAGGTGAGGCCTCCGCGATGGCTCCGTGACACGTTGCCCTTGTCCAGGCCCAACTATATAAAGCCCCCACTGCGGTTTGAGATCATTATATACTTCATAAATTTCCAGAAAACGTAGGTAAACAGAGGGAAGACGAAGGAAATTAAATATTTTCGTCCGATTACGCTGCCAAACGCTGCCCAAACCCAAATTAATCCTGGATACCAAGGTATTTAGCAGCAGAGAGCATTTCTACGGAGTTAGTTTCGCGAAATATGGCCGACGAATCGGCGAGTCGCCGAACTAAAGTAAGTAGAATTGCTCTAAATTAATGTCTATGTGTTCCTAGCTGAGAAGTAAATATTTCTCCCTTCTGGGCCGCTGAAAAATAGCGAGTTTTCGACCGTCTTTCGATAAGCCTAAGTTTAGGCTATAAATTAAATCGAAAGTAACGTCGCTCTTTACAATAACGTTGTATTTAGTACTGATTGACGTATTTATGAATGCAGTTGGGAGAAAATAGTTGAAGTACCAGCTGAGCCTCGTCCGACGGACGAACATTCAAAGATAAGGTATGTAAAGCTAAGTTTCCTCGGCAAGTTGAGTAACCTCGAAGCAGTATCGTAATTTACAGGCCAGTTGCATGTTTAGAAATCGATTATCGTGCTATTTTGAATATTGGTGCAATATGAGAAGTTTTGGGTTGTAACGTGTACGATACCTATCCGTACAATTTAGATTCGGGCGTGAGTGGTTAAGGTTGCCCAGTATATTCAGTATGTGATGTAATATGCCATGTTAAGATATTGTTGTGTTTAGCTGAAACCTCGCAAGGTAGTACAGTATCAGTAAAGCATTCCAGATATAGAATAGTAACTGTATATGGTTTAGAAAGCATGTTAGAAATAGGAAATTATGTTACCACAGAAACTTAGTAAACAGTATAGCTTTCAGCAGAAACACCTCCTCGTATAAATTTTACCCCAGTACAGTTTGACAGGAGGCTATATTTACATTTACACTTACCTGTTTCAGCATGTATCAGACACTGACAGATTACTATTATTAGCTCAGTATGTGATTTATACGATACCCTGCACCTGTTAATCTTAGCTTATGAGATACACCGACAGCATGATTAGTTGAGACCATTGTATTGATTGGGGTTGGATTACCTAGCATCCCTGACCGCCCAGGGTTAATAGCTGTGTCGACTCGTCCGCCAGAGGACGAGGATACGTCGCTCTACGGAGTGATATGCCGTCCCGCAAGAGGACGAAGATGGGATGCCAGTTTCCCCATATTGTGCCTTGGTCGGCCCTTATACACCCCCGTCGAGCGGGTACGCCCGGGGTGTTGATTTAGAGTCCTTCGGACTCAGATACAGTTATAGTCAGGGGCTCAGCGAGCCCAAGTGCATCCCCAGGGGCCGGCAGGATGCTTACAGCCACTATAGGAGATGGGATGACCGGGGTAGGGGCATAGATTCTGTGTTGATTGTACCTCCCGGCTTATGGGGGCCGGGTAAGGTTTGTGTGTGCTATGTTATGTTATGTATGCTATGCTATGTTATATTAGATGCGAGTGGGTTGGTAGTAGAATGATACGCCTCCAGGTATGATTCCTACTTCCTTCGGTATCAGTAAGAACAGGTACGATCTACTTCATCAGACAGTTAAGTTATTCCTCCTACTTCTGCTTCATCAGTCATATTATTACTTTCAGATGTTGTTTTTAGTTATATTATTTCAGTTGCTTTACATACTCAGTACCAGTGGTACTGACGCCCAGTGGGGCGCTGCATTACTTGCCTGCAGGTATTCCTAGACGAGCAGGCGATTCTACGTGACTCCCTGTCAGCGGTTGAGTATTCAGCTCCAGTCATCCGGAGGCTGAATTTCAGAGGTGTAGTTCAGTTCCTTTTGTTGTATATAGCATGGGTAGGTCAGGGCCCTGTCCCGATCAGTTCTATTACTATTCCTAGAGGCTTGCATTCTGTATGAAATCCCTGTGGTCAGCTGAGCCGGTCGTGTGTGGCCGTGCAGTTGTATAGTTGTCTTCACTCTTTCTTACTTTTGTAATGGTCGTGTGGGGCCATAGTTGTCAGTAGTGGTGACCTTGCCGGTCACGTAGCTTTTTTTTGTGTTGTATGATTAAGTTGCAGATAACTAGACAGCATGGCGGCCTTGTTGGCCCGTATAGGTTTCCCTGAATTACTACGTTTCTGGCTAGCTGCTAAGACAGGTACAAAAGGCTATAGGCCAATGGGCCGGGGGATGTATTTACAGCCGTTATATAGCCCTTTGTTTCCAGAAATATGAGTTAGAGCCAGCCAGGCGCCAGATGCGCCCAGGCTTAGCAGTCTAGCAGGTTAGGTCTTAGTAGGGCACCAGGTGCCAGTCATGCCCCCTCCCAAGGTGGGGTGTGACAAACTTGGTATCAGAGCCGGTCGTATCCCAGGGAGTCTGCAAGCCGTGCTAAGTAGAGTCCTGTCCATGGATGTGTTGTGCACCACATACTATGGGTAGGAGGCTGCAAGGCATGATAGGATGGTTGTCTCTTATTCTGATTCAGTCGTGCTATAGAGCTGTACAGTATAGGGTTGAATTCCAAAAATCTTACCATATTCTTTAGCTACAGATAATGTCACACCAGCGCCATCCCGTCACAGGTCGGAGCTTAGACATTGCAGCAGGGGAAGGCACCAGTAGGATGCCTCCCCCTCATTCGGAGACAGCCCGATCAGAGGGCCCTACAGAGGCTTCATCTCAGCCTCCTCAGCAGTCTACACCACGTCAGGAGCCATTTGGAGCGACAGTATCTTCAGCAGTCCCTATACCGACACCTTCCGACCAGGGGGTTAGGAGTGCTGTAGTTATGATAGCACAGATGATGGCTGCTCAGCGTCAGCAAATGCCATCCACAGTTGCAGAAGCATCAGGAGGGCCCGGTAGTTCGAGGGTCCGAGAGTTCTTAGCCCTGAATCCCCCACAGTTCACAGGCACGGACCGCACAGAGGACCCCCAGGATTTTCTGGATCAGATGCAGAGAATCTTCAGGGTTATGCATGCTACACCTACTGAGTCAGTTGAATTGGCCGCATTTCGGTTGCGAGATATTGCGGTGTTATGGTATGAAAGCTGGGAGAGGTCCCGAGGGAGAGATGTTCCCCCTCCCACCTGGTCCAGCTTTTCAGGAGCCTTTCTAGATCACTATTTGCCGCGGGAGATTCGACAGGCCCGGGTAGACCAGTTCCTACATCTGGAACAGGGGGCCATGAGTGTTCGGGAATATTCCTTGCGGTTTGATTCTTTGGCTCGATATGCACCAGCTTTTGTTGATACCATGGCATCCAGAGTGCACCGTCTTATTATGGGGTTGAACCCAGAGTATGTCGAGACTTGTATCACGGCCACACTGCGAGAAGATATGGATATTTCCCGAATCCAGGCATTTGCCCAGAATATTGAGGGCATCAGACAGCGACATCGGGAAATCAGAAGGGTTAATCAGGAGCAGCATCGCCGGGATAGGCCAGCTGAGTTACAAAGAGAGGCTCGGGAAGGACCCAGGCCACGATTGTCAGACAGGCCGCCCAGGCCCCCGCCTCCGCCACAGTCACAGGGAGGTAGATCCACCCGCATGGGGCAGTCAGAGGCTGGTAGAGGTTCGCAGACGGCAGACTCACCGTCACAGAGGAGGGCGGAGTAGAGTAGGTATACCCTACCACTTTGCCCTAGATGCAGCCGATGCCATTCTGGAGCATGCAGGTATGGTTCCACCGCATGCTATAGTTGTGGCCAAGAAGGCCATTTGATGAGAGATTGCCCAGCCAGAGGTCGTGAGGACCGGGACAGACAGGATAGGGCATCAACAGGATCACGAGCTACAGCATCCTCGACTGGGCGCAGGCCCCCAGTTTCAGCAGGCAGGGGTCGAGGCAGATCAGGGGCCTCCAGTACAGGTGCGGGTCCAAGCCGCACATATGCCTTACCAGGGAGGCAAGATTCAGAGGCATCGCCTGATGTTGTGACAGGTATGCTAACTATCTGCTCACACCCTGCTTATGTGCTAATTGATCCAGGGTCTACTTTGTCCTATATTACTCCATTTGTGGCACGGAAGTTTAGTATTGTACCAGAATCATTACAGCAGCCCTTCTTAGTATCTACGCCCGTCGGTGACTCTATCACAGCTAGCCAAATTTACCGCGGGTGTACAGTAGAGGTTGCTGATCGTCAAACCACAGTAGATCTGGTCGAGTTAGAGATGATAGATTTCGATGCCATAATGGGTATGGATTGGTTAGTACCATGTTTTGCTAATATTGAATGTTGGACCAAAACGGTCCGATTCCACTTCCCGGGGGAGGCAGTACGGGAGTGGAAGGGAAGCACTGTGACGCCAAAAGGTAGGTTTATTTCCTACCTTCAGGCGAGAAAGTTGATATCTAAGAGGTGTATTTATCATCTGGTCAGAGTTCAGGATGTCCAAGCAGAATCTCCGACCCTCCAGTCTGTCCCAGTGGTAAATGAATTCCCAGATGTATTTCCTGATGAGTTACCTGGTATTCCCCCAGAAAGGGAAATAGACTTTGCTATTGACTTGCTACCAGGCACTCAGCCAATATCAATACCTCCTTATCGTATGGCTCCTGCAGAACTCAGAGAATTAAAGGAGCAGTTGAAAGACTTGTTAGATAAAGGTTTTATCAGGCCGAGTACTTCCCCGTGGGGTGCGCCAGTCTTGTTCGTGAGAAAGAAAGATGGCTCGCTCCGGATGTGTATAGATTATCGGCAGCTCAATAAAGTTACAGTAAAGAACAAGTACCCGCTTCCCAGAATTGATGACTTATTTGATCAGTTGCAGGGAGCCAGATACTTTTCTAAGATTGACTTGCGGTCCGGATATCACCAGGTCCGAGTACGTGAGAGGGACATCCCTAAGACAGCATTCAGGACCTGATATGGACATTTTGAATTTCTGGTTATGTCCTTCGGGCTAACAAATGCCCCAGCAGTCTTTATGGACCTGATGAACAGTATTTTCAGACCCTTCCTGGACTTGTTTGTGATAGTATTCATTGATGATATTCTGGTGTATTCTCGCTCTGAAGCAGATCACCGGACTCATTTGCGGACAGTGCTCCAAATTCTTAGGGACCGCCAATTGTATGCTAAATTTTCAAAGTGTGAATTCTAGCTTAACTCAGTAGATTTTTTAGGGCATATTGTCTCAGACGCCGGTATACAGGTAGACAAGCAGAAGATAGAAGCAGTTAAGTCATGGTCTAGGCCTACCACCCCGACTGAAGTTCGTAGCTTTCTGGGGTTGGCAGGATACTATCGGAGGTTCGTTGAGGGATTCTCAACCATTGCAGCACCTTTAACGAAATTGACACAGAAAGCAGCAAAGTTTCAGTGGACGAAGGCATGTGAGCAGAGTTTCCAGGAACTGAAAGACAGATTAACCTCCGCCCCAGTACTAGCACTGCCGGAAGGCACAGAAGGTTATTCAGTCTATTGCGACGCGTCAGGTGTCAGATTGGGTTGTGTGTTGATGCAGCATGGTAGAGTAATTGCATATGCTTCCAGGCAGCTGAGGAAACACGAGAAGAATTACCCCACCCATGATCTAGAGTTGGCCGCAGTAATTCATGCCTTGAAGATGTGGAGGCATTACCTGTACGGCGTCCATGTTGATATATATACAGATCACAAGAGCTTACAGTACATTTTTACTCAGAGGGAGTTGAATTTGCGACAGCGCCGCTGGTTAGAGCTGTTAAAGGACTATGATGTGAATATTCTATACCACCCGGGAAAGCTAATGTTGTAGCAGATGCTCTGAGTCGAAAGTCAATGGGGAGCTTGGCGTATTTGCGACCCGAGAGACAGAAATTAGCTAAAGAAATTCATCAGTTAGCTGGACTAGCCGTTCGGGTAATGGAAACAGGAGATAATGGGGCCGTAATTCAGAATTCTGCAGTATCATCGCTAGTTGCGGAGGTAAAAGAACGACAGTATAAGGATCCCGATTTAGTCCAACTCAGAGATAGAGTTCAGAAGGGTAAGGAGACAGATTTTCAGACAATCGAGGATGGTGTGCTACGCTGTAAGGGCCGCCTTTGTGTCCCGAATGTCTCAGGCCTTCGTGGGCAGATTATGCACGAGGTACATTACGCTCGCTATTCCCTTCACCCAGGGGCGACGAAAATGTACCACGACATCAGAGACATCTACTGGTGGCCAGGTATGAAAACTGAAATAGCCGAATTTGTATCCAGATGTGCTAATTGTCAGCAGGTGAAAGCAGAGCACCAGAAATCGGGTGGTTTGACTCAAGAGATATTGATACCTATGTGGAAATGGGAAGCAATAAATATGGATTTTGTAACAGGGTTACCCCGTACCAGACGCAGAAATGATTCCATTTGGTAATAGTTGATAGGCTGACAAAATCAGCTCATTTCCTGCCAGTAAGGGCTACCTTCTCAGCTGAGGATTATGCCGAATTGTATATCAGAGAAATAGTTAGATTGCATGGAGTGCCGGCATCTATCATTTCAGACAGAGGGGCACAATTTACAGCTAGGTTCTGGCAGTCATTTCAGAAAGGTCTGGGGACGCAGATTAATCTGAGTACAGCATTCCATCCTCAGACAGACGGGCAAGCTGAACGTACAATTCAGACGCTCGAAGATATGCTACGAGCGTGTGTGTTAGATTTTGGGGGTATCTGGGATGAACATCTTCCGTTAATCGAATTTGCTTATAATAACAGCTACCATTCAGCTATTCAAATGGCGCCTTTCGAGGCATTGTACGGGCGGAAATGTAGATCGCCGGTGGGCTGGTTTGAGATAGGAGAATCAGCATTAGTTGGCCCAGACATTGTTCGGCAGTCCGAGGAAAAGATAAAGCTTATCCGAGAACGTTTACTGACCGCTCAGAGCCGTCAGAAGTCATATGCAGATAGACGGCGCAGAAATCTAGAATTTTCGATAAATGACTGGGTATATCTGAAAGTGTCCCCGATGAAAGGGGTAATGAGGTTTGGCAAGAAAGGCAAGCTTAGCCCAAGATTCATTGGGCCGTATCAAATTCGGCGAAGAATAGGCCGCGTGGCATATGAGTTAAACTTGCCTCCAGAATTAGCATCTGTTCACCCAGTATTCCACGTTTCCATGTTAAGAAAGTTTGTAGGGGACCCTTCTACAGTAGTTCCAGTATCAGGATATTCAGGTCACAGAGAAGTTAGCCTATGAAGAGGTTCCCGTAGCCATTTTAGACAGACAGATTCGCAGGCTGAGAAATAAAGACGTTGCATCTGTCAAGGTATTGTAGCGTAACAGAAATCGGGAAGAAATGACGTGGGAGGCTGAAGAAGACATGAAAATCAGATATCCTCATTTATTTCAGGCCTAGTCAGACGACAGGTATGTCCATATCATTACTTATACAGTATTTTATGATATGTATGTTGTGAATGATAAAGAAAGAAGTAATACTTAGTTGTCCAGTGGATTGTAGAACATTGTGTGCAGTGCCTGCGTTGGACTTTTTCTGCGTTTCAGGTCCTTGCGATAGTCCATATTACAGGGAAAACTCTGCCAAAATTTTCCCAGAAGGTAAAGTAAGCAGTCCTCTAGATAGCAGTATACATTCGAGGACGAATGTTCCTAAGGGGGGGAGAATGTTATACCCCGTAGAATTCCCGGCACTTAGACGACCTATTCGCACGTTGGTTAAGCATATTTGAAAGCCATACGTGCTAGGGAGAGGCCCGGGAAAAAGATCGGACGAGAAACCCGTTGAACCATCGCGGGAGGAGCCGAGGCAGAGCCCCTCCGCGATGGCAGCGTGTCACGGAGGTGAGGCCTCCGCGATGGCTCCGTGACACGTTGCCCTTGTCCAGGCCCAACTATATAAAGCCCCCACTGCGGTTTGAGATCATTATATACTTCATAAATTTCCAGAAAACGTAGGTAAACAGAGGGAAGACGAAGGAAATTAAATATTTTCGTCTGATTACGCTGCCAAACGCTGCCCAAACCCAAATTAATCCTAGATACCAAGGTATTTAGCAGCAGAGAGTATTTCTACGGAGTTAGTTTCGCGAAATACGGCCGACGAATCGGCGAGTCGCCGAACTAAAGTAAGTAGAATTGCTCTAAATTAATGTCTATGTATTCCTAGCTGAGAAGTAAATATTTCTCCCTTCTGGGCCGCTGAAAAATAGTGAGTTTTCGACCGTCTTTCGATAAGCCTAAGTTTAGGCTATAAATTAAATCGAAAGTAACGTCGCTCTTTACAATAACATTGTATGAATGCAGTTGGGAGAAAATAGTTGAAGTACCAGCTGAGCCTCGTCCGACGGACGAACATTCAAAGATAAGGTATGTAAAGCTAAGTTTCCTCGGCAAGTTGAGTAACCTCGAAGCAGTATCGTAATTTACAGGCCAGTTGCATGTTTAGAAATCGATTATCGTGCTATTTTGAATATTGGTGCAATATGAGAAGTTTTGGGTTGTAACGTGTACGATACCTATCCGTACAATTTAGATTCGGGCGTGAGTGGTTAAGGTTGCCCAGTATATTCAGTATGTGATGTAATATGCCATGTTAAGATATTGTTGTATTTAGCTGAAACCTCGCAAGGTAGTACAGTATCAGTAAAGCATTCCAGATATAGAATAGTAACTGTATATGGTTTAGAAAGCATGTTAGAAATAGGAAATTATGTTACCATAGAAACTTAGTAAACAGTATAGCTTTCAACAGAAACACCTCCTCGTATAAATTTTACCCCAGTACAGTTTGACAGGAGGCTATATTTACATTTACACTTACCTATCTCAGCATGTATCAGACACTGACAGATTACTATTATTAGCTCAGTATGTGATTTATACGATACCCTGCACCTGTTAATCTTAGCTTATGAGATACACAGACAGCATGATTAGTTGAGACCATTGTATTGATTGGGGTTGGATTACCTAGCATCCCTGACCGCCCAGGGTTAATAGCTGTGTCGACTCGTCCGCCAGAGGACGAGGATACGTCGCTCTACGGAGTGATATGCCGTCCCGCAAGGGGACGAAGATGGGATGCCAGTTTCCCCATATTGTGCCTTGGTCGGCCCTTATACACCCCCGTCGAGCGGGTACGCCCGGGGTGTTGATTTAGAGTCCTTCGGACTCAGATACAATTATAGTCAGGGGCTCAGCAAGCCCAAGTGCATACCCAGGGACCGGCAGGATGCTTACAGCCACTATAGGAGATGGGATGACCAGGGTAGGGGCATAGATTTTGTGTTGATTGTACCTCCCGGCTTATGGGGGTCGGGTAAGGTTTGTGTATGCTATGTTATGTTATGTATGCTATGCTATGTTATATTAGACACGAGTGGGTTGGTAGTAGAATGATACGCCTCCAGGTATGATTCCTACTTCCTTCGGTATCAGTAAGAACAGGTACGATCTACTTCATCAGACAGTTAAGTTATTCCTCCTATTTCTGCTTCATTAGTCATATTATTACTTTCAGATGTTGTTTTCAGTTATATTATTTCAGTTGCTTTACATACTCAGTACCAGTGGTACTGACGCCCAGTGGGGCGCTGCATTACTTGCCTGCAGGTATTCCTAGACGAGCAGGCGATTCTACGTGACTCCATGTCAGTGGTTGAGTATTCAGCTCCAGTCATCCGGAGGCTGAATTTCAGAGGTGTAGTTCAGTTCCTTTTGTTGTATATAGCATGGGTAGGTCGGGGCCCTGTCCCGGTCAGTTCTATTACTATTCCTAGAGGCTTGCATTCTGTATGAAATCCCTGTGGTCAGCTGAGCCGGTCGTGTGGGGCCGTGCAGTTGTATAGTTGTCTTCACTCTTTCTTACTTTTTTAATGGTCGTGTGGGGCCATAGTTGTCAGTAGTGGTGACCTTGCCGGTCACGTAGCTTTTTTTTGTGTTGTATGATTAAGTTGCAGATAACTAGACAGCATGGTGGCCTTGTCGGCCCGTATAGGTTTCCCTGAAGTAATACGTTTCTGGCTAGCTGCTAAGACAGGTACAGAAGGCTATAGGCCAATGGGCCGGGGGCTGTATTTACAGCCGTTATATAGCCCTTTGTTTCCAGAAATGTGAGTTAGAGCCAGCCAGGCGCCAGATGCGCCCAGGCTTAGCAGTCTAGCAGGTTAGGTCTTAGTAGGGCACCAGGTGCCAGTCATGCCCCCTCCCAAGGTGGGGTGTGACAAGATTCCAGTTTGGCATTAGGTGCAGTCATGCCTCTCAAGATGGGGCGTGACACATGAAATCCATGCATACTTGTAAAACATGTATATACTTATATTCATAAATCCATAATGAATGCTTAAAGAGAATTCTTAACATAAATCATAAATCATAAATCATAATTTAAACTTGATAAGATCAAAATTATAATAGAATCATAACTTGATTTTTCATGAAGCATGCATAATTGGGCATAATTCAATTAAATTTGAAACTATAGAGTTATAATAAAAAATAGTTATAAAATCTATCCATAGATCATAAAGCATGATTTGCTACATGAAGGGAATTGACATATAGATAGATCATAGAGGATTTCACAAGAATTGGGATAAACCCCATAAGATCTTGAACTTAAATCTAGAATTGAGATACATGGAATGGAGAGAAATTATGAGAATGAGAGTGAAAGGAACTCTTATTTCATAGCCTCACATACCTGGGTAAGTTGATCTTATACTCTTCCTTGAATGCCCAAAGGAAATTGAAGGAGAATTGACGGATTTTAGCCTTGATCATCTCTAGAAAACTTCTAGTCTTGCATGCATGGAGAGGAGTGATTTAGAATGAGCTAAACCCTCTTAAAATATTCCTAACTGAGCTTAAAACGACGTAGTTTAGGCCTTAATAACTTAGGAATTATGGAAAAACCTTTACTAAATTTGCAGAATAATACTCACTGCCAGTCCCAACGAGGAACTGGACGATTCGTCGCCAACATCACGACTCGTGGTCTGCATTCGTGGCCAACACGGGAAACTTATCTTCTGTGGGTCACCATGAGGGACACCACGACTCGTGGTGTACCCAAAGATTTGTGGTGACCAAGTTGTGACCTGCATTGCCCAAATTTTCCACTTCAAACCAACTGCTAACCACGAGTGACATAATGACTCATGGTCCTAACCATGACTCGTGGCCTCACGCGTGGTCAACCCCAAATCCAAAAATCCAATCAAGTCCATCCTTCACTCCATGAGTCACCTAATGACTCGTGGTGCACCTCACGGGTCACCGGACGACTCGTCCTGTGACTTGGTGCAGAAAATTTTATTTTCTCCATTTCAACCCTCGGGTCTGACCTTAGGACTTTCCGGATATTACAATATCTCCCTCTTGGGAACATTCGTCCTTGAATGTTAGTAAACATATTGAAAGAGCTGAGAAATGCAATCATCATACCAAATACTTAACATTTAGTGCTAAAAACTAACGGATTGACTGACTCCGAATTGAATTACATGACTAAACGGAATTCATGAATCATACATACATACATTTACATGAAAGGAACTGGGGCACATGAATTGATCATGAAACTGAATAGAGCACTAGGGAGTTAACTAATACCTCAAGCTGAAACTGAGCTGGGAGGGAATAGATGCGAGTATCTAGCCATCATATCTGCTTCGGCTTCCCACGTAGCTCCCTCGACATGATGGTTCCTCCACAAAACCGTTACTGAGGCTATTTCTTTATTTCTTAGCTTCCGAACCTGACAATCGAGTATTTCCACTGGAACCTCCTCTCAGCTAAGACTATCCTTCACATCTACACTGTCTACTGGGACAACCAAAGCCATATCACTCAAGCACTTCTTTAAAAGTGACACATGGAACATTGAATGAATTGAAGCTAATTCTGAGGGCAACTCCAACTCATATGCTACCTTGCCAACCCGTCTCATAATCCGGTACGGATCAACATAATAAGGACTGAGTTTTGCTTTTTTCCCGAACCTCATCACTCCTTTCATGGGATATGCCTTCAGAAACACCCAATTATCAACTTCAAACTCAAGCTCCCTCCCCCTCATATCCGCATAGGACTTTTGGCGACTCTGAGCTGTTTTCAACCTATTCCTTATAAGCTGAACTTTCTCCATAGCCTCATGGACTGAATCGGGTCCTATCAACACAGCTTCATCAACTTCGAGCCAACCAGTAGGCGATCTACATATTCTCCCATAGAGAGCCTCAAAATCTGTATGCTGGAATGGTAGCTATTGTTATATACAAACTCAATGATAGGTAAAATTATCATCCTAACTGCCTTTGAAATCAATCACACACGCTCTCAACATGTCCTCCAGAGTCTGAATGTTTTCACTCGGTCTGACCATTTGTTTGCAGGTGTAATATTGTGCTAAGCTTGACTTAAGTACCGAGTCCCTTCTGAAATGATCTCCAAAATTGGGAGGTAAACTGAGTATCTCCATCTAATATGATGGAAAAGGAAACTCTATGCAACCGAACTAACTCCCGAATGTACAATTTGGCATAATCCTCCGCTGAATTGATAATTTTGACCAGTAGAAAATGAGCTGCCTTAGTCAACCTGTCTATAACCACCCAAATAGAGTCATACTATCAATGAGTATGAGATAATCCCGTAATGAAGTCCATATTGATTTCCTCCCACTTTGAAGTAGGAATGCTAATTTCCTGAAGCACACCTCCGGGTCTTTGATGCTCAACCTTCACCTGTTGACAATTCGGAAACTTAGCCACAAACTCTGCTATGTCCTTCTTCATGTCATTCCACCAATAGATTTTCCGTAGGTCATGGTACATCTTGGTGGCTCCTAGATGAATGGAATACCTAAAACCATGAGCCTCATGCAACATCCGATCTCTCAAATCATCAACACTCAGAACACACAGATGACCTTGATATCGTAGCATACCATCCCCCCCTTTGGAGAAGACCTCAACTTTCTGATTCTGAATGGCTTCCTTTAACTTTACCAAAATAAGATCCTCGTCTTGTCTAGCTTTGACCTCAGTCACCAAGGAAGATTTCGATCCATTCTGAACAATGACACCACCATCCGTCGAGTAACCAGATGAACTCTTAGTCGTGCAAGCTGATGCACATCCTTCACTAACTCTTTCCTTTCCTCATCCACATAGGACACACGCTCCATAGAAAGCTTGTTAAGAGCATTTGCCACTACATTTGCCTTGCCCGGATGATAAAGGGTGCTCATATCATAATATTTAAGAAGCTCCAACCACCTTCTGACGTAGATTCAGATCCTTTTGGGTAAACACGTCCACATGGACCCCGTACAGATAGGATCTCCAATTCTTCAAGGCAAATACTATCGCCGCCAACTCGATGTCGTGAGTCAGATAATTCTTTTCATGGACTTTCAGCTACTTGGAAGGATAGGTTATAACTTTACCGTGTTGCATTAATACATAACCAAGGCCAATTCTTGAGGAATCAAAATATACCACAAATCCATCGGTACCCTCAGGTAGAATCAACGCTGGTGCTGGTGAGTCGAGTCTTCAACTCTTAGAAGCTCTTCTCACACGCCTCTGACCATTGAAACTTCACTTTTTTCTGGGTCAACTTAGTCAATGGTACTGCAATGGACGAAAACCCTTCAAAAAACCTCCTTTAGTAACCAACTAAACCCATAAACTCCTGATATTCGAAGGACTCACTGGTCTAGGCCAATTCTTTACAGCTTCTATTTTCTGAGAGTCCACCTGTGCACTCTCACTTAACACCACATGACCCAAAAATGCTACAGAGTCTAGTGAAAACTCGCACTTTCTGAACTTAGCATATAACTGACGATCCTTCAGAGTCTATAGCACCATCCTCAAATTAGTGGCATGCTCCTCCTTGCTCCGAGAATATATGAGAATGTCATCTATGAACATGATCATAAACATATCCAAATATGGCTTGAACACCCTATTCATCAAATCCATAAAACCTGCAGGAGCATTCGTTAGTTCAAATGACATAACTACAAACTCCTAGTGACCATACCGAGTCCCAAAGGCTGTCTTCGGAACATCACTCTATCGAACTCTGAGCTGATGGTATTCGAATTTGAGGTCTATCTTTGCAAAGAACTTAGCACCCTGAAGCTGGTCAAACAAGTCATCAATCTTGGGGAGGGGATACCTGTTCTTGATGGTGACTTTGTTCAATTGTCGATAGTCAATGCACATCCGGAGGGAACCATCCTTCTTTCGGACAAAGAGGGCTGGTGCACCCCACGAGAATTTTCTAAGTCTGATGAAACTCTTGTCTAAGAGATCTTTCAATTGCTCCTTCAATTCCTTTAGCTCAGTTGGAGCCATTATGTAAGGAGGAATAGGTATAGCCTGCATATCGGGAAGACGGTCAATATCAAAATTGATCTCCTGCTCGGGAGGAATTCTCGGTAAATCATATGGGAACACTTTTGGATATTCATACACTACAGGAACTGATTGGATAGTCGGGGTTTCAGATGTAACATTCTTAACCCTAACTAGATGGTACACACAACCCTTAGAAATCATCTTTCTTGCCTTAAGGTAGGAAATGAAGCAACCTACAGGCACAGTTGAACTACCCTTCCACTCTAAGACTGGCTCGCCCGAAAATCAAAACTCTACCGCCCGGGTTCTACAATTTACTGAGGCATAACATGCATGTAACCAATCCATGCCAAAGATAACATCAAAGTCTGTCATGGCTAGCTCTACTAAATCTGATGAGGTGACTTTCTGAAGAACTATGACAGGGCACTTTCTATACACCCGTCGAGCTACAACTGAATCACCGACTGGGGTAGACACTGAGAAGGATTCTGATAAGATTTTGGGACTGACTCTAAAACTACTAGTAACATAGGGCGTCACAAAATATAAAGTAGCTCCTGGATCTAACAATTCGTATACATCAAAGTGGAATACTCATAACATATCGTTGACCACATCTGGTGAAGTCTCCTACTTCTGTCAGGATGCAAGGGCATAAAACCTGTTCTGTCACTAGCCATCACCTGCACTGGTGGACGCACCCTGCTGAGTTGGGGCTACTACTGAACTGGTAGCCTGAGCACGACCTTTACTATCACCTTGTCTAGACAAGGGATACTCCCGGTGCATGTGGCCGAATCTACCACACAAAAAGATATCTAATCCCATCAAGCACTCTCCTATATGATTCTTGGCACACTTTCCATAGGCCAGAAAGGTACGCTCTGTCTGCATGCTTCTCTGGCCCCTCAAACCTGAGGCTTTGCTCCTTTGATCACCTCGTGGTCTGGATAGTGAACTGGACGATGATGGTGCTGGAGCTAATGATCTCTGATGAGACTACTGGCGATGTCTATCCCTTTATAGCTACTGAGAGAATCGATAACTGGCTGTACTGACCCTCTTAGCCTCTCTCTTTTTTAGATGCATCGCCTCCATCTGTTGGGCATATAAAACCAATCGAGGAAAATCAATGTACTAATGAAACATAGAGGTCCTACAATCCTTGACTAGGTATCGCCTACTCCATGTACAAACCTTCTCACTCCATCTCTCTGATCACCACTAGCTCTGGTGCATATTCGGGCAAACGAGTGAACTACAAAGTATACTCTTGGATTGTCATGTTACCCTGCTTTAGGTTCAAAAACTCAGCTGCTTTAATCTCCCTCATCTCACGAGGGAAGAACCGATCCAGAAGTGCAGTATGAAACTCATCCCAACCAAGGGGCCTTCTCCAACTATCTTTTATCCTTCTATTGACTAAACCAGATGTGCGCAACCCCTTTTAACTAATACGAGGCTAAATCCATGCACTCTTCCCTATTCACGCCTATGATCTGGGTTATCTTCAGAACTTCATCGTAAACTCATGTAGATCCTTGTCCACCTTTGATCCAAGGAACTCCGGGGGTTCATCCTCAGAAAATCTCTGACTATCACCGCCACCGCATTCCCATTCTTAAGAACATGCGCTACCGCCTGTTGGTTGACCTGGATGGTTAAAGCCTAAGATAGTATTTGTATGGCTGCCCTGAACTCTGCATGGGCAACCTGCTCGAGTACATGCTCCTCGGGAGCTGGTGGTGCCTGTCGGTGCCCATCTCCGTTGCCATTTTCATGGCCATTTTTGTTTCCATTTCTTTTCCATTAACTCAGCAAGGAGGCATGATTCTACAAACGAGTATAGCACGAGTTAGAAGGATAGAGAGATATTTCATCGCACGATATAGATCATGAAAGAAGGGAACATTTCCTAAAATATTTCATAGCCTCTTCGTCATAAGTGTGGCGCGCTTCACACCCATGAAAAAAACTCTACTTAACGCAGCTTTCAGACACTCTAGGACACTTCAAAACCTAATGCTCTGATACCAAGTTTGTCAGGACCTGAACTAGACCCGGATAGAGACACGGGACAAGGAACCCCGAGAGGCTCCAAGTCGATTCATGGCATGAACATAACAACTACGCGCATACCATAAGAAGATACTTATATAATAATAAATCATACTTAAGCAGAAGTCTACATACATATCAAGCTAATACCGAATCAACAATGACAAGCTGATTTCTATATAATGTCTAAATAGCCTCTAACATAACTGATGAGCTGATGGGACAGCATCCCCAACTAGCTCGACAAATATATGTAACTGAAAGAACATAACTACTGATAACTGAATGTCCTCGAAGGATGAGGACTCACCAACACTGGCCTTAATCACCCTTAGGAACCTTCTAGTCTTGCATGCATGGAGAGGGGTGATTTAGAATGAGCTAAACCCTCTTAAACCAATCTTAACTAAGCTTAAAACGACGTAGTTTAGGCCTTAGGAATTACAAAAAAACCCTTACTAAGTTCGCAGGAAATCACTCACTATCAGTCCCAACGAGGGACTGGACGATTCGCCGCCAACATCATGAATTGTGGTCTGCATTCGTGGCCAACAGTGGAAACTTATCTTCTGAGGGTCACCACGAGAGACACCACGAATTATGTGTATCCAACGAATCATGATGACCAAGTCGTGACCTGCACTGCCTTCCACTTCAAGCCAACCTCTGACCACGAGTGACATAACGACTCGTGGTCCTGACTACGACTCGTGGCCTCACCCGTGGTCAACCCCAAATCCAAAAATCCGACCAAGTCCATCCTTCACTCCACGAGTCACCTAATGAATCGTGGTGCATCTCATGGGTCACTAGACGACTCGTCCTGTGACCTGGTGCAGAAAATTTTGTTTTCTCTATTTCAACCTTCGGGTCTGATCTTACGGCTTCGGGGTATTACAGTAGGGAGTAGAGTATTGTTTAGAAAATCCGTCCATACTAGTAGTTGTAGTATTACCCTATAATATCTTGTCTATAAAGTTCTGATATTATTTATTGTTTCTTGGACCTTACGTATTGTATTACTTTTCTTCAAATGATGTTTTGATATGCTTTGCTCCATTAGTTATTTTCTCTTCTAGATTGCTTTGATTTGTGTATTCTTGAGCTAAGGGTCAATCGAAAACAACATCTTTGCCTCTGAGGTGGAGATAAGGTATGCTTACACTCTACCCTCTCTATACCACATATTGTGAGATTATACTGTGTATGTTGTTGTTGTATGATTTTGAGAAAATAAAAATAACCGGATGAAAAAAGGAGAAAAAAGATTTAAAAATAGTAAATAAAAATGATAAAAGAAAAGGAAAAAAAAGAAGAAAAGGAGTACAGAAATGAAAAAAATAAACAAGGAGAAAAAAATAATAAAGGAACCAAAATTGAGCATGAAATTAGATTATGGTGAAAAAAATAAAGGATAATGATTTGAAAAAAAATAAATGAATTTTTTATAAAATATATATTTTATTAATTTTAATTTTAATAAAAAAGGTACTATTTTTAGTAATTTTTTTTAAAAAAGTTACTTCTTGATCTAGTGTAATTATTTATTTCTTTTATACTTTTATTAGTCTAAAGATAATTAGCTACTGCATATTTATATTTTAAAAAAGAAAATAAACCAAAAGAATAAAAAGAAAAGGCAAAAGAAATAATATCAAAAACTAAAATTAACTTAAAAAGGAATAAAGAAATTAAATAAAGAAAAACCAACAAAAATCATGATAGTGATAGCTAAAAGGTTGTTTGGTAGGTTGCATTAATTAGAATAGTCATTGGATTAAAATTTAGTTTAGCCAATTCATTAGTTGGTTACTCAACTCAACCTAATACATGAATTACTTATACACCATAGAGTGTATTATTTTATACCAAGAAAATAAAGGGATAACTAATCCTGGGATAATCAATCCCTGGATAAGACTTTGAAATGACTACACTACCCCTCAATTCCTTTTCCTAAATTTTTATATATATAAATTCAAGGGTATAATTATAAAGAAGATATTTTAGAATTTTAAACCAAACACAATACATGGTATATCTACTTTTTAACACAATGAATCAAACACTTTATAAAAATAATTCCAACATTAAAATCTTTGTATTAGCAATCCCTACATTACTAATTCATGTATTATTAATCTCTGCATTACTTGTCTTCGTACCAACGACCTCTTAAGAGACAAAAGAAAAAAGTTACTGTACTAATATCAGCATGATATCAGCCTAAAAAATTAAAGTATTTTATATAATTATTTTCGAATATTAAAATAAAAAATATTTTTATATAAATATTTATGTTATTTTTTAAAAATTTAGTTGAGACAGAAGGAGCAGTATATTAAATGACAAAGCTACCTATCATAGTCTCTGACGATGGACAACTATTTATCATGTGTTGAAACTCAAATGAGTATTTTTTTTCTATTACACTTTAAATATTAGCTAAGAGTGATTGACAATTATATACAATTTTTTTAGTAACTATTGGTATATTTATAGCCAAATATTAAATTTAGCAAATAAGAGCCTAGAAAATTGAATTTTACAAAAAAAAAAAAAAATTACCGTGTATTTTTTTAGTTATTTGATAAAATATTTATTCCTAATTATATATATCCATAAATAATGTAATTTTGTATATCAGAGCGCAACAGGAATGTGAAAAATGAAATAGATGCACATTATATGTATAACAAATAATGTATATCAAATTGTGTGCTGTAATGTATAATATATAATGTATAGTATAAATGTATATCTAACACTTCTCAATGTATCACAAGAGAGTTGGCAATATAGTGAAATGAACAATATAATGTGTCACACTTTTTAGTGCAAAGCTTCATCATACCAGAAAAAAATACAAATTGGATAACCTACCAAACCACCAATTATAAAAATGATAAGTATGAACTTGTGTACTTCAAGTAACTTACTTTCTTTCTTCCTTTTTTTTCCTGGCTTTTTCTTTTGGATACCACCAAAAAAAAAAGAGAACACTTAAGAAGAAAGGGGGAGAAAGGAAATTAGGTACAGAGAAGGGAAACAAAATGTTTTAACCAAAACTGCTATTGCATGTGGGGAATTAATTATAATCTACAGACATGAAATATTCAAAAGCTGAATCTTTTGCTACCTTATTAAGCATCATTTTTACAATCCCCTTGTTTACATATTTTCTCACCATTGTATCCACACAAAATTGAAACCCCATTGCAACACAACAAAATGGTAAATACTTCGAAAAATCAGAATAGACCGAAATTGAGAGAAAATTATTGATATAATATATCGGGTGATTGACAATATCACACTTGGAAGGATTGATTATCGGTAAAAAAGGGATGGAGAATATAGAGAAGAAAAATACGATTGCTAAGAAAACAAATAGGATAAAAGATGATACTTTTTTTATAGGAAGAGATTAATAATATATGTATCTCATTAATTGATTATAAAATATTAAAAATTAAGTAAAAAATTTGTATTTGAGCTATTGAATGCCAAAAGTTAAAACATGGGCTATTTTGTGTCAATATTATGTCCTAATTGTATTTTTCACGTCAATGTATGTCCCAATCATTTGTCATGTGTTGAAATTCAAATGAGTATTTCTTCTATTACACTTTATATATTAGATAAAGTATGATTGCCAAGTGCGGGGCCCGGCATGGTGGCTAGTTGTAACAATAAATGAGAAATTTTTGTATATAATGATAGTTTCGCTTTTAATTCTGAAATACAGTTAAATTTTGTTATAGTAATAATATTTATTTTAAAAAAATATAATTTTTTTAGGGAGCACGATCTTCATTTCATTCTAGAAAATTAAACAATACAAATCAGCATGCTCTGTGTTGGGGAACAATACAAAATATTATAACTGATACAAATATGTTTTTAGTAAAATAAGAATACTAAAAATTAAATAAATATTACTACGATTATAATATACAATAATATTATAAGTAATATATTATAAATATAAATATATATATATATATACACACACACACACACTTGATTCGTACTGGGCAATGTCCTAAGAAACTATTTCAGCAAAGTGAAATGTTTTCCCAGATTTAAACAAGTCTTCTCTAATTAGATTAGAGAATATAGAAATTAGCAAAATATAATTATACCAGCAAGTTTTAAAAGAGAGAATTAGGCAACAAAAATAATTAAATAAAGAGAAGATGGTACTATAACGAGAGAGAGAGAGAGAGTAAAACAAGCAATTATTTTTTGCTTTCTACTTTGCATATGGAAAGAAGAGATATATATAAGGGTAATAGTGGATCAAATATGTTACACCTCGTATATTCTTGACATGTAGGTGGCCTAACGCATGTTGGTTAAGAGTTTTAGAATGTCATATGTGCGAGAAAAGGGTCCGGGGAGAACCGGACAAGCGCCAAGTCAGCGCGTCGCAAGGCAAATGCGACTTAAAGGTCCCAAGTATAAAAGGGCCTCCCACTTCGGTTTTAATCATTTACTTCCATTTAATTTCCAGAAACGAATAGAGAACAGAGGGCACGAGAGGATTCAACAAAATTTCATTTGTTTACGCTATTAAAGGCAGTCCAAACTCGAATTGATCTTGGGTAGTGAAGTATTAAGCTGCCGGGAGCATTCCTACGGAGTTAGTTTCGTGAAATTCGGCCGGCGAATCGTCGCCCTACCGAGCTAAGGTAAGTGGAATTGCTCCAAATTAGTGTCAATACACTCCTAGCCCTAAAGTGAGTATTTCTCCCTTCCGGACTTCCGAGAAATAATGAGTTTTTGGCTGTTTTTCGATAAGTTAAAGTTTGGGATATATATATATATATATATATATATATTCAAAGTAGTATTTTCTTCCAGAATATTGATGAATTTAGTTCTAATTGCTATGAATGTGAATAGAGTTGGAAGAAATAGCTGAATATTAGTCGAGTTACGCCAGTTAGAAGGAAAGCCGACAACTGAGGTATGTAAAGTCAGTTTCTTCGGCAAGTTAGTAATTCTAGCTTAGTAAAATAGAGTAAATTCTAGAAGAGAATTCCAGGAGTCGAGTATTGAGCTTAGTATGAATTCAGTAAGTTTGTTTTGTGTTGTTATGCCATGTTCAGAATAAAAGTCAGTAAATCAGTGCCAAATGGCGAGATATTATTCTAGACCCAGTATAGCCCAGTATCAGATTTAGTACTTTTCAATACAAGATTCAGAACAGAGAACCAGAGTATAAATATTAGTATTATCAGGATCAGTATATTTTCGTATGAATTTTAGTACAGAACGTTAAAGTATGTTGTTATCATTCTCAGCTTTAGTTTATATGCTATTTGTGATTATTGTTGTTTGTAGAGACTTGATTGTTGTATGTGGGCACCCTTAGAGCTTCCTTGCCGCCCCAGGGTTAATAGTTGTGTCGACTCGCCCGCCCGAGGGTGAGGATACGTCACTCCAAGAAGTGGCATGCCGTCCACAGTAGGACGAAGATGGGATGCAGCATTTCCCAGAGTAGGCTGATCAGCATTACAGTATACCCTATCGAGCGCTTGCGCCTAGGGCACAGATTACAGATACAGATATCAGATACAGTTACAGGAGTCCTCCGGACTCAGATATAGTTACAGGAGTCCTCTGGACTCAGATACAGTTATAGTCAGGGGCCCAAAGAGCCCAAGCTGCATACCCAGAGGGCCGGTAAAAGTGCTCGTAGTTATTAGGCGAGTGGAGTGACTTTATTTTTGGATGGTTTGACCCGGGTAGGGGTATATAGATTGCGTATTGGTTGGCACCTTCCGGCTTATGGGGCTGGTATAGGTCCTTGTATGCTATATATATACGTATGTTATTTATTAGATTAATAAATAGCAGGACGCCACAGCAACAGGTATGACTTTCACCTGCTTTTCAGTACAGATAAGCTCATTTTAGATTTCGCCATCCCCAACAATCTTAGCTATTTTCTGCTATTCAGAACTATCAGTACTATTGCTTATCTTCAGTTATGTTCAGTTTTTGCTTTGCATACTCAGTACCAGTGGTACTAACGCCCGTTTGGGGTGCTTCATTACTTGCCTGCAGGTACTCATAGACGAGAAGCCGATCCCTCGTAATTCCAGCCAGCACACGAAGTCATCAACTCCTGTCATTCGGAGCTAGACAGCTAGAGGTTTATTACTTTTCTTTTGTTGTATAGTATGGGTAGGCAGGGGCCCTGTCCCAATCATCCTATCAGTATTCTTAGAGGCTTGTAGATTGTATATTCCCTGTGGTTAGCTGTACCGATCGTGTGAGGCAGTGTGTATGTTTTATTTTGTTTGTGATGGCCGTGTGGGGCCTTATTCAGTTGGTAGTGGTGATCTTGTTGGTCACGTAGCAGTTTAGCACTTGTTTTCTTGATTCAGAAATAACAAGACAGCATGGTGGCCTTGTCGGCCCGCATAGGTTCCCTATTGATTCAGTTGTTCTGGGTAGCTGTTGTTTCTTATAGGTGGCTATAGGCCTAGCCGGCCGGAGGCTGTATTTACAGTCGTTATATAGCCCGTCATTTTCTTAAATCCAGAGTTAGAGCCAGCCTGGCACCAGAAGTGCTTAGGCTCAGCTAGTCCAGCAGTCCAGGTCTTAGTAGGGCACCAGGTGCAAGTCATGCCTCCCAAGGCGGGGTGTGACAAACTTGGTATCAGAGCAGGTTGTATCCCAGGGAGTCTTATCTATAATTAAGGTCGAGTCGGAAAACGGCTAAGTCCTCCATGACACGCTAACAACTGCATAATATACCTATAAGATAATAGTTATGATTTCAGTTGTGATATCGAAGGTAGGAAGGTCATATGAATCAGATAGGTCCGACTGCAAGCCAGAAGAAGTATAGGCTGAGACTTGACCAGTAACCTTATTGACAATGTAAGGCAGGTACCTTGAACCCCAAAGCTCAGCTTAAGCAAGATAAGGGGAAAAAGCATTAATACCAGATTTTGAGGGAAAATTAGAATCACCTCCAGATTGATAGAACGTCGTGTATTAAGGACTGAGCCTCGGACTGACAGTTAAGAGACAGTAAGATTGTAGTTTAGAATGTTGCGGTACGTTCGCTTAAGGAGAATGTAAGAGGGTGCCGACCCAGAAACTTTAATCTAGTGTGGCCTAGAGACAAGGTTCAACAGACAGTCACGGGTCCTTAATATAATGCCAAGTAAGACCACAAAGTTCGGATGTTGACCCCACATTGTAAGAGTGGTAGAATTTCAAATAGCATATCATAGCTAAAGTACATGTATTTGTTGCTTCCAGAATGGGACAAACATCCAATGAAATGGTATGAGAGGACAGGAGATATCATTAGACTGTAGAAGCAGTATATCATGTGCAGTATGAAATTCAGTAAAGCATGTCAGAGATTACGTATTACTACCAGAATTCAGTATGTATTGTACGTAGTTGTTGATATATATATATATATATATATATATATATATATATATATATATATACTGATATTAGATATGCTGTGAGTAGCTGCCAATACGGGTTACAGTCACACAGATTCTGGTTAACTGCTAGGAAGTATATACAGATTGTACTGCAGGACCCCTCGCCAAAAAAAAAGAGAGAAGGGGCAGGTTAAGTGTGATTCACGTATGAAGCCATAGAAACTTTCTCAATTCTCAGTTTATTGAGTTAATGGACTTATATGATTGTTGCTAGATCTAGACTTCAGAAGCTCACAAGAGTTAGTAGCCTGAATCAGGTGGATGACGATACGGGCGCAGTTAGATGGTCTAACGACCAGCTGGCGCCTGTATTAGCAGGGAAGCATCCCTAAAGACCAGTAACGTTATCGCCTGTGCCTGAATCAGAAATAGAGACCGACTAAGCATATTCCAGAGGTTAGCAACACCAGAATTCTCCAGTATGTTAAGTGGTCGTACATCGTTTTTCCAGCCTTGTAGGTGAGAGTCAGCCTTAGTCGACCTAGAAGTTATCATGTAGAACACCCCCCAAGCCCGCCAGCTGTCCCAGTCAGACAAAACCGTGAGTACCCCAAGGAAGGGTCCACATCAGTAGTCAGTGACGGACTAGTACCTCAGCCAGTTCTCATGAGATATTCAGATACAGAGTCCTAGGAGAAGGTCAGTCTTTACGGAATTGCTCATAAGATCGAGAATTTCCCAGAACAACAGTATAAATCCGAGTGAATACGAACAAGGCATAAGGAATCAGTAGTACTCTGCTAGTACAGTGTTTACAAAGACAAGGAAATTGGTAGGTTCCCTATCGAGATCTAGGGACTGATCGCCTGAGAGTAAGTCCGATTAAGCCCAGCTCTACAGTTGTTCAATTAGAAGAACAAAGTAGTTAGATGTCCACAACTCCGTAGTTATGCATGAGCTACAGATGTCCGAGTAGGACATTTAGAGCATTGTTAGACTACTTTAGTATTCGGGTCATTCAGCTATTCACAGTTATTCAGCCAGATTATTAGAGATCATGGATCCTCTGATCAGATACGTGCACATGGTGTGTAGGCAGTCATACGGATTATCCCATCAGCTAGTAGCATTAGCATGCAGCCCAGAAGGTCAGATAAGCTCTAGCTATACAGAGAGATTACTTGTCAATTTCTCCGATATGATAAATCAATATGATCGTCAATTACATGCCAATTTCTCTAAAGGTGAATCTGGCGTAGTCTTTTTGGTCACATTGTGTTAGAGGTTGGTATACAGATAGATGCACAGAAAATAGAAGCAGTGAAAACATGGCCCAGACCTACCACTCCGACCAAGACACGCAGTTTTCTGGGGTTAGCCGGGTACTCCAGAAGGTGTGTGGAAGGATTTTCCACTTTTGCAGCACCTCTGACTAAACTGACGTAGGAAACAGCAAATTTCCAGTAGAATGAGGCATACGAGCAGAGTTTTCAGGTAACCGAGGATGGAGTGTTGAGATATAAAGATCGGCTTTGCGTTCCAGACGTTGCAAGACTTCGCCAGTAGATTATGGGCAAGGTACACTATGCTGGTCATTCCCTCCATGCAAGTTCGACTAAAATGTACCATGATATGAAAGAAATCTACCGGTAGCCATGAATGAAGAAGGGAATAGCAGAATTCGTAGCTTAGTGTCCTAACTGCCAGCAAGTAAAAGCTGAACACCAGAAACCAGGCGGATTGACTCAAGACATAGTTGTGCCTTTTTGGAAGTGGGAAGTAGTAAATATGGATTTTGTAGTAGGATTACCCTGTACCAGGCATAGGAATGACTCGATTTGGGTAATTGTTGACAGACTGACAAAATCGGCCCATTTTCTTCCAGTAAGGGCTACTTTCTCTACCGAAGATTATGCAGAGTTGTATATCAGAGAAATAGTCAGATTGCACTGTGTTCCAGTATCCATTATCTCCGATAGAGGGGTGCAATTTACAGCTAAATTCTGGCAATCATTTCTGAGAGGCCTGGGAACACAGATTAATCTGAGCACAGCATTCCACCCTCAAACAGATGGGCAGGCAGAACGTACTATTCAGACGCTCGAAGATATGTTACGGGCGTGTGTGTTGGACTTTGGAGGTAGCTAGGATGAACACCTACCGCTTATTGAGTTTGCGTATAACAATAGTTACCACTTAGCTATCCAGATGGCGCCCTATGAGGCTTTGTATGGGCGAAAATGCAGATCGCCAATTGGCTGGTTTGAAGTAGGAGAGTCAGCGCTGATTGGGCCGGATATTATTCATCAGTCAGAGAAAAAGGTAAAGTTTATCAGAGAACGCCTACTGACTGCTCAGAGCTGCCAGAAATCGTATGCTGATATGCCGCGCAGAAACCTGGAAATTAATGTGAATGACTGGGTATTTTTGAAAGTTTCTCCTGTGAAAGGGGTGATGAGATTCGGCAAGAAAGGTAATCTTAGCCCGAGATTTGTTGGGCCTTATCAGATTCATCGAAGAATAGGCAAAGTAGCATACGAGTTGAACTTACCTCCAGAATTAGAGTCTGTTCATCCAATTTTCCACGTCTCTATGTTGAGGAAGTATACAGGAGACCCCTCCAGAGTTGTTCCAGTTTAGGATTTCCAGGTTATAGAAGAGCTAGCTTATAAAGAGGTTCCAGTAGCTATACTAGACAGGCAGATTCGCAGGTTGAGAACTAAAAGATATTGCTTCTGTCAAAGTATTATGGCGTAATAGGAATCGAGAGGAGATGACTTGGGAAGCAGAGGAAGATATGAAAGTCATATATCCTCAACTGTTCCAGACTTAATCAGCTAAAGATACGTTAGTATTGTTGTCTTATGAATTGCCTTATATTATGTAAATAAATGAAATAGCTGGCTTATGTAATTAACACTAGTGTTGTGTGGAGTACCTGTATTGGACTTTTCTGTGTTTCAAGATTTTTGAGATAGTCCATATTACAGGGGAGACTCCGCCAAAATTTTTCTAAACTAAGTCAAATAAGTTGAAATATTTTCAAGTAGAAGTTTACATTCGAGGACGAATGTTCTTAAGGAGGGGAGGATGTTACACCCCGTAAATTCTTGAAATGTAGATGGCCTATTCGCATGTTGGTTAAGAGTTTTAGAATGTCATACGTGCGAGAAAAGGGCCCAGGGAGAACAGGACAAGCGCCAAGTCAACGCGTCGCAAGGCAAATGCGACTTAAAGGTCCCAAGTATAAAAGGGCCTTCCACTTCGGTTTTAATCATTTACTTCCATTTAATTACTAGAAACGAATAGAGAACAAAGGGCATGAGAGAATTCAAAAAAAATTCATCTGTTTACGCTATTAAACGCGGTCCAAACTCGAATTAATCTTGGGTAGTAAAGTATTAAGCTGCTGGGAGCATTCCTGCGGAGTTAGTTTCGTGAAATTCGGCCGGCGAATCGTCGCCCTACCGAGCTAAGGTAAGTGGAATTGATCCAAATTAGTGTCAATACACTCCTAGCCCTAAAGTGAGTATTTCTCCCTTCTGGACTTTTGAGAAATAGCGAGTTTTCGGCTGTTTTTCGATAAGTTAAAGTTTGGGCTATATATATATATATTCAAAGTCGTATTTTCTTCCAGAATATTGATGAATTCAGTTCTAATTGCTATGAATGTGAATACAGTTGGAAGAAATAGCTGAATATTAGTCGAGTTACGCCAGTTAGCCGGAAAGCCAACAACTGAGGTATGTAAAGCCAGTTTCTTCGGCAAGTTAGTAATTCTAGCTTAGTAAAATAGAGTAAATTCCAAAAGAGAATTCCAAGAGTCGAGTATTGAGCTTAGTATGAATTCAGTAAGTCTGTTTTGTGTTGTTATGCCATGTTCAGAATAGAAGTCAGTAAATCAGTGCTAGATGGCGAGATATTATTCTAGACCCAGAATAGCCCAATATCAGATTTAGTACTTTTCAATACAAGATTCAAAACAGAGAACCAGAGTATAAATATTAGTATTATCAGGATCAGTATGTTTTCGTACGAATTTCAGTATAGAACGTTAAAGTATGTTGTTATCATTCTCAGCTTCAAGTTTATATGCTATTTGTGATTATTGTTGTTTGTAGAGACTTGATTGTTGTATGTGGGCATCCTTAGAGCTTCCTTGTCGCCCCAGGGTTAATAGCAGTGTCGACTCGCCCATCAGAGGGTGAGGATACGTCACTCTAAGGAGTGGCATGCCGTCCGCAGTAGGACGAAGATGGGATTTAGCATTCCCCACAGCAGACTGATCAGCATTACAGTATACCCTGTCGAGCGCTTACACCCAGGGCACAGATTACATATACAGATATCAGATACAGTTACAGGAGTCCTCCGGACTCAGATATAGTTACAGGAGTCCTCCGAACTCAGATACAGTTATAGTCAGGGGTCCAGAGAGCCCAAGCTGCATACCCAGGGGGCCGGTAAAAGTGCTCGTAGTTATTAGGCGAGTGAAGTGACTTTATTTTTGGATGGTTTGACCCGGGTAGGGGTATATAGATTGCGTGTTGGTTGGCACCTTCCGGCTTATGGGGGCTGGTATAGGTCCTTGTATGATATATATATATATATATATATATATATATATATATATATACGTATGTTATTTATTAGATTAATAAATAGAAGGACGCCACAGCAACAGGTATGACTTTCACCTGCTTTTCAGTACAGATAAGCTCATTTCAGATTTCGCCATCCCTGACAGTCTTAGCTATTTTCTGCTATTCAGAACTATCAGTACTATTGCTTATCTTCAGTTATGTTCAGTTTTTTATTTGCATACTCGGTACCAGTGGTACTGATGCCCGTTTGGGGCGCTGCATTACTTGCCTGCAAGTACTCATGGACGAGGAGCCGATCTCTTGTAATTTCAGCCAGCACACAGAGTCATCAGCTCCTGTCATTCGGAGCTAGATAGCTAGAGGTTTATTACTTTTCTTTTGTTGTACAGTATGGGTAGGCCGGGGCCCTGTCCCAACCATCCTATCAGTATTCTTAGAGGCTTGTAGATTGTATATTCCCTGTGGTTAGCTGTACCGGTCGTGTGAGGCAGTGTGTATGGTTTAGTTTGTTTGTGATGGCCGTGTGGGGCCTTATTCAGTTGGTAGTGGTGATCTTGTTGGTCACATAGCATTTAGCACTTATTTTCTTGATTCAGAAACAACAAGACAGCATGGTGGCCTTGTCGGCCCGCATAGGTTCCCTATTGATTCAGTTGTTCTGGGTAGCTGTTGTTTCTTCCAGGTGGCTATAGGCCTAGTCGGCCGAAGGCTGTATTTACAGCCGTTATATAGCCCGTCATTTTCTTGAATCCAGAGTTAGAGCCAACCTGGCACCAGAAGTGCTTAGGCTCAGCTAGTCCAGCAGTCCAGGTCTTAGTAGGGCACCAAGTGCCAGTCATGCCTCCCATGGTGGGACGTGACAAAATAGATGATAAGTGTCATGCTAGGTGGCAAGTGATTCACATGCAAGCTGCCACCACCTTGCCTATTTTCCAATAAAAAAAAACTTTTAAAATATTAAAAATAAAAAATCTGTCAACAATCCCCCACTAATTCAAATGTTTTTTTTTTAAGAAAAGGAGTAATGAAAAAAGCTTGCTGGATTTGCATGGTCAAAATGCAGTAGGTTTGGTGTCTTTATGACTATGAACCAAACTTAGACCGATAAAATTTAACTTACAAAATTACTGGTGAAATATAAAATTTCTATGAATCAATAATTCTTATTGTAAATTAGAGACTCTATCAATCACATTTTGACCTCCGTATTTTTGCTGTTCAACGCGATTTTGCGCCAATAGGCCATGCGCGTGCATGGTTATTCATGAGAGCTCTAGAGATTAAGCCAAAATCTCATAGGAGCGGTCTCACTCCACTTCTCATATAGGTGAATTTATCAAGTGTATACTGATTTTGATACACCATCCTTAAGGACTATAAATTCATTTAGAGTTAATAACTCGGCCTCCCATTAGTAGCAGTTTAATCACTCTCACTCTCTTTTAGTGCGCAGAGTCAATATCGACTTGTTATTATACATATGAATCTACTTTATGGGATCTCCAACCATATAGGTTAGATTACCATCTCTATTGAAAATCATATTGGCCTAACCCCATCTCTATTGAAAATCATATTAGCATAACTCCATCTCTTTTGAGGTTTCGAAGAATTAATTTTCTTCCCACAAGTTTAGTCAGAGGATCGGCCAAATTCATTTCCGACTTCACATAATTAATGGAAATTATTCTATCTCCCAACAGTTGTTTTATGACATCATGTCTCAATTCATGTATCTACTCTTACATTGTAAGATTTCTTCTTTGCAATGACAATTGCTTCTTAACAATCATAATGCATAGACACAGGAGGAAACTCATCCTTTATTAAAGGGATATTCACGAAGAAAGTTCTTAACCACTCAGCCTTAGAACCAGCTAGCTCCAGAGCTACAAACTCTGACTGCATAGTCGATCTGGTAATGATCATCTGTTAACTGATTTCCACGATATTGCTCCACCACCTAGGGTGAACACATAGCCACTCCTTATGATGCTAACTCTCAATTGAAAAAAAATAATAGTAACCCAGTTGCTTAATCTAAATATGCATAGATTATTGAGAGTCTGATGCATTTAATGAATTTTACAAGGCCTGATATAGTCTATGTTGTGTGTACACTAAATAGGTATACTCATAATCCCAATAAAGAGCATTGATCTGCATTAAATTGACTAATGAAATATTTGAGAGGAACCATGAACTATGGTATCCTGTATAGTGGATTTCCTTCTACTTTAGAAGGGTATTGTGATGCAACTTGGATCTCTGATTCAGATGAGACAAAATCCACTAGTGGCTATGTGTTCACCTTAGGTGGTGGAGCAATATCGTGAAAATCAGCTAAGCAGACGATTATTGCCAGATAGACTATGGAATCAGAGTTTGTGGCTTTGGAGCTCGCTGGTTGTGAGGCTGAGTGGCTAAGAAATTTCTTAGCGAATATCCCTTTAATAAAGGATGAGTTGCCTCTAGTGTCTATGCATTGTGATTGTCAAGCAACAATTGCCATTTCAAAGAATAAATCTTACAATATAAGAGTAGACACATGAAATTGAGATATGATATCATAAAACAGTTGTTGGAAGATAGAATAATTTTCATTGATTATGTGAAGTTAGAAATGAATTTGGCCGATCCTTTGACTAAACTTGTGGGAAGAAAATTAATTCTTCAAACCTCAAAAGTGATGGGGTTAGGCCAATATGATTGTCAATAGAGATGGTAACCCAACCTATGTGATTGGAGATCCCATAAAGTAGATTCATATGTGTAATAACAAGTCGATATTGACTATGAGCACTAAAAGAGTGTGCTTGAACTCCTACTAATGGGAGGATGAGTTATTAACTCTTAATTAATTTATAGTCCTTAAGGATGGTGTATTAAAAGCAGTATACACTTGATAAATTCACTTATATGAGAAGTGGAGTGAGGTCCCTCCTATGAGATTTTGGCCTTCTAGAGCTCTCATGAATAACCAGGCACGCGCATGGCCTATTGGCGCAAAATCGCGTTGAATAGAAAAATACGGAGGTCAAAATGTGATTGATAAAGTCTCTGATTTATAATAAGAATTATTGGTTCATAGAAATTTTATATTGCACCAGTAAATTTATAATTTAAATTTTATCGGTTTAAGTTTAGTTCATAGTCCTAAAGACACCAAACCTACTGCATTTTGACTATGCAAATCCAGCAAGCTTTTTTCATTACTCCTATTTCTAAAAAAAACTTTTGAAATAAAAGGGGGATTGTTGGTAGTTTTTTTATTTTTAATATTTCAAAATGTTTTTTTTTAAATTGAAAAACGGACAAGGTGACAAGTGCAATTTGTTGGCAGCTTGCATGTGAATCACTTGCCACTTAGCGTGACACTTGTCATCTATTTGATCCACTATACCCTTATAAATATCTCTTCTTTCCATCTGCAAAGGAGGAAGCAAAAAAATAATTGTTTGTTTTACTTTCTCTGTCACGTTATCTTGCTCTCTTTTTTGATTTGCCATTTTCTCTTTATTTAATTATTTTTCTGTCTAATTCTCTCTTTTAAAATTTGCTGGTATAATTATATTTTGTTGATTTCTGTTTTCTTTAATTTATTAGAGAAGATTTGTTTAATTTTAAGAAAATATTTCACACTGTTGAAATATTTTCTTAGATTATTGGGGAACAATATAAAATATTATAACTGATACAAATAAATTTGTCTCATCTGAATCAGAGATCCAGGTTGCATCACGATATCCTTTTAAAGTAGAAGGAAATTCACTATACAGGATATCATAATTCATGTTTCCTCTCAAATATTTCATTAGTCTATTTAATGTAGACCAATGCTCTTTATTTACATACTCAGTCTACACACAGCATAGGCTATATCAGGCCTTGTAAAATTCATTAAATGCATCAGACACTCAATAATCTGTGCATATTTAGACTGAGAAACTGAGTTACTATTACCTTTTTTTCAATTGAGAGTTAGCATCATAAGGAGTGGCTACAGGTTTCACCTTAAAACATTCAAACTTCTTAAGAAGTCTTTCAACATAATGTTCTTGTGACAACATTATACCATCTTCACTCCTTGTACTTTAACTTCCAATATCATATTTACTTCATTCAGATTTTTCATATCAAAATTAGTAGACAAAAATAATTTAGTACTTTTCACAATATTTAAACTTGTACCAAATATAAGCATGTCATCAACATATAATCATATTATCACATAATTATTGTCCACAATTTTAGTATAAACACATTTATCCACTTCAACAGAAGAAAAATTATCTTTCAATAAGACTTGATTAAATTTCTCAGATTGCATTCTCTGGTCCAATTGCTGTTTTTCTTTCTGTATTTCAGATTTATCCACTAGGTCAGTCTGCTTGGTTCTTTGCACCTAGTTTTGGTGTAGCAGCTATATTTCGATTCAGCCCCGCCCAAGAGAGAGACCCAAGTCCTAGTAGCCCTGCCAAATGGTGATTCTGGTAGTGAAAGAAAGCCCATACCTAACCGATCTTAGCTCGGACATGCCAACAGCCAATACTTACTCTTTTCCCTGGGACAGCTGGCAAGGCTTGGCCGAGAAGGTTAGCGAGGTTCCTGCTATGGTGAAGTGAAAAATCTTTCACTATAGTGGGAAGAAGACAGGTGGGAGATGGGTTAAGTGAAGAGAAAATGGTACTCATACCAGAGTAGTGATCAATAGCACCGCTATCAATGATACACTGTCCACTACTCGAGGCTAGAAGGGCGGAATCTTTTATCCCACTGTTTAGGAACTTGTTTAAGGCCATAAGGAGATTTAATTAATTTACAAACTTTATTTTCTTGTCCAGGAAGAATGCATCCCTCAGGTTGAACCATATAAATTTCTTCTTTTAAATCACCATTTAAGAAAGTTGTTTTTATATTCATCTGATGGATAAAATTTTATGAATTGATGCTAAGACAATTAAAATTCGAATGGAGGAAATCCTAGTTACTGGTGCAAATTTATCAAAATAATCAATATTTTATTTTTGAGAAAATTCTTTAGCTACTAATCTAGCTTTATATTTATTTATAGATCCATCAAGATTAAGTTTCCTTTTGAAAATCCATTACCAATAGGTTTTGCACCAGGTGGTAAATCAGTTAAAATCCATGCATTATTTTTCATGATAGAAAATCAGTTAAAATTCATGTATTATTTTTCATGATAGAATCAATTTCAATTTTTATTGACTCTTTCCAAAATTTAGCATCAGAAGAAATATAGCTTCAAAATAATTTGACGGTTCATTATCAACAAGAAAAGTTTGAAAATTATTTCCATAAGAAAAATATTCTTTTCTAGGCCTTTTACTCCTCCTCACTTCCTCAATATTAGAGGTAATCTCATCATTTCTTTCAATAGATTCATGAGAAATTTTATCACATAGTGACAAATATGTTCAAAGAATTCTGCATTCTTAGTCTCAATAATAGTATTACAATCAAGCACATCACTCCTTAAAACAAGAAATCTATATGCAGCACTATGTTAAGCATAACCAATAAGCATGCAATCAGCATTTTTAGAATCAAAGTTCTCTTTTTAGGTTCAGGCAAAAGCACTTTTGCAAGGCACCCCCATACTTTTACATATTTTAAATTAGGCTTATAACCTTTCTACAATTCATAAGGAGTTTTGCCAATTCTTTTATGAGAAATTTTATTTTGCAAGTGACATGCATATAAGATTGCTTTACCCCACAAATTATCAGGCGCATTAGAGCTTACTAACAAGGAGTTCATCATTTCCTTCAATGTTCTATTTTTTTCTTTCAGCTACACCATTAGCTTCAGGTGAATATGACGGAGTTACTTCATGAATAATTCCTTCTTTTTCACAAAAATTATTTGAAGATAAATATTCTCCACCTCTATCAGATCTAATTTTCTTGATTTTTCTACTAAGTTGATTCTCAACCTCAGATTTATAAGAAATAAAAGCATCATCTTCATTTCTAAGTAAATACAACTTAGTAAATTTACAAAAATCATCAATAAAAGTCACATAATATCTTTATCTTTTACCACCCTAGTCATGGTTTGTTTTAGAACACCTAAATCAGAGTGAATTAAAGATAATATTCAGTTTCTCCATTAACTGAAAAACATGATTTTTTTTAGTAATTTTAATTTTAACACATATTTCACATTTATCAAAATTATTTGAGTCTAAACCAGATATCAAACCAAGAGACTGCATCTTCTTTATATAAGAAACATTAACATGTCCTAATCTAGCATGCTATAAAGAAATATACTCAACCAGATAAGCAGAAGTAGATGCATCTTTATTAAAAATATTAAGCACAAATAGGCCATGGTTACAAGATTCTTTGCCTACCAAAAATATTATTTTTGATCAATAAGACCTCATCATCTTCAAAAGATACCTCTATCCCAACTTTTCCTAATAATCTCACAGAAATCAAATTGGTTCGAATATTAGGAACATGCAATACATCACTCAATGCTAGAGTTTTACCAGATGTGAATTTGAGAAGAATTTTTCCTTTTCCAAGGACTTGAGTTGTCCTTGAGTCACTGAGATAAACAATTTCTTCTCCTTTCTTTACTTGAGTATATGACACAAAATCATTTTTGTGTACATAGTAGCATCAGAGTCTATCACCCAGTTCGTCACATTGGCCTCAATATTTACTTTTGAAATGACGCAATAATTATATCATCCGCTTCAGTCAAATTTAATTTAAATTTAGTGGGATTGTCATTTTTTCCTAATATACCTTGCATTGAGGTGAATTTTTTATGAATGTTTTATTATTAACATTGGGCTTGTAACCATGTCTATTTTCATACCTGTATTTTGCAACACCATAACCATCTAACAAGTCAACTGGAACAGGAGCAGTCAGGACAATACCAATATCAATATTTTCAATAGTTTCACAAGAAATACTTTTTACCATAGTTTCTTATATTGTTGAGAAACAATACAAAATATTATAACTGATAGAAATATTTATTAGCAAAATAATAATATTGAAAATTAAATAAATATTATTACGATAATGATATACGATAGTATTATAAGTAATACACACACTTTAAGTCGTGCTGGGCACTGTCCTAAGAAACTATTTTAATAGTGTAAAATATTTCTCCAGAATTAAACAAGTCTTCTCTGATTAAATTAAAAGATACATGAACAACAAAAGATCAGCAAAATAAAATTATACCAGCAAATTTTAACAGAGAAAATTAAACAATAAAAATAATCAAACAAAGAGAAGATGGCAAATAAAAGAGAAGAGCAAGATAACATGAGAGAGAGTAAAACAAGCAATTGTTTTTTGCTTTCTACTTTGCAGATGGAAAGAAAAGATATATATAAGGGTAATAGTGGATCAAATAGATGACAAGTGTCATGCTAGGTGGCAAGTGATTCACATGTAAGCTGCCAACAAATTGCACTTGCCACCTTGCCTATTTTCCAATTGAAAAAAAAACTTTTGAAATATTAAAAATAAAAAATCTGCCAACTCTAGCCTTTTGAAATTGAATCTTGTTCCTATCCCTCCAAATAATGTATATCACCATTGCAAAGACATTGCTTGTAATCTCAGCTAGCCCATTCTTCTTGTTCTTTGCCATTATTGTTGCCCATCTAACTTCATCCCCCCACTGCCTGATAGGCCTTGAAAATCCCAGCCAAGTGATTAGCCTTTTCCATAAGGAATTGGTAAAGTGACAATAAAAAATAAATAAATAATTAATATTTAATGTTTAAATTTTATTTAACTGTTATAAATAAAAATATGTAAAAATTTTGTTCAGTAATTTTCTTTATCAAGAAGTAGAAACACATTTGTTAATCAATTTAACCAAAAAAAATAGAAAGGATATGAATGTATAGAAGAAACAAAAACTAGTAGTCTTTTCCTGTAAAGTTACAATCATGCATAAATGGTGGACACTATTTTAATATAATTTTTTTCTTTTAGATATTCATACTTAACTTAAAATTTATCATGTGCATGACAATAATGATGATTATCATAAATATTTTACTATTTATCTTTATACATAAATTTTTTCTTACGAAATATTATTGCACAATATTTGAATATGATTGATATAAAGAGGGACTTTTACAAAGAGTGTACCATCATATTGAATGCTACTGCTGTTACAGGTGGAATGCTATTATAGAAAAGTAAAATATAAAGTAAAAATGAGAAAAGCATATTGTTATAGTAAAATTAATTTATTATAATAAGGTTTGATTTGATAGTTTGTGTATTTATAAATGTAACAATAATTTCTTTTGAAATATAGTAGAATACACTATACCTATACACAAGCAAAATACATATTATTCTCACGCAAGCAAAATGAACTGTACCAATGTCACTGTATTTTTGTTGTATGCACTTGTATTTCATGAAATACACATGTATCATCATCAAAAACCACCCCAATTCTCACAAAAAATTTACTTATATATCGCTATATTTTATGAGATATACTTGTATTTTAGATTTCAAATAAAGAGATACACATATTGAATGTATTTGTTACTAAACTCAAACTCTTGCTATATGTCATAATTATTTTTTTCGAAGTATCCCTCTTTAGATAAATATAGGGATTATACTTGTTGTGTCACATAACTCTTCTTTTATATTTTAAAAAAAGACCTGTCCTTTTTATTGAGGTGTAACCTTAAATGTGAAAATGAAGAATGATCCGACCTCTTTTTATACTTTTGTACACTATTTCAGTAATTTCTGATTGTGTACAATATTTGTTAAAGGATTGACTAACTTAAAAATATTCTTTTAAAAGATATTTTATTAACAATTAAAATAAAAGAATAGAATGCACTGAGCAATTATCCAAAAGTTGTTTGGATTGGAGTCGTCATATTCTAGTAATGCAATTTTTTTCTCTATTAATATTTTGTAGATTAAGTATTGTAAACTAATTAAAATTTCAAAAAATTCAGATTGAAAAAACAGAATAAACAATTATGATTGACAGGGTTTGGGGGGTGGGGGGAGAGGGGGGGAGTGCAGCGATCTCCTGAAATAGCCTTTTTAGGTAGTAATTATTTAGTATATTGAATGATCGGTGCTCAATCAGAAATTGAAATAATGTGACTATGTGACTTATTTTCTCAATTTTTATCAGAATTTTTTTATATCTTATCCGTAAGAAGATTGTTTCCTAAAGAAAATATATTTAAAAATTTTTAACTAATCAAAAAAGAAAAATAAAAAAATATTTTTCTTCATAACCGAACACACCCTAAAAGACGAAAAAGTTAATCAGAAACAAGAATAGTTTAAGAAAGAGAAATAATTGGTGCAAAAATATAAAGAGAAAGTAGCATGTGATATAATGATACTTATATCCTAAATTGTTTTCCGAATATTTTCAAAATTTAAAGAGAAATTAATTATCTTAACATTTGATAGGAAAAACAAATAATTCATGTGTGTAAATTGTGCATCTTTGATTTTTATGTAAAGGTAGGAGTTGGTGACTGACTCAAAATTCGTGATTGAGGTCCCAAAGAATTGTTAGGCAAATAAAAGACGAAATGAGATATTTTTTATCTTTTTTCAAATGAATATATAAACATAATTTTTTTAAAATTTTTATGTATAAAAATGAAAATCTCTTATTTAAATTTATTCGATGATATGATCTCTCATTGGTTTGTTCACTTCCTGCATTGATTCTTGAATGCGCTGATCCTTAAAAATTGATTGACTTTATTACCCTTCAGAAATAAAATTTTTCATTTAATATTAATTATAAATTTAATATATTTTATAATAAATTGAGGCTCTTCCTCTGCTCATGAATTTATAAATACATTACATGCAATGCATGCACTGTAATTGTGTATCTAATTTACTTTAATATTTTTTATGTCTTTTTATATTCTCAATCGATGTAATGTCAATGGTAATTAATTTAGATTATAGCGATTATGTATTAGAGTTTTTTGAACTTTCACACATTATATTGAGTTATATAAAGTGAAGTTGCAAGATGAAAATATTAGATTTATTTTTTCCAGTTTTCATTCTAGAAAATAAGCAAGAAAAAACAATGACTTAGAGAGGCAACAACTTTCTTCTTACAATAACATATCAAGTGTAATCCCCCAAAAATGAAGTTCGAAAAGGATAGAATATACGTATACCTTACCCTTACCTTCATGTTTGAAAAAGACTTTCTTGTTCTTTTGACAATTATTCATTTTCACATTTTTTCATACTCTGTTCTAGTATTTTTTAAATTTCAAATTCTATAAATTTTTTTTCAAATGCTATTAAATAAGTAAGCAAAATTATAACTTCAAGAAGTTAAATGAATGACATTCTTTGCATAATTGATTTCTGTTCTTTTTAAATATGAAGGTAAGAATTGCTTCCCCTTACACTTACATTAGGAAATATTACTTTAATTTAATTTCAAAATTGCTGCCCGGAAGGGAAAATGTATATTATTGGTTACATTACTTTTGAAAATTGTTTATGGTATGATAATTAGCTTGATTTGGCTATGCTCATTTACTCCTTTTTCTTTTTGACAGTAAATATGAATATATGATATATAAATTAAGGGGATCAGAAAATATCATAAAGAGATGTATTGCTAATCTACAAATAATACGATAAATGGGATGCTGATAATTATAAAAAGTCATTATTATAATGTTAAATAAAAATATTTTTTTGAACATCAAGAAGCTAATAAAGGTGTATATGAATGTATAAATATATTGTAATAAATGTATTTAGATATGTTTATATAACATTGTATATATTAAAATCATATGCACTGATCTTGCAAATATTTTTTTACATCATTGGTGATGTTTAACTTTTGATAGCATGTTAATTACTAATTAAACTAAAAAATCATTGGTGATGTTTAACTTTTGATAGCATGTTAATTACTAATTAAACTAAAAAAAATCTGTCAAGAAACAAATGTCGCCTAAATTCTTCGTGTTAAAAGTTAAAATAATGAAGACAAAGTTACGCATGTGCCCTTAAAAAAATAATGTAGATTTAATATCACATGGAAAAAAAAAATTAATCCTCAACTCACTCTTTTTTCAGATTCTAAGAAAATCTAAATATTTCTCAATTTTAGAAACAACCATTTAATCTTTGTCACTGAAGCAAAAAGTCAACACCAGCTTCAAAACTATTTGCTACAGGTGTTAAATGCGGTATACATATAATAGTATCTAGATCCTAATTAATTGATAAACAAAGCTATAGAAAAAGAAATTATCATTAGAGTTGTGGCTCTAATACTATATTATAGTATAAGATATTTTAAAAGAATTACTTGTATATTATCTGAAAAAATACTATAATCTAAATACAAATAAAGAATAGAATAACTTAACTAAATAATTTAAATCTCTAAAAATCAGCTAAAATATTATATATAAGAAATATATCATTTTATGATTCTTTAACATGAAGCAACAACTCAAATTTCCACCACCTGTACTAACACATACATATGTATGATAAAACTTGTACTAACACATACATCTGTACCTTATTAGATAAAACTCTTGCACCACACAAGACATAAGAGGGTCATGTATGACAATAGTTTTTTTTATTTTCTTGGAGAACTCATTAAAGATAATAGAAACCTTTTCTCATAAAACAATATATGGTATAATTTTAATAGCGGAGAACATATATTATATGTGGAAGATAAACAATATAATACACTAGTAGATTTAGTAATAAATTTTAGAGATCTCTTAGTCAAAGAGGCTCTACTGCCTATTCCGCACATCCAGAGGTTCAAATTATTAGGCACTCAGTCTTTTCATTCCCTTCTAGAGTTGAGACTGTCAATTTTGAATTTAGAATCCCTCGAGCCACATATTCGGTAGAGACCCCTCCTGCAACTAAGTTCAATGACGACCAACCTCAATCCTTTACTTATTCATCATTAGAGGGTAATATGATTTTCAAATTGATAAAGAAACACATCGGACAAAGTTTTACTCTCCGAGAAATATTTTAAAAAGGACTTGAATTTTTAAGCGCTTTCAAAATAACGAAAGAAAAAGTCTTCAAGAAATTGATCAGTGGATAAACATTGTAGTGGAAGAGACTTAGCAATTTGATACAAAGTATTCAAAAGAGAACCCCCTAAAATAATAAGGGAAGAATACAGAAAAGAAGGATAGGAAGCAAAAAAAAAAGTAATTACAATTGCAATATTATTAATGAAGATGCAATAAATTAGGCGGCGGGGCCGACCATATATTAAATAATGCAATAATTAAAAGATGATTAGTGCAGTAATTAAAAGTAGGTGGTTATGCCAACAATATATAATAAAAAAAGGACAAGTTTAAAAAATAATAAAAGCAAGGTTAGAAAATTGTGCTTTGATATTAATATCAAATGAACTTTAAAGTATTAGAAGAAAAGAAAAAGGAGCAATCTCTAACCAAGTCTTCCTTGAGAGAGAGAAAGCTTGTGCAAGAAAAGGATATCTTACAAGTGAAACGGAGGAGGCTATTTATAGCCAAAAAATTACTACAGTGAAAGTACTACAGTATCACCCTCAATAATTTGTCTGATGATGTCATGCATGACATCAATTTTGGTGATGTCTTGATGATGGCATTGTTGACGCAATCCAGCTGAAAATTGATGTTGGGGTTGTCTTCTTCATCTTCCGACTCAGATTTTTCTGACGCGTGCGATTGACGACTGGGGATTTAAGCTTTAATTTGTTGAAGGATTTTTTTCATCTGCTGAATAAAATCTTCTATGTTGTTGGCCAGCTGCAATAGATTTTTGCTGTAAAAATAATATTTGGGCGGCATCTGTTGGGGACAGATACTTCAGATTTTGCAGAAACTATTTTTTCACTTTCGCTACGTAAGCTTCTGAGGGGTTCCAACTTTTATACCATTTATAATGGCCTTGGAGGGCTAACCATGGAAGCCCTTTGTGTCCTTCCGATTTGTGAAAAGAAAACTTCTGCGAGTAGACCCACGGAATATGGAACCTATGGGAAAATTGCAAAAGCAATAGGGTTTGTTGACTGGAAAAGCCTTTGGCAAAAATATTCGTATCCTTTGCGAATCGGGGGAGAAAGGATTTCAGCTTTGTGACCATAAGCCGACTACCATTAAAGCAAAAACTACTGAGGGAAGTCAGAGGTCAGTTGTTTTCCCCATAAGAGAAACTATGAGTGTTTGTTGAAGTCGTTTTGAAAGGTGAATGCGGTCACCCACACTGTGATATAGCCAAGATAATTGTAATTTTGGGGTTCGAATAGTTGAAAAAGTTTTTGATATTTGGTTGGATGCATTCCCCATTCCTTGGGTGAGATTATTTTCTTAATCCACACCATGGTATGTTCAACAAATGTTTGCGTTTATTTGTCTTTGTAGGGCTTGAATAGCAAAATCTTGTATATGTGAGAATGAAACCATAGAACTTTTGAGTATATGAGGGAGTTTTTTGGACAAAATTGGCAGAAGGGCTAAGTATTTTCTTAGCCACCGCTTGAGGGTTTGAGTGCCAAAACTCGGGCTCAATCTGGATGAGTGGATAAACATTGTCATGCTTGAAATAAGTAGGTTCATTATGGGAGAAATATTTATTTGAAAAAGATATTCTGTTTAGTACAGAATGTACCATGCTAGTGCTTTGTGAAAAATTAAAAGAAAATTCGATGACACTTTCTACCTCCACAACTTTTTTGGTGGTGCTGCTAACAGCCACCAAACGAGAAGAGGATGATGTGTGGCTTTGGACCGCCATAGTAGAACACATATTTTTGAAAAAGAGGTATTGGTTCATCAATTATCTTCTGTTGGGACTTGTCAGGGTCATAGTATCCTTGAAACCCATGAGCAAGCGCTAGTTCTTAAAATCTTCATCTGTCCTTGGGGTGGACATAGTTTGAGCTAGCTGAGTATTTTGTTTTTCTTCTTCAACTAGGTCGTCCCACTTCTTTGGACTAGAAATGAAAATTGGAGTTGCATTTTTCAGGAGATATGATGGAGGAATTCCTTCATGACATAATTTATCGGAGTTTGATATTTGGGCTGGCTTGGGCCAGCTACTTGTTTTGAGGGTTGCTTGGAGGCAACTGATTTTGTTTGTTGTTTGGTAACAACTTGTTGTTGGGAATTTATTTGTTGTTCCACCAGCCTTAATTTAATTTATTTTTATTTGGTACAGTGAGGGTCGGAAATTATAAGGACTTAGGGACCTCCGTCACCTTGTTTTTCTACTTATTTTATCTTCTCTGTAAAAATTCTCTGGTAAGAAGATGTGGAATAAAGTTGGAGCTCCCTTTGATATATTCTATATCAAAATCAAAAATAGATAAAATAGCTTGTCGTTTAGCAAATATATGTTTAGAGGCAAGATTTTGCACATCTTTTTGCAAAACAGATTTTGCGGCTTTATAGTCAATTCATAACAGAATATTTTGATGTAACAAATCAGCTTGAAATATTGAAATGTATAAACAATTGCCAAAATTTCTTTCTTAATTATTGGATAATTTTGTTGGATCTTATTCCAATGCTTGAATAAAAATGCAATAATATGTTCCTTATCATTTTTTTTTCTTCAAAATGCCGCTATAACCAATGTATGATGCTTCTATTTCAACTATTTTAATGCAGAGGGATCAGGAAGAAATAGATAAAGAAGATGGTTGATCTTTTGTTTGATTTTCTTAATAGCATTTGTGTGAACACGGGTCCATAGAGGTGGAGGTATTTTCAATCTATCATGGAGGAGTCTTAGCGGACTGCAAAGTCCTCAAACAAAAGTCTTCATTAATTTGGATGACTGGATAAACATTGTCATTTTTGAAACAAGTAGGTTCATCAGGGGGAGGAACCTTTGTTTGACGAAGATATTTTGTTTGATATAGAATATACCGTGCCAGTGCTTTGTGAAAAATTAAAAGAAAATTCGTTGGGGCTTTCTGCCTCCATAACTTTTTTGGTAGTGCTGCTAGCAGCCACCGAACGACAAGAAGAAGATGCGTGGGTTTGGACTACCGCAATAAAGCACATATTTTTGAAGAAGATGTATTGGTTCATCAATTTTGTTCTGCTGGGACTTGTCAAGGCCGTAGCATCCTTGAAATCCATGAGCAAGCGCCAGTTTTGAAAATCTTCTTCTATCCATGGGGTGGACATAGTTTGAGCTAGCTGAGTATTTTGTTCTTCTTCCTCAAATAGGTCGGCCCACTTTTTTGGACTAGAGATGGAGATTGGAGCTGCAGTTTCCAGGAGATATGACGGCGGAATTCCCTTCATGGCATAATCCGCCAGAGTTTGATATCTGGGCTGGCTTGGGCCAGCTGCTTCTTTTGAGAATTGCTTGGAGGCAACTGATTTTGTTTGTTGTTTGGTAACAACTTGTTGTTGGAATTTTTATTTGATGTTGCACCAGCTTAATTTGTTTTCACTTGGTAGAGTGAGGATCGAAAATTGTAAGGACTCAGGGACCAACATTTGTTACCTATACCATAGCGTGGATTAATAAAATAATCTCACCCAAGAAATGAAAAACGCACCCAACCAAATATAGAAAACTTTTCCAATCATTCAAACCCTAAAATTACAATTATTTTGACTACATCACAGCATGGATGAACACATATCACCTCCCAAAACGACCTTAACAAACACTCCTGGTTTATCCTATGGGAAAACAACTGACCTCTGACTTTCCTTAGTGATTTTTGCATCAATGGTGGCCGGTTTATGGTCACAAAGTTTAAATCCTTCCTCCCCCGATTCGCGAAGGATATGAATATTTTTGCCAAAAGTTTTTCAGTGAGCAACAAACTCTCTTGCTCTTGAAATTTTTCCACAGGTCCATATCTCGTGGATCTACTCGCAGAAATCTGTCTTTCACAAACTGGAGGAACACAAAGGGTTTCGATGGTTAGCCCTCCAGGGCCATTCTAAATGGTATAAAAATTGAAACCTGTCAGAAGCTTACGTAGCGGAAGTGAAAAAATGGTTCCTGCAAAATTCGAAGTATCTGGCCCCAATAGATACTACCCAAGTATCATTTTTATAGCAAAAATCTATTGCAGCTGCCCAGTTGGTCAGCTCAAGCAACAGAGGAGATTTTATCCAACAGACGAAAAAAAATCCTTCAACAAATTAAAGCTGAATTCCCTAGTCGTCAATCGCAGGCGCTGGAAAATTTGAGTCAGAAGACGAAAAGACAGCCCCTGCATCAAATTCCAGCTGAATTGACATCAACAATGACATCATCAAGACATCACCAAAACTGATGTCATACATGACATCATCAGATAAATTATTAAGGGTGATACTGTAGCTTCAATATAGCAACACTATAGCTTCACGGCAGCACTATTGTTGCACTTTCACTGTAGTAATTTTTTGGCTATAAATAACCCCCTCCATTTCAATTGTAAGACATCCTTTTCTTGCACAAGCTTTCTTTCTTTCAAAGAAGACTTGATTAAAGTTCGCTCTTTTTTCTTTTCTTCTAATACTTTAAAGTTCAATTGACATTAATCAAAGTTCAATTTTCTAACCTTGTTTTTATTATTTTTCTAACTTTTTCTTTTCTTTATTATATATTGTTGGCATAGCCGCCTACTTTTAATTATTACACTAACCACCTTTTAATTATTGAATTATTTAATATATGGTCGGTCCTGCCGCCTAATTTATTGCATCTTCATTAATAATATTGCAATTGCAAATATTTCCTTTTTGTTTCCTATCCTTCTTCCCTTATTATTTTAGGGGGTTCCCTTCCGGATACTTGTAGGTCCAATTTATCTGCAAATTGGATAGATCTTTGAATGGGGACAATAGTACCTTGTTAGATATTATGCCCAAGAAAGTGGATGTTAATTTGAAAAAGACTAAGTTTAGATAAAACTAAGTCATTTTCTTTGATCACCTTGAGAAAAGTTCTTAGGTGCTTGAAATGTTGATTAATGCTAGTGGAAAATACCAAAACATCATCTATGTAAACAATTTAAATTTTGAGAAAGGATTGAAAATGTCATTCATTATTTTTTGAAATTTTGAAGGAGCACTTTTTTAGTCCAAAGGGCATGACATTCCATTCATATTGCCCAAATGGTACTGTAAAAGCAGTTTTATATCGATCTCTAGGATCAATTTAAATTTGCCAAAAGTCCAATTTTAGATCAAATTTTTGAGAAAATCGTGGCAGCATGAAGTCGCTGGAGTAAATTTTTCTTGTTAGGAATAGGATACCTAATCCAACAAGGGTAGTATCAAAGGTTTATAATTGATGACTTGGAGAGGGATTGCTCGTTCAATCTCAGGACTTTTGTTGACGTAAAAGGCAGCACAACTCCAAGGGGATTTGCTTGGAAAGATGATTTGTTTGCGAAGAAGATCATTGATTTCTTCTTGACAATGGATGGTTAACTCATTGTTCATTTGTATGGGGTGAGCTTTTGTAGGAATTATTTTTTCATCAAAGTCAAGTTCGTAAGGAAGCCTAACCATGTCGTTTTTACAATTTCAGAAGGTTGTGGATAAATCTGCACAGAGTTTCTTTTGCGAGTCCGAAAAATTTTGACTTTCTAAACCTGGGAACATGAGGTCTAGATGAGGAGACTTCCTTTTTAGGATTTGATTTTCTATTTGTTTTCTTTCTAAAAGAGGGTAGACCAAATTGTTCACATAAACTTCCTAAATCTCAGTGTGTCTGCACTTATTTTTTGCTAATTGCCTTGATATCTTATCCTGGCGGTAAATTTTAAGAGAAACTTGTTGAATAAGGATTGTAAGATGACCATATTTGATCTGCTTATTGGGAATAATATCACCAGAGTGCTGGTTTTGGAGTTCTTCTTTAATTAAATATCTAAGGGATTTAGGCAATCCATCTAGAAATTTTTCTTCCAGTATGGAAGATTACCATCAGGTCTTTCATAAATTCTGGTAAGAAAGGAATTCTTATACCATCCAAAATAGAAAGTGTTTTACACTTAAGGTTGTTGAGTATTTTAGAAGACCCTTCTCTAAAAATATCTGGACTTCATATGAAAGTTTTAATAATGGTATAAATCTTTATATTTGTAATGTCAGAAATTGTTTGTCCATCCTTAAATTTTTTTTCTGCTGAGTCAACTCGGACACTATGAAAATTTTTTTGTTTATCTTCTTCACTAAGATGGATATACCACCAATCCTTTAGCTAATCCATAAATCCTGCTACAATGACATAGGTAGTGAGCTGGTCTGAGCAATTATGGGAGGTCCTATAAGCAGTGACAACCATTGTCATTTGCTGTAATTTGGACAAAATATTGTATTCAAATAACCGTCTATGTCTCATTGATAGATTTTATTGGCATTGTAATTATTTTGCATGACATCTGGTTTTTCTTCTAAGGTTACGTCAGGATGGGTAGCTCTAGAATAATAAAGATTTATGGCTTACGCCAGTTGGAAATTCAGTTTTGAAATGGGAAACCTCTAGAGGAATTTCTTCCTCTGGTAGACTATCAGCAAAGCTATCTTTTTGAAGAACTGTGATTGTTGCAAAGGCCTTCGAAAATATTTCTTTAATTGAAGTATCAGGGACTAAAGTTTTCTCAATTTCTAAGATCCTTCATTGGAGGTCAGAAAGTTGAGGAAAATCTTTTGAGTGGTGGATTTGGAGTTCTCTAGAAAATGTTGTAGGGATCTCATACGATTTAAACATATGAACTGAAGATGTGGAGGTCTATGTTGATTTTGTAGGAACAGGTGGTGTTGAGAATGGTCCTGAAATCAAGTGATCCAAAGATTATGAATAACCATTTGTAAGTCTACTAAATCTTTTTTAGCAATTCAGTCATCATTGCTTAGAAATACTACCTACAATATAGATCTAAAAAGATTACAGTACCATCTGCGTTTAAAATTTCTTATTACAAGATAGATCTTATTAAATTATATAATTTGATTCAAGTTTTTTTATGTTCAAATTACAGATCTGACAGTGTCGTGTAAAAACAAATTAGCCTAGTACTAAAGTTGATAAAAAAATTGAAAAATTATAATTGAAGAATTAGATACTAATTATGCGAAGAACTAGTGTTAGTCTAGAAGCTGATTTACATCATTTATTAAGAGTTACGATAGTATTAAAAGCAGACAAATCCTATTCGAAAACTTAGCATTTTATTAAAATAAAAAATGAATTATAATATCTGATACACAGGTATATATTTTTTCATTTTGACTTCAATGTTATTGGAATTTACTTCCCAGGGGGATGTTTAATAATTCCTATCTCTAACCAATTAATTATTAGTTATTATTACATATTAGCCCTTCTTGTGAACAATCGAACCTTATGGTGTTACACTTGAAAACTTCTACAAGCACACTAATAAGGTGCCCCGCGAGGGAATGTTCGTATCTCAATTGGTTGATTATCTGAGATTTCATTTTATTAGTGAAGGTTTGATTTTTCACCTTGTAATTTTCTCCCCTATTTTTTATCTTCATATCACATTTTCTTTTTTAAAAAGGTACCTCGTGAATTAATAAATAATTATTTAGTTTGTTACATAGAACGTGAAATATTTATGATTATAAGCAATTAATCCATCATTGAGTAGTTTAAACATATGAAAACTCGTGATTGCAGTTACAAATGAATGATATGTATATTTGTGATATTAGCAATATCTTTAGAAGTTTTTTGCTTCGTCATGTTATCTATATAAATCAAAAGATGAAGACTTCGAACCGAAGCTTAAAGTTGATCAAATCGATCAAACATTTATAATATGTTGACCGTGTAAACAATAACACGTCTACGTTCAAAAAGTGTGACAGCCGAAACCTCAAAATCCTGGATCCTCCACTAGTAACTCCATCATTAATTTTTATTAAATAATAAAAATATTTAATACAATAAAAGATATTTTTATTTCTTAATTTTTTTTGAATTGCAGTAGGATAAACATTTGTTAATATATTTCTTAATTTTAAAGTTAAAATGAAAAAAAGAATCAACAATAACTCTATCGAATAATATTTTAAAGATATTTTGTGATTGAAGCAATGTAATAAATTTTTGTATTTTATAACATTATGATTGTTATATCTTTAAAATTTAAAACCAAAGATTATATTAGCAAACGTTTATCTTTCTTTAATTCAAAAAAAAAAAAAAAAAATATTTTCTATTTTATTAGAAATTATTTTTATCATTATCTAAATAAAAATTAACGATGACTTATTGTGATTTTATATATATGAAAATTAATGATAAGTTATAATATTTTTATTCAAAAAAAATATTTTATCAGAAAAAGAGCATTTTTGACCCAAAAGTAACAGTAAGGATATTTTTGGACCAAACTATTAACAACATGAACATTTTTCGACAAAAACATTGACAGCAGGGACATTTTTGGACCAAACTATTACTATGGGCATTTTTTATCATTTTCCTTCTATAAATTAATACAATAAATATAAATGATAAAAAATATAAAATTACAAAGAAAATATAAAATAAGTGAAAAAATGTATATAGAACTACTTCATAGTAAAACATTAATTTAAATCAATAATTGACTAGAAAAAATAATCAAGACTACTCATCTCAAAAGACTAATTGAGATTTTCTTTTTAAAAAATTGAGTATAAAATTCATAAATTAACATATTAAAAAAAACACAAAAAAGGAATCTATGATCAGAAGCATCAAATTAGAGCAAGTGATGAAGGATGATGCATTTTTTTTTAATTTGCACATAGATCATTTTTTCTCTTTACCGAGTAAAATACGAAGAGAAAGTATAAAAATTAGGGTTAAGAATAAAAAAATATTTAGATTTTTAAGTTTTATAACTTTTTAAAATTTAATAAATTGAATTTTATGGGGGGTTTTTTGATATTAATGTAAGGACTTATTTAGCAATTTTAATTTTAATTAGGAGATGTTTTCTTAACTTACGCCTCAAAACAAAAACTCATCCAATACCTAAGCGTATGCTCAAATCAATAGGTCACGATACTTTCACCCCCACAAATCACTCCGATATATTTTTACTACATTCCATCCAGAAGCTCATCCCCGAGGCCAGGCGCAGGAACACCTTTTAAAACATTGATTGCAACATAGGGAGTAAGCATATATTCTATCATTAAAATAGAAAAAACTATAACAACAATAATAAATTCAACGCTTCCATAAATAAATTTTGAAAAGAATAAAGTGTCGTACATCTTATATTTATCTTATGAAAATAAAAACATTATTTTCGTTAGATTTACGGCTCAAAAAACACACTCTGCTAAAACAGAATATACAAAGACTAAAAATAATATGCAACCATTTGTTGTCCTCGTTATTAAAATAAGTCCAAATTCCTTCGGGTACCAAACATACAACCTTATCATCACACTTCACACTAATTATAACTAAATGGATTATTAAAGAACACTAATGATACTTAAGGGCAGAAAGAATTGAATATTTTTCAAAATTATTCATAAAATATTAATTTTTTTATCTCAATTTATGAGATACTTATCTTTTTAAACTGTTTAAAAATAATAATATTTTTTTTCTATTTTATAATAATTTAATTCTAAATTTTTTATTTATCCTTAATATTTTTAGTTACGCAAATATTTGTGACTTATATTAGACAAGTAAATCCACGATCTATCGAAAATAGCATAATGGTAAGGTTGCATACAGGGGCGGATCTAGGGATCAGAAGGATGTTCACCCAAATTCCCTTGATAAAAAATTACATTATATATATAAGATAAATTTTTAAATTTCTATGTATAAAAATAAATTTTGAACCCCATGAACACAAAATTAGAGATTGATTCAGTGGTTTAGGAGTTAGAAATTTAACTTGAGGTTACAAGTTCAAATTCCAACCATTAGATTTTTATTTTTCAAAATCCCTTACTAAAAATCCTAGATCCGTCAGTGGCTGCATATACACTAGTCTTTCTAGATTTCGCTTGTGGAATTACATTAAATATGTCATTGTTAGTATTACACCGGTGTTTTTAATTTAGGCACTCCGCTTAACAAAACTATTTATTCTTAGAAAATAAAATATATTTTTTACTAACTTACTCTTAATAAATACCTTTAAAAAATTATTGCAACTTTAATAGTTTGTTGATTATGTACAGTACTTTATTTAATTAAGAATAAAATTTTTAAAAAGATACTGTTAATATTTTCTTAATTATTAAGAACAGTCTCTAAATCTCTGATATGGAGGTAAAATCTGCGTATATTTTATTCCTTCAAACCCCACATCGTGGGACTATACTGAATAAGTTGTTGCCATTGTTGTTGATGTATATAAAACACTATTTATTTTCTAAGTAGCCAATCCAAACAGACTGCTAACACAGACAAAAAAAAATGAAGGCAGAATGTTTAAATCAGATGTGAGAGACAGAAATTAATTATTCAAATAAAGCAATTGCAGGCTGTTTGAGCTACTAATTAGAAGACCACATACCTTCATCAACTTCTCCAGCAGTTGCTGAGCAAGCTAAGCAACACCAGAAATGTTGTGACCAATTTGCAATTTGTCGATCTTCAAGTCATAATTTCCACTGTGAAGAAAGAAAGACCAACCCTTTTCTTCTTTCTGCTATTCACAGGTCACAAACTACAGTGGCATTAGTGATGGAACTCTGAAGAAGAAGAAGAGTGGAGTGGGGGCTTTAAGTAAAGGGGCAACACCAAAATGTCATTTTCTCTGGTTTCGAGTCTGGAACCCAGCACTCCATTATATCATTTTTTATAAAAAAAATTTAAAAATTATTTTCCCGCGTATCGAGAATATTCTTGATTATCTCTGTCATATTGATTAATCGGAAAAAAAAAATTAAAATCTTTTTAATGTATTAGAAATAATTTTAAAAGATTCTTCTTTCATTTATTGATTCAAATTCGTCCTTTTTTTTATTTATTGGCTCAAATTTATCTTTCCTTCTACTTATCGAATTAAAAATATCTTCAATATAATAAATGAATTAAAAACACCCTTCTTTCCTCCGTTGAATCAAATTTACCTCAAAATTATTTTTTCCTAATATAGTATCCCTGTTATTTAATTCAATATTTCACATAATTAATATTACTTTGAAAAGAGGAAAAAAAAAACTAGCAATTTTTTTGTTCTTCTTTCTGCTATAGACTGGGCCACAAACTACAGTTGGAGAGGCTTTTGAGTAAAGAAAAGAGGCTACAGGCCAACAGCAAGATTCTATGAATCGGATTAAAGTGTAATATAGAATTGTAACTTGTAAGCTTTTTATTTCTAACTCATTTAAATATATGAGACTTAGATTAATAATTTCTGTTAAAATTCATTACCCCTATTATTTATTTATTTATTTATTTATTTTGAAAAAAATACATAACGTACTAAAATTGTGCGCTATGCAGGTCCCACGCACTTCGTCCTTTCGTCTACTTTTTCCTTTTATTTCTTTCATTATTTATTATATTTTACTTTTAGATGGACATGAATCATGATACGGTATTAAAAATTTAATTTTAATATAACAGTATAGTTCAACTTACGTATAATTATATAATGAAAAATTATAATTTTCAATTTCAATAAACTTTACTTATACATATTAATACCTTAAGTATGTAGAAATATTTAAAAATATATATGAAAAATTTTGTTAGTTAATCAATTATATAAAAAAATTATTTTAACCAAGATAAAATAATCAAAATATCAACATCTAAATAATTAACTTTATAGTAACTAATTTATAAAATTTATTAATATTTATAATGACCTATATAATAATATAAATTGTATATATAATTACATATTTTAATATAATTTTTTTAAAAATATTGAATATCATATCAAAATTCTTAAAATACATATTAGATAGCCATATTGATAAAATATAAGCCCAATGTTTGCTTTTATTAGAAATAATTCCTCAATGATTCTCATTAAGATAAACGTATATATACAAAATCGAAACATGATATGTGCCTAATCTAAGGGATATAGTTAGCATGATATGTGCCTAATTCTAAGGGATACAGTTAGCATGATATGTGCCTAAATATATTTAACATATATTTAACACACCCCGCAGTCGAAATCGGAGGTTGTCGGACACTGAGACTGTCACGAAAATCTTCAAATAGAACTCGCGGTAGACCCTTGGTAAAGTTGTCTGCGATCTGATATCGAGAAGGTACATGAAGAACACGAACCTGACCACGAGCAACTTTTTCCCGTACAAAATGAATGTCCATCTCAATATGTTTGGTACGTTGATGTTGCACTGGATTACCCAATAAGTAAATAGAACTAACATTGTCACAATAAACAAGTGTAGCCTATTTAATCAGACAATGTAACTCCAAAAGCAAATTTCGTAACCAACATGATTCGGATACTACATTTGCCACACCCCTATACTTGGCTTCGGCACTGGACCGAGAAAGAGTAGGTTGTCTCTTAGAAGACCAAGAAATCAAATTATCACCCAAAAATACACAATAACCAGAGGTAGATCGTCTCGTATCCGGGCAACCACCCCAATCAGCATCAGTATAAGAAACAAGGGATGAAACAGAAGATGAGTAGAGATGGAGACCATGATCAAGTGTACCTTGAATATACCGGATAATGCGTTTGAGAGCTTGCATATCATCAACTCTCGGATCATGCATATGTAAACACACTTGTTGAACAGCATAACAAATATCCGGTCGGCTGAATGTACGATATTGAAGAGCCCCAGCAAGACTCCTATATAAAGACGGATCCTCATAAGGAGTACTAGAAGTCGCACTAACCTTCTCCTTTGTGTCAACAGGAGTAGGAGATGACTTGCAAGAAGACATTCCGGCTCGCCCAATTATTTGCTCAGCATACTTGCGTTGTAAAAGGAACATACCACCCTTATGTCGAGAAACTGCAATGCCAAGAAAATAATTTAAAGGACCAAGATCTTTCATAGCAAACTCTGAGCCGAGAAACTTCATAATAGACAGTCGGAGAGCATTAGAAGATGCAGTGAGAGTAATATCATCAACATAAATCAAAATATATACCATATCACGACCCTTGCGATAAATAAATAAAGAATTATCACAATTGCTATTAGAGAAACCAAGGGAAATGACATAATCAGCAAATCGCTTATACCAAGCTCGGGGTATCTGTTTGAGTCCATACAATGACTTACGTAACAAGCATACATAATCTGGATGAGTACGATCCCGATACCCCAGTGGTTGATGCATATACACTGTTTCTTGTAGCTCACCATGAAGAAAGGCATTTTTAACATCCAACTGATGAATAGGCCATGCCTTTGACAGAGAAAGAGAAAGAACTGTGCGAATGGTAGCCGGTTTCACCATCGGACTAAATATTTTGCCACAATCAATGCCCACCTACTGAGTTTTCCCATCACCTACAAGATGGGCTTTATGCCTCTCAAAAACACCATCAGATTTTTCTTTATGAGCAAAAATCCACATAGAACAAATAACATTCATATTAGGTGGACGGGGCACCAACTCCCACGTCTTATTTTTAATAAGAAGATCATATTCATCGTCCATGGACAACTTCTAATTCGGGTCACGAAAGGCTTCTACTGGGTTACGTGGTAGTGGGGACTGTGTAACTATAGTAGCATATGCATGGTCATATTTTCTATTGGGTTTAAAAATACCCATTTGGCTTCTTGTGACCATGGCGGGCTGATTGGTGAGCAAGGAATTTGATGTTTGGGCAGGAGGTGTGGGGAGAGTAGGAGAAGCTGGGCTGTGGGCAGCAGCTGGGCTCATAGGAGTAGGTCGGTCAGTAGAAGGTGGAGGTGAGTCGTGTGTTTGGGCCGTTTGTAGCTGAGTAGAAGGAGAAGAATTCTGATTTCGTAAGTGATGCAATGTATATGGTGAAATATCATCACACAAAAAATCATAAGTAGAAGCAGAAGGAGTATGCAATTGTGCAAAAGGAAACACAGGCTCATCAAACACAACATGCCGACAAATTATAATCTTATTTGAGGACAAGTCATAGCATTTATAGCCACGGTGATTCGGAGGATATCCCAAAAAGACACATGGAGTTGAACGAGGTTGCAACTTATTGATGGTTGTAGATGGAAAAAGAGGATAACACAAGCACCCAAAAACCCGAATGTGAGAGTAAGATGGAACCCGATGATAAAGAATTTGAAGTGGAGATATATTTTCCAAAAGCTTGCTTGGAAGCACATTAAGAAGATAGGTAGCCATTTGTAACGCATGATGCCAAAAAGAAAGGGGAAGAGAGGCATGAGCTAAAAGAGTACGAGTAATATTATTTATAGACCGAATTTTTCGTTCGGCTTTACCATTTTGAGACGAGGTATGAGGACGGGAAAGACGGAAAGACATGCCATTTGTTTTACAAAACTCCCAAAAAGGACCATTGTCAAACTCCCTCCATTATCACATTGCACATTTTTAATATTACGTTCAAATTGGGTGAGAATATGAGCTTTAAAAGCTAAGAATTTGTCAAACACATCCGATTTCTTAGCTATGGGAAAAGTCCACAGAAAATTAGAATAATCATCTAAGAAAACAACATAATATTTATGCCCCATAGAACTCAAAATAGGAGATATCCAAAGATCACTATGAATAATATCAAATGGCATAATAGTACTTGATTTTGAAGAAACAAATGACAACTTAATATGTTTTCCAAAGACACAAGATCGACAAATGCTAGAACTTGAATGATGATTACAATCAATGCTTTTATTTAGCCTAAGAACATCTAAAACGGAAGCAACCGGATGACCCAAACGATCATGCCAAAGAGTAGGTAAAATGGCTGCAAAGGTTGGGTGGAGGGCTTGATTGTTGATGGAAGAGGTAAGAGGACAAAGGTCGCCCCGACTATCACATCTCATTATTGGCTTCTCCATCTAAAAATCCTTCACAGAAAAACCAAAAGGATCAAACTCAACTGTCACATAATTATCAGTAGTAAACTTACGGACAGAAATGAGGTTTTTAATGATTTTGGGAGCATGAAGAACATTGTGTAGGGACAAAGGAGGATTATGATTAGTCAAAGACGTGTGACCATAACCATGAATTGGAATAATATGACCATTGCCCACAGTAATACCACTATTATGATTACTCAAATTAAAATAAGACGAGAGATTACCATTGGAGAAAGTCATATGAGAAGTAGCTCTAGTGTCCATGTACCATGTCTGATCGGGGGGATTTAACGACATAGTATGCATCGCAGAAGCTATATCTGTTGGTGCATATGTAGCGGACTGCCCACTGGTTGAACCCATAAAGGCCTGTTATGGTCGTGGCCCAAGAAGACCAGGCTACTGCTGCCCCTTGTTACTCTTTGGATGCTGAGCCCACCCTTGTGTTGGATATGGGCATGGTGGAGTGGCCCATTGTGGCATCCAACCCCAAGGAGGAAAATTAGGCCACGGTTATGACCTCCACTGCTATTGTCCGTAAGGCTGCTGCCTAGAGCCGAATTGTTGCTATTGTCCACCCCGAGCACCACCACCGTGAGACTGACCCTGGCGTCCCCCACCAGGACCTTTGCCGCCACCGGAACCCTTACGCCCAGAATTCTTGCGGTTGCCATGTTGCTTCCCACAATGATTAGAATGGTTCGAATGAGAGGATAGATAACCCGAATCCTCATACTCCAATCCCAAGGCAACCACCATAGCGGACTCCGAGCCTGTGGCAGCCTCCTTCGCCAAGCCGGCCTCTTCTAAAGTCAACATCGATCGGGCTTGATAGAATGGAGGTAAAGGGTCACTTTGTCGAATCAAGGTACCAACACCCCGATATGCTCTCGTGAGACCCGAAACGAGTTGAATTACAAGACGACTATCCGATACCGGTGCTCCGACATTCTTTAATTGATCAGCAAGAGACTTGAGACGCTGACAATATGCCGAAACGTTCGGAAAATTCTCCATCTTTGTATTAGAAAATTTGGCTACAAGAGTTACCACACGGGAATTTTTGTTATCTTGGAAAATATCACGGATTCGATTCCAAGCTTCCATGGCCGTAGCATCGAGTTCGATAATAGTATGCAAGAGATCATTAGAGATTGTAGCATAAATCCATGAAAGAACCGTAGTATCAAGAGTCGACCATAATTCCTTTTCATCCTCGGTCGAAGGAACCTTCTCTTTGCCCCTGACAGGAGGAATAATATGATGAAGGACCTTATGAGAACGTGCGGTGATTTTGAAGAATTCCACCCATGTAGAGTATTGGACATTCTCCATTTCTAGGGTGATGGAGATATGGTTCCGAATGTTCGAAACCGCAAGTGCAGGATAAAAAGTGCTCTTGTTATCCGACATGGTGGACAGAAGAAGAATAGAAAAGAAGAGTAATGGAGAAGAAGAAGAAGGCTAGGGAGCTTTGCGGAAGGAAGAAAAAAGATCGTTTTTCCCTAGAAATCTGATACCATATTAGAAATAATTCCTCAATGATTCTCATTAAGATAAACGTATATATACAAAATCGAAACATGATATGTGCCTAATTCTAAGGGATACAGTTAGCATGATATGTGCCTAAATATATTTACATATATTTAACAGCTTTTTAGTGGATTAATACGCTTTATAGGTATAATGAAAGGTACTTTAAGAAATTAGGATTTTAAATTCTGGTTAAATTCACTAAAAAAAATTTAACTTTTTAAAACTTCTATAATATAATTTTTTTTAAAAATTTTAATTAATAAATAATAAAATATAATATATTTTAAAAAAAATATTTTTCTACCTAACAAAAAATTTACTTGTGTCGCATTGATTAATGGGGCCCTAGATAGCAGCGGACCCACCACCGAACCAAGAGATTTGGAAAACGCATTTTAACTTTTTGATTAAAAAACACAAAAGAAAGAAGGGGACTGGATTGGTATTTCACTCGAAATAGGCGGGAAAATTATGTAAACAGCTCTTCGGTATGGATTGGTGAGGGGGTGGGGTTGGATGCGAGGCGAGTTTAAATTTTTATTGATATAGAATGGGGTGGGTTTAGAAAATTTATGGGGGATAAAATTTACTTTTATATTTTACTCCTGTTTTGTATGATATTTTATTTTTGAGGAAGTAAAATTAGAATTAGAATTTCTTAATATTCATTGAGAAACGATTCTATACTCTTTTCAACGTAAATGAAATTATGTTTCTTTAAATTTTTATTTTTTATTGCAATCAATCAATTATCAGCAAACGAAAATTTATTGTAAATAAGGTCTGTCCAAATTATTCTACATTTAAGAAATACGTTATTGACAGTTCTCAAATTACGAGAAAAATTCAAACAGAAGAATCAAGAAGGAATAAAATTATACTTACAGATATGTATCAATAAAATCTCTATCAAAATTTTGTGAGACTCCACAATATTTTCAGTAGTTCAACAATTAATTGGGAAAATATATGTAAAGGATGTCATGAACTTTCAAAATTAGCAAATGTATTTGTGAATTCTATTGAAAAACTGAATATTGTATAAAGTATGTTTTCAAAAGACCAATTATCTTTTACATAACAAGCTATGGAATTATTAATCACTGTAATAGTTAACATAAGCATTTTATCAAAAAGAATTGTTATGCAGTGCAGAACGAATTAAAATCTTTGCAGGTTCACACGAATTTATCCCTATTTGCCATCCCTACTCCCTACTCTTCGGCATTTGCTCCAATTAAAAAGCTAGCAAATAATCAAAAATCTCGAATACGAACTTTATATTGAATACCAAAGAAAAAATCAATCCCAATCAATTCAGATTAATTATTGAGTTGTGGGACCGATGCCAACCAAGTTAGATTTAAGCGATCATTTGTTGACTCGTGCTGGGTCGTGTACTACTGGTCCGGGCCCATTATATTAAAATATTATCCTCTTAAAATTTAATATTGCTTTTAGTATTTAATATTTATATATGAGAAAAACATAATATATAAATAAACACTCAAACTTGATCTCAACTGACAATTAAACAATTAAACTTTGAGAGTATACATCTAAACACCTTAACTTGATCTCATCGTTGTGTCAATTGAACATTCCAACTTACAAAATAATTATCTAGACATTTTCAAAATTTATATGTCATGTCAACATCGGGTGCCTGCGAAACATAATGAGGATTAGCTGAAGTGTTTAATTCTCAGTTGATACCAAGTTGAGGTGCCTAAATATCTACTCTCAAGATTTGAGTACTTAATTATTAATTGAAGCCAAATTTAAATGTCTAGATACAATCCTGAACATCAAATCATAACATACAAACTTAAACAACAAATTTAATCAACTTTTGCAAATTTTCAGACTTGTGCACCGGAATCCCGGTGCCTATACTTCAAGTGGCGGCGGACCATCAGACCGGACCGAGAGCCGTTCGGTCCAATATTGTCCGGACCAGCCCGGCCCGATTGACACCTTTAAGTTAACCCCTTTCTTGTGGTATTAAGGGATCTAAATACTGAATCAAAATGAGGACTCGAATCCTTTTATCAAGTCCACCTGCATGATAATTAAAAGGGACGATAGGCAGAAATTTGCAAAATTTTCAATGTTCCATTTTCACTACAGAAACTTGTCATGAAAAATATTTCAACCACGATAATAACCATCCATTGAAGAGGAGTTGTAGCTAGTTATAAAGTTAATATCACAAATAACTAAAGATAATACAAAATCATGTAACCCTTGATCTACAAAAGCCAATGGAACAATAAAGGAAATGTTTCTGAGTTTCTGAAACAACAAGACCTGTTTTAATGCGGATCAAATTAACATGCCCGTGCAATGTTGGTCGGTCCCTGAGGCGCAATCAGGCCTTGCCTTTTCCAGCCTGCAGAGACTGAATCTTTTGCTGCAACTTCATAATCTGAAAAATGACAAGTATATCAATAACCAAGTGAATCAGGTTAATACATCCACTTTATAGAAATGTTACTAGTCGACTGAACTGCACAAGGCACCAAATGATTTTAGCAGGATGCAAGATAAATCAACAAAGTGATTTTTCCAACATTTGTATCAACTTGTCAGCTCCCTAAGGAACTAGAGTTGGTAGTTTAGTAACATGGCAACTCATTAAAATGCCTCTATATAAGTTGGAAAATAGTTATACAGGGAAGGTCCCTAAGGGACTAGAGTTTGGTATCTTAGTAACAAGGTGACTCATTAAATGATCAAGACATAATGATGAAAATAATAGAGGCCAAGGACTGAAAAACATTGATATCAAGTAAATGGAGTTCCTTGGTGAATCCGGACATGTATTAACAGGTCTTTAATTGCAGCATACCAACACTTAAAACTTAAAATTAACAGAAAGGGGGGGCAGATGATACGGTGGAACAGCTTCAATGGCCGCTTGAAAGAAAAACTATAAAGAAAGCCAAATAGACTGAAACCACCTGAATCTGTCCTAACATAAAGTGCCGCCCCCTATTTTTCCCTGTGGGCTTTCGCGAAAGGAGAATGATAGAAGAGTTTGACAAGTTAAATGAACTGAAAATCTAAAAAATGTTATTTGAATATATTTTTGATACTATAATGTTATTTGAATAAATGCTCTCCAAGGAAAAAGAAAAACCCTGTACAGAAGAATGTCATTTCTAATCAATTTTTGTTCATTTTTCTGCTAACTCCAAGGTACTTTTAGAAATCACCACCTCTATTAGTTACCCACATAAAGGTCCAACCGCCAACCAAGTAGGATGACGAGCATTATATCCCTAATTTATACTAGAACCAGAGAGCTGATAGGCCAATTCTAACAGCAACACCGCCCCCAAACCCCCCCCCCCCCCCCCCACAAGTTTACTTTATATTATGACGCTATGTTGAGACAAATGAAATGACATGTTTACATCTATAGGCAAATTTGTTTCTTTGTTCATACTAAAAAAGGATCTTGAACTCCCGCGAAACAAAAAGCCATTCACTATTCTTCTAAGAACTCTAACTCAGAACCCATAAATGGTTATACAAACTTATGTCTTCTACCTCAGTCTCAGCTCCTTCCTTAAATAAAGGTACATTAGCATATCCAACGGAATAAGAAGGCCAATAGATGGCCTTTTGGTTACAATACAAGGGCTCTACTTCGACTTGGTTCCCTGAGCCTCTTGCTACATCCTCCAAAATCATGAAAACCGTTTGTGAACATTAAGATTCTAATCCTGGACAGCATGCAAAGGCATTCCAAGAACGGGATAGAGAAATAGATCAAATACAAATAAGAAAAATGAATGATGTGGAAACCCCCATGTGAGATCTGAACAAGCTGTAGCAATTTACAAGCTATTTTTCAGGTGTGAAAAACATCTCCGGGTCTTTCTTGATTATTGCTAATAAATTAGCAACCTCTGTCCACATACAATCCAGTAGGTTTGAGCACATTGTAAGAGTTGGGAACTAACTATTTTTTGACACCAGCGGAGACTCTAGAGAGCTCAATAGGCTCTCTTCGGCAGTGGCTGACACATGTATAATTCACCAATGACAAATTTATCTTAATTTGATCAGAAGAAAACAAGTGAGAAGTTTTATTTTAATGTAATTCCCAAAGAAAATACATAAAAGTTCCGATAAAAGTATTAACAACGCTATCTGCAAGTTGTTACTCCGTCGTCACTGAAAAGCAGTAAATTTAATGAACAAGCTCTAACGCAAACAAATTTCATCATCACCACACTTTGTTAAATATTTTGAAACACCAAATTGATAGTCATACTAAAGGTTATTACTTTGGGCACAATGTGAAAAATGATAAGAAAATACATAAGTTGAGAAGTAAACCAACCGTTTCCTTTTTGCTGTTCTGTTTTTCTTCCAAGTCTTGAAGAGTACTATCTAATCGCTTTCTGTTGAATGACAGAATGAGAGCATATGTTAGATGATAAAAGTACTGTAACAAGAACTACTGAAGCAGCAAAGAAAAATCAGATGTTCATACTACTTCCGTCCCAATTCTTGTGGAACCATTTGACTTGGCACAAAGTTTAAGAAAGAAAGGAAGACTTCTGAAATATGTGTTCTAAAACACTCTTTGACCATTTATGTAGCGATAAATCATTTCATTAAGGGTAAAAAAGAAATTTTAAAGTTAAATTATTTCTAATTATAGAAGGTGACATTCTTTTTGGGACGGACAAAAAAGGAAAGTGTGCCGCATAAATTGGGACAGAGCGAATAATATACTAACTACCATCTTCTGCTCAAATCTAGATATAGATTTACTAAATGCACATAGCAAATTACTGATGGCACTGGATAAGCTTAGAAGGGACTTTCTTGGCATGGTTGTAAGGAAACCAAGGGATACAATCTGGTGAATGGGAGATTACAATGAACAATAAAGATAGGAATGACTTGGGCATCAGAAATTTAAGAAAGCAAAACAATAGTCTCTTGATGAATTGGTTGTAAAGGTACAATGAAGAGGGACAAGCTCTTTGGAAGGATGTTATCAAAAGAAGTATGGTGAAACCAACCCTTGGTACAGCAATATCAGATCCAATCCTTATGGGGTAGAAGTCTGGAGGACAATCAAAAAACTGGGGCCAAAGCTGGAAAGGAATTTGAAGATGGTAGAAGAACAAATTCTGGGGAGATGCCTGGAACAAGCAGGTCCGTCTAAAGGAATCCTTTCCAGATTTCTTCAGTATAAGCAATCATCCAGAGGCCACTATCAATGAATGCTGGTCTGAGCAATGATGGAATTTCTTATTTAGAAGAATATTGAATGTTTGGGAAGTGGAGAGGGTGGCCAACTTGTCACACAGTCTAGAGGACTTCAAATGCATCATCCCAGATACAAACACCTTGAGATGGAAGCAAAAAAAATGGACCATGCCTAAACATATTACAGATTTGTTGAGTTGTTGGATTAGAAGAGGAGATAGCAAGACTCAGAAGAAACGGTGGGGAATAATCCCACATTGCATCTGGAAGTATGGAAGGAAAGAAATAGCAGAAGCTTTGAAAATACGTCCGATTCCATTCATTTAGTTAAATGAAATTGTATAGTATCTTTTGACTTCTAGTGTAAAGAGAAAGATACAGAGGAAATAGGCCTTGTAGATTTCTTATTCTCCCTTTAAGTATTTTCTTAATTATCTTCTTCTCTTGTTTTTGATAGTTGCCAGCATAGCCTTAACGCCAAGGAATACAATATTACCAGTTTCCAAAAAAAAAAAGGTTTGTGGATAGCACTGTAGAGTTTTCGAAGACAAATACAATTTTGTGCACAAAGTCAAGATGAATTGTATTCTTTTGTTTTATTTTTGGTGTAAAGAAAGCTATGCCGAGGAGACTGAAACACTAGTTGATATGATAGGATCCTTATAAAGAAGTAGTTCTAAGTTTGGTTGGGTTCTGTAATCACTGATAGCACTGTTATGGTGCAACTTTAAATTTATATACATGTTACCAGTTTCAAAAAAAAAAAATACACATTGCAAATTCACAATCTACATAATCAGTCCTGGAAAACCAAGCAAAAAAGAGCCATGTTCAGCTCATGCCTTATATCAGAAAAGTGAGTTTATACATCAGTTTATTCTTTGCTTTCTGAAATCTGTGCACTAAACTCTCGTGTGTGCCCTGGTACAGGTCTTGGACACAATCGCTATGGATAAAACCATGGTCAATGACACATTATGGACATATATGATAGTTTTATGCTATATAGCCATTAAACATCTTTCCTTGAGCAGGAAATGTATCAATTTTTCCACCTTTATAAAGGAAAGTCCTATTTTGAAGTCAAACATTGAGCGGAGTGGGGAGTATAGCAATCGAAGTCAAACATTGAGCGGAGTGGGGAGTATAGCAATCGTCGTAAGCCTAGGTTGGATAATATCAGTTGATTTGTTTCCCTAAACATGGAAATGAATTGGGGCTACTGCATACATGATAAGCAAATAGTTTTTTTTTCCTAATCATATAAGCAAATAGTAAATTAGTAATTGCACAAGAAAGGAGTCCAGAGTTAGAGTTTGTTTCATTTTTCTTTCTGTGGAGCACCCACTGCTAACAAGTAACACCAAAAAGACTAATCTACAAGCTTCAAAAGCCACCAGCAAAGCATGGAGACTATATTCTTACGAGTGATTTGGTATAAGATCAAGAGAGATGTGGACATATTCAGCACATTATATAGTCCTGATTATTTTATTCTCGACACCATGTCATGTGTTCGGAGTCACATGTCTCCTAATCTGGAGACACAACAACTAAGACGCCATATGTCCACCTACAGTAGAACTTCTCTAAATTAATATTGTTGGGACCATGAAATATTATTATTTTGTAGAGGTATTATTTAATCGATAAATAAAGAGTGTTTCCGAGATTCAATGAAAGTTAATTTTAATTGCATCAAAATCATTGTATCTTACTAATTTATGTATCATATTTATTGAATTAATATAAAAAATAAATTCATTATATATAAAGTACAATGTATAATTCATTGTAATGTTTCTTTTTAACTAAATGATTCATTGTAATTAATAAATCATTGTAATGTTCATTGTATAATCAACTATTATTCATTGTATTTTTACTAAAATCATTCAATGTATGATGGTGAGAGAATAAACTATATAAGCAACATAGAAAATTTCTTCAAACCGTACCCAACAATGGCTTCTCATCTAAAAGGTGTCACAAAATCAATAATGACGGATCAAATATGTAAAGCATTATGTAAGTACAAAAGAGATCATTCCACATGCACCCAAAAAGATTTGCAGTTGCGGCTTGATAAAAATTTTCATTAGAAAGTTAGTCAAGGTACAATATCAAACACACTCAAACGATCATCTGAGAATCTTTCGGCTAACTTAGAAAAAGGAATGGATATCAAGCGACACAAGCCAGCAAAATTTTCAAACATGGAGAAGGTTGTTTATGAGTGGTTTCTCCAATACCAAGACCGTGTGAATATAACCGGTAGTTAATTTTGGAGAAGACGAGAGATGCAATGAAACATGAAACTTTTATATCCTCAACAAGATTTTGAGCACAACTTTTCTCAAGGTTGGCTTGAAAAATTCAAGCTAAGACATGGTATCAAGTTATTTCGTCCTTTCGGAGAGAGTGGTTCAGTTGATATACAAGACATGGAGACAAAATTGGAGTCCGTAAGGGAAAAAATAGACCAGTTACCTATGAAAGATATTTTTAATATGGATAAAACTGGTTTATTTACAGGTTACAAGCTCTGATCATTCTATTAAAGATATCTTTCATCGTAGCAAGACCTCTGTCCAGCAGCAGGCTCCAAACAATATAACAGCATATTTCCTCACTAGATCTCTGTCCAACAGCAGGCTCCAACAGTATGACGGCAGACTAAACCCACATAGACAACTATTAACTAAAGCACAGCGATTTAGATAAATAAGTAGCATATTTCGTCAGGATATCATGACAATGGCAAACTAATATGAGGGTTATAGCTTAGTATTATCAAAAAAATCGTAGAACTTTGATAAAAGGATTTTCCATAAGCCCTTACAATTTTTTTACTGATTGAAGAATTTTTCACCACTACTTTAGTATCTCGAAGAAACCTATTAATTGATCATACCAACCTCTTCCAATAAACAACAATCTTATAAACTCGCTCAAACAAGAGGAAACTACTAGACCATAACTAAAATACTTAAACAGTGTTAAATCAAAATGAATCACATACAGTTCTGCCGAAATGTAGTCAATTCGCTTTTTTACATTGGCCCTAGCTTCTGCCATGTCCTGCTTCACAAGCACTGGGCCTATCAACTTGTAAACATTTGCATCTTCATTCAACAGATCCAATTCCTACATACCCAACTCAAAACAATGACTCAATATCCTCAAAAACAGACACACCCATAAAATCTTATGAATAAGAAAAGAAAGAATACCTTGAGAACAAGCTCGTTTTCACCTAGTTGAATAGTGTACTTCTTTCTGATTTGGTGGTTCTTTGATATATCTGAAGTAACATCACAAATAACATATAAATACAATGTTCAAGAGAACAAAGGGGAGGAGAAGGATTAAGGAAGGAAGAATTTGCCTTTTTGAAGTTTGCTAAGATCGTTAGCTTTGTTCTCTAGGTCACGCTGCAATTCTCGGAGAGCGGCTGAGGAAGCCATTCTTTTTAAGTATCTATTCCTCCTCTGCGATCGTGGGTTTCTTCTACAATTGGGTGAGAGCTTCTTTTTGTGTTGATTTGCTACCGGAGTTTTGGAGTGCGGCGACCGGAAATGGGGTTTGCTCCAGTGTCGTCAATACTCAATAGTTAAGGAGACAACGTTCATACGAACATTGTTTAGTCCCCAAGTTTTGCAATTTACTCAATTTTAGTCCTTCAGGTTTCAAAATTTTCCAGGGGTGGAAATGGATTGTGTCAAGAAGCCTAATTTGAAATTCATTATTTTATACTTGTCTGTTTAATATATTTTTAAAGGAAAAATTACATAATTAATCAAATCTTACTACATATTTATAATATATAACAATACTTTTAAAAAATTATAAAAAATAATAAAATAATTATACAAATAGCTTTTTACCGTAAGTTACAATGTATCAAACTTTTAACATTCTCTCCCCAATCTCATTAGCCGTATTTGACTCCAATTCAAATACCATTTCTTCATCTTCCAAAATCTCTCAATATTTCTTTTGTCTTTCACTCTCACGATTTTCGTTCAATTTTCCTCTCCATTATTCCGTAATTCTTGTGTGAGTTTTTACGATTTTTACTTCATATTTCATATACTATTAACTTTTTCAATATATTTAAATTTTAGAGTTTTTATCAAGGTATAATCTTGCTTAAAAGTGGTGGATGAATTATCCTCTAAAAGGCTAACCCGAGGTACATCATCTAATGAACAATCTATACAAGATTGTCCATCATTTGATCTGTGTCTTTTCACTCAAGAACAACCACTTGGTACAAGTGCACTTGCTGTTGTGATACATTCTGAGAGGAGGTCCAAGGAAAAAGAAAGGAAGAAGAATTGATATACTGCAATTTTTTCAAGCTTTTTTTGTTTAATCCTTGTGTATCAATGGCGGAATTGATATATGTATCAATATCAGATTTTTGATAATCCAGAATTGTTACATACCAATGTATTGCTTTGTGTATATCATACATTGTATCAATTTGTTATTAGTATATCATTTTTTTTAGTGATACATGAATACAAAATACTCATATTGCTTTGTGTATCAATTTAGAAAATTTTTTGTCAATTATTTATTTTGTAGCTCATGTATCAGTATATTAAATTATTTACAAAGTGAGTTTTTCCGTTCATGTTTTGTATTGAGATTTTTGAATACATATGACAAATGTATCAATTTATTCATAAAATATTTAATATCTAAAGAAATTTGTAAATTATAGAATCTTTGAATGTCTATCTATTTTTCTTTATATACTTATTAGTATGTATCGACTTTCCAGCTTTATTGTGTTTATGTATTATATTTGTAATAAGTATCAAATTTTTTATGCTAGTATGTATCAATATTTTTAGTAAAACACATAACTTTCATTTAGATAGATGAGTTTTGATACATGTATCAGTACAAATTTAATTTTTTTTTTCAAATCTGCAACAATGATAAATTCTCCAAAATCTGTGATTTCAAATTTAGAAATTACACAAATGTGAAATTTCGGTTTAAACTTTTAGATATGGAAAAAAAAATTCAACATCATAAAAAATGTGATTTACTCCCATTAAATACTCAACTTCCCTTAAAACAAAACAAACAGCACCAATTAAGGAGTGATTGCAGGGTTTAAAATTTAGATACAGTCATAATGGTTACAGTAAATTGTATCAGAAAATACAAAAACCTGCTATTTTTTGTAATTTTAATAAATCATGCTATTTTGTATAATTATTTTATTATATAGTGCTATTTATGAAAATTGCTCTTTTTTAAAATGATCTATCTATATCTTCCTTTTTTTTCATGAAGGCCTGTCATTGACCCATATATAAAAACAAAATAAAACTTAGTCTGGCCCCAAGTAAAATAATTGGCCCACAATATTACATGTAATAGAAAATAAAAATAGGAAAGTGCTCCAATGTAATGAATTTTTTAACCTCCAAAAGGTTCCACCAAACTTCTTACTCAGCAAGTCATCCTATTTGCAAAAACTGTGTTGGCGATTCAGAAGTCATAGCTAGCAATGTTGTAGATCGAAGTAATCAAGCTGGAGTTTGTTTGAATTCCTCCAGTGTTATTTCTCTTGGCTGCTTCTTGTGTTTCCCGATCTGACCGCTTGTGTTGTGGATGCTTCCCTTCTCTGTGTTGGAGATGTATCTGACAAGTAAGTCCTTCTCTACTACTGTGAGCATTTCTGACTACCCTAGCCCCTGATCTACTCTCCTTGTCACTTGTCTCCTATTTATGTTTGGGTATCTCTAAGCTAGTCATGATGCATGTATTTATCTCCTTCTCCCTTTTCAATATCACCTTGTCTATTGCTGATCTTTCAATAGTTTGAACCACTTACGAGATTAATAACACACATTAGATAGATTTCTATTAGGTAAGGTGGTGAAAAAGTTTAAGAGTGTTGATTAAATCTTGTAGATTCTAGTCGAATCTTTGGTAAACAATTACAGAGGTTTGCTTGTGCCTGATATACAAATAACGTGCCCTTTTGCCTTGATGTGATGCCACTGAACACCCCAAACTTTCTCTAACCAGGTGTTGTAGTACTCAAATCAGTTGAGTCATATTTCGGAACATAGGTGCACAATTGGTCTTTCAATCGGGCCTGCTCCCAAAATAGGTTTTCTCTCTCGTGCTAATTATGTCCCTAAAAAGATAAAAGGTTTTTTTAAATAAAATGAAATCAAAAAGGAAAAATAGGGGAAAAAGGAAAATACACTTACCCGAGCGGCTTCGTTTGAAAAGCTCTTGGTAAAGATCTTTTTCATCCTATCTCGGTCTCCCTCATGAACCAGGGACTCCAAGTGATTCATATCCTCCGCCAAGGTCTCTTCCTCCGGAAGGGGGGTATAAGTGGCCTTAAAGAAATAGATTCTTCTTCTTAGCTTTTCCAACCTTTGGTTTTAAACTAAAGGGAGCCAAAGGCCATGAAGGAGTTTTGATTTCTCCAATCAAGGCGATCGACCCGTGGAGATAGTCAGGATTTTCAAGAAGGATGTTCAACTTTCTGATAAAGATTGGTTATCAACTATATTTTTTACAATCGTATCTGAACCCAATGATATATCAAGTTCTCTAACCTCTGGAATTAGAAGAATCGATTCAACATCCTATTCTAAAGACAGAAGGTGATTGGTTTTCTTCCTCTTCTCGAAAGGATAACCAGTGGTATCAGAGTGTGCATCTGTAGAAGAAATTGAGGGGTCTTGGCCTCTTCCCTCCCCAAGAATGGACAACTTGTAAATTTGCTCCTCCTAAGCTTGTGATGCTCTTATCCTTCGAGCCTCAGAACTGCCTTTAGGAAGGTCTGAAATGAAAAAAAAATGTCTCAAAATCCAAACGAAGTTATAAGACAAACAAATAAAAAAGGAGAAAAACTCGATACTATGGTGCTTCGCTGAGGAGATATCCTTCCATGTCCTTTCCTTGGACTTTGTGTAATTTAGAATCTTCTAAACCCAATCCCTGATGTTGATATCATCTAAAGACGGTGCCTAGAAGAAAGTTGAAAAAGGAAAAAAATTCAGGATAATAGAAAATGACACAAGATAATGTTACGGAGGAAAGAGGTAGAAAAAGACTTACGAGTAGGATTCCATGATTCGAGAATAGAGATATCTACAATGATGCTTCCATTCAACACATATTCGAACCATTCTATCCAGTCTTGGTCAGAATCATCATCGAGGCTAGAAAGGATGAATTTATTTTCTTGGCCCTTGATGGTAACCATCTTGTCTCTAACAACCCAAGGAGAATAAAGGAGTATGAAATATTAATGAAAAAATTCTAGCCGATCTCTTCAGTCAAAACTCGAAGATAGGCCATAACTCTCCAAATAGTCAGACCAACCACAACCAATCATATCCACTAATTATGGTAGAACTGGGAGATTATTTGGATGGGAAGGGGGCTGTTAAGCTGATGGAGAATAGGTATGTATAAATGCAGGTGAATCCCGGTCTCAAGAAAGTGATGTTCTTACTAAGAGAAGGAGAACAAATCAGGAATTTGTTCGACCATCCGTATTCATCTTGGATAGTTGGGAGATATTCCTCATAGATTGAGGAAATATAATTAGGAGTGAAGTGTCTCTTTCACTGACTTGTTCCCCGATGGTAGGTACGACCTTGCTATCGAGAGAAAACTTCACTTTCATTCTACGGAAGAATTGATCAAAGGCTCTGAGTTTTCAGTTTCAAGCTCAACCTTTTCCAAAACTTCGTTAAAGATTGACTTTGAATGCGGCATTGAGGATAAAGGATTAAGAAGGTATAGGTAAGAGGTTGAAGACATTCTTTTAATAACATGGATGAATAAAGATTGAAGAATTTAAATAGCAGAAGAATAAGAACACAAGAAGATTTGAGGGTGATAAATTGAAAAGAGAAAATGAGAACAGGAACGGGCGGACCAAGGAGTTATTTATAAGCAATGACAAAGAAGTCATGATTTCCTTGTTCGACGTGAGTAGGTGGATGAATGACATGTGGCCAGTGCATTTAATGCGATAGGACGTGAGACCTTTTGTATGATTCAAAGCATTTCAGCTTCCTCCCGCCAAAATATTCAAATAGTTTTTCCCATTTTTCAATCACGACTGACTTCATATTCGAAGAATGAACGGACTATATTTATGGGGTGAAAAGTGGATTGTACACGTGGTATGACAGAGGATAAGACATGTGGCATGAACAAGGAATGCTCAAAGAAAAACCAGCTCAGAGAAATGACCAATCTTTGAAGATATGTCCAATCACGACTGAGTTCGTATTCGAAAAATAGAGGAACTATCTGTATGGGGTGAAAAGTGGACCGTACGCTAGAATGGCAGAGGATAAGACATGTGGCATAGACAAGAAATGCTAAAAAGAAACCAGCTCAGAGAAATGACCAATCTCCGAAGACGTGTCCAAAAAAATTGATCCAGTATATTCTCGGAAACCCGAGATAATCATATTTAGCATAAGGCATAAACTTGTGGCCTGAAAGCAAAGGACTAATGTCCTGATGATGTGGCGGAGAGGACAAAAAGGACGTATATGTCATAATTTCTTGTACTACCCCCTACAAAATACATAGGAATATCAGCTGGCACCGTTAACGATATTCCCACGTGGAAGGCGACAATTAAACTTGACATCCTAGGCTTACATGGGTCATTCTTATTGGCTAATGTATTTTCTTTATAACATGTAAATATTAATTTTGACACAGTTGTAGGGGCATCAAATTTAAAACAATACAAAAGTAATATAATATTTCTTGCATTGCAAGCTTCATTATATTATTCATCAAGTTTTTACTTTATTCACCTTTTTCTTGACGACAGACCCAAATCTGAGATAGATCCAATCTCCGTGTCATCAGATCCATCAAATACGAGCAACCTCTAGGCTCATCGATCTCATTTAGCTATTTCTTTATTTGCTTACATTGTTCTCATTTTCAAACACTCTAACACGAATGATATTTGAATTGCTAATAACAGGATCTCCATGAGTTATATTGAGACGCATGTTCTTGACCTAATATAAATTTAAGTATACCATTTTCAGAATAAATACTTTGATTCATATTTATATGTTTTAAATTTTTTTGTATGTCATTTAAGAAAAGTATTTAATAACCTTGATTATAAAAGTATTTATCTATATTGATCATCATCCTTCTCTTAAATATATCACTTAGTTATTATTTCACTAATTCGAGTCATGCGAGTGATTTGGAAAAAGAAATAACAAGTTTTCTTGTATTCTTAGAGCATCAAACAGTCGAAAACAAATTTAGTTTGCCAGAATGGCAAATTGGACCAGAGGTAATCATCATATTATATTATAAGTAAGAAATTCCCAAGTTAAAAATTAAATTACGAAAATGTCCTTATAAAATTAAATAACACACTCATTATAATAAATACTATCATATATCAATAATTACAATAGTAATAATAATAATAATAATAATAATAATAATAATAATAATAATAATAATAATCTAAAATTGTCATCATATTTTATATTAATAAATAATAATAATAATAATAATAATATAATAATAATAATATCATAATATTCAAAAATCATCATCATATATTTTATATGAAAAGTAGGAAGCCCCATGTTCGAAAGTTGATTTATGAAAATATTCTTCATGTTGAACGACCAAACTATCTCTTAACTAAAACTAAAATTACAAGTTTATGGCAGTAAAGTTTCAATAATTTTTTGGCTAATTTCTAAATAATAATGATATTAAAGGTGAGAGTCTTATTTAGTTAAATTTAATTAAATACTAAATAATTTCTATAATAAATAGTTACTTGAAAAAAATACTCATCTCATATGTTACAAAACTTTATAAATTTGTGAATGACTTATACATAACTAAAATATTAATAGGGTGAATGAGATTTAATGAATTATTAAATTCTAAATAATTGTTGTATTAGTTAACAGTTACTAGAAAAAAAATTATAACAACTTATGACTTTTTGTTTTCCCCGGTTACAATATTTTTTAATTTTCTTTAGTTATAATCTAACTAATGATGAAATATCATAAATATCTGATATGTTAAATTTTTATCATTAATTAATCATCTTATATAAATAGACATCAAGAATATATTCAATCTTCACCATTTGATAAAATACACACACACACACACACACACACACATATAAAGGCATAGTTATAAATTTATCATGTAAAGTTTTGTCTTCTACTTTCTTTCATTCTTTCTTTCATATGAGAAGCATGTTCACGACTTAGATTTCTTTTTATTCGGATATTATGCTTATTATGTAGATGATTTCGTAATGAAAAATTAAAAATTGCCGGTAAAGAAATAACATTTGCATTATTCTTTTGATTTTAAAAAACATCGATGTCATGCCACAATTTTATTACATTTCTTAAAACACAAAATGCTTTGATTGCTTCCTTTTTCAAAATTAAGTATACTTTTCTTATGTTCTTTTGCAACAATATTGTACAAGGTATTCTCACTTTTCATCATGATAAATATTATTGAATGATGGACTTCAAGTTTTAGTCCATCATATTATAACTTTAGTCATTCTTGTGATCATTGTGATCATTGAAAGATGTAGGATGAGATAGTTGAGATCCCTTCTGTTTTTTGTCAACCAAAGATTTCAAATTTGACCTCAAGAATGAAGAATATTTCCGGTGAAATTGCTTTACTCTTTTATGGGGGTAAGTAATTTGCAGATGTAATGGCCTATATGATTATTTTGGATGTCCTCACAAGGTGGAAGGATCATATTAGGAATAATTGTCTTGCAAACTAATTTTCTGTCACTGTGAGATCCCTAACTTGTCATGCGGTGAACTAATTTGTTATTTTTTCGCCTTAAAGTTTTGTAAAGGTCTCGAATACTATTTCAACTTTGTTGTTGTTGTTGTTATGTGAAATGTAGACATCATATTCAAGTGAGGATGGTTCAATCTTTATTCAACTTTATTATAGATAAATTTATTGATATTTTTTTTATGATTGAAAGTTTATGTATGAGAAAAAGGAATTAATATTACTTTTTTTTGCATTTAAAGTACACATATGAAAGTTTGGAGTACCAAAATTCGCAAACATCAAAGATCCTTTAGGGTGAAATAAATTATTTTCTTCCATGGACATTTCTATGTCGCTTTTTCAAGAGGGATATCAATGTCAATAACAAGAATTTTTGTCATGATACACCAAGCAAATAGCCGAAATGAAACATACATTGAGAACATCGTCCATAAGGAATATTAGGTAACATACGAATTTGTTATATATTTGCACCAGATAACATAAAAATATGAGTTATTTATATATTTTAATTACCAAACTTAATTCGGTTGTTCAAATTTGGCAGGTTCAAAAATATCAATCTATATAATCATTTGTTGTTATACATAGAAGTCATTTGAATAGGTTGATTGTTCATCATTTTCGACTTGTATTTTTCCGCTGAAAAGTTTTGAATACTTATCACATGTGACTTTAACATTACTTATACAATAAGTACTATTTGCATGACACACACGTGCAACCCACGTGTCCAAAACTAGTAATAACAAACACCTAAATTGTTAGTATGTGTGTGCATGACGTAGTGGGCATATGCTAAGGAGTATCAATTCGTCCAAAAATTACACTTACTTAGCTATAATATGTGTGTGTGTGTGTGTGTGTGTGTATGTATCAGTATACATTGACTTCTCTCATTTTTTATGTGAATTTATCTTTTTTATGTTTTAATACTCTTTAACAAAATTTTTGATTCCGTCACTAACTATACTGGTATAGTGTTCATATTTGGCTTTTACTATAATAGTCAGTCAAACAAGTTATGACTTTCACTATTCAATCAATTAGCAAATGTACATGAAGAAGAGGATATTTTTATATGCTTTAAAAAGTTTGAAAAGACATATCTTTTCTTCACACAAAAAAAATAATATCAATGATCAATTCTCTCTTTGCCGAAACTCAATTGACCATCCAATATTTACCAATCTAAAGTGCATTCAGTCACCTCAAATATGATTTTAGATTTATTGCATTATATTTGAAATAACCTTGAAATCGAGAAAAGGCAAATACTTTTAAAATAAATTCAGTCTTTGCTCGGATTGAAGATTCTCCTCTTTTACTTCATAATATTGTTTTTACTATTTTTAATTGCTAAATTATTTTATCGTTGGCGTTGTATATGAAAGGTAGTGTTTTAACTGCTAGGCATTATGATACTAAACTTTGATTTAAATTTTGAATTAGGGTTAGGCAACATTTAGAACTCTAAAATATCTTTTTTTTTTTGTGAAGAACATGTCCAATTCACAATTAATAACTCAATCTCTGCATTGATAATTTCAACATGCTCAAACTCATGATTTTTATTAATCTTTGGTTATGCAATCACATGATAATCTATGACATATCAATATTAAATAAAAAGAGGATAAACTACACATACCATCTTTTGTGCTTTTACTTTTAAATGAAGCCTATCAAGACAATAATGATCATATCATACTTCTTAGCATGTGAATCCCTTTTAATATATCGGTTAAATTAGATAACTCAAGCAATATGACAGATAAATCACATAAATCATATTCCGGACGGTTTCAATTTGCAAAATTGATACTCATCAGGATCGATCTCCATGTGTATTTAATAATAGAATCAAGTCACATGAAAACTGAAAAAAGAACATAATCCATAGAATTCATATATGTCGACATGTCATGCGGCGCCCATATAAGTACTCTTTACCTCGCTTATATGTCACTCCTTGCCCTTAACCCATTCATCAATCATCAGGAAAAAATATCTTTCATTGGAATCTTAACTTACCTCGATTCAGGCGAAGGTTTAAATTTTTCAAAATCTCTACCATGTCCAAATATGCCAACCAATCAAATCTATTCAAAATAGTATTCTACGAAGTTTAACGAGTCTAACGATATCCATATTGATATACAAAAGAATCAAACTGAAAAACAAATTCCAGCCCGATTGAGGTGAAAGTAGAAAATTTATTTTAATTTAAAATTGGCTTACCAATTTCATAGAAATTCATATCTCAAATTTCAGCCCAAAACGCCTTTGAATCGACTCCTAAACTCTTGAAATTCATTCTCTTAGTATGATGGCTAAATTCTGAACTTTTTCACCAAGTTCATGATCAAAACATGAAAAATAATGAGTACTCTTGCAAAATATTACTCCCTCTATTTCAATTTATGCAGCACCATTTGACTTGATATAATATTTAAGAAAAAAAAAGATTTTTGAAATTTGTAATCTAAAACAAGCCATAGACATTTGTGAGGTTGTAAATTATTTTATTAAGCATAAAAGGAGAATTATAAAGTTAAGTTGTTTCTAATTATACAAAAGTGACATTCTTTTTATGATGGACTAAAATGGAAAGGGTGCCATATAAATTGGGATAGAGGGAGTAAAAAAACTGATGTAGAATCACATACCCGATATTTATACAAGAAAATCGTCTCAATATGAACTTCTTAACTCTCAAAAATTGATTTTTGAATAATGAGTTGGAAGTCGAAATTTTAAACACTCGGAGGCCTTCAAACGTGTGCCCCCCCTTCTAGCCTCGCACCTGCACAATTTCTACACCTACGGATAGATTTTCATATCTCCAGTTTGCATCTCAGACCCCTTTTCCATATCCGATGTACCAGCAACAACCCTTTAAGGTAAAGTGGTCATAACTTTTTCATACTATCTAGAAATTTGATGATTCTTATTGATACAGTTCTGAAATCAAAATATGAATCTAATGGTTTGATCAAAACATAATTTAGAGCTCATTTATTTTGTATTTTTACCCATTATGCTCAAAATGATGCCTAAATATCCAATATGAATGCAACATGATCAAAACCCATCCGATACTCATCTAGCATTTGAGTTTACATGTATATACAACTGTTAAATAACTATTGACATGATTTTAGTCAAAAATTAAATTTAGTAATTGTAGTAAATAAATTTGACAACAAATAACCAAATTTTAACAACAATGATATATCACATTTATCACGCCCCGCCTTGGGGGGGTACGATTGGCACCCGGTGCCCTAGTAGGATCTGAACTTCTAACTGGTGAGCCTAAGCACATCTGGTGCCCGGCTAGCTCTAACTCATATTCAAGGAATCAACGGGCTATATAACGGCTGTAAATACAGCCTCCGGCCGACTAGGCCCATAGCCACCTGTATGAAACTTCTGCTAACCAGAGACATACTTAAAAAAGGGGGAAACCTATGCGGGCCGACAAGGCCACCATGCTGTCTAGTTATCTGTAACTCAATAGAAGAATACTGAATAACTACGTGACCGGCAAGGTCACCACTACTATCAGACTATGGCCCCACACGGCCAGCATAAGCAACAATGCTGAACAGCTAAACAAAATGCACGGCCTCACACGACCGGCACAACTAACCACAGGGAAATATATACAGACTGCAAGCCTCTAGGAATACTGATAAGATGGTCGGGACAGGGCCCCGACCTACCCGCACTGTACAACAAAAGGAAATGATATAAACCTCTGAAATATCAAGCTCCGGATGACAGGAGCTGATGACTCTGCGCTGGCTAGGATCACGAGGGATCGCTTCCTCGTCTATGAGTACCTGCAGGCAAGTAATGCAGCGCCCCACCGGGCGTCAGTACCGCTGGTACTGAGTATGCAAAGCAACTGAAATAATCTAACTGAATACAATAACATAACTAACAATTCTGAATAGCAGGGGAATACTGAATCTGCAAGAACTGATGTGAACTGAATCAGACTTCCTGTGCTGTGATAGGGCAGGAGCGTACCTGTAGACGCGGCGGCCTGCTGTCTATTAACTAACATGTAGCACATAAATACATATATATATATATATATATATATATAGCAAACAAGAGCCGATACCAACCCCCATAAGCCGGACGACGCCAAACAAGCAAACAATCTATATACCCCTACCCGGGTCAAAACCAGCCAAAAATAAATCACTCCACTCATCTGCTCACTCGGAGCTCCTCTACCGGCCCCCTGGGTCTCCGGCTCGGGCTATAGCCTCCGATATAAATAACCGTGTCTGAGTCCGGAAGACTCCTGTGCAGACAGTAACAGATAGGGTCTGGTTCCCTAGACACAACTCAACAGGGCTATCTGAAACCGGAGCTGCACCTGTAATAAGATCTGTAACTGTAACTGTATCTGTATCTGTTCCCTGGGCACTTGTGCACAACAGGGCTATCTGTACTGTAATGCTGATCAGCCTGATATGGGGAAAGCTTCAGCCCATCTTCGTCCAAACTGGGGATGACATGCCACTCCTTGGAGTGACGTAAACCCACCCGCTCAGTGGGCGACACGATTACCAACCCAGGGGCGGCGAGGACGCTCAATAGGGTGCCCTCACGCCATATCAAGTCTCAACAAACAAATAGCACATATAAATAGCAAGCATGTATAACTGAAAAAGACTATCTGAAATCTAACTTCTTATTCTGGTCTGTTTCTATACTGAACTGATTCTTTACTGATTATACTGATTCTGAAATCCTTCTTTAACTGTTGGCTAGTCTGTAGCTAATATTCCATCTGTCCGAATGGCTAGTCTGTATCCATAAAACTGTCTGTCTATCTGATTTTCCTTTACTAGCTTTTATTCTGAAAATCTGTCTCTTTTTATTCTACAACATGCTTGCTAATCACACAATAAGCTATATTGAATCTAGAATACTAACTCGCCCTTTGGCGCATGTTTTACCAGCTTTCGGACTGAATACGATATGGCAACACAACTCAGAATCTATTAGACTTACTTAATTCTCAACATTCAACTCCGAGAGTTTCAAATACGTAGTTTACTATGATTTACCAAGCTAAGTCTTACTAACTTGCCCAAGAACAACTTCACATACCTTAACCTCGAGTTATCCGACTGTCGGATGAGGCTCAGTCAGTACTCCAGCTATTTCTCCCAACTGCATTCATATATACGTTAATTAGTGCTAAATACAACTCTATTCTGAAGAACGACGTCACTTTTGATATAACTATACCATAAACTTAGGCTTATCGAAAGACGGTCGAAAACTTGCTATTTTTCAGAAGTCCAGAAGGGAGAAGTATTCACTTCACAACTAGGAGCACATAGTCACAAGTTTGGAGCAATTCCACCTACCTTAGTCCGGTAGCTTGACGATTCGTCGGTCGTATTTCGCGAAACAAAATCCGTAGGAATGCTTCCTGCTGCTAAATACCTCGGTATCTGGAGTTAATTTGAGTTTAGACTACGTTTGGCAGCATAATCGAACGATAATATACTAGCCCTCTTCGTCTCTCTCTGTTTTCTACGTTCTCTCTGGAAATTATAATGAATGATCTAATTTAAAACCGAAGTGGGGCTTTATATACTTGGGCCTGGACAGGCCCAACGCGGAGGCTCCGCCTCCGTGACCCGTTGCCGTCGCGGAGGGGCTCTGCCTCGGCTCCTTCCGTGATGGTTCGGCAGGTTTCCTCGTCCGGTCTTTTCCCGGGCCTTTCTCTAGCACGTATGGCTTTCAAATATGCTTAACCAACGCGCGAATAGGCCATCTAGGTGCCGGAAATCTTACGGGGTATAACAACATTTAACAATATCATATTAAGTAACACTTATTACAGCCAGTCAGCCACTATTGTATTTGATGGAGTAAGTCTAAAACGGATAAAAAAATATTGAATGTGATTGGATTTATTGAAAATAGCTAGAGTAGTTTGTATATAAAATTTCAAAAAAATTAGGGGTAATTAAACTAGTTTGGAGTCAAATTTAAAGTTGAAATCGATACGAAGAAATCACCGTGATTATATGTATCATGTGTGTATATTATGTTGCACATAATTTTTTTTAAATATACACTAATGTATATGATATACAGGAGATAAATGGATATACATAAAAGATATACATATTATATGCAAGGGGATATATACTGGTATACAAGAAATGAGGTGATCTTCAACTTCGAGTTTTCAATTTGAAAATTAGTTTAAATTCGCCTTCAAACACTTTCAAAATTGATATTCAAACTCCTTAAGATGCTTCCAACAAAATGCAATATCATTCAACCAAAATAAATCACAATTGCACAGGATAAAAAAAAATTCGAGCCAAGCTTTAAACATATCCTCCTATAAATGTCTTCCAAATCAGTAGAGAATTCTTGTCTAGATGATTTTAATAAACAATAAGTTTCACACTTATAATTTTCAAATCACTTAGACAATTTTTGAATTTTGATTCCAAGCTTAGCAAATGATTGTGATGCTTTTAGTAGAAGAGATTTGATATGGAGTGGGCAATAGAGAAGGTTGAAGAAGACGGTGGCTATAGAATACCAATTGCCGCAAAATAATAATAGTTTAGTTGATTAGCTACTTAAATCTTCACTTTTTTGTGTGGGATCAATTCTTCACATTGTAATCCTCTTTTCAATTTCCCCTTCTCCTCCCCCCATTTTTTTTCAATAAATAGGATGTATTCAGTACGGAGAAAAATATAAAAAAGATTGGGTGTGTTTGGTATAGCGAAAAATATTTTTCAGAAAATATATTCAGTTCATTTTACTTAACTTATATATGGAGGCATAACCTATGTGAATTTATGTCTTAAGGCATAAATTGGACAAAAACTTATGCCTTGCGATTATTATTATTATTTTTTTGCTTCCAGGGTATTTTTTTTAACCATTTTTTCACTTAAAGTAACGAAAGACAAAAATCAAATACCACTAATTTGAGAGACAAAAATTAAATACTACCCCAAAATAATGGTATTTATGCGAATGGCCCAAACAAGTTCCTTAAAATTGAGAAAAATGTCTTCCTTAATAAAAGTAGGAAAAATATGTTGCACAAGTGATATTTCATGTTGATTGTGTCCTTTCTATCATCCAACGCACCTCATCTTCATCCCCATTCTCATCACCCTCCACCCCCCTCCACCCCTCTTTCCCCCTCCACTTCCACCTCCCATAATATTTATATAGATTATGTATAAATACTTTTAAAATTAATATTTTTTTCTTATATATCAACTGAAAAAAAAATAAATTATTTTCCTCAAAAATATTCTCCAAAAAGAAAACATTTCCCTTCCTACATAACGCACCCTAAAGTTGCCCCCCCCCCCCCCCCCCAAAAAAAAAAAAAAAGGTGATCTAATTTGTGCCACTTTTCTCTTATTAAAATCAGTGTCATGCACATCGGGCTTCATTAAGGCCTCATTGTATTGGGCAAAGTCAAGCCATATTGACTTCTTGTTGTTTGAGGCCCAGCTTTTATTTAATCTATCTTTTCATCACTTTACCTTTATTAAAGGTTTATTATAATTCATTTATGTTTATTATATCAGCATGCAGTAGTATGATTTTCTTCTTATTTCCTTTTTACATTGGATGTTAATTAAAATTAATGCCTAGAAAAAATACATTGTTGTGTTAATATATCGCAAAATAATTGCAATAATACGAGAAAAGGTGCCTTACATTTTCTCCTTCTCGACTTTAATAAATCTCATAATTTAAGATTTAAGTAGCTAATTCGTAATGGGTAATTTTTCTCAATTTTTTTTAATAAAAAGATCGCTAAATGAAATTGAATTACATTGCCTAACACACCTATAAATTATGTTATGTAAAATTCGTAATATTGTTCTCATCATTAAATCTCTTCAACTCCTTTTTTCCTAGTGTAGTATTTAAACTTGTAAATACTAATTAGAAGACTTACACTTCTGTTTAGTGGGAAGCGAATTTACAATCCTCGTATCACCGATCGTCTGAAATTCTCACAAAAGCAGATGAATTTTCTTATTTCCACAACTTTAAAAATCCCTCTAATAAATGCAGAACTTTAACCATTTTTCAAGATTTTTAGCTCGCGTCTTTCGATACTAATTATGGTGTTTGAATAAATATTGCTAAAATTTAAAGTTGGACATTAACCGTCTAACCTCTTTTAAATGTATTAGGCCCAAAAACTAAATATTTTTTTTGCCAACTCTTTTAGTATTTGGTTGGCTTAGCTTGTTGAATTTGAACATAGTTTATGTCAAATGAGGGAAAATATCTTGTGTCTTAACTGTCTATTGAAGTTAAGTTTTTGTTTTCTTAACAAGTATCTCAATTCTTATTTGATATCGTTTACATCAGCCATTAAAAAAACATTGTTGTCTGTCTTTTTAACTCAAAAATCATTAACCACACCATTATGCACATGTGACATGTCTCCATCTATTTTCCTATATTTTAATATTTAAATTATTTAATCGATCGATCAAAATAATTTTATTAGTTAATAATATATATTTATTAGGGTTTGAAACAAATATTGGTCTAACGAAAATTAAATGTGAAGATTTTCATTAATTCAAAAGGAATTAGGATAAGAAGGAATAAATATTATAAGGATATCTTTAGATCAAATGATTTAAATGATAAGGAGGGAAATACATTGCATATTGAAATTAGAAGAATTTTATGATAATGTTACATAAAATTTGAATATGTTCCTTGGCTAAAAGAAAATAAATTGAATACTTGGGATATGTGTCTTGTGGGAAACCACATATCTAAGGTATCAAATAAATTTTATAAAATTAATTAAGATATAGTTTGATAAGTACTATTCATATGTTGGGAACAAAATATTTAAATTGTGGCAGACCATTTAAAATGAAATATGAACAGAAAATTCCCATTATAGGAATATCAGAAAGCTAGGAACTAGCATCTTCCCTCATCTCTTAACCAAAAAAAGATGCCTATATTACAAAAGTCAAGTATCATCTACAAAATGAAATTCCAATCCAACAAAAAAAAAAAAAAAAAGTAATTAGAGGTCTCTACCTTGAGGTTTATATCAATAACATTTACTTCTTTTGGGTTTTTCATAGTAGATAAATCTATCTTATTTTTTATTCAATATAAATGTTTTTTAAAGAATTTAAATGTGTGGAGTCCATCCATTTCGTAGTGAGTTTTGTTTATAGTAAGGATAATATATGAAATAATTTGCTAACTGCAAAAATATAATAAACTAAAAATTTAATGAAAAATAAAATTGAATAGTACATAAATAAATTTAAATTGTTTTTCTAATAGTAATCATATCATCATATTATTATACAAGTGGAAAGTCTTTAAGTTGAAAGTTAGATTACGAAAGTACTCTTTAAATATTAATCGACTATATTACCCCTCATCCTAAAACTACATTTTAGATATAATAATTATATTCTATTTATTATATTATATAATTTATATCTATATCTATACTATTCTAAAAGTGAGAAATCCAAAGTTAAAAGATTAAATTCTAAATTCTATATATAATTTTATTTTATTATATTATATATATCTATATCTATAGAGTTCTATAAGTGAGGAACTCAATGTTAAAAGACCAATTTACCCATTAATTATAGCGATCATTTTTTATCCTTCAATTTAAAATAATTTTATAGTATTTTATGTATTAAAAAATAAACTTACATTATAATAAATATTCTTAAACTATTAAATACTTTACGTTGAATTAATGTATAATAAAATAGAATAGTTTATAATTTATAATAAATTGTATTTATCATGATAATAGTTTTTAAGTCGTTTCAAATTTCTACTATTACTGTATATGTTGTTTAAGAACCAATGCATATTTCTAAAAGAAACTTAAAATAATTATATATTATGTTTAAATAAATTAGCTAGCAAATGATTAGATAGTTGTTACAATATAACTCATAATTACATTGAATTGACAACAGCTGAAAATTAAGAGTCCTATCCATATTCTTTCTTTCTCTTTTTAGGTTGCAATGTCATTTTGTATTTTATTTTGGTTTATAAATTCAAGATATTTTTTTGACAAGCCACTTTAAAGCTTCTTAATTATAAATGTCATGTTTGCGATGGAATGATATTTGTTTATGTAGATTATTTTTCCTTTGATGTTGTAATATCTATTACATCTCTCATCCGCATTAAACACAAAGAGTTGATCAATGACAATACACTGAAAATAAGGTATTGAAATGTCATGCCCCACCTTGGGAGGCATGACTGGCACCTAATGCCATACTAGGATCTGGACGGACTTGGCTAGGCATATGCACCTCTGGTGCCTACCAACGACTCAAAATCAAGAAAATAAACTGCTATATCTCGGCTGTTAATGCAGCTTCGGCCGAAAAGGCCACGCAACACCTGTAAAGAAAAATAACTAACCCAACCAACATAACAATAAAGGGATCCTATTGTCACGCCCCGCCTTGGGGGGTTTGACTGGCACCTGGTGCCCTAGTAGGACCTAGACTGCTATCTGGTGAGCCTAAGCACATCTGGTGCCTGGCTGGCTCTAACTCAAATTTCTGGAAACAAAGGGCTATATAACGGCTGTAAACACAGCCCCCGGCCCATTGGCCTATAGCCACCTGTACCTGTAATGACAGCTAACCAGAAACATACTACTATAGGGGAACCTATGCGGGCCGACAAGGCCACCATGCTGTCTAGTTCCCTGTAACTCAACAATAACATGCTAACTAATTACGTGACCGGCAAGGTCACCACTACTGACTGATTATGGCCACACACGGCCAACAGGAACAGAAATAACAAATAACTATAACAAGCTGCACGGCCTCACACAACCGGCTCGACTGACCACAGGGAAATATATACAGACTGCAAGCCTCTAGGAATAACAATAGAAATGATCGGGACAGGGCCCCGACCTACCCGTACCGCACAACAAAAGAAAATGAAATACACCTATGGAATTCAGACTCCGGATGACAGGAGCTGAATACTCAATAGCTGGCTGGAATCACGAGGGATCGCCTCCTCATCTATGAGTACCTGCAGGCAAGTAATGCAGCGCCCCACTGGGTGTCAGTACCACTGGTACTGAGTATGCAAAGCAACTGAAATAGTACAACTGAAAACAACTGAATATAGATAGTGTATCTAGCATTTCTGTATAGCAGGAGATAACTGAATCTGAAGAAGCTGGTATGAACTAAATCAAGCTTTCTGTACTGATAAGGCAGAGGCGTACCTGTAGACGCGATGGCCTGCTGTCTAGTAGCTAGTATATAATATATAAAGCACATAAATAGATATACAAGTAGCAAGCAAGAGCCAATACCAACCCCCATAAGCCGGATGGCGCCAAGCAAGCAAACAATCTATATACCCCTACCCGGGTCAAAACCAACCAAAAATAAGTCACTCTACTCATCTGATAACTGTGAGCTCCTCCTACCGGCCCCCTTGGGTAGGTAGCTCAGGCCTTGGCCTCTGACAATAAACTGTGTCTGAGTCCGAAGACTCCTGCCTCTGGGCGCAAGTGCACACGGGGTAGTCTGCTGCTGTATCTGTAACTGAAACTGCCCCTGGGTGCAAGCACGCAACAGGGTAATTTTATAAAAATCTGTATCTGGAACTGCCCCCGGCCACAAGCGCACACAGAGTGTTCTGCCCCTGTAAACAGGGTGGACTGGCTCTGCGCAGAGTAAACTGAACTACCCTTGCAAGCAGGGTGGTCTGGACCGTATTATCATGGTGGTCGGCCATCATCGTCCTCTAGGCGGACGGCATCGCCCAGCTGGTGGCGGTATCTGAATCTGGTATCGACACAGCTATAACCCAGGGGCGGTGGGGATGCTAAAGGGGTGCCCACATGCCACATCAAGTCTCAACAAACAAATAGCACATAGAAATAGCAAGCATGTATAACTGAAAAGACTGTCTGGAATCTAACTTCTTATTCTGATCTGTTTCTATACCGAACTGATTCTCTACTGACTATACTGATCCTGTACTCTCTATTTAACTGTACGGCTAATCTGTAGCAAGATACTATCTGTCTGAATGGCTAATCTGTAGCCAAAACTGTCTGTCTATCTGATCTTTCTTTACTGACAGTTATTATGAAAATCTGTTCCTTTTTATTCTACAACATGCTTGCTATTCACATAATAGGTTGTACTGAATCTGAACTACTAACTTGCCCTTGGGCACATGCTTTTCTAACTTTCAGACTGAATATGATATTACAATGCGAACTAGGTTTACTGAACTTGCACAATACTTAACATTCAACTTCCGGGAATTCTACTACGGATTTTATGGTACTATACAAGGCTAAAGCTACTAACTTGCCGAAAGAACTAGCTTTACATACCTTAACCTCGAGTTATCCGTCTGTCGGACGAGGCTCGGTCAATACTCCAGCTATTTCTCCCAACTGCATTCATGTATACGTTAATTAATACTAAATATAGCTTTATTCTAAAGAACGACGTCACTTTCGATATAATTGTAGCCTAAACTTAGGCTTATCAAAAGACGGTCGAAAACTCGCTATTTTTCAGAAGTCCAGAAGGGAGAAGTATTCACTTCACAGCTAGGAGCACATAGACACTAGTTTGGAGCAATTCTACTTACCTTAGCTCGTTAGCTCGACGATTCGTCGGCCGTATTTCGCGAAACAAAATCCGTAGGAATGCTCCCTGCTGCTAAATACCTCGGTACCTGAGGTTAATTTGAATTTGGACCGCGTTTGGCGGCGTAATCGAGCGACAATTTATCCATATCCTTCGCCCCCTCTGTTTTCTTTCACGTTTCTGGAAAATATAATGAACATACTAAATTAAAACCGAAGTGGGGGCATAAATATAATTGGCACTATAAATCGCATTCATGGAATGCGATTTATAAGTCGCATTCCTAAAATTCGATTTATAAGTTGCATTCCTGAAATGCAATTTATAAGTCGCATTTTGGTTTGCGACGCGCCAACTTGGCGCTTGTCCGATCTTTCCCCGGGCCTTTTTCTGGCATGTATGGCTTCCAAATATGCTCGACCAACACACGAATAGGCCATCTAGGTGCCGGGAATCCTACGGGGTATAACATTCTCCCCCCTTAAGAGCATTCGTCCTCGAATGTAAACTTCTATCTAGAGGACTACTCAATTAACTTAACTTGTTCTTAGGAAAATTTCGGCAGAGTTTCCCCTGTAATCTGGACTATCCCAAAATCCTGAAACACAGAAAAGTCCAATACAGGTACTCCACACGATACTATAAGATTCATTCGATAACTAAACATCAATCTTTCTCACTTATATATAAACAACTGTAAGGACTGCATAGGTAACAATACTGACATACCTGTCGCCTAGCTAGGCCTGGAATAAGTGAGGATATCTAGCTTTCATATCTTCCTCCGCTTCCCACGTCATCTCTTCTTGGTTCCTGTTACGCCACAATACTTTGACAGACGCAATATCCTTAGTTCTCAATCTACGAATCTGTCTGTCTAAGATGGCTACCGGAACCTCTTCATAGGCCAGCTCTTCTGTAACCTGGATATCCTGGACTGGGACTGTTCTGGATGGGTCTCCTATGCATTTCCTCAACATAGACACATGAAAGACGGGATGAACAGACTCTAGCTCTGGAGGCAAGTTCAACTCATATGCTACTCGGCCTATCCTCCGGCGAATCTGATAAGGCCCAACAAATCTTGGACTAAGCTTACCTTTCTTGCCGAATCTCATCACCCCTTTCATCAGTGATGCTTTTAAAAATACCCAGTCGTTCACCTCGAATTCCAGGTTTCTGCGCCGCACATCTGCATATGACTTCTGGTGGCTCTGTGCAGTTAGTAAGCGTTCTCTGATAAGTTTTACCTTCTCCTCTGACTGCTGAATAATGTCTGGCCCAATCAACGCTGATTTTCCTATTTCAAACCAGCCAATTGGCGATCTGCATTTTCGCCCATATAAAGCCTCGAAAGGCGCCATCTGGATAGCTGAGTGATAGCTATTATTATAAGCAAACTCGATTAGGGGAAAATGCTCAACCCAGCTACCACCGAAATATAACACACACGCTCGCAACATATCTTCGAGCGTCTGAATTGTGCGTTCCACCTGTCCATCTGTCTGAGGGTGGAATGCTGTGCTCAAATTAATCTGCGTTCCCAGACCTTTCTGAAACGACTGCCAGAATCTAGCCGTAAACTGTGCTCCTCTGTTTGAAATAATGGATACTGGTACTCCATGCAACCTGACTGTTTCTCGGATATACAACTCCGCATAATCTGGCCGAGAAAGTAGTTTCCACTGGCAGAAAATGAGCTGATTCGGTCAATCTGTCAACTATCACCCATATAGAGTCATGTCCATGTTTAGTACGGGGTAATCCTGCCACAAAATCCATATTTACTGCTTCCCACTTCCAGAGAGGCACAACTATGTCCTGAGTCAAATCGCCTGGTTTCTGATGTTCTGCTTTCACCTGCTGGCAGTTAGGACACCGGGCTACAAATTCAGCAATTTCCTTTTTTTTTATCTAGCCACCAGTAGTTTTCTTTGATATCATGGTACATTTTTTGTCGCGCCAGGGTGGAGAAAATAGTTGCTGGCGCAGTGCACCTCGTTCATGATCTGATGGCGGAGGCCTGAAACATCTGGAACATATAGATGGCCTTTACAACGCAGCACTCCATCCTCTGTTACCTGGAAATCTGACACTTTCCCCTGTTAACCAGGTCAGGATTCTTATACTACCATTCTTTTTTTTTCCTTCACAACTGATGACGACACGGCAGTGTTCTAGATTACCGCTCTGTTGTCCTTCATTTCTATTACACGAACGACTAAATTGACCAATTGATGTATCTCTCTGAACAACTTCCGTTGCTTGGGTTGCAAATACGCCACACTCCTAATAGATCTATAGCTAAGAGCATTTGCTGCTCCATTATCTCTTCTTGACTGATATAACATATTCATACTTAGAGAGCTCGGCATATAATTGACGGTCATACTGGCTTGTCTTGCCGAAGAGATCGACAGGTAGTTTACAAGCGTAGCTAGAGCTTATCTGGCCTTCCGGCCACATGCTAAGGCTACTTGTTGCTGGGATAACCTGAACGACCGTCTGCGTACCTTGTGCCTTTATCTGATCAGAGGATCCTGATATTGATCATGACCTCTAATGATCTGGCTGCATAACCTTAAATAACTGAATAGTCGGGTTGAATGACCCGAATGTGGCAGTAGTCTAATAATGCTCTAACTGTTCTACTTGAGTACTTATAGTTCATGCATAACTGCAGACTTGTGGGCATCTAATTGCTTTGTTATTTTGCTTGAACCACTGTAAGGCTGGGCTTAATCAAACTTACTCCCAGGCGATCAATCTCTAGATCTTCACTGGGAGTCTACTGATCTCCTGGTCTTAATAAACACTGTGCTAGCAGGGTACTATCAATTTCTTACGCCTTGTGTGTATCCACTTGGATTTATATTGCTATTCTGGGGAATTCTCGGTCTTATGAGCTATTCTGTAAATACTGGCCTTCTGCTAGGGCTCTGTATCTGAATATCTTACGAGAACCAGCTGAAGTACTAGTCTGTCACTAACTGCTGATGTGGACCCCTTTCTTGGGGTGCCCACGGGCTTGTCTGACTTGCCGGGTATTCCTTGTAATAACTGCTAGGTTGACTAAGGTCGACTCTCACCTACAAGGCTGGGAAAATGATGTATGGCCACTTAACATACTGGAACAATTCTAGTATTGCTAATCTCTGAAGTATACCTATTCAGTCTCTAATTCTGGTTCTGGCACATGCGCTAGTGTTATTGATCTTTAGAGATGCTTCCCTGCTAATACAGGCGCCAGCTGGTCGGTAGACCGTCTAACTGCGCCCTTATCATCTAATTATCTGATTCAGGTTACTAACTCTTATAAGCTTCTAAAACCTAGATCTGGAAACAACATATAAGTCTATTAACTTAATAACTAAGAGCTGAGACAGTTTCTATGGATTCATACGTAAATCACACTTAACTTGCCCCTTCTTTTCGCTTTTCTCTTTTTCTTCTCTCTCTTTTCTCTTTTTATTTTTGGCAAGGTGTCCTGCAATGCAATATGTATATACTTCCCAGCACTAATATGCATCTGTGTGATTGTAACCCTTATTAGCAGCTGCTCACATCATATTTATTATCTGCACAGATATATATTGATAAATACGTACAATACATACTGAATTCTGTAGTGATACGTAATCTCTGACACACTTTGCTAAATTTCATATTGTACATGATATACTGCTTCTATGGTCTAATAATACCTCCTGCCTTCTCTTAACATTTCATTGTATTGTCACCCCATTCTGAAAGTAACAAACATAAACACTTTAGTTATTGTCTGCTGTTTGAAATTCCGCCACTCTTGCGATGTGGGGTCAATGTTCGAATCTTGTGGCCTTACTTGGCATATATTCAGAGCCCATGACTGTCTGCTGGGCCTTATCTCTAGGCCACACTAGATTAAATTCGTTGTATTGGTAATTTCTTAACTTCCCCATAAGCGAACATACTGCAGCATTCTGGACCACAATCTTACTGTCAGCCCAAGGCTTAATCCTTAATACAATATTCTATCAATCCGGGGGTAATCCTAATTTCCCCACAAAATCTGACATTCCTGCTTCTCCCCCTCATCTTGCTTAAGCTGAACTCTGGGTTCAAGGTACCTGCTTTTCATTGTTAATAAGATTACTGGTCAAGTATCAATTCATACTTCCCCTGACTTGCAGTCAGACCTATCTGATTCACATGACCTCTCCCCCTTTCGATATCACAACTGAATCATATCTATAATCTTGCAGGTATATCTTGCTGTCTATTAGCGTATATGGCGGACTTGGCCTTTTTCTGACTCAAATTTGACTATTACTAGGCATTCATTACTGACAGGTCTTTTACCCCTGCTTCGGGTAAGCTAACAGTCTTACTTTCTCTACTGACTTATTATCATAAGGGTCTGCACTACTCACGTAATCATAGGGGCTATTTATACTTTCTAACACTTACTGCTTGATTTGGCAACCTCACCTCAAGTCTTATGTCCCTTACGGAATATAGTCTTTAAGTTGAATCAGGTCAAGAGGTGGGAATACCCTTTTCTTATTGCTATAATACGAAGACATGGAACTGTACTACATCTGAAAAGACGGATATGGGAACCCTGCATTTTCCTCTCTTTTTTTCCACTTATCTGATAGTCTGATATTGTCTGATATCTTAACCAGATCTTATATATCTAATAAATAAGTCAACTCGTATGTACATTATACTTCTGACTTCCTATTCTGACGTTATCAACGTATACTGGGAATAGTACCGATAAAGGTATCACGCTGGGAGGTCTCTGGTACCTCCTCCTGCTGCTGTAGTTATCATGTAACTGGCTGATGCCCTCTTCTGTTGCTATCTCTGATCTTCTGCCTGTGATAGGGTAATGCTGATCTGCCTTTGTATCTGTAATCAAAGAATACAGTAAGTTTTTAGAGACTCAACCCTATACTGTACCGCTCTAAAGCACGACTGACTGAAAAGGAAGGGTAACCATCCTATCATGCCTCGCAGCCTCCTGCCTATAGTATGTGGTGCACAACACATCCATAGACAAGACTCTACTTAGCACGGCTTGGAGACTCCCTGGGACACGACCTGCTCTGATACCAAGTTTGTCACGCCCCGCCTTGGGGGGTATGACTGGCACCTGGTGCCCTAGTAGGACCTAGACTGCTATCTGGTGAGCCTAAGCACATCTGGTGCCTGGCTGGCTCTAACTCAAATTTCTGGAAACAAAGGGCTATATAACGGCTGTAAACACAGCCCCTGACCCATTGGCCTATAGCCACCTGTACCTGTAATGACAACTAACCAGAAACATACTACTATAGGGGAACCTATGCGGGCCGACATGGCCACCATGCTGTCTAGTTCCCTGTAACTCAACAATAACATGCTAACTAATTACGTGACCGGCAAGGTCACCACTACTGACTGATTATGGCCACACACGGCCAACAGGAACAGAAATAACAAATAACTATAACAAGCTGCACGGCCTCACACGACCGGCTCGACTGACCACAGGGAAATATATACAGACTGCAAGCCTCTAGGAATAACAATAGAAATGATCGGGACAGGGCCCCGACCTACCCGTACCGCACAACAAAAGAAAATGAAATACACCTATGGAATTCAGACTCCGGATGACAGGAGCTGAATACTCAATAGCTGGCTGGAATCACGAGGGATCGCCTCCTCGTCTATGAGTACCTGCAGGCAAGTAATGCAGCGCCCCACTGGGTGTCAGTACCACTGGTACTGAGTATGCAAAGCAACTGAAATAGTACAACTGAAAACAACTGAATATAGATAGTGTATCTATCATTTCTGTATAGCAGGAGATAACTGAATCTGAAGAAGCTGGTATGAACTAAATCAAGCTTTCTGTACTGATAAGGCAGAGGCGTACCTGTAGACGCGATGGCCTGCTGTCTAGTAGCTAGTATATAATATATAAAGCACATAAATAGATATACAAGTAGCAAGCAAGAGCCAATACCAACCCCCATAAGCCGGATGGCGTCAAGCAAGCAAACAATCTATATACCCCTACCCGGGTCAAAACCAACCAAAAATAAGTCACTCCACTCATCTGATAACTGTGAGCTCCTCCTACCGGCCCCCTTGGATACGTAGCTCAGGCCTTGGCCTCTGACAATAAACTGTGTCTGAGTCCGAAGACTCCTACCTCTGGGCGCAAGTGCACACGGGGTAGTCTGCTGCTGTATCTGTAACTGAAACTGCCCCTGGGTGCAAGCACGCAACAAGGTAATTTTATAAAAATCTGTATCTGGAACTGCCCCCGGCCACAAGCGCACAGAGAGTGTTCTGCCCCTGTAAACAGGGTGGACTGGCTCTGCGCAGAGTAAACTGAACTACCCCTGCAAGCAGGGTGGTCTGGACCGTATTATTATGGTGGTCGGCCATCATCGTCCTCTAGGCGGACGGCATCGCCCAACTGGTGGTGGTATCTGAATCTGGTATCGACACAGCTATAACCCAGGGGCGGTGGGGATGCTAAAGGGGTGCCCACATGCCACATCAAGTCTCAACAAACAAATAGCATATAGAAATAGCAAGCATGTATAACTAAAAAGACTGTCTGGAATCTAACTTCTTATTCTGATCTGTTTCTATACCGAACTGATTCTTTACTGACTATACTGATCCTGTACTCTCTATTTAACTGTACGGCTAATCTGTAGCAAGATACTATCTGTCTGAATGGCTAATCTGTAGCCAAAACTGTCTGTCTATCTGATCTTTCTTTACTGACAGTTATTATGAAAATCTGTTCCTTTTTATTCTACAACATGCTTGCTATTCACATAATAGGTTGTACTGAATCTGAACTACTAACTTGCCCTTGGGCACATGCTTTTCTAACTTTCAAACTGAATATGATATCACAATGCGAACTAGGTTTACTGAACTTGCACAATACTTAACATTCAACTTCCGGGAATTCTACTACGGATTTTATGGTACTATACAAGGCTAAAGCTACTAACTTGCCGAAAGAACTAGCTTTACATACCTTAACCTCGAGTTATCCGTCTGTCGGACGAGGCTCGGTCAATACTCCAGCTATTTCTCCCAATTGCATTCATGTATACGTTAATTAATACTAAATATAGCTTTTTCTAAAGAACGACGCCACTTTCGATATAATTGTAGCCTAAACTTAGGCTTATCAAAAGACGGTTGAAAACTCGCTATTTTTCAGAAGTCCAGAAGGGAGAAGTATTCACTTCCCAGCTAGGAGCACATAGACACTAGTTTGGAGCAATTCTACTTACCTTAGCTCGTTAGCTCGACGATTCGTCGGCCGTATTTCGCGAAACAAAATCCGTAGGAATGCTCCCTGCTGCTAAATACCTCGGTACCTGAGGTTAATTTGAATTTGGACCGCGTTTGGCGGCGTAATCGAGCGACAATTTATCCATATCCTTCGCCCCCTCTGTTTTCTTTCACGTTTCTGGAAAATATAATGAACATACTAAATTAAAACCGAAGTGGGGGCATAAATATAATTGGCACTATAAATCGTATTTATGGAATGCGATTTATAAGTCGCATTCCTGAAATGCGATTTATAAGTTGCATTCCTGAAATGCAATTTATAAGTCGCATTTTGGTTTGCGACGCGCCAACTTGGCGCTTGTCCGATCTTTCCCCGGGCCTTTTTCTAGCATGTATGACTTCCAAATATGCTCGACCAACGCACGAATAGGCCATCTAGGTGCCGGGAATCCTACGGGGTATAACACCTATGCAGACCGACAAGACCACTATGCTGTCCAGTTAAGAGGAGGTGATAAGTGAGGATCAAAGAGCTGAAATTGTGCTTCAGGGGTAACGAGTGCGACCTAACTGGTCGTTAAGTTGACTAACGGATCCTTAGGTGATCCATTAAGTCTGCTGGGATGGAGTTCTCAGACGAGTTATTAAGGGAACTTCCGTACTTTTTATGTTCTTAACTCCTAAACTAAGTCATTTTGAGCTCCTAAAAGGGTGTATTAGAGGGTTTTATTCAGCCATATCCCTTATTCTGTCCCTAACACCTGAATTGAAGATCAAATCCTCTCAATCCCTCAAGCAATCAAGGTTCACCTTCTTCTCAAGTTTTCTTGGGTCTTAAACTCTAGCAAGAATTCCGTCATGCCTAGGTATGTGGGATCACGAATGAAAAAATTCTTCCACCCGCATGCCCAATCCAAATCTTATTTTCATGAATTCAGGTCTCCAATCATGATTTTATGAATTTCTAACCCAATTTTGATGAAAATTTTCACGATCTTCTATGAATTCAATTCTTTTAAGATTCAATCCATGATTTATGATTATAATTGCTTGATTTCTATTAAAGCTCTTATGAATCTATATTTTCAACTTATGATGAATTATTCACTTATGCATGAATTTCATGAGTATCAAGCTTATGTATCACGACTGGCCTTCGACATTATTTTCATGGCTAGTTCACGTATGTTATGCAATTTATGAATACCATGATTTGGAACTAGCTCATTAATAACGTCCAAAATATATCCTTCACGCCAAGAATATACACGGCCTAAGTATCAAAATAAGTAACCCGACGGATGTCGGGGTCAAATCCCATAAGGACTAGTGAATGATAGTTACAAGTATCGGTTGAGAAATAAAAGTTAGCTTGCACCATGTAGATTAACATAAAAACAAATAAATTGGAGGGATTGGACTTTGTAGTGAATTATTTTTGGTAATTTAGTGGAATAAAATAGCAAGATCAGGAAGGTTGTCAACAAGAATGTGAAAGACTAGAGGTGTGGTGTATATGATATACTAACTAGATAAGGCATACTAGGTCATCTTATAAGTTCAATTAGTGTAAATAATCTTGGGAAGTGGGTAATTATAACTTTTCAGCCTTATAACTACCTCTTACTAGAGTTTTGTGAAACCTCTAAACACTATTTAGCTCAACCCAATTAGATTTGGATTAGTAGCTGCTCTAATTTCTAGCTATTAGCTACTAATGAGGAGTGAGACTGCAATTTTAGCTATTTCTAGCCCAATTTCACAATCTCCCATCCATACCCACTATTAAATTTTCTTCCAATACTTAATTATTCTTTTAGAAGCAACAATCAATCAAGAATAAATAGATACATATCATAATCCATGGATCTGCCTTTATAAATTAAAGAGAATCTAACAGATTTACACTTATTTAAACTTTATGAAGATGACTCTAACAATACCCACTCTAATTAAGTATTCATCATCACACGCCTCTAGCTAATGATTTAGCTACTCATGATTAAGAAATTCAAAAGCACATTCATCAATAAACTCATTGAATTTAATAACAAGATATAAAAATCAAATTCACAAATAGTCTCCAACAATGGTTGTACCTTACTATTAAGAAGAAGAAGTAGAGAAGAGGACTTTTTTAAAGTCTACAAATCAAAATCTCCTTTTTGTCTGCTAAGAGAATGTTCTAAAGCCAAGAAAGGAAAACAACGATGTGATGTGCTCTACTCTCTATCTCCTTTAATACACAGTACTTTCTCTAGTATTTATATCCAGAAAAATAGGGCATCTTCTATCTCTTTTTTGGTGCCGGACTATTTTACCCCTGAGCATCATTCTTGAATCGGCGGAGACACTAGCGATTTGCTGGTTCAAATTTGTGAACTACCGGGTGTTTATCTGAGCCATCACTCAACTCCAGTGAGCATCAACAGTTCATCCGGCATTTAGCCGATCTCAATCCGTGAACCGCCGGATCTTTATTCTTCATTCTAGAAAATCGGGTGTCTTTCGGAGACTTGACCGGCGAGTCCCCGTTGGCAACTCGCGGTTTGCCGGTGGAATTTTTCCTCAGAGGCAGTGATAATAGGCCTTTAACCTGCATTTTGCTGGTTTTCATCGGTGGACCACTGATTTATTCTCACTATCTTCTTTTTGCTCCATTTTTTCTCTTTTCTACACGTTTAGGCATCTGTAGACAACAAAAGCAAAAAGGGCATAAAATCCATATAATCAACTCAAAACCTAAGCAAAAACTCAAGCTTAAGAGCCTAATGAGTTGGTAAATACCAACTCATCAAACCCCCAAACTTGAACCATTGCTTGTCCTCAAGTAATACAATTCTCATTCATTGAACATCATGCCACTTCTACACAAAATTAAACATCACCAATCACCTGAACTATGACAACCCAAAAAAATGCTCACCAAGCTCATCGAAAAAGATCAGTAAATACCCTAAAAGATCAAAACAATGAAGATATTTCAATAGGTTACCACTTTTCACCAACAAGGTTCATGAAAGAATTTATTTAGTAAAACAAGGGCATAGCTCAACCATGAAATATACATAGCATCTCAAGTCATAATCAGTGCACATTCAAAGCTTACCTTATAGTTTACACTTCTCCTTCCCTATTCACACATTAATTCTGAACGCCCTTGTGTCCTCAAAAAGGGATGATGCCACTCACCGAAATAAGAATCCATATTCTTCTGTCATGTAATCATTGAATACACACAGGAGATTGTTTTGAAGAGATAATCACACTCACTCTCCCAAAATAAGTCTTCATGTACACACTTGACCTATGGGCTTGTCCTTCATATAATTCGCCACTAATGTAGAGTAGCTACACTTAGAATCATTTAGGGCTTGCGGGTTATGATGTAAGCTTGGGTTAAGGGTAGGATGGACATTTGGTTATAGTGACTAGATCCTTCCTAATACTTTTTGTGAACATACCTCCCATAAACTCCTTCCACTCACGTCACTTTGTTTCACTTCTTTCATTATTTCTGACTTTCATTTCTTTAACAACCCTCCTTTTAACCCTTTTGGCTTTCACAACTATCCTTATCACCTCAAGAGGAAGCAGCGGTTCATACAAATTATTTTTCTCTTTTTGATTTATTTTTTTGTGCATTTGACACAATGTGGTTATACCTCAAACTGAAATTCTTATTTTTCCCTTTTTGCACACCCCTAGACTTAGGCTTTTGCCTCATTTCTTATTTTCTTATAACTCTTTTTTTCTTAGGCTTAAAGCCTCATTTCATCACTATCTTGTCACTAGTATTTAGGAAGAATGGGATGCTAAAGAGAGAGATTAAGAATGGTCTTAAGGCTTGTAATGTGGTTGCCAAAGAAAATATCTATGGCTCAACATTGGATGATAAGGATCAATGTGGTATATAGGTGAAGTGGCTAGATAAAGGAAAGCCTAAAATCATGTTCTCAGCACAACTACATCTAGAATTTCACCTTGAATCACATTTAGGCAAGTTCTAGACAAGAAGTCATACATGAGACTCATATTCCTCACTACACAAGGCATCACCTGTTACACCCCGTAAATTCCTGGCATATAGATGGCTTAATCGCGTGTTGGTTAAGAGTATTAGAATGCCATATATGCTAGAAAAAGGCCCGGGGAAAGATCGGACAAGCGCCAAGTTGGCGCGTCGCAAGGCAAAATGCGACTTATAAATCGCATTCCATGAATGCGATTTATGGTGTCTATTATATATAAGCCCCACTTCGGTTTTTTATTCAAATTCCTTATAATTTCCAGTAGGAAACAGAGAGTAATCAGAGAGAAGGGGAAAACGAAGATCTCCTACTAAAATTCATCCGATTACGCCGCCAAACGCGGTCCAAACTCGAATTAATCTCAGGTACCGAGGTATTTAGCAGTAGGGAGCATTCCTACGGATTTTGTTTCGCGAAATACGGCCGACGAATCGTCGTGCTACCGGGCTAAGGTAAGTGGAATTGCTCCAAACTAGTGTCTATGTGCTCCTAGCTGTGAAGTGAATACTTCTCCCTTCTGGACTTCTGAAAAATAGCAAGTTTTCGACCGTCTTTCGATAAGCCTAAGTTTAGGCTATAATTTTATTGAAAGTGATGTTGTTCTTCAGAATAAGGTTATATTTAGTACTAATTGACGTATATATGAATGAAGTTGGGAGAAATAGCTGGAGTACTGACTGAGCCTCGTCCGACAGTCGAGTAACTCGAGGTTAAGGTATGTAAAGCTAGTTCCTTCGGCAAGTTAGTAGATTTAGCCTTGTATAGTACAATAAACTCCGTAGTAGAATTCCCGAAGTTGAATGTTAAGTATTATGCAAAGTTCAGTAAACCTAGTTTGCATTGTTATATCGTATTCAGTCTGAAAGTTAGAAAAGTATGCGCCCGAGGGCAAGTTAGTATTTCAGATTCAGTATAGCCTATTATGTGATTAGCAAGCATGTAGTAGAATAAAAGAAACAGATTTTCATAATAAAAGTCAATAAAGAAAGATCAGATATACACACAGTTATGGCTACAGATTAGCCATTCAGACAGATAGTATCATGGCTACAGATTAGCCGTACAGTTAAACAGAGATTACAGAATCAGTATAATTAGTAAGAATCAGTTCAGTGTAGAAACAAATCAGAATAAAAAGTTAGATTCCAGATAGTCTTTTCAGTTATACATGCTTGCTATTTATATGTGCTATTGTTTGTTGAGACTTGCTATGGTATGTGGGTGTCCCTTTAGCATCCCCACCGCCCCTGGGTTATAGCTGTGTCGATACCAGATTCAGATACCGCCACTAGCTGGGCGATGCCGTCCGCCTAGAGGACGATGATGGCCGACCACCATGATAATACGGTCCAAACCACCCTGCTTCTGCGCAGAGCCAGATTACCCTGTTTACAGGGGCAGATTACTCTGCGTGCGCTTGTGGCCGGGGGCAGTTTTAGATACAGATTTTTATAAAATTACCCTGTTGCGTGCTTGCACCCAGGGGCAGTTTTAATTACACACCCCGTGTGCACTTGCGCCCAGAGGCAGGAGTCTTCGAACTCAGACACAGTTTATTGTCAGAGGCCAAGGCCTGAGCTACGTACCCAAGGGGACCGGTAGGAGGAGCTCACAATTATCAGATGAGTGGAGTGACTTATTTTTGGTTGGTTTTGACCAGGGTAGGGGTATATAGATTGTTTGCTTGTTTGGCGCCGTCCGGCTTATGGGGGTTGGTATCGGCTCTTGTTTGCTAAATATATATGTATTTATGTGTTTTATATATATACTAGATTATATACAGCAGACCGCTGTGGCTACAGACACGCTCCTGCCTATCAGTGCAGAAAGGTGTGATCTAGTCCTATCAGCTCTTCAGATTTAGTTATCTTCTGCTCACAGACTTGTTAGTTATGATGTCTGTATTCAGTTGTATTGTTTTAGTTGCTTTGTGTACTCAGTACCTGTGGTACTGACTCCCAGTGGGGCGCTGCATTACTTGCCTGCAGGTACTCATAGACGAGGAGGCGATCCCTCGTGATTCCAGTCAGCTATTGAGTATTCAGCTCCTGTCATCCGGAGTCTGATTTCCAGAGGTGTATTTCGTTTTCTTTTGTTATACAGTATGGGTAGGTCGGGGCCCTGTCCCGATCATTTCTATTGTTATTCCTAGAGGCTTGCAGTCTGTATATATTTCCCTGTGGTCAGGCGAGCCGGTCGTGTGAGGCCGTGCAGCTTGTTATAATTATTTGTTATTTCTGTTCCTGTTGGCCGTGTGTGGCCATAACCGGTCAGTAGTGGTGACCTTGCCGGTCACGTAATTATTTAGCGTGCTATTGTTAAGTTACAGAGAACTAGACAGCATGTTGGCCTTGCCGGCCCGCATAGGTTCCCTTACAGTAGTATGTTTCTGGTTAGCTGTTTTACAGGTGTAGGTGGCTATAGGCCAAGCAGGCCAGTTGGCCGGAGGCTGTGTTTACAGCCGTTATATAGCCCCTTGTTTCCAGAAATTTGAGTTAGAGCCAGCCAGGCACCAGGAGTGCTTAGGCTCACCGGATAGCAGTCTAGGTACTACTAGGGCACCAGGTGCCAGTCATACCCCCCAAGGCGGGGCGTGACAAACTTGGTATCAGAGCAGGTCATGTCCCAGGGAGTCTGCAAGCCGTGCTAAGTAGAGTCTTGTCTATGGATGTGTTGTGCACCACATACTATAGGCAGGAGGCTGCGAGGCATGATAGGATGGTTACCCTTCCTTCTCAGTCAGTCGTGCTTTAGAGCGGTTCAGTATAGGGTTGAGTCCCTAAAAACTTACCGTATTCTTTGATTACAGATACAAAGGCAGATCAGCATTACCCTATCACAGGCGGAAGATCAGATATAGCAATAGAAGAGGGCACCAGCCAGCTACAAGGTAATTACAGTAGCAGAAGGAGGTACCGGGGACCTCCCAATGTGATACCTTTATCGGTACCATCCCCAGTACATTTCTATAACTTCAGAGTAGGAAGTTAGAAGCATAGCGTACATACGAGTTGATTTATTTGTTAGATATATAAGATCTGACTAAGATGATATATAATATGAGATTATCGAAGAGATGGGAGAGAGAGAGGAAAATGTAGGATTCCCACCTCCAACCTTTCAGATGTGGTACAGTTCCATGTTTTGTTTCGCTGCAGTAAGTTCCTACCTCTTAGTTTTGATTCCAGTATAGCAAAGGGCATAAGGATTGAGGCGATGTTGCCCAAAGTAAGCAGTAAGTGAAGATAGATTGATTAATTCCAGTAAGTGTTAGTGAGCGTAAAGAGAAAGTAAGACTGTTAGCTTACCCGAAGTAGGGGTAAAAGACCTGCTAGTGATGAATGCCTAGTAATAGTCAAGTTCGAGTCAGAAAAAGTCCAAGTCCGCCATATATGCTAACAGATAGCAAGACATACCTGTAAGATTATAGTTATGATCCAGTTGTGATATCGAAAGGGTGAGAGGTCATGTGAATCAGAGGGGTCTGACTACAAGCCAGAAGAGGTATAAGCTGGGATTTGACTAGTAACCTTATTAACAATGTAAGGTAGGTACCTTGAACCCCAGAGCTCAGCTTAAGCAAGATAAGGGGAAGAAGCAGAAATACCGGATTTTGAGGGGAAATTAGAATCACCCCCAGAATGATAGAATATCTTGTATTAAGGACTAAGCCTCAGACTGATAGTTAAAAGACAGTAAGATTGTGGTTTAGAATGCTGCAGTACGTCCGCCAACGGAGAAGTTAAGAAACTGCCGACACAGAGACTCTAATCTAGTGCGACCTGGAGATAAGACCTAGTAGACAGTCGTGGGCTCTCAATATAATTCCATGTAAGGCCACAAGATACGAATGTTGACCCCATGTTGCAAGAATGGCGGAATTTCAAACAGCAGACCATAATTAAAGCGCATATGTTGTTGCTTCCAGAATGGGATGGAAAAAAAATTCAATGAAATGATACGAGAGGACAGGAGATATCATTAGACCGTAAAAGCGGTATATAATGTGCATTATGAAATTCAGTAAAGCATGCCAGAGATTACGTATCACTACAGAATTTAGTATGTATTGTACGTAGTTGTTGATATATGTATGTACAGATATCAGATATGCTGTGAATAGCTGTTAATAGGGGTTACAATCACATAGATTCTGGTTAATTTCTAGGAAGTATATACAAATTGCATTGCAGGACCCCTTGCCAAAAATAAAAAGAGAAAAGAGAGAGAAGAAAAAGAGAAAAGCGAAAAGAAGGGGCAAGTTAAGTGTGATTTATGTATGAATCCATAGGAACTGTCTCAGCTCTTAGTTATTAAGTTAGTAGACTCATATGTTGTTTCCAGATCTAGGTTTTGGAAGCTTATAAGAGTTAGCAACCTGAATCAGGTAATTAGATGATAAGGGCCCAGTTAGACGGTCTACCGACCAGTTGGCGCCTGTATTAGCAGGGAAGCATCTCTAAAAATCAATAACACTAGCGCATGTGCCAGAGCCAGAATTAGAGACTGAATAGGTATACTTCAGAGATTAGCAATACTAAGAATTGTTCTAGTATGTTAAGTGGCCATACATCATTTTCCCAGCCTTGTAGGTGAGAGTCGACCTTAGTCAACCTAGCAGTTATTACAAGGAATACCCCGCAAGTCAGACAAGCCCGTGGGCACCCCAAGAAAGGGGTCCACATCAGTAGTCAGTGACAGACTAGTACTTCAGCTGGTTCTCGTAAGATATTCAGATACAGAGCCCTAGCAGAAGGCCAGTATTTACAGAATAGCTCATAAGACCGAGAATTCCCCAGAATAGCAGTATAAATCCAAGTGGATACACACAAGGCATAAGAAATTGATAGTACCCTGCTAGCACAGTGTTTATTAAGACCAGGAGATCAGTAGACTCCCCGTGAAGATCCAGAGATTGATCGCCTGGGAGTAAGTTTGATTAAGCCCAGCCTTACAGTGGTTCAAGCAAAATAACAAAGCAATTAGATGCCCACAAGTCTGCAGTTATGCATGAACTATAAGTACTCAAGTAGAACAGTTAGAGCATTGTTAGACTACTGCCACATTCGGGTCATTCAACCCGACTATTCAGTTATTTAAGGTTATGCAGCCAGATCATTAGAGGTCATTATCAATATCAGGATCCTCTGATCAGATAAAGGCACAAGGTGCGCAGACGGTCGTTCAGGTTATCCTAGCAACAAGTAGCCTTAGCATGTGGCCGGAAGGCCAGATAAGCTCTAGCTACGCCTGTAAACTACTTGTCGATCTCTTCGGCAAGACAAGCCAGTATGACCGTCAATTATATGCCGATCTCTCTAAGTATGAAAATGTTATATCAGTCAAGAAGAGGTAATGGAGCAGCAAACGCTCTTAGCTATAGATCTATTAGGAGTGTGGCGTATGTGCAACCCGAGCAATGGGAGTTGGTCAGGGAGATACATCAATTGGTCAATTTAGCCGTTCGTGTGATAGAAATGAAGGACAACAGAGCGGTAGTCCAGAACACCGCCGTGTCGTCCTTAGTTGTGGAGGTAAGAGAATGGCAATATGCAGATCCTGACCTGGTCTAGCTTAAGGATAGAATCCTGCAAGGGAAGCGCCAGATTCACAAATAACAAAGGATGGAGTGTTGCGTTGTAAAGACCGTCTATGTGTTCCAGATGTTTCAGGCCTCCGCCATCAGATCATGAACGAGGTGCACTGCGCCAGCAACTATTTTCTCCACCCTGGCGCGACAAAAAATGTACCATGATATCAAAGAAAACTACTGGTGGCTAGATAAAAAAAAAAGAAATTGCTGAATTTGTAGCCCGGTGTCCTAACTGCCAGCAGGTGAAAACAGAACATCAGAAACTAGGCGGTTTGACTTAGGACATAGTTGTGCCTCTCTGGAAGTGGGAAGCAGTAAATATGGATTTTGTGGCAGGATTACCCCGTACTAAACATGGACATGACTCTATATGGGTGATAGTTGACAGATTGACCGAATCAGCTCATTTCCTACCAGTGGAAACTACTTTCTTGGCCAGATTATGCGGAGTTGTATATCTGAGAAATAGTCAGGTTGCACGGAGTACCAGTATCCATTATTTCAGACAGAGGAGCACAGTTTACGGCTAGATTCTGGCAGTCGTTTCAGAAAGGTCTGGGAACGCAGATTAATTTGAGCACAACATTCCACCCTCAGACAGATGGACAGGCGGAACGCACAATTCAGACGCTCGAAGATATGTTGCGAGCGTGTATGTTAGATTTCGGTGGTAGCTGGGTTGAGCATTTGCCCCTAATCGAGTTTGCTTATAATAATAGCTATCACTCAGCTATCCAGATGGCACCTTTCGAGGCTTTATACGGGCAAAAATGCAGATCGCCGATTGGCTGGTTTGAAATAGGAAAATCAGCGTTGATTGGGCCAGACATTGTTCAGCAGTCAGAGGAGAAGGTAAAACTTATCAGAGAACGCCTACTGACTGCACAAAGCCGCCAGAAGTCATATGCAGATGTGCGACGCAGAAACCTGGAATTCGAGGCAAACGACTGGGTATTTTTAAAAGCATCACTGATGAAAGGGGTGATGAGATTCAGCAAGAAAGGTAAGCTTAGTCCAAGATTTGTTGGGCCTTATCAGATTCGTCGAAGAATAGGCCAAGTGGCAGATGACTTGAACTTGCCTCCAGAGTTAGAATCCGTTCATCCGGTCATGTATCCATGTTGAGGTAATGCATAGGAGACTCGTCCAGAGCAGTCCCAGTCCAGGATATCCGGGTTACAGAAGAGCTGGCCTACGAAGAGGTTCCAATAGCTATCCTAGACAGACAGATTCGCAGATTGAGAACTAAAGATATTGCGTCTATCAAAGTATTGTGGCGTAACAGAAACCAAAAAGAGATGACGTGGGAAGCGGAGGAAGATATGAAAGCTAGATATCCTCACTTATTCCAGGCCTAGCTAGGCGATAGGTATGTCAGTATTGTTACCTATGCAGTACCTTACAATTGTTTATATATAAGTGAGAGAGATTGATGTTTAGCTATCAAATGAATCTTGTAGTATCGTGTGGAGTACATGTATTGGACTTTTCTGTGTTTCAGGTTTTTTGGGATAGTCCATATTACAGGGGAAACTCTGCCGAAATTTTCCTAAGAACAAGTTAAGCTAATTAGGTAGTCCTCTATATAGCAGTTTACATTCGAGGACGAATGTTCTTAAGGGGGGGAGAATGTTACACCCCGTAAATTCTCGGCATATAGATGGCTTAATCGCGTGTTGGTTAAGAGTATTAGAATGCCATATATGCTAGAAAAAGGCCCGGGGAAAGATCGGACAAGCGCCAAGTTGGCGCGTCGCAAGGCAAAATGCGACTTATAAATCGCATTCCATGAATGCGATTTATGGTGTCTATTATATATAAGCCCCACTTCGGTTTTTTATTCAAATTCCTTATAATTTCCAGTAGGAAACAGAGAGTAATCAGAGAGAAGGGGAAAACGAAGATCTCCTACTAAAATTCGTCCGATTACGCCGCCAAACGCGGTCCAAACTCGAATTAACCTCAGGTACCGAGGTATTTAGCAGCAGGGAGCATTCCTACGGATTTTGTTTCGCGAAATACGGCCGACGAATCATCGTGCTACCGGGCTAAGGTAAGTGGAATTGCTCCAAACTAGTGTCTATGTGCTCCTAGCTGTGAAGTGAATACTTCTCCCTTCTGGACTTCTGAAAAATAACAAGTTTTCAACCGTCTTTCGATAAGCCTAAGTTTAGGCTATAATTTTATCGAAAGTGATGTTCTTCTTCAGAATAAGGTTATATTTAGTACTAATTGACGTATATATGAATGCAGTTGGGAGAAATAGCTGGAGTACTAACTGAGCCTCGTCCGACAGTCGAGTAACTCGAGGTTAAGGTATGTAAAGCTAGTTCCTTCAGCAAGTTAGTAGCTTTAACCTTGTATAGTACAATAAACTCCGTAGTAGAATTCCCGAAGTTGAATGTTAAGTATTGTGCAAAGTTCAGTAAACCTAGTTTGCATTGTTATATCGTATTCAGTCTGAAAGTTAGAAAAGTATGCGCCCGAGGGCAAGTTAGTATTTCAGATTCAGTATAGCCTATTATGTGATTAGCAAGCATGTAGTAGAATAAAAGAAACAAATTTTCATAATAAAAGTCAATAAAGAAAGATCAGATAGACAGACAGTTATGGCTACAGATTAGCCATTCAGACAGATAGTATCATGGCTACAGATTAGCCGTACAGTTAAACAGAGATTACAGAATCAGTATAATTAGTAAGAATCAGTTTAGTGTAGAAACAAATCAGAATAAAAAGTTAGATTCCAGATAGTCTTTTCAGTTATACATGCTTGCTATTTATATGTGCTATTGTTTGTTGAGACTTGCTATGGTATGTGGGTGTCCCTTTAGCATCCCCACCTCCCCTGGGTTATAGCTGTGTCGATACCAGATTCAGATACCGCCACTAGCTGGGCAATGCCGTCCGCCTAGAGGACGATGATGGCCGACCACCATGATAATACGGTCCAGACCACCCTGCTTGCAGGGGTAGTTCAGTTTACTCTGCGCAGAGCCAGATTACCCTGTTTACAGGGGCAGATTACTCTGCGTGCGCTTGTGGCCGGGGGCAGTTTTAGATACAAATTTTTATAAAATTACCCTGTTGCGTGCTTGCACCCAGGGGCAGTTTTAATTACACACCCCGTGTGCACTTGCGCCCAGAGGCAGGAGTCTTCGAACTCAGACACAGTTTATTGTCAGAGGCCAAGGCCTGAGCTACGTACCCAAGGGGACCGGTAGGAGGAGCTCACAATTATCAGATGAGTGGAGTGACTTATTTTTGGTTGGTTTTGACCAGGGTAGGGGTATATAGATTGTTTGCTTGTTTGGCGCCGTCCGGCTTATGGGGGTTGGTATCGGCTCTTGTTTGCTAAATATATATGTATTTATGTGTTTTATATATATACTAGATTATATACAGCAGGCCGCTGTGGCTACAGACACGCTCCTGCCTATCAGTGCAGAAAGGTGTGATCTAGTCTTATTAGCTCTTCAGATTCAGTTATCTTCTGCTCACAGACTTGTTAGTTATGATATCTGTATTCAATTATATTATTTCAGTTGCTTTGCGTACTCGGTACCTGTGGTACTAACGCCCAGTGGGGCGCTGCATTACTTGCCTGCAGGTACTCATAGACGAGAAGGCGATCCCTCGTGATTCCAGTCAGCTATTGAGTATTCAGCTCCTGTCATCCGGAGTCTGATTTCCAGAGGTGTATTTCGTTTTCTTTTGTTATACAGTACAGGTAGGTCGGGGCCCTGTCCCTATCATTTCTATTGTAATTCCTAGAGGCTTGCAGTTTGTATATATTTCCCTGTGGTCAGTCGAGCCGGTCGTGTGAGGCCGTGCAGCTTGTTATAGTTATTTGTTATTTCTATTCCTGTTGGCCATGTGTGTCCATAACCAGTCAGTAGTGGTGACCTTGCCGGTCACGTAATTATTTAGCGTGCTATTGTTAAGTTACAGAGAACTAGACAGCATGGTGGCCTTGCCGGCCCGCATAGGTTCCCTTACAGTAGTATGTTTCTGGTTAGCTATTTTACAGGTGCAGGTGGCTATAGGCCAAGTAGGCCAGTTGGCCGGAGGCTGTGTTTACAGCTGTTATATAGCCCCTTGTTTCCAGAAATTTGAGTTAGAGCCAGCCACACACCAGGAGTGCTTAGGCTCACCGGATAGCAGTCTAGGTCCTACTAGGGCACTAGGTGCCAGTCATACCCCCCAAGGCGGGGCGTGACATCACCCTTAAAGGGTCCACAAGAGTCATTCTCATCACAAGATTTCAAGTTAGGATATCAAATCTGGCAAACTCATAAGTCAAACAAAGAATTTGCAACGTATGACAAAGAATGTTATGCTATTGTGTCAACATTTGCTCATTAATGTCATTTTCATGCCCTCATTTTAAAATTCCATTTTAATAATTTTTTTCGGTGGTGCCTCTCAAAACAACTTCATAAGAGACTCAAAATAACATGACATTTTTCCTTAAGAATGTAGCCACTCAATCTATCATCAGGAAATGCCAACCTGGTTCAACAAAGAAAATTAAAAAAAAACAAAAGAATGCTCATCGGGAAAGAACCGTGGTCTAAAGAAAACCCTCAGAGTTTTGATTTCTATACTACTACTTACAAAGGCAAAAATGAAACAAGACTTTGGGTTGTTCCATGAAAGATTTCACAATTTAAAGAAAAGACCCCATTTAATCACTAACCATCAACCAGCAAGAACTATCCAAATCATTCATTCATTTTTTCAAAATAAAACAAGCCCGACAAGGCAATCATCAGTCATAAAAAACAACAGCCCGATAAAGGCTCTACTTAATCAATTTCAAACAAAAGGAAAAAACATAACATCCAAAGAGAACATCCATCAATGACCCCATCATCAACTGTGCTCATCCCTCCCCCACTTAAAGAGTACATTGTCCCCAATGTATGTATGCAAAAGGAAAAGGGACAAAAAACTCCCTGAGTGGGTCATTTTTCCTCATCGCCAGCCTCTGCAACACTTGCACCACTGCCACTGGCCTCACGTAGCCCAGTAAAATCATCCTAGACCCTCAAAGAAATCATCAATAGGGACCTGAACTGAGGAAGGAGCAGCCATTGCAGCATTCAAGGCGCTTATATCCGGCACTTCTGTTGAAATTTGATTCTTCCACTCTTGTACCTCAGTCCGGAGGGAGGTAAAAGCCCCTTCAATCGTATCCACCCTTTTGCATAGTGTAGTGACACTCTCGTATAGGACTTGAGCTCCTTTTTGATTGTTTGGGCAATAAGCTCGGGGAGGCTCTTAGCCAATCTCTGGAGTTGTCTCTCGTGAGAGTTGGTTATTTCCACAAGTCTGTGGAGATCACTTGGTTGAGAGGATTGTGGAGAGGGAGATGCTCCACGCTAAGGCATGTCGCCTGAAGCTTGGCCTGACATTTCTGGCTGGGGCACGTTCATCTCTGGGACCTATAGTGATTGGTACGACCCACTGGAAAGGAATCCCATAGTGACTCTAATGGCTTGCAGTCTTTTTCGTTTAATTGCCGGTACCTCGGCATCTCTCTTCCAGTCAATGTCTATCACTCCTAAAGCAGCAGAAGGGGTTTCATCTAGGAACATAGGCACTCCATCTTGTGAGAAAAATTGGGAAATGAGGAAAGCGTAGGGCATTGAAGTGCTAGACTGTCGTGCCTTTCTCTTTATTTGTTAGGCAACAATTTCCCTACAGTTAATGGGGAGTCCAGTCATGATGCAGTCAATAAGAATAACAGTTTCTAAGCTGACCATTTTCTTGTTTTTGGAGGGGATGATACGACCACAAATAAAATCCAGCCACAGCTTGGCCTCAAACTTCAAATCGTGGCGAGAGATTTTGCCACCCATGGAGGCCCAAAGAGGAGTGTCAACAACAATGATTCAGGCTAACCAAGAGATCAGCTACCTAGCCATGTACTCCATACCAGATTCAATTTCAACTTCCCAAAGCAAGAAGTTAATGGCTGCCGGGGTAATGTCGACTTCCACCCCCCTGAGCATAACCGATGGTAGGCTTGGAAAGTCATCGATTTTTCCCCTGTGCTGCATGCTATCTTGTCGGGCTTGATATGAGGCATATAATTCAGACACCAAGTTGGGGTAGTAAGGTGGGAGAGGATTGACAAATGCATGCCATTGTCGTGCTGTGAATTGGGGAGTGATGTTGGGAAGATTACCTATCAATCCCGCTAAATTAAACCGCTTCTCCACTATGATGGATCAGCCTTGACAGATGACATAATGATCTTGCATGTTTGGGACGCAAAAGATGATTGCTTCCTTGGTGTTGGCACGTGGTGGAGCAGCCTTTGCTTTGCCCTTCCTCTTGCTAGAAGATGAGGCGGGGGCTTTTCCCTTTCCTGTATTTCTAGATGAAGACATGGTTTTTATACAAGGATGATGTTAGTGACAGCTATTTGAGAAGTAAACTAAAATAATAAAAACTATTCTAAGGATGAACTAAGAAAAAAAGATAAGAAAACATTATATAAAGAACCAAGAGCATCGATGAAGCACCAACGAGTCACAGGAAGAATCCACGGACCGCCGCTTGCTCGTCGATACAAAATAGAAAATTGGGCAAACCAAGAGTGTACCGGCGTTTGGGCGGTGAGTCGCTGGTCCTGACTCGTGAACCGCCGATGTAACGCGGGATCCACTTAGTGGCCTTAAGCCATTTTTAAAAGTGGACTGGCGTTCCATCGGTGATTTGCTAAACCCAACCAGCAAAATGCCAGACCCCATCGTCCCAAAATCGAATTTAAACAACTCAAAGGCGCACATTAACAAACACCCACACACAACATGATGGAAATAACACTACTACATTTTAAATAAAATCCCATGATGATTTGCCTTTAAGAATGGCGTTACCTAGTGTATCATTAGGAAAAACATTGCATTTCCTTTTGATTGGGTTACGCAGACTCAACCATTTAAAAATTTACACAAATAGAACACATATTCCCCATTCTTTTCAATAAACAGAGCATATTCATGAATCCAATAGGAAATGAAAGCAAAGTACTAAGACTGACAAAAGTAAGAATCGCTGCTAAAATTATGACAAGGGCAAGAAAGCTTTTACCACAATATCGGAATGCTTGCACACTTGATCTTGAAAAGCTTGACAACTTTCAAAAATGACACTTCAGGGGATGTGTAGTAGAGAAAGAAAATATGAGTGTCGTGAGTGTGTTAGTGAAAGGAGGGAAAGTTTTTTTATAGGTGAGAAGTGGAAGATTGATAGGTTAAAGGGAGAGTAGAGAGTCAATGTGGTGTGTTGGTGGGAAGTGGAAAGGTGTAAAGGTGGAAAATTGAAAAGGTGGAAAAGAGGATAAGATGCAGAGGTGGGAATGTTGGGTAGTGGAGAGACAAAAAGGGTATGAAAAAATGGTGAAAAAGGGGGAGATAAGGGAATATTTTGCAGAATAGAGCGGCTCACCTGGTATTGGGATTCAGTGGATCCACTCTTAATTTTCATTTTTAGACAAATTCGTACCTCAACCGGCGCTGCATCGGTGGTTCACCGAAATACACAAGCATTCTGCCGCTTTACCTTTTTTTTACCGGGTATTTGTGCCCAGTTCTCTATTTCTCAGTTGGCGACTTACCAGCAATTCACAAATTGGATCGGCGATCCGCCAGTGACCTGCTAATTAGGCGCCAAAACTTCAAGTACTCTGTGTTACATCGGCGACCCTCCGGCGGTCCACGATTATGCATCGGTGTTTTGCCGATGGGTTCGCCGGTCTATTAATCCAAGTCCTAGCTTTCTATTTGCACTTATCTTGAAACGATGATTTGCGCTTCTAGATCAGCGAATCGCCAGTTCAATGCCGTTCCTCTCTTATGCGGTTTTTTCTTCCTTTGTTCCTCACTTCATAACTCCTACAAAAACAAAAACAATAAATACATAAAAGCAATTCACTAAACACTTAGGTTTCTTCCCAAGAAGCGCCTTAGTTAAAGTCGTGTCACGACATAAATCTCATTCAACACCTCTTTTTCGACGGATCGTCCTCCGACTTCGTCTCCTTCATCTCCAGTCCTTTGTCCTCCTCCTCATTTTGCAACACCCCTATTACCTTGCATTCAGGGGGAGTTTCAGCTGATGGACACACCTTGAAGGTGATTTCCTCACTTCTAACTCTGAATTTTATCTCCCCAAGCTCCACATTAACCACAACTCTCCCTGTAGCTAGCAATGGTCTTCGTAAAATCATGGGTACCTCCACATTCATTTCGTAATCAAGGATAACAAAATCAGCAGGTAGGATGAACTTATCCACCCTCATCAACATATCTTCTAACACCCCCACCGATTTCTTTATGGACCTATCGGCCATGAGCAACCTCATCGTTGTAAGCTTTGTGCTTTCAAGTCCCAATTTCTTGAAAATGATTTAGGGCATTAAATTTATGCTGGCACCAAGATCACATAGAGATTTTTTAAACACACATATCCCAACTGTACAGGGGATTGTGAAAGCTCCTGGGTCTTCCCACTCGGGGGCAAGGTTACTCATCATCATTGCACTACAATGGTGCGTTTTCTCCCCACCACCTGCATCAACTACCTTTTTCTTCTTCAGAATTTCTTTCATGAACTTCGCATATCTTGGCTTTAGAGAAGAGAATCCACTAATGGTATATTGATGGACAACTTGCTAAACATGTCAACAAATTTGCTAAACTGGTCATCCTTCTTTCTCTTGGCCAAGCATTGTGTATAAGAAGGTGAAACTCTTGCTTCAACCTTGTCATAAATTGGGGCCTTTATGCCCGCCTCATTGTTATCAATATTTGAGAAGATCTCATCATCCTTCCCCTCTCCTTCCTCTTCAATAGTTTCCTCACTCCTTGGAGTCTTTGGCATCTCACCGAATTCATTTTACTCATCCGATTTTGGGTCATTAACCTCTTTGGACTTTACTGGTGTATCTCCGATCACTTGTCCACTCCTAGTGACAATAGCCATGCATTGACTATATTTCTTTAGATTCAACATTGTGTCACTAGGAAGCGTTCCCTTTATTCGGGGGTTCATTTGAGCCTACAAGTGATTCATTTGGGCTTCGAATGCTTGATGGAGGATGAATATGAGCTCATTGTTTTGGCAAGATTAGACACCTCCCCTTTTAACTCTTTGACCCTGCTCTCGATTGACTCTACTTTCTTTAGGACTCTTGATAGCATTTCCTCAATTTTTGAACTCTGTGTCACTCACACTTTGCTGACTATGGGAGTTTCCATCTTTTGGAGGGGGAACATACGGGTTTGAACTCCGATGATAGCGATTTCCCTCTTGATTCTGCTCCTTATTTTCCCATCTTTTATTCCATTCGGGTCACCCCTGCGGATCATGATTTCTCCAGCCTTGATTTTCGTCCCTTGGCCGCCAAGGGCCTTGATTTGTTCCTTGGAATCATGGTCGAGGACCTCCCATTTGGTTTCCCATGTATTGACATTCTTCCTTATATCTTGGTGGTGACGATTTCCTATCATAATGCAAAGGACCTTGCATACCCACAACTACCACCTTAGGCCCTACCCCCATTACGTGTTTTGTCATTAATTCTAGCTGTGTCATTATCTTGGAAAGATTTTCATCTCGCTCTTCATCCCTTTTTCGCAATTCAGCCGCCAATGTACTTGAGCTGATCTCATGTGTAGACACATTTGTCTCTTGCGTGTGCCAAGCCCTATTGATTTTTGTCATTCTATCTAGAAGGGCTTTGGCTAACCCATATGTTTGATCCATAATAGACCCTCCAGCTAAATTATTGGACACATACTTGTTGATGGAATCAAGGGCTATGTAAAAGCTTTGCAGAAGCACTCCATCCAGAAGTCCATGATAAGGACAAAGAGCAACCTTCTTTTTGAACCTTAGCCATGCCTCATGCAAAGGCTCTCCCAGTTCTTTCCTGAAATTTGTGATGTCATCCCTCATCAACAGCATCTTTGGTGGAGAGAAAAATGATCCAAGAAAGCCTCGGTTAACTCTTTCCAAGATGTAATACAACCCGGAGGGAGTTCCTCCAACCACATTGTTGCCTCCTCCGTCAGTGAGAAAGGAAAGAGTTTCAACCTGGTTGACTTTTGACTAATATTCGTAATGTTGAAGGGCTGGAATATCTCCAAGAAATTTCTCAAATGCCGATTTGCGTCCTCACTTGGTTTACCGCCAAAGTGTCCTTTCATTTGTACTAAATGCAGCGTGGTGCTTGTGACATGAAATACAACATTTCCTACCGTAGGTGGTAGGCGAATGACTGCCATTTTAGCTTCTTCTAGCCCAATTTCACAATCTCCCATCCATACCCACTATTAAATTCTCTTTCAATACTTAATTATTCTTTTACAAGCAACAATCAAACAAGAATAAATAGATATATATCATAATCCATGGATCTCCCTTTATAAATTAAAGAGAATCTAACAGATTTACACTTATTTAAACTTTATGAAGATGACTCTAGCAATACCCAGTCTAATTAAGTATTCATCATCACACACCTCTAGTTAATGATTTAGCTACTCATGATTAAGAAATTCAAAAGCACATTCATCAATAAACTCATTGAATTTAATAACAAGAGTATAAAAATCAAATTTACAAATAGTCTCCAACAATGGTTGTACCTTACTATTAAGAAGAAGAAGTAGAGAAGAGTATTTTTTCAAAGTCTACAAATCAAAATCTCCTTTTTTCTGCTAAGAGAATGTTCCAAAGCTAATAAATGAAAACAATGATGTGATGTGCGCTGCTCTCTATCTCCTTTAGTACACAATACTTTCTCTAGTATTTATATCCAGGAAAATAGGTCATCTTCTATCTATGTTTTCGTGCTGGATAATTTTATTCCTGAGCATCGTTCTGGAATTGGCGGAGACATCGACGATTCACTGGTTCAAATTCGTGAACCGCTGGGTGTCTTATCTGAGCCATTACTCAACTCTAGTGAGTATCGGTGGTTCATCCGGCGTTTAGATGATCTCAATCCATGAATTGCCAGATCTTTGTTCTTTATTCCATAAAATCGGGTGTCTTTTGGCGACTGGACCGCCGAGTTGCCGTTGGCAACTCACAGTTCGCTGGTGGCATTTTTTCTCAGGGGTAGTGATGATCGGCCTTTGACCGGCGTTTCACCCGTTTTCATCGATGGACCGCCGATTTGTTCTCACTTCCTTCTTTTTGCTCCATTTTTGCTTTTTTCTACACATTTAGGCATCTTCACACAACAAAAGCAAAAAAGGCAATAAAATCCATATAATCAACTCAAAAACTAAGCAAAAACTCAAGCTTAAGAGCCTAATGAGTTGGTAAATTACCAACTCATCACTCATGCAAAACCAAGTAGGTTTCATGATTATGATATAAGTACCATGTACATTTTGGGTGTAGTATTTAACACTGAGCAGATTAGGGTTCTAGACAATCTAAGTCTCATAACTACGTGCCACTGTAGGATGAGGGTTTCTCGCCAGTTGAGAGTGTCTCCCTTGCCCCTAGCCTAAGGAGTCCTTGCCAGTTGAGAGTGTCTTCCTTATGCTACTAGTCTCATGAGTGATATCATGCCTTCATGGTTCTTACCCTTGGCAAGGTATGAACACCCTCCCCATTAGGTTACAGGTTAAGCTCCATATATGCTGACATCGAGTATGTCGGTTATGAGAATCTCCCATTGTTCCTCATGTTTCATGTTGTTCATGCTCAGGATTTATGGTATTAGGTTTATAGTGTATTTTGATCCATTGATTAAATATTATGAGTTTTACTTATGTTTTAAAATATGATGAGCTTTATAATTTTATTTTCAAACCTTGGGTTATTATACTTCAACTTATAATGAAGAACTCATGTTTTATGACTATCTCACGATTATTATTTATAGTATATTGTCCTTACTCTCATATTTTACTCGTCCTACATACTTAGTATATTCAAAGTACAGACCGCATACCTTTATACTATATCATCTCATGATATAGGCTCTGGTGATCAGTCGCAACCACCACGTTAGATTCGCTCCCGCTCCGATTCAGTCCAATCTCTGCCTTGGAGTCCTCATCATATGAGGACATCAGAGTAGCCTTATGCCATTTTTATGTCTTTCAGTTTCAGACTTACTAGAGCTAGTTGGGGGTTTCGTCCCTTCAGCTCATCTTATGTTATAGAGGCTTTTCAGACTCGATGTTAGATATTTCAGCGGTTTTGACTTGTTGTCTCTATTCATATGATTTATGATATCCTAAACTTCCGCTTATGATATGCTATATGATTTTCTTCTGCTTAGTTATATGCTCATGATTATGTTATGCATGAGCCATGAATTAGCTTGAAGCCATTCATGGTTCTAAGTCCCGTGTTATGTGTAGGGTCCATACTTGGGTCGTGGCAACGATCAAGGAGGTAACCTAGCCTCTAAAATATTATTGTAAATCCAATGATGTAAAAATTCTCATATTGATAAACCTTAGCTTGCATTTCAAGGAAACTTGTGATTTCATATATACAAGTACTTCATAAAGCACATTTTCATCAATCTTGCCATGCCAGTCAATTAAAATTGAACCTCACAAGTTGTCGATCAGACAAGCACCATAGCACTTTCCACAACACTTAGTCAAATTATCTATAAACTTCATTATCATGACGCTCTCATCAACTTACACCCAACCTATGATGCCACCTAACCAATTTTCTGTAAGTTGTGATAACACCTAAGACAAATAATCAAGCAAATCATACAATAGGAAAATCCCCAAAATGAAAGATAATAACTTAAATAAAGGAACAAATATCATTGAAGCTAATACAATAATCCCAAGAACTGGTGTCACAAGTCATAACTACTAGGAATAGGAACTACAACTTTTTTTAGTAACAATTGTGAACTATTACTATTGACAAAGCATAGAAAATAATACAAACTAAGAGCATCAAGAGCTACAACAGATCTTGGGCAAATTTATATGCCCAAGTGATACTCAAATGTGACATTTTAGCCTTGTTTATCTATCAATGTTTATACATTCTCATGTGATTGGTAATAAAATGTGAATTTATACTAACCAACATGATTAGCATTGTTTTGCAGGTAAAATGTAATTTTGGGAAGCTAAAATGCGTGTTGGAAGAGATCGGGGTTGGACTCGAATGTGAGCAAAGGACAAGGCGTTGGAAGGAACAAAATAAAGAGGCTCCGCGATGGAGCCGTGTCACGCTGCCATCGCGGAGGCCTTATGCCTGGATAGGGAATTTTTGGCCTATTTCCAGTGAAGGTTCGCGTTAGGTCCGTGGCACGATGGCCTGGCTCCGCGTTGCACGTCGTGCCACGTTGAGCCTGATTATCTGGACCCCCAACTTTCAGTGAGGGTTCGCGTCGATGGCGTGTCACGGAGGCAGTGCTCCGCGATGCACTCCGTGACACGTTGCTTGTTATTCCGAAAAAAATTCCCACTAGTATAAATAGAACACTTAGGTTCATTTTTCAATATTCTGACTTGGTGGAGCAAGAACGTGGGTTACAGGCAGTTAAGGGGACGAAATTATCAGGGTTTTTTCTCTATCTCCTTCTTCTTCAATTCAATTGCTTGTATGTTTAACACTCATTTAGCGATGTTTAATCCACAAATGAGTGGCTAATTCCTCTTCTTGCTGAGGTTATGAACACTTGTAATGAAATGTGATTATTGATTCTTTGGTTTTTCATCTTTTCTTCCATGGTTATTCTATTGATTCTTGTTCTTACTGCATTAATGTGTGGCCTACGTTAATGTATATCTAAAAAGTCCGGTTTCACTTGAGAGAGCAAGAAATTGGAAAGTTGTGAATTAATAGGATATGATCCTTTCTTAGTTTGGGAAAATTGAGAATTGATTTACCTTCAGGATAGAAATATACCTGAAAGTCGTATTAGTCAATTTAGGAACCGGGGTTGTATGGCTAGAACATGAATTTTCGTTTAATCACAGAAATGTAGGTGGACGGTTCATGATTCTTAAGTTGGGTTAAATACGAGAGATTTAATCCATTGGCAGTAGTTCTTGACTAGCAACCGGAGGAAAGGGTAACCAAATTATATCGATAATTAATTTCTTTACATGTTCAATTAACCTCAGTATGCTCACATTCATAGTTTAGACTCACATTAGATACTTGTTTTAGACTTAGCATAAAATTTAGAATCCAAAAATATCAACTCTTGGTTACACTGTTGTCTTTAATGTTAAACTGAAAATATAGTAACACTTGATTAATTGTTACCTTATCCCAGTCCCTATGGGATCGATACTTGGCTTACTTGAGCCACCTAGTTGTTCGACCACGTGCACTTGCGTGTAGTTATATACCCATATAAAAAACAGCCCGAACAAGTTTTTGGCGCCGTTGCCGGGGACTGACAATTGGTGAAATTTTCTTAAGTGTTAATTTACTCTATTTTTATTTTCTTAGTGTTGACAACTTGGTCTTAGCCTGTATTTTGCAGATTTAATCTCTGTTGAACACTGGCAAGAGACAAGGAGCTGGTGGACTCGTATTTAGAGCCAGAAAGATTATTTCATCGTCAGCGGAGAGAATCTCTAGAAAGAAAGCTGCAGTTGCTCAGACAAACACTTATGGAGTAACAACAGAATCCACCAGTAGTACAGACAATGTTAGTGCCCGAGGAAGTAGCAGCTCGGCCGGTTCGCGAGGTGGCAATCCCACATGCTAATAATGTCACATCTAGCATCCGCAAACCTGAGCCAGGAGGGAGGTTCGAGCTTAAACAAAATATGGTGCAATTGCTGCACACTAGCGGGCAGTTTACAGGTCTCCCTCATGAAGATCCACAGCAGCATCTCCAAAATTTGTTAGAGATAAGTGACACTTACACCCCCGCTGGAGTGTCATCAGATTATGTCCGGCTTACATTGTTCCCATTTTCACTATTGGGAGAAGTGAAGAGGTGGTTGAAAGCTGAGCCACCTAACTCTATTTCTACGTGGGATGATCTTGCAAGGAAATTCTTGATACGATTTTTTCCCTCCGGTAAAACAGCAAGACTTAGAAGTCAAATTCTAAGTTTCAAACAGAGAGAGGGAGAGAATCTATATCAGGCTTGGGAGAGATTCAAGTCTATGTTGCGGGATTGTCCTCATCATCATCAATCCAATGATGTGCTGGTGCACACTTTTATAGAGGGTTTGGAACCCCATACAAAAATATTGCTAGACTCAGCAGCTGGGGGACAAGCGCTGGAGAAAACTTATGAGGAGCTGTATACCTTGTTGAACCGTATTTCGCAGGGCAATCCGGAGTGGAATGCTGATTCATCAAGAGGAGGGACTAGGAAAGCAATAGGAGTTCTAGAAGTGGATGGTTTTACAGCTATTGCTGCATAGATAGCTGCCTTACAGAATCAACTCAACACCCACTTCAGTAACATGACAATGAACCAGCCTCAAGCCCCAGTGAATGCAGTGCAGTAGATTTGGTGTGAAGTGTGCGGGAGCAGTGAACACTCAGCTGAGTGTTGTGGAGCAAATCCGGACTCGGTGAACTTTGTGGGAAATATACAAAGAAACACCACCAACAGTATGGCAACAACTACAGTTCGAATTGGAGGAATCATCCGAATTTCTCCTGGGGTAGCAACAACCATCAGGGGCAAAGTTCGAGTTAGGGTGTGCAAAGGAACCAAGGAGGGCAGCAGAATTATCAAGCACAATTTAGAAACAACAATGCACCTCCTCCACCACCATCACCTAGCATTGAGGAGATGTTCAAGACGATGATAGCTAACCAAGCTCAATTGCAGGCTGACTATGTGAAATTGGCAGCCGAGGTGAAAAACAACCAGTTAGCTACCAAGGCACTTGAATATCAATTTGGGCAATTTGCCGGAGCCCAAAATATCAGGCCTAGAGGAGGACTTCCGAGTGACACAGATCCCAACCCCAAGCAGGTGAATGCGGTGACCACAAGGTGGGGTTTGCAGCTGAAAGTGGTGGAACCAGAAAGACCACCTCAACAATCGGGAGCAGCAGAAGTCGAGAGGGAGCAAGGTGATGAGAGGGGGAAGACTAAGGAAGCTGAATCAGAAAGACCACCACCCCCGTTCCCTCAACGATTAAAGAAACACAAGGAGGAGGCGTGTTTCAAGAAATTCATGGAGGTGCTGAAACAGGTACATATTAACTTACCTCTTGTTGATGTTTTGCAGGGAGTGCCGAAGTATGCCAAGTATATAAAGGACATCGTGGCAAATAAAAGTTGGTTGACTGAGTATGCTGTGGTGGCTCTTACGGAGGAGTGCACTTCCCGGATACAAAACCGACTGCCCACAAAGCACAAAGATCCTAGGAGCTTTACTATACAGATTACTATTGGGCAGAGTATCCGAGCTCGTGGGTTATGTGATTTGGGAGCGAGCATTAATTTGATGCCATCATCGGTATTCAAAAAGCTGGGTCTAGGAAGTCCTAGACCTACAACAGTGATCTTGCAATTGGCGGATCGGTCCTTAGCCAGACCTGATGGCATTGTGGAGGACGTTCTGGTGCAAGTTGGCTCCCTGATCTTTCCGGTAGATTTCGTCGTGCTAGATTTTGAACCAGACGCGGAAGTCCCATTTATTTTGGGACGTCCCTTCTTGGAGACTGGGAAAGCGCTGATTGATGTAGCTGCGGGGCAGCTAACAATGCGGGCACACGACAAGGTGGAAGTGTTCGATGTGTACAAGGCCTCCAAGATCCCGACTGTGTATGAGGAACTCTCGGTGATCAATGTGATTGATCGAGTTGATGATGAGCAGATAAAGGATTCACGAGAGTTATTGGGAAAACCACCGGAACGGTGTAAGCACTACTGGGGGGAGGACGGTGGTCGAGAGAAAACGTCCATCACCCTAGAGGACAACTGAGCTGAATGACGTCGAGCCGCGACGGTAAACCAGGCGCTGCACGGGAGGCAACCCGTGAAATTTTTCTTTATAAATTGTGAATAGATTTTTTTATTTATTTTTATTTATTTTCTTTTATTTTCTTGATTAACAACAAAATTTTTAGTTTTTATTTTTGTTTTTATTTTTATTTTTATTTTTGTTTTGAGTGAAACCTATAATTCTAACCAATTTCTTGTAGTAGAATGAATTTCAGGTCGAACGGAGGGAAAATGTACAAGGAATCGCAAAGGAAAATTCGAGGTATGAAAATCAAGAAAAAGTGGCAAAACAGTGAGCTAGGGCGATAGCTCCGTGTCATGGAGGAGTGCCTCCGCATTACCCTCCGTGACACGTTGAGGTATAAATTCAAAATTTTAAAAAAATTTCAGAACACCCTCGCGACAGCTCTGTGTCACGGAGGCAGTGCTCCGTGATGCCCTCAGTGACACGTTGCTGTGTATATCGCGACGGGTCACATCGGGTCGCCGAGTGATCCACGCGATTTTACCACTTTTAAACCCCGAATCCCCCTCACTTTTCCTTATTTCTCACACACTCCACGACCAAACTCTCTAAAACCCCTCCCCCTTCAACGTGACATGGAATAGGCCAAGGATTTCATTGTGTTTTTTTCAATTCTTCAAATTTAAGGTATGTTCCTCAATTCCATCTCATTTCTTGTCGATTTTCTTCGATATTGAGCATGTGATGTGAGCTAAACTTGCCCTAAGTAGAAATTAAGCGTACATTCAATTGAATTGTTGTTGAAATCATAGCTAGGGCTTGTTTTTGAATTTGAAGTGGAAAAATGTGGTGAACAAGTGAAATTCATGATGGGTTGTACATGTTGAGTGAGATGAGTCTATGTGCTAGTTGTTATAATGCTAAAAGACCGACGAATTCTCGGGTTAGGGGAACATTGAAATTTGCAAGAATTGGGTGAGTTGTATAGGTTCATGTAGATAAATTCTTGTTGTTTTAGTTTCTTTGTTTCTCCTTGCTAAGTGCGATAAGATAAAATGTTAACGATGGTAATGGTTGTGGTTAGCTGTACGAAGTCTGAGTAGTACATAGAATACATACCATCGACTTCTTCGAATGCACTAAGCATGGTTGTATATTTGGTTGTTTGTGTGTGTAAATAGGTATGATCTGGCCATAATGTTGTAATTTTAGCTAAAGACTAAGTGTGGGGTGGCCTAGCTTAACCCGACCTTAGTCGAAGCTAATACTCATTGGATAAACATTAATCTTGTCTATTTGGGTTGACAGGAAACATGGCAAGCAGGCAAGAAAAGGGGAAAGGTGCATCAACGTTTGGCGCCGGAAGAAAGAGAATCAGACTGGGCACAACAGTCCCAGCAGCACCAGCGGTTCCACGCGGCCAACGTTGCCAATACGGAACCGGTGGGTGACAGAAGAGGGGAAGAAGTGGTATGCCAAGCACAAGGAGAACAAGTACTTCCCCGAGGAACACATAGCTCGGGAACCGTTGGCACAGGAGTTCCTTAGGATTGTCCACAGGATCGAGGCAGCTGGGCTCAATTTCATCTTTGAAGAGCCTAAGGAATGCAACTTTCACCTGATTCAGGAATTCTATGCCAATTGGAACCCGACTCTCAGAAGTCACACCATAAAAATCAGAGGGCAAATAGTTACCTTTGAGCCCCACCACCTCAATGCTATCCTAGGGGCGCGGGACACAGACGCCCACGTGCTTCGACAGCTGAACATCACTCCACCATATGCGGACATCAGACGCACTTTGTGTGGAACCCGATCGACAGCTAGATGGAGCAGACACAAGGAGAGGGGCTACCATCAGACTTTTCCCTATTCATAGATGAACAGGGAAGCCAGGATATGGCTTAAGATCGTCTGTTCCTGCCTAATCCCGGGGGTACATATGACGGATGTAACCCAGGATCGTGTATGCCTGGTGTACGCTCTGATGAAAGGGCTGGAGATCAACGTGGGGGCGGTGATTATCTCCACCATGAAGAGAGCCCGGTTGCATCAGGGGCACAGATACGGATTTGGTGGGCTACTCACCACATTCCCAAGGGGCCTATATGTTGAGGAAGAGGCCCTTAATTATATCCCGCAGATGGAGCGGCGGGCCTTAGATGTCACTAAAACTAAGGCACCTGACACCACCCACGGGCCAGTGCTTATATTAGGCGAGCGACATGCTCGTGATGATCAGTATATGGCTCGCATGTATGGGATACAAATGCTCCAGCTGAGGATAGGCGGGAGGCCGGCAACAGAGGAGGAGCTATGGTAGCTCGAGCTGGACTACCCTTTTGGCGAAAACGCCAGGGCTCTATGCTGAGTGGGGCCAATATTTGTAGAGCCCACGGATGATGATGTCTCCACAGACGAGGAGACACGTCGGGAGGACTCCGATGTGGAGTCCGATGATGACGATGGGGGTGATTCAGACATGGGAGACGAAGCAGCAACACCTGATGAAGAAGTGGAGTACTTTGATTGATCAGGGAGTTCCACCACCGATTTTTTTGTGCTATTTTAATTTCTGTGAACACTGGGGACAGTGTTCGAGATAAGTGTGGGGTGGGAGTAGTTAGGTGCTGGTTGTGCTGTTATGTATGTCCTAATCTGTTGTTGTGCCTGTGAACAAAATTTTCTGACCCTGTGATTTGTGATTGTTAAGTTGTTGTTCTGTATTGTAATTATATGTGAAACTGTTGTGTGTTGCTGAATGTTGCTAGCTGATTTTGTACATATTTTTGTTTATCGAAATGATCGATATTTTTAAATTTTTTTTCAAGTCTTGGGTTTCTCGGCGTTTGTTTTCGGTTCTTTTACCGAGAATGGTCCTATTGAACCGAAGTCATAGCTAGTGACCGTTTCTTATGATGGATGGATGACGACCGTCTTAAGGGAAATGTAGTCGTTAGGAGTAGATTTTTCATTTATTTTTCAGTTGTTTTTCTTTTGTGGGTTGCATCCCAAAACTTGTAGTTACTTTATGGTTGCGGAATTCTGGTTGCGTGTTGTACATGATATTTAAAATGCAAATGTGATTCGTATGAAAGCATGCAACTTTGTAAATTTGTTGAGATACCTAGGCCATAGAGTCGATTCAGTGTGATTGAGGCTTAATGTTTGAATTACTGTAATTAGCTGATTGGAGAGTCTATGAATACATCTTGAATTGAGCATGTGCAATAAGTGTGACGTGAGGTTTTATTATTCCATGCTATTGTGAAGTGTCTAGAACTTGCCTGGTGTGTGTACAAAATGAAATGAAGGAGGTGTATTGTAGGAAAGGATGTAGGCATTTCTTTGTGTTTAACCGAAAGTTTCTATTTTTCATTATTGTACCCACCTTGATTGTGTACCCTAGTCAGCCCGTTGAGCCTTTAGCCTATTAAATTTTTTCTTTTGTCAAAAAGTGTAAACCGAGCTTAATCCCTTCTTTTCATTAGCCACAAATTTGATCCAAACTCTTAAGCGCTTAAGAAGAGAAAATCATTTTCCCAAAGTGTCAAAGAGTGAGAATGGTGAAAAGAAAAGAAAACCAGAGTGATGGAAGAAAAGAGAAGGTTGAAGGTGCACTTGTTATAAATAAACTATAATGAAGGTGCATGAATAATCTTTGTTGTTGTGTCAAGTGTGCTTAATAAGATGGGCCAATAAAGAAATACTTCAAGAATGGGAGGATGAAGAAAAAAACAATGCCCATGAGTTTTATGGGATGTATTGAAAAGGCGCTTAAGGATACTAGTGGCTATTATTGGCTAGCCCAATATTTACTAGTTCAGTAGCTTACATTACAACCCGTTAAAGTCCTACGTGATCCTACATCACACTTCTTTATATTAGTGGAGTAATACACTAAAGGCAAGCTTATGGGTCATGACATGATGCATGTGAATTCTTTTGGGAGAGAGAGCGAAATTGTGTTTTTATGCCCTTGCTTGAAATTTTGTGAGTTCATATGATCAAAAAGGGGAAAATTCTCTTGTGTTGTGAGGGCACATGCTTGATGAAAGATTAATTTTCGTGTCGGATGTCTTGATCAGCTGATTTGTATGAGTTTGCCAATATCGAGAGTCGATTCTTAAGTCTAGGAGGTCTTGATGTATTGAAGGTCATTGCATTGATAGGACCATGCATGTTTTCTTGATGATTTGCTGTATTGAATAATCGGTATGACCGTAACCGAAATTGTCGAACCAAAGTAGCGAGGTTTGGGTGTAAATTGCATGAGGTGTAAGATTGTTGTTCAAGGAAGAACAAGGATTTAAGTGTGGGGTAAGTGATCTTGGGCAAATTTATATGCCCAAGTGATACTCAAATGTGTCATTTTAGCCTTGTTTATCTATCAATGTTTATACATTCTCATGTGATTGGTAATAAAATGTGAATTTATACTAACCAACATGATTAGCATTGTTTTGCAGGTAAAATGTAATTTTGGGAAGCTAAAATGCGTGTTGGAAGAGATCGGGGTTGGACTCGGATGTGAGCAAAGGACAAGGCATTGGAAGGCACAAAATAAAGAGGCTCCGTGATGGAGCCGTGTCACGCTGCCATCGCGGAGGCCTTCTGCCTGGATAGGGAATTTTTGGCCTATTTCCAGTGAAGGTTCGCGTTGGGTCCGTGGCACGGTGGCCTGGCTCCGCGTTGCACGCCGTGCCACGTTGAGCCTGATTATCTGGACCCCCAACTTCCAGTGAGGGTCCGCGTCGGTGGCGTGTCACGGAGGCAGTGCTCCGCGATGCACTCCGTGACACGTTGCTTGTTATTCCGGGAAAAATTCCCACTAGTATAAATAGAATACTTAGGTTCATTTTTCAATATTCTGACTTGGTGGAGCAAGAACGTGGGTTACAGGCAGTTGAGGGGAAGAAATTATCAGGGTTTTTTCTCTATCTCCTTCTTCTTCAATTCAATTGCTTGTATGTTTAACACTCATTTAACGATGTTTAATCCACAAATGAGTGGCTAATTCCTCTTCTTGATGAGGTTAAGAACACTTGTAATGAAATGTGATTATTGATTCTTGGGTTTTTCATCTTTTCTTCCATAGTTATTCTATTGATTCTTGTTCTTACTGCATTAATGTGTGGCCTACGTTAATGTATATCTAAAAAGTCCGGTTTCACTCGAGAGAGCAAGAAATTGGAAAGTTGTGAATTAATAGGATATGATCCTTTCTTAGTTTGGGAAAATTGAGAATTGATTTACCTTCAGGATAGAAATATACCTGAAAGTCGTATTAGTCAATTTAGGAACTGGGGTTGTATGGCTAGAACATGAATTTTTGTTTAATCACAGAAATGTAGGTGGACGGTTCATGATTCTTAAGTTGGGTTAAATACGAGAGTTTTAATCCATTGGCAGTAGTTCTTGACTAGCAACCGGAGGAAAGGGTAACCAAATTATATCGATAATTAATTTTTTTACATGTTCAATTAACCTCAGTATGCTCACATTCATAGTTCAGACTCACATTAGATACTTGTTTTAGACTTAGCATAAAATTTAGAATCCAAAAATATCAACTCTTGGTTACACTATTGTCTTCATTGTTAAACTGAAAATATAGTAACACTTGATTAATTGTTACCTTATCCCAGTCCCTGTGGGATCTATACTTGGCTTACTTGAGCCACTTTACTACTTGTTCGACCACGTGCACTTGCGTGTAGTTATATACCCATATAACAAACAGCCCGAACAACAACCACCTCCTAGGGAGGGTGCTGCAGTTATCCAGACCTCATGTTAAAGTATAAACAAAAAACCAGCAACCTACTCAGCCAATTACAAATTCTTTGGATCAATGTTAGGTATCTTTGCGCTCTTTTTGTAGTGCTTAATTGTTCCAACCTATACTTGAGTTCTCCCTATATATGTATAGCCACAATCTCACAATGAAAATTCTGTTGGTTGAAGATTTTCAAGTTCCTCGCCTGCCATGTGTAGTATTGCATAGCTCCCTAAATAGCAATTAAAATCTCTTTGTTCAATTGTTGCCATTTCCTCCTCCGCACCCAGCAAAGAGTTTGCTGGACTCCTAAATGCTCCATGTGAATATTGGTCCATTCAGTCAAAGCATCCCTCAAAGATGATATCCATGAACATTCAACAAACAAATGTTGAGGGTTCTCCTCACAGCCTTCAGAGCATAATACACAATCCATATCTTCCACTAGGATGTGTAATCTACGCAATCTATCTCTGGTAAGTAGCCTGCCTTTACCTGTCAGCCAAATGAAAAATCTTTGTTTAGGATGCATTACTTTGGTCCATATTAAACCTGTCTCTTCAATCTTTCCATTGGCCCTATTGTAGCATAGTAACTTCGAGCCATTGAGTAAGCACCATTAGCAATAAGAATGTATCTATTGCACTGGTACCATTGTAGCATATCCTTCTTAATTTCATTTAACTTCTTCCAGTACCAACTGCAGTCTGCTGGTGGCACATGTGACCATATGCTTCCTCTCTAATTTATGTATACTCCATGAACCCATTTAACCTATAAACTCTCTTGCTTGTTAGCCAATTTCCATAAAAATATTCCCACAACTGCTTCACTCCATTTCTTACAACCTTTGATGTTTAAACCACCATACTTCTTTGGAATGCATACTTTCTCCCAAGCCACCAATACCAACTTCCTTTGTTCATCATTTTTTCCCACAAATACTCCCTACACCTTTTATCTACTTCCTTAATGATGCTTTGAGGCAATATGAACACAACACTCTAGAAATTATACACAGAAAACAAGACTGACATAATGACTTGTAACCTTCCAGCATAGGATAGCTGTTTAGATTAGGTAGTACCAATTCTACTTGTAATATTCTCCAATAATTGATGAAGATCAATCTTCCCCCGCAACCCAAGGTATGTCATAAGTAAAGTACCCACTAAAAAATCAGTAATTGCAATGATGGCCTGTTGTGTTGTATCATCTACACTAGCCAGGTAAATACTTGACTTCTCCATATTAGCAACTAATCCAGTTACCATACTAAAATGTTGTAATACTTCCATTACCCTCTCAATCGACCTCACATCCCCTTTACAAAGTATCATCAAATCATCAACAAATATGAGGTGTGTAAACTTTAAAGCCTTGCACATAAGGTGGAACTTGAAATCAGGCAATTCACTCATCTTGTTTAAAGCTCTTGTAAGGTACTCCATTACTAACACAAATAGTAAAGGAGACATTGGGTCTCCTTGTCTTATACCTCCCTTCCCTTCAAAATATCCACGTCCAGTCCCATTGACTTTAACAGAGAACTTTGTAGAGGATATACACACCAATACCAATTGAATAAAAGAGGCTGGAAATACATAACCATATAAAGCCTCCTCTATGAAATCCCAGCTCACCATGTCATAAGCTTTCCTCAAATCAATCTTCATTAGGCATTTGGGAGAAGTCTTCCTCTTGTAATGTCTCATCAGATCATGGCATATAAGCACATTATGCACTAGAGACCTCCCTTCCACAAAGGCTGCCTGATTCCCAGCCACTAAATTAGTCAAAGCCTTCCTGAGTCTCACACATATGACTTTTGAAATAAACTTGTAGAGGACATTGCAGCAAGATATTGGTTTGAACTGGCTAGCTAAGATAGGAACATCAACCTTAGGAATTAAAGTGATCAGAGTGGAATTTATCTGTTGGAGCAATTTTCCATTCTGTAGAAATTGAAGAATAGCAGTTGTCACATCCTCTCCCGTCACACTCCAAGCCTTCTTATAAAAATCACTCCCATAACCATTAGGTCTAGGTATTTTGGTACTGTCAATGCTAAACATAGAAGTTTTTACATCCTTGGCTAAATAAGGCATTACCAATTCTAGCTGATGTTCAAAAGTAAGAATCCTGCCATTCTTTAGAAAACAACCAAATGCTTTAATTCCATTGCTTTCCTTCCTCCCCAGAATCTCCTAACAGTAATCAATAAACATGTTTGCAATGATGGTTGGATCAGTCTGTATCACACCTTGTGTATTCCTTAGTTGAGTAAAAACTTGTTGCAACTTCCTATGTTTAATGACAGAGAAAAAATATCTTGTGTTATCATCTCCAAGCTTGATCCATGTTGCTTTACTCCGTTATAGAAATATTTCAGCAAGGTAAGAGGAACTTCTAAACTGTTGATACTGTGCTTTCTCACATCTCTGTAATATCTGATTAGTTGGATCCACATGCAGAGCTGTTTGGATCTGACTTAAAACCTCTCTGTCCCTCTCCACATCTACCAGGATAGAACTAAAATGTTCCTTGTTGATTTCCTTCAGACTATGCCTCCACTGTTTCAACTTCTTCACTATTTGTAATATCATGCATCCTCCTATGGAGTATCCCATACATCTTTCACTTTATCCAAAAAACTAGGATGGTTCGACCACACATTACAATATTTGAAAGATCTGCTGGTAGCTTTGCTTGAAATCACTTGTGCTATCTTAACTGGACAGTGATCACTAATCCTTTCATTCAGAAAATTGGCACTATATTCAAGCATGTGATAAAACCATTCCGTATTCACAAACACCCAGTCAATCTTCGAGAAAATCCTATTCTCCCCTTGCTTATCATTCCAAGCGAACCTGCTGCCTTTAGGAGGAAGTTCTAATAGTTCACACTTCTCCACACATGATTGGAAATCAAACACTTCTGTAACTGAAACTGCTGTCCCCCCTTTTCTATCATCTATATTCAGAATAGAGTTGAAATCTCCCATTAGAATCCATGGTATCTTACAATCTGTTTTGACCTCTTCCAAATAATTCCATAATGGTCTTCTTTCCTCCCTTGTGTTATAAGCATAAACTACAGTCCAAAAAAAATTCTTTTTCAAAGTAGTGTTTAGGACCTTACAAGTAATGCCCTGTGCATTGCCATTAATGTAATTAACTGTATAGTAGTCCTGCCTCCATATAAGCCATATCCTTCTATTATAGTGATGAAACATTCTATCAGCTACTGCTTAAGTTTCCCCTCCTTTATTCTTGTTTCTATCAGCCTTATTAAACCAACTGATTCTTTATTACAGAGAAGACTCACCTCCCTCTGCTTATTAGGACCATTAAGGCCTCTCACATTCCAACATAACATACTATCCATGCCCTGAAGGGGGTATTGGACTGCCTCCCTCATTATGTATTCCCTCAATTAGCCTAGCTTCCTCTCTTTCCTCCTCCAAAGGCAAAAAATTGTTCTGATCTGGCAATCTAGAAATTGGCCTCACCTACATTTTGCTAGTATTCAAAGGGATAAGCCATCCCTCTCCATCCGGCTTGTTCCCAATAGCTGCACTTCCAATCCTTTTTTGCTCTCCTTTACTAGCTTCTGTGATTCTTTTATTGTGGCTACTGGTTAAGGACATTGGATATCCTTTCCTTTCCTTTTGTCTATTCCCCTTCTCTGCTGCTGTTGTGGCCTCCCTTCTAGTTCCTTCTGATCTAATGGCTAAACTCTCCTTTTCCTGCATATATCCTCACTATGTCCATATTTTTGACAGAATTTGCAAAGAGATGGTTTCCAATCATAATGAACTCTCTATTCAATCAGGTTACCCTTCTCATTTTTAAAAAAAATCTTCTCTAGCAAAGTTGCATCTATATCAACCTCAATCAGGATCCTTGCAAAATTCAAACCCCTCTTTTTCTCAATGTTTTAATCAACCATTAGAGGTTTACTAATCAAACTACCGATTTTACTCAGACCTTTAGAACTCCAATACTTGAAGTCTAAGCCATGGAGTTTAACCCAAATTCGCACCGAGAGGAGTTCATCTCTAGAACATTCTATGTCAGCAGACCAGACCTTCACTATAAATGGCTTGTTATCAAAATGGTAGATACCACCTTGGATAACTTCATTCATCCCAAAAGCAGAATCACATTTTACGAACATAATTCCATTATGAAGCATGGATACCTTGTTGATACCATGCTTTGCCCATTGCCTTTGAAAGAATCCATTCAGTACAGAGAAGGGAGGGTGTGCTCCCAATACATAGCACACCACAAAATTCTTCCAATATTGCACTTTAGAACTGATATCCTCTAAGGCAATTTCACAAATAGGTAGCTCACCCTTCTTTTCTGGTTCAATGAAATCCAGTTTAAATCCTGCATTGACACCTCTGATATATCAAACTTATACCATATAGAGTTCTTTCCCCCCACTTCCAACTCAGCTTCTGCCTTCTCTGCCCAAGATAATCTATGGACCCTAGAAGATTCTAATTTACGATTCGATCTCACACCTTCCTCTCTCCGACCTTCACCTACAGTGCTTTGTTTAGGTGCTTTACTTCCTTCTTGTGCATCCATTATAACCACCATTCCCCCAATTTTCCCTGATTTTCCAACAGTGTATCCTCTTCTTCGTCAGTTACTGTTTCATTGGTTATTGTAGCTCCAATTTTCTCAATATCGTCCTCTACATCAAAATGCATCCCCTTGTTCTTTTCCTTCATGATATTCAGAGCCTCTTTCACCATACTACTTTTCTTCCTTCCCTGCCCGCCACTGTACGCCACTGCTTCTTGAGCCTTCTGAGTGGGAATACGCATTCTCCTCCCTATGGACGGTGCACTTTATGATAACCTGCGCCTAGAGAAAATCATACCCCCTTTTTACATCCCCCCTTTTTTATAGGAACTACAACTTTGATAGGAATAATGCATCATCTAATTGAAACACAAATGAGAAGTAAAGGACAACAAGCTACCATGAACTAGTTGGAAGCTCCACATGAAAAACTGATAGATCTCCAAAGCTTCCTCTTGAACTCCACAACAATTGAAACTAATTCCTGCACATAGGGTGCAATAAGTATAGTATGAGTGCACTAACACGTACTCAATAAGTATAATTAACCCTCCCTAATAAAGTAATGATGAGGGTTGTGTAATTATTATATCTGACAATAATAATATACATGATTAACCCAATTAAAAATCTTTGTAGCATCTACGCATTTTAATAGACCATCCATAGGACCCACCCTTAGCTTTGTTGAACTATGCATTTTAATAGACTGTCAATAGTCAACATCACCTTATCAACTTTTCCATCCAGCTGAGCATATCACCAATCCTTCCATAGTGGTGGCAACCTGGACTGTGAGTGAAGTAAATACTGTCCATAATCGATATTATGCTAGCACCATCTCATCATGTATATAATGAGCTTATATCCTCAATAGTCTCCACATAATAATCAGACTCAAATCTCAATAGTCTTCATTACTATGTCATATTAGGCTCATACAACCTCCATCACTATATTATATCAAGCTCACGCAGCCCTAATCTCCATAGCATAACTCCAAAATCATATCATATCAATAATGAGCAAACACAGAAATAACACAATGCTTAACATATAGTAGTTAAGTTATGAACTTCAACAAATATAGAGACAAATCATGCTCTTCTAATACGTAAATTAGCCAAAATTCATCAACAAGACATAGATAACAATTAACTCATCATTGTACACATATTAAAAATAAAGCTACACTCAAGATTTCAGGTAGTCTCCCTTTGAATACCCAACTGTCACATATATACTCGTCATGTCATATATATATTATCTCCACATTATAAAGCACATACAACACATAAAGTTTGAAAGAATTCTCCTTTTGAGGTCAAGGTCTTACTTAACTCGACCCAAGCATAACTTTAACCTTTCAAGTTGCATTTTAATTCCCTGATGAATCCAATCGACTAAAGTCTAACCAAAAGAGTACTTAACAAAGTTAAATAAAGCTAATTAACTGAATACCCTAATTAAATGTATGACTTAGGTCAAATTCTTCAAAAGTCAATCCCAAAAAGTCAAACCCGAGCCCCGGTTGTCAAACTTTAAAATAAAAGTAAAATTCCATTGAACATAACCACATGAGTCTAAATCTACAATTAGATTTTCAATCCAAATCCAATTTGGTATTAAATTCATTAAAATACACTTTCTTAAGTTTAGGTCTAAAATCCCCAATTTCACTTTTTAAATTCGTGTTTTAGTGTAATAATCCATGGGTGTTCATTATATATAATTAAAATTGAGCATATATTACTTACTCTCAAGATTTAGGTAAAAATCCCTTCAAAAATCGCCTTAATCCAAGTTTTCAAGCTTAAAAAATAATGGAATGAATTGAGTATTTCGAAACTATCCAATTTATACCAAGTGAACCTTTTATCACGAACCTAGGTCATCACGTGATTCCAAAGGACAACCGAAAGGGATCCTATGCAAATGAAACCATCCCCATGCGACCGCGAAGGTTACCTGACAATGTCCCTACGCGATCGTGTAATCAGCTCTACGATAGGGAAGAAGTCTGCATCAGAAGAAAATTTGCAATTGTAAATTAGATTTCAAGTGTGCCGGAACAACCCCCGAATCCCTTAGGTCCCAAATTAGACATACCAACAAGTCTTAGACATTATATGAACCTATAGAAAGTTCCAAATCTTGAAACAAGATGCAAATATTCCAAATGAAGAGGAGTTGAGTTGTTATACATACATTATAATAGATAAATTGCAGTTGCTTTAATGTAATAAAAAACAAATTTCTGACTTTACTATTATCCAAATAAATAAGATTTAATAATCATATATAAAATAAACTCTATTTTATATTTGGATCACTTTGTTAATATATTTGAGACAGGAGTGGCACAAAAGATTGTGGCTTAGGATTAGGCAACACAAGGGTGGATGGGGGAAAAGGTGTGCAAATTCATGTGAAGAGATAGATTTACTAGTTAGTGATATTTGATATATTGTCCTTTTTTTTTTGAATAATAGAAGTGTAAATTATCAACTCATTGAAAGAGGTTGTGTGATAATTGAATTATTTCAAAGCAACATGAAACAAACAAGATTCTGAAAGGCACCTTCATTAGAATTTAGAGTATAACTTTTATTTAAGAGAGTTCAGTCCAATACATATAATAGCTTTCTTATTTTCAAACTCACCATCAATATAAAGTATTACTAGTGGGATTGTGATAAGTAACTTTATGGGAATGTAATCAACTTAATAAGATTTGTGTCATATAATATACTTTCCTCACACAAATTTAATTTGAAACGTGCGTATTTTAACTTAGATTTGTGATTACGTCTCAACTCTTTGTGGTAGAGAATGGTCCTCCTACCAATATTAAGGATTTAATTTATGTATTTTGATAGTGTAAAATTTTAAGCTATTAATTAGTTTTAGATATGTTATAATAGGTGACATTTTCTTTTAATTTAGAAATTTTACTTTTTATGAATCAGTATATATAAATTATTTTTTAGGTGATTCGATATGGTACAATTAAATTTCATTATAATAATATCTTATTATAACGGTTTGAGATTTTTTAAACTGATTTTTCATTTATATTTTACTTCTCTATAACAACATTCTACATACAACAATATTATGATTCATTATAGCAGTGCACTCTTTGTAAAATTATTCCCTATAAAATCATACTCAAATATTATGCAGTAATATTTTATAAGAAATATATTAAGTATAAGAAATAAAATATTAAAATATTTATGATAATTATCTTTAATGTTATAGGCACAGTAAATTTTGAAATAAATACTATTATTATATCATTGAAATCACGGATAGTACGGTATTGCGGTATTGTTGGATTGCATTGAGGTTGATGTATCGCTGCGTTTACTAGTGGCTCTCTACTTTTTATCTTTTGTTTAAGGTTATTCTTTTCCAATCAAGATGTGGAGTCATATTTGGACAAATGTAGAAGTAGTTAAAGTTATAAGTAAACTACTGATAGCAAGTAATTATCTCAATGACCTCCAAAATCAATCACACGTACTCCAAATTTATTCTTTAAAATTTGAATAATTCATTAAATTGATCATCAGTCTGTGGGTGAAATGATGCACTAAGCCAATTTGAGTGAGCTATTAAAAGTGAGTTGTAAACTTTGAAGCCTAATAAGTAATAATGAAAATAAATATACCTTACAGCCTAATAATCTCCTAAATGAATTTGCATAAATAATAATTCAAATAAAACTTGTTTACTATTATTCAAACGATCAAAATCTTGAGTTGTTATGGTTATAAACCACGATTATAGATTACAAATTTAATTTAAGATAATTGACAACGAGCAAAGGCACTACTAATATGAGAAGTAAGGTTAATGGACAAGACATGTGCAAGATGATAATCGAGATATGATCCTGTTCAATTAATTAGAGTATTCCTAAAGTTTAGATTCCTCTTCCAATTAAATCTAAAATTTAAAGAACAAACTAATTACAACCCAGTGAACATAGATATGCAAGAATATGATTAGGATTCAGTAAGCGTCTTTCTAATATTTCTCCTCTTGATTTAATCAACAATTTGAATAAGCTTTTTCAATTACTTAGAAGAAATAACAATTCAAAAATAGACCAAAGATATTCAGTATTTTATTCCTCTTTGGATTAAATAAAATAATGAACAAACCCACAATTTAATTCAACTTCAAAATTGAGTTCAAGGATAAAAAATTAAGGATCAACATCTACAATAAATCATCAATACACCATGTCTGTCACAAGTCATAATAAAAACTACTCCAAAATAGAACCAATGAATACCGAAGAATAAGATTAAGAAGATATTACAATCAATAATTGATCCAAATCTTCTGTATTGAATCTAGTTGTGATAGAAAGTAGTGAATTTCAACATTCTATGCTCTTCTATGCTCCTCTCACTCTTTATAGGTTTAAATCCAGTTAAAATGTGTTTAGGATCTATTTATAATATATTCTAAAAATCCCCAAATGAAAACACCCTTAATTGAATGAAAGCCAAAAATCAGCCCTGATGAGCTGCTATGCAGTTGTGCAGCAGAAGTTCCAAACGCGCAGCTGATTCAGTGAAAAATGCTCCCTGCCTCCCTTGTGCACTGGAGTTCCCAAGAATGCGATCACGCATGGCTCCTTGTATAATTTATCACTCGTTTCTTCTTTGTTCATCCATTTTGCTCTCAAGTTAGGCTTATCTTCATCTAGAGACAAAACAACATAAGTTAGCAATTAAAAAATCTATAACTTTCCAATTAAATCACATCAAATATGCTCATAAAAATCAGAGAATGTATAACCATCAAATACGTTAAACTTAAACCATTGCTCTTCTTCGAGCAATCAAACTACACTCCAAGGTTGGACAATATTTTCAAACAATTTTCCTTACTCATCACACTAAAAATATTTAAAATAAATAAAGCACCCTCCCGTAATCACTTAGCCTCAGGTTCTACTCAATGGATAGTTTAACACACCTTGCTCATTTACTTCCTCAAAGGATCCAAAAATAAAATTTACTCTTGTAAATCATGTTTCCCCAACACAAACAACAAAGAACAATCCCACACACATATAATTCAAGACAACCAAAAACTCGAGATAAAAAAATCACGCTCTCTCTCAGAAATAAAATTCACGTGTCATAAAAGATATATTATATGTTTTCCCTTGCTGTACTACTCCACTTATTCAACTTATTCAGTTTAAGATCAAACTGAACTTAATTTGATTGTAAAAGTTGGGGATCGATATGATATATATGGATAATAGTGACTATACTACCCTAAGAATTTTAATATATAACATCATAATTCATTCTTTTAATTATTAAAACAACTTTCCCAACCTTTCAAATATTATAACACACATTCCCCCTCTTTTTAAGCTCAAGCTAAGCAAGAAATACGACTAGCAAGCAATTTTTTTTCTCAATACATGTACTTAGTTTTCAACACACATTTTTTTTCTTTTTTGTTCTGTCCAAGTGGTATTCACGCTTCATTTTCTTTTAAATTTCTCTAGTGCACATTTCTCATTTTTTCTTCTATTGTTCCACTCAAAATTCAATCAACCCCTTACTTAGATTTGAAACGCTCCTAACATATCAAGTGCTCATAGGAGATAAATGGTTCAAAAAGACGGGCAATTCAAATCAAAGAGGTTAGGTTTGCAATATGATTGCTCAAAGAAATAGGATTACTAGATTAACAACTTACTAGGGTACATGCAATTAGGTGGGTAAAAAGGAATATCTGGCTCACAAAGAAACACCTCTATCACTTTCTAGATTGAATAAGACTTATTATTTTACTATGAAAAAACTAAGAGCAAGTTCTAGACATCAATCATAAGCAGAAAACATAGAAAAATTTCCATCCACACATTGGTACAAAAGTCACTCAAGACATTATTTATAGCACTTATACGTAAGTCAAGACATCATCACAGGCATCACCAACAAGGCACTTATTATTCACAAGGAGTAGAATAAATCAAGAAGAATATAATTACACTCCTACAAAAATAAAAGCTAACTATGCTCGGTTAAAAAATAATCAATCCTTGAAAAAAACTGTGACACAAAAAAAATAAAGGGGCTATTACCAAAAAAAAAAAAAAGAATCAAAACTAATGTAGAATCAAAATTAAATATCTACATTTACATTCTCCACCCGCATTTTAAATTATGTCATGTCCCCATGATACACAAATAAAATAAGAGGTAAAAAAAGTCCCTGAGGCTCGAAGTCTAGTCACCAATATCATTTGGACACTGCACATCACCTTGCTCCAAATCAACCTTCCAACACGAGTAAGCAGTTGGCTCTTCCTTAGAGTCTTTCAATATCTTTCTCATCTGGAAAACCATTTTCTTCTTCCTCACTCTGAGAGTGAGATGCCCTTCATATATATATATATATATATATATATTCAGAATCTCTCTACCAGTGCACAATAAGGGTCTCCCTAATATTAGAGGGATCTTCTTATTTTCCTTCATATCCACCACAATGAAGTTTGTAGGGAAAAAAATTTCTCCACTCTGATCTTGACATCCTCTACGATCCCCTCTAGTATGACAGTGGTCTAATCCGCTAGCTTAGTGAGACTGGTACGGACTTCAGTATCCCACAATTTTCTTCTAGCTTCTTGAAAATAAATAATTGCATAAAATTGAGAAAAGCCCCCGAATTACATAAATCTTTTTTTCAAAATTTTTACTTCCCAGAAAACAGGAAATAATGGAATTCCCAGGGTCTTTGCACTTCTAAGGGATCTTGTTTTGTAGTATGGTAGTACACTGAGCATTTATCTTGAACACAGACATATCCCGCAACTTTTTTTTCTAGATAGGATCTCTTTCAAAAAATTTGCATATGTAGGCATCAGAGTGAGCACCTCAATGAATGATATAGTGACTGTAATACCCCAAAAAGTTCCTTAGAACAGACCCGAGACTTACAGTAGAAAACAACAAGAAAATAACATCAGGACCAAACAAAGATTCTCATAACGAGTCGTCCAATAGACAAATGGATTGTTGGTTTGGTCATCGTTTTGATTTTCAGAGAACTATGAAAAATTGGTCCAGAGCCATTGGATGACCCTTAGAACAACTCATCCTATGAACCAACGGTCTGATGGTTGTGGCCGCTGAACCAATTCCAGTGAGCTTTCAAAATTTAACCCATAACCCATGAGGGGATTGTACGGGCCGTTATTTGATTGTATTAGTCGTTGTTTCAATCGTGAGTTAAGATATTGAAGTGCCTCGAACCTTCAGGCTAAGTTTAAAACTGTTATAGATATGTGGAAAGACCTTAGCCCAATGAATTTTTATGGAAAATAGGTGTTAAGATCAATTCTTAAGTGTTGGAAGTTCATTAAATAAAAATTAAGTTCATAAGGAACCTCCATCACAAAGTTGAGTTGAGAGCATTCTTACCGATTGAGTTTTCATATAAGTTCTTATAAGGGTCAACTTCAAATGACCATAACTCTCACTTTACAAAGTCTTTTTGGGTGATTCAATATATCAAATTGAAGCCTTTGAGTCTTCTTTCCAATGCATCCTACCTTGCATAAATCGAAGTTTAGAGTAAAATGTTATGACCAATTTAGTGAAAAAAGAAAAGGATTGGACGAACCACAGTACAGGTCGTCCTATCAACCAACGTCCCATCCCTTTGGTCGTTGGTTCTGCCAGTTTCAGGCTTTATTTCGGTAGTTTGGGGGTAATTTAGTAAAGTTCTATGCTCCTAACTCCTAAATAAAATCGTTTTGGGACTCCTAAGGGACGAATTAAAAGGGTTTTCCTAGTCTAATCTCTTAGTCTTTTCTAATCAACTCAGAAATAGATCGTAAGCAGACCATAGGAACTCCAAACTCCTCTCTATCAAGTCAAGAACTAGGGTTATACTTTCTCCTCAGAATTCAAGCTTCTTCTTTGGAATTTCTTCTACAGGTATGTGGGACTTCAATAAGGGTTTTCTTTCACCCTTGTGTCCTGATATTTCAATAACCCTAGCCTTCAAATTCTAGAAATCATGATTTAGGGTATTTCTTCAAGCTGTTGAGTTTCCTTACCTCTCCTATGTTTCAAGTTTCATAACTAGAATTATGATATATAGATATATCCATGTTATTATTTTAGTCTTTATAGTACCTTGACCATGAGTTCGATTATAAACTGACATATTAGAGAAGTTGCTCATAAACTAGTTTTACCTTAATATTGCATGATTAGCTAAAGTGTCTATGATGGTCATGAATTACTCTCAAATTCATAACGTATTTCCATGATTTTATACTAGCATTGTTTTAAAGGTTTTGCCCCCACAATTCAGCAGTGTTATCGAAAATATGGTTTGTTTTTAATATATTATTCTACCATGATCTTAGTATGTATGATTTTCAACATGAATTAATAATAAGATTTTAATCATGATTTTAGTTTGATCTGCATGTTCAGTGTTCTTTAGAATGTCATGAAACTTTCAGATAGAGCATCTTTGATAAGTCTTAGAATATATATTTTATACATAGTTCTTTATACTTTCATGATACTTTCAGATAAAGAAGCTCTAACAAGTCTTAGAACACCAGTATTTTCAGTTATCAGGTGCTTTTGACTCCCAGGACACTTCTAGATAAGTAGTTTTGACTTAGTCTTAGGACATCAGTTTCAAGCTATCAGTACAATTAGATATAATTAGATTTTCAGTTGGGAGTAGTACTTAGTATTGAGTGAGCTGGGGTTTCAGTGCACCCAGATTCCCAAAACTACGTGCCACAATATGTCTTACCCCGAATGCGCCTCAGTTAGTGATCACACAAGCCAACCACCATACCTTGGCAAGATACAGTAGGCTTTATTCGATGGGGTATATATATCGAACTCCACGTCTAATTCACGTGGTTATATGTCGATTGATAGGCTCTCCGACAGTACAGTTTCAAATGCGGATTAGTACAGTTTTCAGTTACATTTATAGCTTTAGTTTTAGTACATGTACATGACCCTTAAATTAGTTTTACTTTCATTTTTATTAACTGTTTTCAAACTAGCATATCATGTCAGTATTTATGAAACTCAGACAGGGTCATTGTACTTCTCCTTAGTTTATGTATCTAATTATGTATATAGTACAGTCTCTTCTCAAATTACTAGTATGTTTCAATTCTAGTTGCATTTCTCACATACTCAATACATTCAAAGTACTGACCACATATTCTATATGCTATGTCGTTTTATAATATAGACTCAGGTACCCAGCCTCAACATCGCAGCTAGTTTCCCCGGCGACTTCTAGCAGTTGATACTGGTGAGTCCTAATCTTTCGAGGGTCGCAGTCTTCTTATTTCAGTTATTGTCATTTCCAGTTTTTAGACTTTAGAGTTAGCTGAGGGCTTGTCCCAGCAACTCATTAGTTAGTAGAGGCTTTCGGATAGTGTAGTATCAATCCAGCTTATCATTCTCAGTGTTGGTTGAAATTTCAGTATTTATCAGATATTCTCTATTCATATAAAAGAACGCTTTTGCACCTCAGTAGCTTCCGCTCAGCTTTATATTTACTTCTAAATATGCTAGTAATATGCTATGCCATGGGTTAGCTTGGGGTCACTTGTGATCTAGGCACCGTGTCACGTCCAGGGTGTAGGCTCAGGTCGTGATATACTTGGTATCAGAGCATTAGATTTAGACTGCCCTAGGGTGTCTGAAAGCCGCGTTAAGTAGAGTCTTTTTTATGGGTGTGAAGTGCGCCACCCTTATGAGGAAGAAACTACGAGACATTTTGGGAAATTTCTCTTCTTTTATTATTCTTATCGTGTGACAGAGTGTAAAATAAAGTTTTTTCTTCTAACTCGTGCTCTATACATTCGTGGAAAATGTCTCCCGAATAAGCAAATGGAAGGAGAAACGATAACAAAAATCAACAAGTTCCACCAACTTCAGTAGACCCCTCGAGTGAGCAAGTTACTAACGCGAAGTTTAGGGCTACCTTTGTATGTTGGCACAGGCAGTGACAACTCAGCTTAACCAGCAGGCAATGCACATGCAAATAAAGCGGTAGCTGCTAGGGTTTAGGACTTCACTAGAATGAACCCGTCTAAGCTCCACTATTTGAAGATGGATAAGAAGTTCAAGGAAAGGGAAAGGGAAAATAAGAGAGACATAACTGGCAACATTGAGTTTTCTTAGTGAGAGTCAAGTAGTGGAAATCACTCACAGTTCCACCAGAGGTCATCAACTCTGGTACCTTTGTTAGCTAGTAGTCCACCTCCCAGATTCAGAGGGGAGCAGAGGGGTAGAGCACTGGGCTCTAGGTCTCAAAGGGCCAGGTCTGGAGGCCGTACCTTTCCAGCTTGTAAGAAATGTAAAAGGAACAACCCCAGAAACTGTTTGATCGGTAGAGATGTTTGCTTTGAGTATGGGAAGCCCGATCACAGACTTTGAGATTGTCCATCAGCCTGGCAAAGCAACACCAGTGGTCGTACCTTTCCAGGTTGTAAGAACTGTGGAAAGAGACATCTTGGGGAGTGTTTGCTCGGTAAGGAAGGTTGTTTTGGATGTGGTTAGTTAGGCGATAGAATAAAGAATTTTCCTCTAACCAGGTGTGGGAAGACTCACCCACCTTTTCAACAGCTCCGCCAATTTGCCAATCTCAGTAGGGCGCACCATCTATGGCAGGTGGCGGATAGCGCCAGAAATAGTCACAAGTGTATTATGATATTTTCATGTTTGATCCTTGATGTTAGGCCCATGAGATACTGTATAAGGTATAAGATCCCTTTTTGGCATTTTAGTATGAGATTTATAAGTATGAAACGGTTATAAGTATGAAACCTTCAGTGATAGCTATAGAGGTGAATGGAAAGTCAAGAGTTAGTGATGTTAGCCTTGCCTTAAGAAAGGATCCAAGAGCCTTAGAATGATTACTTTAAGCTAAGGGGGAGATGATAAGTTGAAGGGTCAAGTTAAGTCTTGGTGTTCTAGTAGGGAAGTTGTCACGACCCAAACGTACACCCTGATCGTAGATACGGAATAAGGAGCCCCGAGAGACCCCAAGTCGATCCATGACATGAGCATACATCTAATTCAATCACATGAGAGGAAGACTCATCATGGAGAATGTAATCATAACATAACATGAGGAAAAACAGTATAATACTTATACAATACGGTGGAATATAACTTTTTAGTTTGATAAGCCTCTAAACATGAAAGGCGGATTGATGGGACAACTCCCCAACTAATCCAACATCCAAAAACTGAAGAAATAACATAGAGTGTGAACATCTATCCCTCGGGAACATGAGGACTCACCAAGCACGCAGAGAGCAAGTACGAATCTATCTACGAATGAGGATGCACCTGAGGACTGGGACCTGTATCATGAGACGATACAACATAGAAAGTATACAGTCAGTACATGGAATGTACTGAGTATGCAAGGTAAGTAAAACGGATATTTAAAATATGTATAAAACTCATAAATGATCATAAGAGTAGGAAAACATGCTCGTAACATAATTATCGTAATATAACATAAGGCTCAATGTTTTCAAAACATTCATAATACAATCGTTATCATAATCATAAGGGAAAAGCTTTATTGAACATTACTTGAGCCAATATACATAATCATAAACATGCATAAATCATGAGAAACAGTGTAAGATTCTCTTAACCGACATACCCCATATGAGCACACATGAAACCCGACTTGTAGCCCTAGTCGGGAGGGTATTTGTACCTTGCCAAGGGTAGGAACCATGAAGGGCGTGATCACACATGAAAATGGCCATTTGGGCAGGGACAAACATGAAAGGGTCCCAACATACCTGCGGTGGCACATAGTTCATGAGATTCGGGGCTTAATCGTGAGCCCCGAACCTACTCGGTGTTCGATACTACTCCCAAAATATATATGGTGCTCATAGTAATACAGAAATTAGTTCATGGGCTAGTTAAATCATGATAATCGTAAACATGCTTGAACATATGTGAACTATCCATGACTTAAGGCCCGTGAGTCGGCTAAAACATAATTCATGCTTGATAAATTATGTATACATACTTGTAGATCATGCATAATGTTTAAATTTCCATAAGAGCATAATAGATAGCATAATATCTTCATGATATAATTTATAATGCATGCTGGGCTTATCAAAACATCAACGGATCAATGGATCATAAATCGGTTTATCATGGACATGCACAATAAAGCTTAATTGATTAGAAATTCGAAATCAACTATATTAATATCAATTTGGAACTCAAAAGATGATCAAAATCAGTAGATAATGATAGAGTTTCGAAATCACAAGACCCATAATTAAATCATTAAAATTTATACAAACCGAATATAAAATCCCATGAGTTTTTAAATAAATTTTGAGTAACTAATAGAGAAGGAACATGGGTGTGGAAGAATCCACCCATTGAAGACCTTACATACCTGGGATTATCAACTCCTAACCCTTCTTAAAAACCCAATAATGAAATTGAAGAAATTGAGGTGAAAAGATTGAAATCTCCCCTTAGATCACTTGTCAAAAACCTTGCATGCATGAATGGGAGTTTAGAATAGGTCATTCTATTAAAAACCCATCTTTCCCAAGACAAAACATCATAGTTTAGGCCCTTATATAGCGAAAAAGTCAAAAATACCCTTAATGAACTTGCCCTGAAAACTAGCTAGATTGATCCCACGGGTGGGACTAACAGGTCAATGGAACCAACGACGATCCTTCACATCCCTCGTTGAAATCACTGTTGATAGCCCATTCTCGGAACCAAACAACAAATCTTCAGGACGAACCGTACCTTCAACTAACGATTCGTCACATGGCCCGTGGTTAGCCCCCTGAACCTTGGCATCTCATCTCCGAACAGGTCACACCACGACCCGTCACCACAACCAACGGACCGTTGTTATCCCTTGTAGAGTCCATTGGAAAAACTAAAACCCAAACAACGACCACAACCAATGACTCTTAGTCTATTCTAATGGGTCGTTGGAACTCCCGTTGAAAGTCACCTAAAAAACCTAACTCCTTCCCACGACTGCTAACTATGACTCGTTGTTTCCCACAACGAGTCGTCATATGTCCCGTTGTTTACACTACTGCCTAGCCTAACCCTAACCACGACTGCAAAGGACGACCCGTTGTATCCCACAACGGGTCTTCATACCTCTCGTTGTCTCCATTGCCACCATTCTTTCCTCTACCAACGACAGCATACAACGACTCGTTATGTGATGTTTTTGCCAGTTTTCTGCACTTTTCAAATTCAACTCCCGAGTCTATTCTTAGGCCTTCCCAGGGTATTACAATATCTCCTCCATGGAAATATACGTCCTCGAATGTAGGAAACAAGCAGCAAATAGAAATATACAATTATCATACTCAAATTCCGACTATTTTAACCAAAATTTTCACGGAATGACTACCTCCAAACCAAACCACATAGCTGAACTGATCTGATGCTTCACATACACACTTATACACATGAAAGAAACTTGAACACATGAACTGAACATGAAAACTAAATGGGATCATAGAGTAGAACTGATTCCTCAAGTCGTAACTGAGTCGGTAGCGAACAAATGTGGGTAACTCGCCATCATATCCACTTCGGCTTCCCACGTAGCTCCCTCAACATGCTGATTTCTCCATAAAACCTTAACTGAAGCTACTTCTTTGTTCCTCAACTTTCGAACCTGACGATCTAAGATTTCAACAGGAATTTCTTATAACTGAGGTTGTCTTTTACTCCAATGCTGTCTACCGGGACCACTAAGGCTGGATTACCCAAACACTTTTTCAAAAGAGACACATGAAATATCGGATGAACTGAAGATAACTCTGAGGGCAAGTCCAACTCATACGCCACCTTACCAACTCTCCTCACAACCTGGTAGGGGCCAATATAGCGGGGACTGAGTTTCCCTTTCTTTCCGAACCGCATGGCTCCCTTCATGGGAGATATCTGTAGAAATACCCATTCATCCACATCAAACTCCAAATCTCTCCTTCTCACATCATCATACGATTTTTGACGACTTTGAGCGGTTTTCAACCGGTCCCTTATCAACTGGACCTTCACCATCGCCTTGTGAACCGCATTTGGCTCTATCAAGGCTGCCTCGCTAAAGTCAAACCATTCGATAGGAGATCTACACCTTTGCCCATAGAGGGCCTCGAACAGTGCCATCTAGATACTAAAGTGATAACTGTTATTATAAGCAAACTCGATCAAGGGCAAATGATCATCCCAACTACCTTTAAAATCCATAACACATGCCCTCAACATATCCTCAAAAGTTTTGATTTTTTGTGCTGCCTGGTCATCCGTTTGCGGATGGAATGTTGTGCTAAGCTTGAATTGAGTCCCAAGTCCCTTTTGAAAAGACCGTCAAAAATGGGAGGTAAACTGAGTACCTCGGTCTGAAATAATAGACAAGGGAACTCCATGAAGTCGAACCAACTCCCAAATATACAACTTGGCATAATCATCCGTTGAATCCGTGGTCTTAACCGGTAGGAAGTGTGCAACCTTTGTTAAGTTGTCTACCACCACCCAAATGGAATCATAGTGTCGGCGAGTACGAGGTAGGATTGTAATAAAATCCATATTAATCTCTTCCCACATCCAAGTGGGAAGGATAATATCCTGAAGTACACCTCTCGACCTTTGGTGCTCGACCTTCACTTGCTGACAGTTTGGACACTTAGCTACGAACTCTGCGATATCCTTCTTCATACCAACCCACCAATAGATTTCCCGCAAGTCCTGATACATCTTCGTTGATCCTGGATGGATGGAATATCTGGTACCACGTGCCTCATGCAATATCCGGACTCTCAAATTATCAACGTCCGAGACACATAGCCGACCCTGGTATTGAAGGACACCATCTCCCCTTTGGGAGAAAACCTCCACTTTTGACTATGCACCGCTTCCTTCAGCCTAGCTCCTCAAAATTAGATCCTCATCTTGTTTAGCTTTGACATCGACCACCAAGGACGATTCTGACCCATTCTGCACAACAACGCCGCCATCGGTCTAGTCGATCAATCTAACCCCCAACCTTGCAAGTCGGTGGACATCTTTCACCAGCTCCTTCTTTCCCTCATCCATGTGGGACACACTCTCCATGGAGAGCCTACTAAGTGCATCCGCAACCACTTTAGCCTTGCTCGGGTGGTAAAGAATGCTCATATCGTAGTCCTTTAGCAATTCCAACCACCTCCTTTGCTGAATATTGAGATCTCTCTGTGTGAACACATATTGTAGGATCTTGTGATCCGTGAACACGTCCACGTGGATCCCATACAAGTAATGCTGCCATATCTTCAGTGCAAACACCACCATTGCCAACTCGAGATCATGGGTTGGGTAATTCTTTTCGTGAACCTTTAACTATCGAGAGGCATATGCTATCACCTTCCCACGCTGCATCAACACACATCCCAGTCCCACTCTTGAAGCATCACAATATACATCAAAGCAATTTGTACCCTCGGGTAAAGTCAACATTGGTGCTGAAGTGAGTCGGGTCTTCAATTTCTGGAGGCTTTTCTCACAATCCTCTGATCATTGGAACTTCACCTTTTTATGAGTCATCCTTGTCAAAGGTGTCGCAATAGATGAGAAACCCTCAACAAACCTTCGGTAGTAGCCTTCCAGGTCCAAGAAACTCCGAATTTTTGAAAGATTCACCGGTCTAGGAAATTTCTTCACTGCTTCAATTTTCTAAGAATCCACCCTTATGCCCTCACTCGACACCACATGGCCTAGAAATGCCACCAAGTCCAGCCAAAATTCACACTTGCTAAACTTTGCATACAACTGACGATCCTTGAGGGTCTGAAGTACTATTCTCAAATGAGCGACATGCTCCTCCTCGCTCTGGGAGTATATAAGGATGTCATCAATGAACACAATCACGAACATATCCAGATATGCCTTGAACACCCTATTCATCAGATCCATAAAAGCTGCAGGAGCATTGGTTAGTCCAAATGACATAACTACAAACTCATAATGGCCATACCGGGTCCTAAAGGCTGTCTTTGGGATATCACTCTCCCAGACTTTGAGCTGGTGATACTCAAACCTGAGATCTATCTTCGAGAAACACCTGGCACCCTGGAACTGGTCAAATAAATTATCAATCTTAGGCAAGGGGTATCTGTTCTTGACGGTGACCTTATTAAGTTGCCGATAATCAATACACATTCGAAGGGATCCATCCTTCTTCGAACAAATAGAACTGGTGCGTCCCATGGAGACTTGCTCGGTCTAATGAAACCTTATCCAAAAAGTCCTTCAACTGTTCCTTTAACTCTTTTAGTTTGGCTAGGGCCATCCTGTAAGGAGGAATAGAGATAGGCTACATATTAGGCAGTAGATCAATTCCAAAATCAATTTCTCTTTTCGGAGGAACACCTAGTAAATCATCGGAAAAAATCTTCAGATACTCGCACACCACTGGAACTGACTGAATGGTCGGGGTCTCGGACTCTACATCCTTAACCCTAACTAGGTGGTACATGCAACCCTTAGATATCATTTTCCTAGCCTTCAGATATGAAATAAATCGATCAGCTGGTACAGCTGAATTACCCCTCCATTCCAAAACCGACTCACCCAGAAATTAGAATTCCACTACATGGGTCCTACAATTAATCGAAGCATAACATGCGAACAACCAATCCATACCCAAAATGATGTCAAAATCAGTCATGGCTAATTCGACTAAGTCCGTGGAGGTAACCTTATGCAACACCATAATGGGGTAACCTCTATATACCCCCTAGCTACCACTGATTCACCGACTGGAGTAGATACGGAGAATGGCTCTGACAGAATTTTAGGACTAGCTCCAAAACTACTAGTAATGTAAGGGGTCACGAAAGACAAGGTAGCTCCTGGATCTAACAAAGAATAAGCATCAATATGGAAGACTTGCAACATACCCGTGACCACATCTGGTGAAGACTCCTACTCCTGGTGAGGCACTAGAGCATAAAACCTATTCTGGCGCTGACCACCTGCCGAACTAGTGGAGGCACCCTGCTGAGGGGGTCGTGCTGCTGAAGCGGTAGAGCTGGCTGCAGGGCAATCTCTGATCCTGTGCCTGGGTTTGCCATACCCGAAACAAGCATCCAAACTGACCAGGCACCTCCCCGGATGATTTTTGCCACATCTCGCACACGCTGGGAAAGTGCGCTCCACCTACATGCTACCATGATCCCTCGAGCCTAGAACCCTACTCCTCTGGTCTCCCCTGAACCTAGACGGCATACTAGACGATGATGGAGCTGGAGCAGTGGTCCTATGCTGAGGCTGCTGACATGATCCACCTCCTGACCTGGCCTGAGAAACCCCGTAGCTGTCGGTCCTGGACCTTTTGGCCTCTCTCTGCCTCCTATAGACCAACTCCATCTGCTGGGCATGCAATATAATACGGGGAAAATCAATGTCCCGATATAGCATGGAAATCCGGCAATCCTTATCCAAGTAATCTGCTACTCAATGCACAAAGCGGCTCACCCGGACCTGCTGATCTACCACCAACTCTGGAGCATATTTAGATAGCCAAATGAACTCCAATAAATACTCCTGGACTGACATGTTTCCCTTTTTAAATTCACAAACTCAGCCTCCTTGATCTCCCTCATCACCCGAGGGAAGAACCGATCTATGAACGCGGTGTGAAACTCATCCCAACCTATCGGGACTGCACCCGTTGTCCTAGAACCTTTTCATTGCTTGAACCCTCTATGTGCTACCCCCTTGAGCTGATAGGAGGTCAAATCAATAGAATCCCCATTATTCACCCCCATAACTTGGGCGATCTTCAGAATTTCCTCAATAAAGTCATGTGGGTCCTCGTCTACCTTCGACTCTCTGAACTCCGGAGGGATCATCCTCAAAAAGTCCCTCACCCTAGAAGCTGCCGCATTCCCATTTTGCGGATAATGTGCCACAATCTGATTCTGGACCTGAGCTGTCACGACCCGTGCCAACATCTGAATCGCCGCCCTGAACTCAGTGTCGGCTGCTGGCTCTGGTACGTGCTCCTCTGAACGGGTGGAGCTGGCTGATGCTCTCCATCATGGGCACCCTCATGATCATCACTATCACCGTTCCTCTTGTCATTTACTCGGCGTGGAGGTATGATTCTGCAAAACGCGAATAACACGAATTAGAGAAGTAAAGGATGCTCACCGCATGACATAGATCATGACAGAAGGGAACATTCCTAAACGTCTAGTAGCTCTTCTTCATAAGTGTGGCGCGCTTCACACCCATGAAAAAGACTCTACTTAACGTGGCTTTTAGACTCCCTAGCACACATAAACCTATGGCTCTATTTGTCACAATCCAAACATACACCCAGATCGTAGACACGGAACAAGGAGCCTCGAGACACCTCAAGTCGACCCATGGCATGAGCATAGATCTAATTCAATCACATGAGCAAAAGACTTAGCATGGAGAACATAATCATAACATAACATGAGGAAAACAGTACAATACTTATACAATACGGCGGAATACAACTTTTTAGTCTGATAAGCCTCTAAACATGAAAGGAGGATTGATGGGACAACTCCCCAACTAATCCAACATCCAGAAACTGAAGAAATAACATAGAGTGTAAACATGTAGCCCTCGGAACATGAGGACTCACCAAGTATGCAGAGAGCAAGTCCAAATCTATCTACAGGTGAGGATGCACCTGACGACTGGGACCTGTATCATGAGACGATACAACATAGAAAGTATGCGGTCAGTACGTGGAATGTACTGAGTATGCAAGGTAAGTAAAACATACATTTAAAATATATATAAAACTCATAAATAATCATAAGAGTAGGACAACATGCTCGTAACATAATTATCGTAATATAACATAAGGTTCAAGGTTTTTTGAAATATTCATAATACAATCGTAATCATAATCATAAGGGAAAAGCTTTATTGAACATGACTTGAGAAAATATACATAATCATAAACATGCATAAATCATGAGGAACAGTGGGAGATTCTCCTAATCGACATACTCCATATGAGCACACATGAAGCCTGACTTGTAGCCCTATTCGGGAGGGTGTTCGTACCTTGCCAAGGGTAGGAACCATCAAGGGCATGAGCACACATGAAAATGGCCATTTGGTCTAGGGACAAACATGAAAGGGTCCCAACATACCTACGGTGGCACGTAGTTCATGAGATCTGGGGCTTAATCGTGAGCCCCGAACCTACTCGGTGTTCGATACTACTCCCAAAACATATATAGTGCTCATAATAATACAAACATGAGTTCATGGGCTAGTTAAATCATGATAATTGTAAACATGCTTGAACATATGTGAACTAGCCATGACTTATATCATGAAAAAGTCGAAAATACCCTTAATAAACCTGCCCTAAAAACTAGTTAGATTGATCCCATGGGTGGGACTAATGGGTCGTTGGAACCAATGAAGATCTGCCACATCCCTCATTGAAACCACTGCTGATAGCCCATTCTCGGAACCAAACAACGGATCATCGGGACGACCCTACCTTCAACTAACGATCGTCACATCGCCCGTGGTTAGGCCCCTGAACCTTGGCATCTCATCTCCTAATGGGTCACACCATGACCCTTCACCACAACCAACAAACCGTTGTTATCCCTTGTAGAGTCCACTGGAAAAACTAAAACCAAAACAACGACCACAACCAACAAATCGTGGTCTATTCTAATGGGTCGTTGGAACTCCCGTTGAAAGTCACCTAAAAAACCTAACTCCTTCCCACGACTACTAACGATGACTCATTGTTTCCTATAATGAGTAGTCATATCTCCTGTTGTTTACACTACTGCTCAGCCCGACCTTAACTACAACTGTAAAGGATGGCCCGTTGTATCCCACAATGGGTTGTCATACCTCTCGTTGACTCCACTGCCACCATCCTTTCCCCAACCAACGACAACATACAACGACTTGTGGTTTGATACCACGAGTCATTTTGTGGTTCGTTATGTGATGTTTTTGCCAGTTTTTTGCACTTTTCTAATTCAACTTCCGGGTCTATTCTTAGGCCTTCCCGGGGTATTACAAAAGTTCTAGAAATAATATCTATATAATGTTGATCCATTCCTATTCAGGTGTCTTCCCCTATGTTGCAGTCAACATTACCCTCTACTCATGCTTATATTTATATTTCCAAAATGATAGGTAACCGATTCAGACAGAGATCCAAGTCTAACTCTATGATTTCATAAATCTCAACCTCATGTCATAAAACCAATTAGGTAAGTAAACTCATGCCTCCCAGTATGCTCAGCTCTATGAATTCAGTCGTTAGAATTTGCCTTAACGACTCATAAGAATCTTCTACTTCATGTATGTGCTCAGTTTAGATTTATTGAATGATTCATGCTTACGACCTCCTTAGTCTCAAGCCCGTGTATGTCCACCCATACCAGAAATGATGGTTGCAACGAGTATGTCCAGAATTGACTCCGCATTCATGCCTTAGATGCTTGGTAGGTAGGAGTTCATGAAGTGCAATTGTTAGTCATGTCGGGGAGTCTAAGGAGTTTTTGGGATGGTATAAGCTACAACGCAACTAGGAGATGAGTTTAGTGATAGACTTGAATTGTGTGTTGGCTTCTGGGAAATAGGTTCAATTCATAGAATGTTTATATGAGGAGACAGTGTAGGATGATGAGGTGTTGGTGTGTATAACAGTCTCTAATAGAAAGACGTCCTAGTTGAAACCATGGTCCGATAGGTTCGTAAGTCAGGAGAGACAAGAAGCTGGTCTCAGTAAAGGCTTTATGGAGAAATTAACCAGTGAAGGGAGCTAATTGGGGGAAATGATCAGTTAAGTCATCCTTGTTGTAATACTAGATACCATAATAGCTAGTCCAATATCAGAAAGCAATTCAGTATTGATAACTTCATCCTTAGAAGCTCAGTTCCAGTTTGAGGGAATAGTTCCTCCTCAGTACTCTATTCAACTCCATGTTAAGTTCATGTGTCTCAGTTCCTTTCATGTATTAGTATGCAAGCATGTTTCATGAATTCAATTAATTTATATACGTCATGTTTGGAGTCATTCACTCCTTCAGTTTTCAGTATCGTCATTTAGTTTTGGGATTGCAACTCTTTCTCTAGCCTTTCAGCTTAGCTAGCCCATATTTGAGGAAGAATGTTCCCAAGAGGGAGATATTGTAATACCTCAAAAGGTTCCTCAGATCAGACCTGAGACTTATAATAGAAAACAACAGGAAAACAATACCAGTACATAACAACAATTCTCAAAACGAGTCATCCAATAGACTTACGGGCCGTTGGTTTGGTCATTTTTTTAATTTCTAGAGAACTATCAATAATTGGTCCAGAGCCATTGGATGATCCTCAAAATGGCTCATCCTATGAACCAATGAGTCATTGGTTGTGGTCGTTGAATCAATTCTAGCGAACTGTCAAAATTTATCCCAGAAACCATGAGGGGATTGTACGGACCGTCATTCAATTGTACTGTTTGTTGTTTCAGTCGTGAGTTGAGATATTGAAGTGCCTCAGACCTTCGGGCTAAGTTTGAAACTGTTCTAGGTATGTGGAAAGACATGAGCCTGATGAATTTTATGAAAACTAGGTGTTAAGATCAATTCTTAATTGTGATTAACCATAGTAGGGTTGTCCTATCAACCAACGACTCGTCCCTTTGGTAATTGGTTCTTCCAGTTTAAGGCTTTATTTTGACAGTTTGGTGGTATTTTGATAAACATCTATGCTCCTAACTCCTAAATGACATTGTTGTGGGACTCCTAAGGGATGAATTAAAGGGGTTTTCCTAGTCTAACCTCTCAGTCTTTCCTAATCAACTCAAAAACAGATTGTAAGCAGATCGTAGGAACTCCAGACTCCTCTCTCTCAAGTCAAGAACTAGGGTTTTACTTTCTCCTCAAAATTTAAGCTTCTTCTTCAAGATTTATTCTATAGGTATGTGGGACTTCAACAAGGATTTTCTTTCACTCTTGTGTCCCAAGATTTCAGTAACCCTAGTCTTGAAATTCTAGAAATCATGATTTAGGGTGTTTCTTCAAGTTATTGAGTTTCCCTACCTCTCTTATGTTTCAAGTTTCATGACTAGAATTATGATATATATATATATATCCATGTTATTATTTTATCCTTTGTAGTACCTTGACCATGACTTTTATTTTAAACTAATATTTCAGAGAAGTTTCTCATAAACTAGCTTTACCTTAATATCGTGTGATTTTCCAAAGTGTATATGATGGTCATGAATTACTTTTCATAACATATTTCCATGATTTCATACTAGCATTATTTTAAAGGTGAATTCAGCACTATTATCGAAAATGTAGTTTGTTTTGAATATATTATTGTACTATGATCTCAATATGCATGATTTTCAATATGAATTAATCATAAGATTTTACTCATGATTTTAGTTTGATCTGCATGTTCATTGTTCTTTAGACTGTCATGACACTTGGGCAGTCGGGGACCCTTTTGATATCAGTCATGACTTTGCATCCCTGTGTCACTAAGATCAATACTTTTGTGCTCCAGTTGAACATGTAACAATGCATGTCCTTATCATGTGATTATATTTGTATGAATATGTGGATATCATACAGATTGTTGTATCTCTTTTCGGTTACGTTACTAACCCGGTGATTTACGGTACTCCCTAATTGTGTATTGATGCTTATGAGTTGTTTGTTTATATTTCTGCATACTCAGTACATTCCAAGTACTGACCACATGCCTCTTGTGCTATATCATTTTACGATATAGTTTCAGGTCTCCAGGTTCAGCCGCGTGACTAGATACGCTTCTCTCTCTTCCAGCTGCTCGCTGTGAGTTCTCATCTTCCGAGGACGTGGTTTATTCTCATTTTATCTTGTTTTCAATTTTTAGACTTTTGGAGTTAGCTAGGATAATAGGAATTACGGATAATCCCTTATTAAATTCGCAAAGGAAAACACACTGCCAATCCCAACGAGGGACTAGACGAGTTGTTACCTCTGACCACGAGTCGTCGCCACAATCATCAAGTGCACTGCCAAAGCTTCACCTGGAACTCAGTGCGGGCAACATCACGAATTGTTACTAGCGACCACGACTCATGGTCACCACTCGTCCTCTACACTACCAGAAAACCAACAAGGTCACCACGGGCGACACCATGACTCGTGGTGCTACCCAATGAGTCGTGGTGAGGACCCATTAACTGTACTGCCCCGTACATCCTCTTCCTTCAGCCATCCTTGACCACGAGTGACCTAACGACTCGTAGGGCTGACCACGACTTGAGGTCACACCCGTGGTCTCCCCAACTTGAAAATTTCCAACAAGTCAACACTCCTCACCATGAGTCACTTAACGACTCGTGGTCAACCCGACGGGTCACATGATGACTCGTTCTGTGACATGGTGCAGAAAATCATGTTTTCTCTATTTCAACTTCCGAATCTGATCTTAAGGTTTATGGGATATAACAATATCTCCCCCTTGGGAACATTCATCCTCGAATATTGAAAATCATATAGAAAAGAAGAGAGATGCAATCATCATACTCAAATACTGTTCATATAAGCTGAAAACTGATGGAATGACTGACTCCGATTTGAACTACATGAATGAACTGAATTCATGAATCATACATATGTACATTTGCATGAAAGAAATTAAGGCACATACGCTGAACATGAAACTGAATAGAGTTTTAGGGTAAAAACTGATACCTCAAGCTGATACTGAACCGGAAGGGAATAGGTGTAGGTATCTAGCCATCATATTTGTCCTGGCTTCCCACGTAGCTCCCTCAACATGTTGATTCCTCCATAAAACCTTGACTAAAGCTACTTCTTTGTTTCTTAGCCTTCGAACCTGACGGTCCAGTTTTTTCACCGGAACCTCCTCATAACTAAGGTTGTCTTTCACACCTACACTCTCCACTGGGACAACTAGAGTTGGATCACCCAAACACTTCTTTAAGAGCGATACATGAAAAATAGGATGAATGAAAGCTAATTTTGAGGGCAACTCCAATTCATATGCCACCTTGCCAACCCGTTTCATAATCTGGTAGGGGCCAACATAACGGGGACTAAGTTTTCCTTTCTATCCGAACCTCATCACTCCCTTCATGGGAGACACCTTTAGAAATACCCAATCATTGACCTCGAACTCAAATTCTCTCCTCCTAACGTCAGCGTAGGACTTTTAGCGACTTTGAGCTATTTTCAACTTGTCCCATATGAGCTGAACTTTCTCCATGGCCTCATGGACCGAATCCGGTCCTATCATCGCAACTTCATTGACTTCAAACCAACCAATAGGAGATATACACCTCCGCCCATAGAGAGCCTCAAATGGAGCCATATGAATGCTAGAATGATAGTTATTATTTCACGCAAACTCAATGAGAGGCAAATGGTCATCCCAACTACCCTTGAAATCAATCACATATGCTCTCAACATGTTCTCCAGAGTCTGAATTGTCTGCTTCGCTTGACCATCCATTTGCGGGTGAAATGTTGTACTGAGCTTGACCTGAGTACCAAGTCCCTTTTGAATCGATCTCCAAAACTGAGAGGTAAACTAAGTACCTCCGTCTGATACGATGGACAAGGGAACTTCATGCAATCCAACTAGCTCTCGAATTTATAGTTTGGCATAATCCTCCATTGAATTAGTTTTTTTGACTGGTAGAAAATGAGCGACTTTGGCCAACCTGTCCACGACCACCCAAATAGAGTCATACTATCGACGAGTATGAGGCAACCCTATGATAAAGTCCATATTAATCTCTTCCCACTTTCAAGTAGGGATACTGATGTCTTGAAGCACATCTCCCGATCTCTGATGCTCAACCTTCACTTGCTGATAATTTGGACACTTAGCTAAAAATTTTGTGATGTCCTTCTTCATGTCATTCCACCAATAGATTTCCTGCAGGTCATGGTACATCTTGGTGGCACCTGGATGTATGGAATAGCTGGAACCGTGAGCCTCATGCAACATATAATTTCTCAAATCATCAATGTCGGGGACACACAAGCGACCCTGATATCAAAGCACACCATCTCCCCCTTTGGAGAAGACCTCTACCTTCTGATTCTGAAAGGCTTCCTTTAACTTTACCAAAATAGGGTCCTCGTCTTGTATAGATTTCACATCAGTTACTAAGGATTATTATGACCCGTTCTGAACTATAACACCGCCATCGGTCAAGTCAACCAAACGAACTCCCAACCGTGCAAGTCGATGCACATCCTTCACCAGCTCCTTCCTCCCCTCATCTACATGGGACACACTCTCTATAGAGAGTCTACTAAGTGCATCTGCTACTACATTGGCCTTACCCGGATAGTAAAGGACACTCATATCATAATCCTTGAGTAGCTCCAACCACCTTCTTTGGCGTAGATTTAGATCCTACTGGGTAAACACATATTGTAGGCTTTTGTGGTCAGTAAACAAATCTACATGGACCGCGTACAAAATTGTGTCTCCATATCTTCAAGAAAAATACCATCACCGCCAATTTATGTTCATGTGTCGGGTAATTATTTTCTTGAACTTTCAGTTATCTGGAAGCATATGTTGTCACTTTACCATGTTGCATAAATACACAACCAAGGTCGATCCTGGATGCATCATAATACACCACAAACCAATTGGTACCCTCAGGTAGGGTTAACACCGGTGCCGAGGTGAGTCGAGTCTTCAACTCCTGGAAGTTTCTCTCACAAGCATCCGACCATTAAAATTTCACTTTTTTTGGGTCAATTTGGTCAATGGTGCTGCAATAGATGAAAACCCCTCAACAAATCTCCGATAATAACCCGCTAAGCCCAAGAAACTCCTGATATCTAAGGATTCACCGGTACAGACCAATTCTTCACCGTTTTTATCTTTTGAGGGTCCACTTTTAAGCCCTCACTTGACACGACATGGACCAAAAATGCTACTGAGTTCAAATAAAACTCGTATTTTCTGAATTTTGCATATAGTTGGTGGTCCTTGAGAGTTTGAAGTACCACCCTCAAATGAGAGACATGCTCCTCAATTCGAGAGTATATCAGGATGTCATCGATAAACACGATCAAGAACATATCTAAGTATGACTTAAACATCCTGTTCATCAAATCTATAAAAGTTGCAGGAGCATTCATTAGTCCAAAAGACATGACTACAAATTCATAATGACCATACCGAGTCCTGAAGGCTATCTTCGAGATGTCACTCTCCCGTACCCTAAGTTGATGGTATTTGAATTTGAGATCTATCTTCGAAAAGCACTTGGCACCCTGAAGCTAGTCAAGAAAATCATCAATTATGGGGAGTGGATGTATGTTCTTGATGGTGACCTTGTTCAATTGCCTATAATCAATACACATAAGAAGAGAACCATCTTTCTTGCTGACAAATAGAACTAGTGCACCCCATGGGGATTTGCTCGGTCTGATGAATCCTTTGTCTAACAAGTCTTTCACCACTCCTTCAAATCCTTTAACTCGGTTGGGGCCATTCTGTAAGGAGGAATAGATATAGGTTGCGTATTAGGAAAAAGGTCAATATGAAATCAATCTCCCGCTCGGGAGGGACTTCCGTCAAATCATCTGGAAAGACTTTTGGATACTCACATACTACTGGAATGGACTGGATAGTTCGGGTCTCAGACATGCTATCTTTAACCCTAACTAAATGGTACATGCAACCCTTGGAGATCATCTTTATGTCCTTAAGGTAGGAAATGAAACGACCTACAGGCACAACTGAACTACCCTTCCATTCTAGGACTGGTTCACTCGGAAACCTAAACTCTACTACCCCAGTTCTAAAATTAACTAAGGCATAGCATGCCAATAGCCAATCCATGCCGAGGATAACATCAAAATCAGTCATGGCTAACTCTACTAAATCTGCTGAGTGACTTTCTAAAGGACTGTGATCGGGCAACTTCTATTCACCCGTTTAGCTACCACTGAATCACCTACTAGAGTAGAGATTGAGAAGGGTTTTGAAGAGATTTCGGGACTGATTCCGAAACTACTAGCCATATAAGGTTTCACAAAAGACAAAGTATCCCCTGGATCTAACAAAGCATATACATCAAGATGGAATACTCATAACATGCCAATGACTACATCCGGGGAGACCTCCTGTTCCTGGCAGGATGCTAGGGCATAGAATCTGTTTTGGTGTTGTCTGCCACCTATACTAGTAGAATCACCCTGCTGGAAGGGGTGTGCCACCGGAGCTGCTGAACTAGCTGCTAGAATACGAGCTCCACCATCGCCTGATCTGGCTGAAGGACAATCTCTGAGCCTATGCCCGGGTTTACCACACCCGAAACAAGCGTATGAACTAACTAAACACCTCCCTGGGTGGTTCTTGCCGTATTTCGCACAGGCTGGAAAAGTGCGATCTCCTGAAATGCTCCCCTGGACCCTCGAGCCTGACGCTCTACCCCTCTGATCACATCTGGGTGAGGATGAAACACTAGTTGATGATGGTGTTGGGGCTAAAGATCTCTAGTGGGACTGCTGATGGTGCCCACTAGGCCTCGTCTAGGAGAATCCGATGCTGTCAGTCTTGACCCTCTTGGCCTCTCTCTTCCACTCACTCACCTATACCGCCTCCATTTGGGCGTACAGGACTATCCGAGCAAAGTCTATATCTTAGAGAAACACTGCGGTCCGACAATCTTTGACCAAGGAATCTGTTATCCCGTGTACGAACTTTCCCACATGGGCTCTCTAATCCACCACCAATTCGGGTGCATACTTGGACAGACGTGTGAACTCCAAGGCTTACTCCTGAACCGTCATATTTCCCTGCTTAAGATTTATAAACTCGAACGCTTTCAACTCCCTCATCTCCCCAGGGAAGAATCAATCAAGAAAAGCGACATTGAAACTCATCCTAACTGATAGGGCCTGCTCCAACTGTCCTGTTATCCTTCCACTGTCTAAACCAAATGTGTGGGACCCCCTTTAACTAATATGATGCCAAATCAGCACACTCCTCTCCAGTCACCCCCATAATCTGGGTGATCTTTAGAATCTCCTCAATGGAATCATGTGGATCCTCATCCACCTTCGATCCAAGGAACTCGGGAGGGTTCATCCTCAAAAAGTATCTAATGCTTGCTTCCGCTGCATCCCCGTTTTGCGGGACATGTGCTACCGCCTGCTGGTTGACCTGGGCGGTCAAGTCCTGTGTTAGCATCTGAATGGCTACCCTGAATTCAGCATAGGCAACCAGCTCCGGTGCATGGTGCTCGTGGGTTTATGGGGCCTGTTGGTACCCATCTCCATCACCATCCTCTTGGCCATTTCCATTTCCATTTCTTCTGCCGTTAACTCTATGGGGAGGCATGATTCTGCAAATGCGATTAGCATGAATTAGAAGAATAGATAGACATATTACCGCACGACATAGATCATAAAAGAAGAAACATTTCCTAAACGTCTCATAGCCTCTTCGTCATAAGTGTAGCGCGCTTCACACCCATAAAAAACTCCACTTAACGCATCTTTCAGACACCCTATGACACTCCAAAACCTATTTCTATGATACCAAGTTTGTCACGACCCCAGCATAGGCCCAAATTGAGATACGGGACAAGGAGCCCCGAGAGACTCCAAATCAACCTATGGCATAAACATATATCTAACACAATCAATAAAGGCAGAAGAATTTACATAATAATCATTGTAGAAGTATAAACATAACATAACATCAGAACAGGAATTCACATCATACATGACAAGTTGATTACTACCTATAGTCCGAAAGCCTTTAACATATCCGATGGGTTGATAGGAAAACACCAAGAACTAACCTGACAAGTCTGAAACTGAAGAAATACATAACAACCATGAATACTGAATGTCCTCAGAAGATGAGGGTTCATCGATGCTAGCTGGACAGGTCTGAATGGGAAAGCAATGACTAAGGATGTTGCTGAGAAAGATCCCTCAGACTTGTATCATGAGACGATACAATATAGAGTATGCGGTCTGTACGTGGAATGTACCGAGTATGCAAGATAAGTAAAATGAACTGTTAAAATACATAAAAGTTCATAAGAGTAGGACATACTACTAGGCACGAGTCCTGATCTCCTGTCATTAGGTACACTGGCCATGTTTCCTCAGAGGGTCCTCACGAGGGACCTAATAGTTCGTCCTTGGTGACCACGACTCGTGGTCACTTCTCGTAGCCTTCACTGCCAAAACTCACCTGGGGTTCACCACGGGGCACACCACGACTCGTGGTGTACCCAACGAGCCGTGGTAACCCACCCGTTAGGTGCACTGTCCAAATCCTCCTACCTTCAGTTCATCCCTGACCACGACTGACTCAACGAGTCATGGGGCTGACCACGACTCGTGGTCATGTCCGTGGTGATCCAAAATCAGAAATTCCAACTCAAGTCATACTCTTCACCACGAGTCACTTAACGACTCGTGGTCATCCTGACGGGTCACAGGACGACTCGTTTTGTGACCTGATGCAGAAAATCTTGTTTTCTCCGTTTCAACTCTCGGGTCTGATCTTTGGGCTTTCGGGGTATAACATTCTTTCATTCCCGGTTACATATCTGATTCATTGGCAGCGAACAGTCGGGATTCCGAGAAGTCGCAACATCCAATCCGAATAGCTTCGAAGAACGTTTACTTCCTGATATATTTACTTGTCTTATATATATTTATTAATTAATTGCTTCAATCATCGTAACCCAGCTGTATAAACTTGCATTCATGAGTTAGTTAATATTGCGTGTTTTTTATCTCATTATAAATTTAATAATTATATCAATTTTATTGGTCAACAATGTTCTAATTAAAAACGAAGTAAGAAGCAAAAGAAAGTAACTTTGTGAAAAGGACGTACGGTTTCTCGTACAATAATTGTGATGTAGAAATTGTATGGCATTTTCTAGTTTATTGCTATCTCCACCATCTCTCTGTAATTCTATTCAGTCATGGATGTGACATGCCTAGTTTTGTTTCAATCTTTTCATTTCCCTTTGTTGGCCCCCCTAGTCCTTTTCATTTTCCATATTAATGAAATCAGATTTTATATACTATTTGTGTAACTATTGTTAAAGCGTCATTTGACCAGCTATGACAAAATTATACTTAACATTGATAACAATAACAATAATATATTTGATGGAATCTCATGGGTGAAGTCCACGGAGTATGATGTATACGCATTCATACTTCTGCCTTGAAAAGGCAGAGAAATTATTTCTGATAGAACCTCCGCTAAAGTAAAGCAATACAAAAATTAAATATGTAAAGCAAGTACGATAGTGAAGAATCAATAGAACAGTAACCCCAGCAAATAATATGATAATCAAAACTAAAGAGACAATACAATAGAAAAATAAGACGATATGAGAGTAATAAAACAATACGAAACTAACAACACTCGATTACCTACAAGCCTTCTAATTTAATCCTGAACCTCCAAATATTCTTATCTAGAATTATACTTAACACAGATCATTATTCACAATTGATTTTAAAGTAATTAATTAATTATGAAAATATCTTTTACATCGTAAGTGAAATGAACGTGAAACTCTTTCTATCTTTTTTATATGGGTTTAAGTTAAAATAAAATATTAGCAATGTAATCAAAACTTCTTAATTAATCCTATCTAGCAACGGACTAAAAACATATTATATGATTTTATTCCTCAATCTCAAATTAGATTTGGTCAAATTCTATCAATTTTCAATATTTATTCTCTCCTGTTCATGTGCATTTTGATATGGTATTAAATAGTTTTCCCTTTTTGAGAAATGAATTATTTTGATTAAGTAAAATTTCTTTTCATTATATTAGTTGATGATCTATGTCCTAAATGTTTCTTGTTGGTGGTGCTAATCTTCGTACCCTTTTTAAAATATCAGAAGCATTTTCCATTCACGTTGATCTCAATATTTCCAACATTTGAATGCGTCTTTTAATAAAGTAACAAAATTAATCAATATATTTTTAAAAAATAAATAAATATATTTATAATTGTAAATCATTTCATTAATGTAAAATAAAAATTTAAAATTCAATTATTCCTAACTCCAGAAGGTATCATTATGTTGGGGAACAGACTAAAAAAGAAAAATGTATCACATATATTTAAATAATAAAGAAATCAATTTATCTCTTAAAGGTAAAGATAATTATAGTCTATTTCGAGAGTCTAGCAATAATAAGAAGAGGCCCAGTGAAATGGCTGGAGAAGGCGCGAAGTTAGCAGGACTATTTTCCTAATTAAAGCGAGTTTAAGAGGATAACATGTTCACATGATTAATTTTGGACTTCGAACTGTTAATTCGAGGATCGAGTTTGAATTGATCAAGAATTGATTTTAATCTCGAGCGTCTTAAAATTTTGGGATTCGTTCTTCATTACTAACTTGGACACACTATTTGTGATTTAAATAGATTGAGACTATTAGAAATCAGCATTCAAGTGAAATAAAAATTTATTATTTTCGAGGTAAGTGAAAATTTAATTCTTAGTTTTTCTTGTTTTTCCTTAAAAACATGTTACATACATTGCTTGTACGCATTTATGAAGAAGAACATATGCCTCAGAATCTAAGCATTGTTGTTTGATAATTCTTACATAAAAACCCTTATACTTTTAGGTTAAAAGCTAGCTTAGAGGTGTTGCTATAGTTGAGGGATTGTAGGTTTTTGAGGGACCAAAAGCAATTTCTTAAGTAATTTACAGGCTAACATCAATAACAATATATTTAATATAATTTCACAAATAAAATCTACTAAATAATGTATGCACAACTTTCATTATTGTAAGATCTTTTGTATATTATTCATTTTAATATTAACTATAAATTCTTTTTTTTTTAAATTCCCTCAGTGCTTTACCCTACCACAAATGTCTTGAATATCATAATCTGATTTTTGTTTTTCATTTTTTAATTATTTTTATTATATAGTTGGCGGGACAAAGGTGAGAGAAAAAAGAAGAAAATTATAAGATGAAAAATTAAACTCTCGATAAAAAAAATAAAAATTCTAATATTCAACTAACTACTGCTAAAATTCCTCTTGAATCAAATTTTCTATTCTATCTCAAATAAATTATAAAAATAAATAATTCTTAAATCTATTAATGTGTGTTCAAATTAACTAATTAAACATAAGTGAAGTTAGAAATATCATCTCATTTCTGATTACATAGTCATAAGAGGTGTCCACTAGGGAGAAAAATATTTCTTTTAAAACGTGTTTTTGATTTATTTTTTTTCATGGTTAAAATTTTTTTAAAATTTTTTTTTTAGAAAAATATTTTTTCTACTCAAAAACAGGAAAAACAAATTCTACAAGTAACACTCTACATTGATTATAATTTTTTCATCCTTCAATATACGTCATCATCATCTTCACCTCACCCATGTAAACCCCCATCCCCACTATCCCACACTCGACCCTCGTCTCCCATAATATTTATCTATAGATACCAATAATTTTAAAATAAAAAGTTTACTTATTGTACCGAACACACCGATATTGTTGATTGGTAGAACAAAATTACAAAAGTCAAGGTGGCTCCAATATTTTGCTAGTGAGAAAGACCACTAACTTTCTTCAATCATCTCTATCATGTCCAAGTTTCTATGTGGATATATACGAGGTGCATGCTTTGTCTTGTCCATGTTTGGTGCAAACAAGGAGGAAAATATCTATTTAGCCCTTTGAATTATCACCATTTCATTAATTTATTTTTTAAAACATGAAAGTTTTTAAGACTCTTTAGTTTTTTCAATTCATATCACTGAATATATTATAAATTAAATTACAATTAAAAATAAAATTAATATTCAGATTGAGGCACAGATATCTCGCTCTCCCTAAGGAGATTCAAGTCTACTGCGGTATAATCTTCATCAGTTCAGCAGTAATATTCTTGATTTGTCCTCTCCATGATATAACAACCCAACAACGCCGTATGGCTCAAATAACTCCAAATTAGTTGAAGAGTCCAAAGCTCCACACACATGCACAGACACACACACAAAAAAAAAAACAAAAAAAAAAACTCTTTCCTTCAACATAAAATTACTCTCTTTTTGTATAGTGAATTAGTCGAAGACTTAGAATATTTTTCTTATTCTCAACTCTCTCTATCACTACTACTACAATACTTTTTTTCCACATTTTTCTTACTTCTCATACAAAATACAATACTTTTCATCTCACAACTCATGGAAGAAACACCTATATATATAGGTGTAAGAATTCTTCCTTAATTAATTAATTAGTAATGTAATGGGTTAATAATATTGTAGAATATGGTTGGTGATGCATAATTAGTAGTACATTATGGCAAATTGGCAATTACATAAATTACACAAAATAATAACCACTTTCTTCCTAAATTATATTCACTAACACAAGAAGATAATGCACTTTAATATTATAATCTTAATATTAAAATGCACATAAACTCTAACATTTCCCCACTCATTTTACATTAAAATAAGAGTTTAACAATTCAGTTGAAGGGAAACTATTATGCATAATGAAGGTACACTACGTTGAACCTTCACTTAGTAAAACAGTAATATTTACTCCGGAGTCAATAGTGGTCTCAGACTTGAACTATGACTACTTAAGGGAAATAAAATATCACTCTTACACGTAATAATCAAGGCGTTGACATAAGCTTTAATATCCAGCACATTATGGCCTTGTGTTATCCCAATTTTCATGAGTGTTTTTTAGAACAAACCCAATTCTTAAAGAAAGCAACCTACATCCACACTCACATAGGTGAAATCTAGTGCTCTTGTGTTATGATACCCCACTCATATGACATACAAACTTTCATTAAGAGTTCAAAGACTCAACCTCTATTAACCATTATCGTCTAACTAAACTCACATCATAAGAAGGAATAAAATAATATAATAATGCATTCACAACAAGTCATAATATAATTTATTTTTCCCATTGAATCTGATTATAGGATCTCTATTCCCCGAGTTGGGTTTTCTTATATATGACTCAGAAATTTATAGGTTTCAAACCTATCCCTCTCGATATGTTTCAGACCTTTTATCTTGCCAAGGTCTTGGTTAGTTCATCTGCAAGACTATCACAAGATCTAACATAATCAATTTTAGTTGTACCACTTGTCAATTATGATTTCAATTTTAATGATATCACTAGTCAATTATGATTTCACAAGAAAATATATTTTTCTCATGGGTCGGAATTTACCATTATAATAATAATTTTATATTTTACCAATAATATTGGTACTATCACATGAATTAAAATATAAGGAATTAGTTTTTCAATAAGATATTTGAAATAATAAATTTTTGAACCAATTCTCCTCCCACTAGTTGAAGTTGAAGCAACAAACTCAACCTCCACTATAGAGTTAGCAATAATAATTTTTTATTTTTAACAAATAGCACCAAGTGTTCTCATCTGCATCAAAAAAATCTTTTGAGTATAGCAGGATATTATTTTATGAAACAAGATACAAATTTTTGTATCAAGTAAATTTACATGGCTTATTTGTATCTGCTAAGTACTTCTATTGCATACGCAGTATCAGGCTAAGCGCAATCAATCACATATCTCATATTTTTGGTTGGGCTAGCATAGTGCCTTTTTATTATCAATATTATTTTCACACATATGAATCAGAAGGAGTTGAAAATTGTGTACAATCAATAAAATTGTATTTCACAATTGTTTCAACATAATGTGACTTGTCAAGAAAAATTTCATCACATGTTTTGTGGTATTCTTCATTCCAAGAATGAAATTTATCTCTACCAAATGTTTCACGCCAAACTGGTACTCAATATATTTTTGTAGTTCCTTTGATAACACCAATGTTAGAGCCAAAAATCTCATATGAAATCAATAACATGTGAATTATTTCAAGATTAATATATGCACTTGTAACACCTTTTTAAAGCATTCTCAGATATGCAAATATCATATTTTTCATGATGCATATTTTTCTCATTTTATTAACCCCCACTATTTTAAAAATTTTATGAAAATAAGTTCATGAAAAATAATATCATTTTATTCATGAAAATATTAGGTAATTTTTTTAAAATTTTTCTCCGCTTGAGTTGAAAGTAGAAAAATACATTATCCATTGATCTATTCATTTCCATCTCTTAAAGAGATCTAGTGAAGTTGAAGCGGGGTGATGTTGAGATCTCCTATCTTGATATCAGCAATTTTTCAAAGTGTAACAAAAATGAAAATCTCCTTTAAATTATTGGTGAATATACCATAAATTTATTACACAATTGAAAATAAAAATTAACAAAAATGAATAAAGTAATATTCAGGATAAGGCGTGAGTATCTCGCTCTTTTTAAAGAGATTCAAGTCCACAACGGTATAATTTTCACCGATCTAGTAGTAATACTCTTGACTTGTTCCCTCCAGGATACAACAACCCAATAACGTCATATGACTCAAATAATTTCGGATTAGTTGAAGAGTCTAAAACTCCACAAAAAAAAAAAAAGAATCTTCCTTCAACATAAAATTACTCTTTTTGTATAGTTAATTAATTGAAAACTTAGAATATTTTTCTTAGTCTCAACTCTCTCTTTCACTATTACTACAATATTTTTCACACTTCTCATAATTCTCATACACAATATAATAATTCTCATACACAATATAATAATTCCCATCTCACAACTCATTGAAGAAGCACCTATATATATCTGTGTGTGTGTGTATGAATTCTTCCTAGATTAACTAACAAAGTAGTGAGTTAATAATATTATAGAACATGATTGATAGTGGGTAAGTAATGGCAGATTATGACAATAGTGATTACACAAGTTATATAAAATAATAACCACTTTCTTACCAATTTATATTCACTAAAACAAAAAAATAACACACTTTAATATCATAATTTCAATATCAAAATGCACATAAACTCCAACAACCCATAAATCTTATGTTAAATGTTTCAATGTCATCTCTTTTTCTCATTTGTAATACTAAATTCACTCGGAATTTAAATAGAGAAATTCTTTTATAAATTTGCTACAAAATATACCACTGTATTCTAAATAATTTTTTTTTTTTGGTTGGGAGAAATAGTTCTATAATCTTTTATAGTTTTTTTGTTTTATGGTGTTTTTATAAGAGATTCTCATTTTAATACATAAGATATCATTATTTTTACATATAAAAAGTTTCAAAAATTATCTTCTTCCATTCAAATTAGAAAAGGTTAAGAAATGCCATCTCCTCGCTGAAATTTTATTGAAACAACTAAAATTGGTAATTAGGAGCGACTTGCCCTTTTATCTTTATACTTTTTATTTTGTTATTAATAAAACCACTTAATTGTAAGATCGTCAACAAAGAGATCTGTATATATAAATATATACACACACACTCTCCATATTTACCTTAATATATGATTTTTTTATTTTTTTTTGGAACTCTCGAGCAATTTCTAATCGTTTTCCTTTGAGTTTTTGGGGTTGAGTTAAGTTTAAAATTCATTTCTTTAAATGGTATTAGAGCAAGATTCATCTCATTCGATGTTGAATCCCAAATTAAATTTCTCACGCATCATATCTAGCTCTGAACATGATGTGTGGTATTGAAGAATGAAAAGAGTCTTACATGAATGATTAGTGAGATAGATAATTTTCTTATGTGAAATTGGATAATTATCCCTCATAAATTAATTTTTGAAATTAATAAATTATGCCCAAAATTTATTTTTTAATAAACACCATGGACTATCGATATTTTTAGGATGTATATGAAATCTTTTGAATAAAAGTACAAAAATCGAGAGCATCCACCATAAATCTAACAAGCACATGTTCTTATTGGTGCTTTTGATGGGTTTGGACAATTTATATACACTCTCAAACTTAGACGTTTGATCCAATTTAGTGAAAAAATAATTAATTGTGGTGACAAGAAGAGAAGAAAATAGAGAAAGTGTGGACCATGTGAAAGTGCCTCTTCATATTAGATGACTCTTTGAAAGACCCACAATAATCACTCAATTTGATGCACATGCAAATTGCTACGGCATGTCGGTAATTAAGAATGATAAAATTAGCTCATAAAAAATATAATTTATTTATTTAAATTATTTATATACTTAATTTATTTTGATTTGGTTAATTCAGTTTATTAAAAGTTGAGTTAGTATGTAGTTAAAATTGATTCATGAGAAATTTTGTTAAATAGTCTTTTTTTTTAAAAAAAAAAAATTGATATGTTGTATATAGTCATAATAAAAATAACTAAATTATTATATACTTAAAAAATAATAATAGAGAAAATAAATTAATTAAAACTTAGCTTGTGTTTGGTCATAGATTTAGTTGATACTTGAAAAAAAAAAGTTTTTGAAATTATGTCAAAAAATAGTTTCTGCCTTTCTGGAACTTGAAGTTGTGTTTGACATGCATTTTACCTGGAAAAAAAATTAAAGTTTTGTTATTAAAAGTGAAATTTCACCCAAAATATTGGTTTGGGCCGGTTTCTGGTATTTGTAAATATTCTGAAGATAAATTTTTAAAAAATGACCAAATTTCGATATAACATTTTTTTTCTTTTTCTTTTTCTTTTGAAAAATCTACTCTCCAAATGTATGATCAAACTGGAACTTAGAATTAGACAGATTGGCTTATAACTTCTTTTTTTCAATTTCAATCCCACTTATTTTAGCCAAATAACTTTTAAAAAGATCAATGACCTACTCATTTATTAACTCATCCTGTGTCGTTCATTTAATACCCCTAACTATAATGGTCGATTGAAGGCAATGACCAGCGTGCAAGCCCAAAATTCACAAATGTAATGTATGTTGGGGACAGGCAAATCACTTCAATATATATGGGGCATGCGCCTTAGTTGATTTATGTATTTGTGATTCGAATCTTTCTGCAGAGAAAGATGATGATGATAGGTGTAGGTTGGAAGGAAATTTCAAAGTTTTAAGTCCTTGTACATGACATGAATGTCTAATATTTTCACACTAGCTAATCAACAAGGTATAATATGAGGGTAACGTTAACCCATTCATCAATCACGGAGCCGTGATTTTCACTAAGGAATTCAAATGTATATGAAAAAAAAAATAAATACACAAAGAAGCCAAGAAAATTTAACATCTACTATATATATAAGTGATATGCATAAAAAATAATTGTAACCTAGAATATTGAAAATAACTTTTCTACCTCACAAATATAGGAGTAAGATTTGCGTGCATCTTACCCTCTCCAGACCTTACATATGAAATTACATAATTAATATATTATTTGTATAATATATAGTATAATTTCCGCAGAAGAAAGTTCAAATAAATTACCCTTTTGCTTTCACTTAGCTCCGTCCCAGCCACCCACCCATAGCTCGTTGAGCAACTTCAATTATGGGATCTTATAAACATTTTTAGCCATGCGACTAAAAAGAATGTCATCAGCCTAGTTGTTATCGTTTGTAACTATCATTATGTATACTCACGAGTATATAATAACTTTATGATTAATGTATAATATATAGAGAGAGACATTATATTAATTATATATATTTATATATTGATTATTGAAAATTTACTAATAATAGTAAATATTAGAGTTATTATATGCTAATCTCTTTCAGTGTAACATATTTTCATCATAAGTAGCATTATTATTATTATTATTATTATTATTAGTCACTCTCCAGTTTTGCTTATCATCGGTTAGGTGAGTTGTACGTTCTATCCTTTAAAAGTGTGTCTGCTATTTAATCGAAAAGTTGTTACTAGAAAATATTCCTTGAACAATTAGCATATTTTAACTTATTGTAGTAGGTATAAGGTATCCCACCTTATTTTAAAATTAGTAATTTCACTTTTTAATGAACGCTTAACTATAGTTATATTTTAGGTGATCTACTAGTATATAGTAAGACATAAAAGTTAATAGCCCCAATACTTTCCATAAGTAGCATTTTGATTACATAATGATACTTCCTGTAAATGTCTGAAAGGAACTCCTAACAAAATCAAGCAAATAGTTAAAAATAAAAATACAGTTGTATGTTCCCAACAAAAGACAAATGTTGATTATATAGTTAGCTAAGCATTTGTGGCCATGGACCACAAGATGAAGATGGTGATTGCAGAGAGAATAAGGGAATTAGTTCTTGTACAGAGATATTGGACCATCATTCCTTTAGGACCATGGCATCATCCCAATTAGGTTATGGCTAGTGATATCAAATGGACGGGTTTAGACTGAGTTAAAATAGATTTTGTGAAAGTTATTTGAAATAAAATTGATTTAAAAAGTGAGTTATAACTTAAAATCGTCCAATTTTTATTAAGGTTTAACTCAACGGAACTTATTTTTTTCTTTATTATGACTGTCGGGTTTGAGAAATTCTAGATAGGTCTACTTGTGTTTAAAATTTATTTAAATTTAAAAGAATAGGTTTTGAAAATTGTGATTCAAAATCTTTTCGGTAGTATAAAGACTTTATGTGTATTCACACTAAGATCAACTTTTGTTATCAACTTTTTAATCTAAGGAACCCGCGAACAAATTGGATTGATAATATTATGCTGAAATTTTTCTCAAAAATCTCAATTCATAATAAACGAAATAACAAAATAATTTTCTTATTAATTATTTCTCTCTCTTAATTTAGTGTAATACTCATATATTTTTAATAAAATATTTTTCTCATAACGAAAACTTCTCATCAAACTCCTTATGAAATTGTTTCATAAAAACTTTTAATAAAATTTTCCTATTGAAAATCCCATGTTGATGCCATGCAGTCCTTAGTAGACTTTCCAAAGAGTTGATCCAATTTCAAATGAAATTGCATGGCTGACAAGTCTTTATGGATTTGTCACAAAGTCTATTGGAATATGTGTGTGTGTCTATATATATAAGAATTCACATAATATTCACATTCCTAATGGGCAGTACGCCGTCCTTTGGACTTTTGAGATAATTAGACATTACTTATATATATATATTCAAAATTAAAAGATATATTTTAATTATTTATTTTAAATAAAAAATTTTATTTATTCACAATATTAATTATAATTTCTGTGTTAGTAATGAATATAATAATATTTTATTTAAATAAAAATTTTATTACTTGACTAATTAAATTATTGAGTAATAAATTGAATAATTAATTTATTAGCAAAGATCGAAACACTCGTTAATGTAAAATCCCATAGGTTCATTACTATGTGGGTAGTAATTTGATTATATCAATATACTAATTAAGAGTGGCGTCTGGCAGCACTTTTTAATGATCGAATAGCATGAAGAACACAATTTACTCTCAAGAATATGTATAAGAATAATGTATTATTTTCTTTTGTCCTTATATATTCGGATCACCCTAGGATATGGTCTAACTGATAAATCTCAACGGATGATCAACTATGTGTGCATGTCAAATTATATCGCTCGTTTAATGACCTAAAAAACTTTTTTCTTTTTTTATTCAATTGCCCTGGCCAAAGACTTAATTAGTCATTTATATTTCATGATAACATAAAGCTTAAACTCATTACCAAGAGTTGGCAGATTCCATCTTGATAAATCATTATATTTACAAGCATTTAGTCATACCCAATATCCTTACAATCGTTTTTGTAGGGTCATGGGTATCCAATATCAAAGTAGATAAATAACTTGTCAATCATTATAATGACAGTTTAAAGAAAACTCTTACATCACATTCTTCAAGATAATGTCTCAGTAACAGTTTATGGTAATTCTAATTATTAGAAATTATCTAATGAATTGGTTCAATAATCATATCTCCTTATGCCTCATCTATGTATGTGATTTAATTAATGAAATCAACTAATCTTTATCCAATAAAGATCATTACATACATATTAATCTAACCGAATCATTAATGTCCTAAGACTAAGTTATAAGACGTGATTCTCTCATTATCATGATCTCCATCATGATATCAAGTCCCAAAACTTAATCAAGGACTTTATGATATTAATCAAATAATTGATAGTAACTATGATGATAGAATATCAAATGTCATATATATAGATTTATATCAAATTATGTTCACAAAAATATGTACAAATCATCATATGTGAGATTGAATGACACAACCTGATTTACCAAAGTGAGAACCTACTCGACTCTAGTCCAATAAGAAAACCCCTTACCATCCATCCTTTTTTTAAAAAAAAAACCATTTAATTAAGAATAAACATACTCATGCAAAATATTATCATGTAAAGTTTTGAAAATATTTTACAATTACAACCTTTGAACAGTACTTCCTAAGGACCTAGTTTAGACATGTACAATAGCTTTTAATCAGAGTAATAACCAAAAGTAAAAGACACAGCTTCACTGGAGTAGAAAAATACAAAAGCTGGTGCTGAATACCGTCACTTCAACCATGAAACTTCAACCTATAACAAACCTACACCGCATAAAGGGCGTAGCAAGAATAGTATCAGCACACCTCATGTACTGGTAAGCATCATCGGTCGACTAAGATTAGTTCACATAACATAGTATAAAATCAACAACATCAATAATTAATTTCATGCAATAACCTATACCACTTGATCTTACCCTACCATGTTACCTCAACGAGTCCATGTGAAATTAGAACTGTCCTTACCATTTTAAAAGAGTCTCTACTAGTCATAAGCCTTAGACCCTTATGCTCATTTTAGCTAACTTCAAGGATCATCAACACAATTACTAAATTACTTAACACCATCATAATTACACATATGCATTACCAGTTATTTAACAATTTGACTTATCAAGGAATATCATGTTCTTAACTACTATCATTTTTAATAGAGATATCGCCCACAATCATAGCCAACCATCAGCAGTTGACCCTAATAACACATAGCATCGAACCTCCAGGGATCAAGTAGACAATAACAATCAGGTAATTAAATCATATCCAGCAAACCATATCAGTTAATATCGAACATATAAGTCACCGAACAGACATAAAAGTCATCACAATAATATGCAAGTATAAAAGCAATCATATCAAGTCAGGGAATTACATCCATACTGAATCACAACTGTATAGCCTCTGTATATCATAAATCTTACAATGTATCAAATCAAAATACACATCTATCACTCATTTGTATACACATGCCAGTGGATCTTTAATCTTGCACATCTAGTCATAACCTGCAGGGGACCCTAGGCGTTCATGTACAGTACTGACGTGGTATCCGCTTCCATACAACTGCTCATCCATCAGCTCACATCGAACTCGAGGCACTCATATCATTATGTAACCGTTCATTTGTAAACTCACATTAAACTCGATGCACTCATATCATTATGTAATCACTCGTCTGTAAACTCACATCGGATTCGAGTCACTCATATCATTATGTAACCACTCGTCCATAAACTCATATCAAACTCGAGCCACTCATATCATTATGTAACTGCTCATCCGTAAACTCACATCATATACCAGACAATCATCCATCAAAGTACTGTGGTACTCCTTAATTATCATTAATACATCTCAATTATATTCTCTGGTTAGTTATCATACAAGATACAAATGACAAGTACAAAATAATTATCATAAGAGAATACCACAATCACAAGTTATATTAAAATACACTTCAATAATTAACAACTTATTCACACATCAGGATCATATAAGGATGCATACAATGCAACACCACTACTCAACAGGTGACCTTATACTAGAATTACCAATTTTAGTTTTTGGGTGAGCCCCCTCAAGCATAACTATTTGCCCCCTTCATAAGCATCGTCTCATTAGTAGTTTGACAAATAATGCAGCAATTACTCTAATCAAGGCATATTTTCTTAAGTTCATAAATCTTTTATTACTGCCCAAGCACTTAGTACTTTTCCATGTTCCTTCTTTTTGAGTTTGTTTTAGGCTAATCATACCCCTCTTACGTTAATCTTATCCGAATTAGATCATGTATCAACAATGAAATGCAATGTACTACTCATGCATACTTACCTACGTTACTCTAGGTGACACCCAATCGAATACCATATATGAGAGCCTATTCATGACCTGTAGCAGACCCTATGCGTCCATGTATCGTACTGATATGGTACCCACTCACACATAACTATTCGTTCATATCATTATGTAATTGCTCATCCGTAAATTCACATCGGACTCGAGCCACTCATATATTATATAACCGCTCATTCGTAAACTCACTTCGAACTCGAGCCACTCATATTATTATGTCTCTCATCCGTAAACTCACATCGACTCAAACCACTCATATCATTATGTAATCGCTCGCCCGTAAACTCACATTAGATACAAGCCATTCACTTATCAAAGTATTGCAGTACTCATCAATTATCATCCACACATCTCAACTGTGTTCTCTGGTTAGTCATCACATAAAATACCAAACGACAAGTATACATTAATTAGCACAAGAGCATACCACAATCACAAGTTACATTTAAACAGGCTTCAACAAGTTAATATCTTATTCACAGAGCAAGGTCATATAAGGATGCAAAAAATGCAACACCATTACTCAATTGGCGACCTCACGATAGAATTACAAATTTCAGTGTTTGGGTGTCACGCCCCGCCTTGGGGGTATGACTCGCACTTGGTGCCCTAGTAGGACCTAGACTGCTAACTGGTGGGCCTAAGCACATCTGGTGCCTGGCTAGCTCTAACTCAGATTTCTGGAAACAACGGGCTATATAACGGCTGTAAATACAGTCTCCGGCCGACTGGGCCTATATCCACCTGTACTGTAATATCAGCTAACCAGAATCGTACTCATATAGGAAAACCTATGCGGGCCGACAAGGCCACCATGCTGTCTAGTTATCTTTAACTCAATATAATGAATACTGAACATCTACGTGACCGGCAAGGTCATCACTACTATCTGAATACGGCCCCACACGGCCAACACAATCAACAACACTGAACAGCTAGACATACGCACGGCCCCACACGACCGGCACAACTAACCACAGGAAAAATATATACAGACTGCAAGCCTCTAGGAATATTGACAAGATGGTCAGGACAAGGCCCCGGCCTACCCATGTTGTACAACAAAAGAAAATGAGATACACCTCTGAATATCAAGCTCCAGATGACAGGAGCTGATGACTCTGCGCTGGCTAGGATCACGAGGGATCGGCTCCTCGTTTGTGAGTACCTGCAGGCAAGTAATGCAGCGCCCCAAACGGGTGTCAGTACCACTGGTACCGAGTATGCAAAGCAAACTGAACATAACTGAATACAAATAACATAACTAGAAATTTTTAATAGCAGGAGATAACTGAATCTGTAAGAACTGATATGAACTGAATCAGACTTTCTGTGCTGTGATGGGGCAGGAGCGTACCTGTAGACGCAGCGGCCTGCTATCTATTAACTAATATATAGCACATAAATACATATATATATATATATATATACATATATATATATATACATATATATATATATATACATATATATATATATATATACATATATATATATATATATATACATATATATATATATATATATATATATATATATATAGAAAACAAGAGCCAATACAAACCCCCATAAGTCGGATGGCGCCAAGCAAGCAAACAATCTATATACCCCTACCCAGGTCAAAACTAGCCAAAAATAAGTCACTCCACTCATCTGCTAACTACGAGCACCTCTGCCGGCCCCCTGGGTCTCCGGCTCGGGCCATAGCCTCTGATATAAATAACCGTGTCTGAGTCCGGAGGACTCCTATACTGTATCTGTAGCTGTAACTATATCTGAATCTGTTCCCTGGGCGCTTGCGCACAACAAGGCTATCTGTACTGTAATGTTGATCAGCCTGATATGGGGAAAGCTTCATCCCATCTTCGTCCAAACTGGGGACGGCATGCCACTCCTTGGAGTGACGTAAACCCACCCGCTCAGTGGGCGACACAGTTACCAACCCAGGGGCGGCGAGGACGCTCAAAAGGGTGCCCTCACGACACAACCAAGTCTCAACAAACAATAAGCACATATAGAGCAAGCATGTTTAAACTGAAAAAAATACTATCTGAATTCTAATTTCTTATTCTGATCTCTTTCTGTATTATACCGATTCTCATACTACTTTATACTGAATCTGTGATCTTCATTTAACTGCATGGCTAATCTGTAGCCAAGATACTATCTAACTGTATGGCTATACTGTAGCCAAGATATCATCTGTCTGTATGGCTAATCTATAGCCAAGATACTATCTGACTGTCTGATTTTACTTTAACTCTTATTCTGAATATTTGTCGTATTATTCTAGAAACATTCTTACTAATCACATACTGGGCTATACTGAGTCTGGAATGCTAACTTGCCATTTTGGCGCACGCTTTACCAACTTTCGGACTGAGTACGATATAACAACGCAAATCATATTTACTGAACTTGCACAACACTCAATATTCAACTCCGAAAATTCTACTACGGAGTTTACTGTGCTATACAAGGCTAAAACTACTAACTTACCGAAGAACTGGCTTTACATACCTTAACCTCAGTCTATCCGACTAACGGATGAAGCTCGGTCAGTACTCCAGCTATTTCTCCCAACTGCATTTACATATATGTCAATTAGAACTAAATACACCAATATTCTGAAAGAAAACGTCACTTTCGATATATTTATAGCCTAAACTTTGGCTTATCGAAAGACGATCAAAAACTCGCTATTTCTCGAAAGTCCAGAAGGGAGAAATATTCACTTTAAGGCTAGGAGTATATTGACACTAATTTGGAGCAATTCCACTTACCTTAGTTTGGTAGCACGACGATTCGCCGGTCGAATTTCGCGAAACTAAATCCGTTGGAATGCTCCTTACTACTTAATACCTCGGTATCTGGAGTTAATTTGAGTTTGGACCGCATTTGTCGACGTGATCGGACGAATATTGGTAAGGAATCTTCGTTCTCCCCTGTTCCCCTACGTTTTCTTCTGGAAATTATAAGAATTTTATGAAATAAACCGAAGTGAGGGGTTTATATAATTGGGCCTGGACAGGGCCAACGTGTCACAGATCCAACGTGGAGGCTCTACCTCCCTGACACGTTGTCATCGCGGAGGGGCTCTGCCCCGGCTCCTTCCGCGATGGTTCGACAAGTTTCTCGTCCGGTCTTTTTCTGGGCCTTTTTCTAGCATGTATGGCTTTCAAATACTCTTAACCAACACGCGAATAGGCGATCTATGTGTTGGGAATTTTACGGGGCGTAACATCCTCCCCCCTTAAGAACATTCGTCCTCGAATGTAAACTTCTATCTAGAGGACTTCACAACTTACTCAACTTGTTTCTAGAAAAAGTTTCGGCAGAGTTTCTCCTGTAATAGGACTATCCCAAAAACCTGAAATGCAGAAAAATCCCATACAGGTACTCCACACAATACTATAGTATTTAAATGATAGATTAAAATAGACCTTCTCATTTATATGTATACTATAAGGCACTCCATGTAATAATAGATACTGGCACTCCATGTAATCTAACTATTTCTCTGATGTATAATTCGGCATAATCCTCGGCCGAGAAGGTAGCTTTCACTGGCAGGAAATGAGCTGATTTTGTCAGCCTGTCAACTATTACCCAAATAGAATCGTGTCTATGTCTGGTATGGGGTAATGCTGCTACAAAATCCATATTCACTGCTTCCCATTTCCAGAGAGGCACAGCTATGTCCTGAGTTAACCCGCCTGGTTTCTGATATTCCGCTTTTACCTATTGGCAATTAGGACACTGGGCTACAAATTTGGTAATTTCTCTTTTCATTCCTGGCCACCAATAATTCTCCTTGATATCATGGTACATTTTCATCGCACCGGGGTGAAGAGAATAACGGGCATAATGTACCTCGTTCATAATCTACTGGCGGAGCCCTGAAACATCTGGAACACAGAGGCGGCCTTTACATAACAGCACTTCTTCCTCGGTTATCTAAAAATCTAGCGTTTTACCCTACTGGATTCTGTCTTTGAGCTGGATCAGGTCAGGATCCTCATACTGCCGTTCTTTTACTTCCACAACTAATGATGACATGGCGGTGTTCTGAATTACCGCTCTGTTGTCCTCTGTGTATGCTATACGAACGGCTAGGCTGGCTAATTGATGTATCTCCCTGACCAACTTCCGCTGCTCGAGCTGCAAATATGCCAAACTTCCCATGGATTTACGGCTGAGAGCATCTGCTACTACGTTGGCTTTTCCCGGATGATACAGAATATCCACATCATAATCTTTTAATAGTTCCAACCAGCGACGCTGTCGTAGATTCAACTTCTTCTGGGTGAGGATATACTGTAGGCTCTTATGATCTGTGAAAATATCCACATGGACGCCATACAAGTAATGTCTCCATATCTTTAAGGCGTGGATTACTGCGGCTAACTCCAAGTCGTGGGTAGGGTAATTCTTTTCGTGTTTCCTCAGCTGTCTGGAAGCATACGCAATCACCTTACCATGCTGCATCAACACACAACCCAACTCAACGCCTGATGCGTTGCAATACACTGAATAACCTTCTGTACCTTCCGGCAATGCTAACATTGGGGCAGAGGTTAATCTGTCTTTTAACTCCTGGAAGCTCTGCTCACATGCCTCTGTCCACTGAAACTTCGCTGCTTTCTGCGTCAGTTTGGTCAGAGGTGCCGCTATAGTAGAGAATCCCTCAAAAAATCTCCTGTAATATCCCGCTAACCCCAGAAAACTGCGGACTTCGATCGGAGTGGTAGGCCTAGGCCAGGCTTTAACTGCTGCTATCTTCTGCGTGTCAACCTGTATACCAGCATCCGACACAATATGCCCCAAGAAGGCTACTGAGTTCAGCCAGAATTCACATTTGGAGAACTTAGCATATAATTGACGGTCCCTGAGAATCTGGAGCACTTTCCGTAAATGAGCCTGGTGATCTGCTTCAGAGCGAGAATACACCAGAATATCATCAATAAAGACTATCACGAACAGGTCCAGGTATGGTCTGAAAATGCTATTCATCAGGTCCATGAATATTGCTGGGGCATTCGTCAACCCAAAGGACATAACTAGGAATTCAAAGTGTCCATATCGGGTCCTGAAAGCCATTTTGGGAATGTCTCTTTCACGAACTCGAACCTGATGATATCCGGACCGCAAGTCAATCCTGGAGAAATATATGGCCCCCTGTAACTGATCAAACAAATCATCTATTCTGGGAAGCGGATACTTATTCTTTACTATAACTTTATTCAGCTGCCGGTAATCTATGCACATGCGGAGCGAGCCATCCTTCTTTCTCACAAATAGAACTAGGGCACCCCACGGTGAAGTACTCGGCCTGATAAAACCCTTATCTAGCAGGTCCTTCAGCTGCTCCTTTAATTTTCTGAGTTCAGCAGGAGCCATGCGATACGGAGGAATTGATATAGGCTGAGTGTCTAGTAGCAAGTCAATTGCAAAATCTATCTCCCTTTCTGGGGGAATACCAGGTAACTCATCTGGAAATACATCAGGGAATTCATTCACCACTGGAACAGACTGGAGTGTCGGAGACTCTACCCGAACATCCTGAACCCTGACTAGGTGGTAGATACATCCCTTAGTTATCAATTTCCTCGCCCGAAGGTAGGAAATAAACCTACCTTTTGGAGTAGCTGTGCTGCCTTTCCACTCTTGCACTGCCTCTCCTGGAAAGTGGAATCGGACTGTCTTGGTCCAACATTCTACATTAGCATAGCATGGCACCAACCAATCCATACCCATAATGGCATCGAAATCAATCATTTCTAACTCTACCAGATGACGTGCCCGATTCGCGCGTCCGCAAGTGTACGGGTCGTGCAAGTAATATAGTGGCTCTCTTTAAGAACCGGATTGTCGAACCCACAAGGACTGGACCCATTCCTCTAACTATCCATTTCTATTGTGATCTTAAATACCTCAAGTATTGGTTATAGACATTTTCGATTGAGATTAATTAAGTCTAAGTTTGGGTCAACGAAATATTCTGAAATCACTCTAGGAGCAACATAGAGTTAAAACCAATAAATCATGCGATCCTACGATTTGCAATGGGTTAAGCATGGAACTATCAATTGTTATTTCACATAATTATAATTGCATTTTTATGGTCTTTCGAGCCTCTAAACACGGCAATCTATCCTCACTGCATCATTGTGAGCAAGGAGTTTAATTTTCTAGTCGCGGGCAATCAATTATGTTGTGGTTTACGGGGAAACGATTTGGGACTTTTGTGCGTCTAACCATTTAACTCAACTTAGCCTCACAACTACTTCTTCGAGTGGTGATGTGACATCCCAAGTTGGTCTTTCATAACCCCCGTGTGTCAACCAAGCACGGTGTTAGGTATATTTCTATCCTGACACAAAAATCTCTCCCGAGATACAAACATGCTCCTTACATTCTCATGTCCTGACCTAGGTAATGCTTTCTCAAGCTATTACTCAAGCTAACAAATATGCTTTCATGGTGATCAATCATAAAAACAACCAACAATCCAGAATGCAAGACGAAAACAACAATCAATAACTTAATTCCAAAATAAATTCATAAAAGCACAATCATAATTCATGGCTTCAACCCTAGAGGAAGGGTTCTTGCCATTCATGTCCGTAAAACTACAATTAACTAATACTAAACTAACATACTTACATGAATTTGGTAGATGAGAAGGGAATTTGATAAACCCTAGATGAGTTCTCCCACTTCTCCCTTCACTCCTAGGTGGTTTTTCAGAATAAAATCGTGACCCCATGATTTTAGGAGCTAAGGGTCCTATTTATAGTAAATGGAAAACGTGCATAATTTAGCCTGAGAGGGAACGGCTCCGTGTCACGGAGTGCATCGCGGAGCACTGCCTCCGTGACATGGAGACAACGCGAAAGCTCTCTGGAAATTGCCTCAGGAAACCAAGTTGCCGAGGGTTGCCGCGCTGGCCAACGTGGCACGCTGCCCATGCAGCGCGTTGGCAAGCTGCTGTCGCGCAGGCTGCCTAGCGTGACACGGCGCTGCCGCGCTGGTTCTCTGGCTCCTGCTGCCTGCTGCTGCCTTTCCTCGTGCGCTTGGCAAGGGCGTGGCACGGCGCTGGGCGCGGCTCACGCACAGCGTGGCACGCTGCCTGGCGCGGCCAGCCTTGCCAAGGCATGCCCCTTGCCGACTTTTCGCCACTTGCTTCCACTTCATTCCTTCTTTTCACCAACTTGCGAATTAGTTCCTCAAATCCATTATTAACCTACAAAACAAGGACTAATCATGTTGGTTCGCACATATATTCACATTTATATAAAATCACATGAGATTATGTAAAATACTTTAGATAAACAAGACTATATTAAGATATAAAGCGTATTACGGGCATGCTATTTTGCCCGTGATCACAACCCCACACTTAAAGCCTTGTTCGTCCTCGAACAACATTTTACATATCCTCATATGGAGACTCCCACATAACTAATTTAGCAAGATAATTCAAGCTACGGCTATAATGATTACATAAGATAACAAGCTAAAGGTAGAGCATACACAATTTAATCACCGAGATGAAATACAACAATGCTAAGACTTCTTAACCTCAAGAATCGACTCTCGATCTTAGCAAACTCATGCAAATCAACTGAGTAAGAAATCCCACATGAATTATATCCTTCATTCAACATGTGCCCTCACGGAAGGAGAGTTACCCAATCACACGCAAAAATCATTTTTACATCACAACATGTGTGGGTAAATAAATAGAATTACACTCACTCTCACAAAGAATTCACATGCATCATGTAATGACCCATAAGCTTGCCCTTAGTGTTTTATTCCACTAATTTAAGGATGTGTGAATGTAAGATCAAGTAGGACTTAATGGGTTGTAATGTAGGCTAAGGGACAGGTAGGTACTATTATGGCCAGTAATAGTGACTATCTGCTTTTAATACATTACGCCCTCCTTACGAACTTCCCTTCCCTTACTTTACCTTTTTCTCCTTTCATCTTTCTTGTTCCTCTTATGTTCCCCCATTTCTTTAGGCACTTTTAACTTATTAGTAAGGAGTTCTATAAATAGTTTTTCATTAATTTGTTTTCTTGCTCCTTACTAATAATCACCCATTTTCACACAAGGGCACCTTTGTCCTTTTCTCACTTCTACAACTTGCTACTTTTCCTTTCTTTTCATTCTTCTCACTCCTTTACTCCTTCGGATTTTTTTCACTCAAGCGATTAGGAATTTTGGATCAAGTTCAAGGCTAATGAAAGAAAAAGGATTAAGCTTATGTTGCAGCTATCAAAGAATAGGCTCAAGGCTCAACAGGGCTAACTAGGATTAATTTCTCAAGGTAGGTAAAACGAGGGATAACAATTGGTTCATTCAAAGAAATGCCTAAATCATCTCCTACAATTCACATCCTTCATTTCGTTTTATACACACACCAGGCAAGTTCTAGACATTTCATAATAGCACAGAATACTCAAAAACCTTACACTCATGGCACATGCTCAAATCAAGACACATTCAGCAGACTCTTAACCCAGCTAATCACAAGAATTCAGAATTAAGCTTCAAACATATTGAGTCAAATTCAAGAGCCTAAGTGTCTCAAACAAGGTTATACACTTGCATGCTTTACACTGAACATACTTGCATCTTATAATCACGTATAGCACATAACAAGAACATCAAGCACCACTTAGTTATGGTTTCAAAAACCAATCACCTACCGACTAATTTTCCTCAAGACGGTCGTCATCCATCCATCGTCGGAAACAGTCCCTAACTATGACTAAAAACACTATATACAGACAAAGGAAAGAAAAAAATAAAATTTTTATTCTTCGGTTCAAAGACCCCCTGTCGGAAAAGAACCGAAAAGAAAAACCAACGGGCGATGAAGTCATGCTTACTTCACAAAAATTTTCAAATTTTTCAAAAGCATTACATTCACCAAAAATCGTTAAGCACAACAAAAAAATTTTTGAAATTTCTCTTGAAATTTCCCTCACCCCACACGTAAATCATGCTATGTCCTCATAGCATCAAATTAAAAGTTAACAAGGGTGAGAAATACTCCCTGAGGCCTTTAGCCTAGCAAATAGCATGCTTTTCTTCAGTTTTGCACAAGTGTGTGTCGACCCCACACTTTTTATCGTCCATGCTTTTTAGCTTCCTCCACCACGGGTACTCAGACTTCCCCTCCATCTGTGCTTAACATTCCACCAAAAACAACACAAGATGAGAAATAAATAAAATCAACACAAATGCAAGAAATTAAAATGGTACCTGTGGTACCCTTGGGTTGCCTCCCAAGTAGCGCCTTATTTTACGTCGTGGCCCGACGTGGACTATCCTTTTCAGGACATCCTCATACCTGGGTCCTCTTTCGAGAACCATCTCCTTTTCTTTTGCTGTTTAGAGGAAACAGCCTCCACTCTGCTCCTCTCTTTCTCCAACTTCTTCTCTATTTGAAGTCCTTTATCAGACTCGGGCTGAACACTTGTCATTACCTTCGGCCCTGCACCTGTGGAATCCCCCACCCCACACTTATCCTCTGCCAACACACTAACCTGACAAAGGTTTCTATAGTGTGCAGATGGGTTCATTTCTTGGTACACGCGGAAGATTTCTTCTTCATCCTCAACCCTCATTTTCAGAGTCCCTGCTTTTAAATCAATCACCGCTCCTCCAGTGGCCAAGAATGGCCGTCCCAAGATCAGGGGTACCTGGTCATCAACCTGAAAATCTAAGACAATAAAATCAGCAGGTATAATGAACTTACCTACTTTGATGAGAAGGTCCTCTATTATTCCATCAGGTGTCACTCGCGACTTGTCAGCCAGCTGCAGCATCAACCTTGTTGGCCTTGGTTGTCCCAACCCCAAGGTGTTGAATAAGGATAGGGGCATTAGATTAACTGCCGCCCCCAAGTCACATAAAGCTCGTAGCACCTCAGCTTTACCAATTTGTATGGGGAGGGTAACACTCCCTGGGTCTTTGAGTTTCTTTGGCATTTTGCTCAATACCCTGTAACTGCACTCCTCAGTCAGTGCTACCGTTTGGACATCCACCAATCTCACTTTGTTCGCCATCACGTCCTTCAAGTATTTAGCATACTTGGGCATTCCCTGCAAAACATCAAGAAGAGGAAAATTTATGTGAAGTTCTCTGAAACTCTCAAAGAACTTTTTGAAGCATTCCTCCTCCTTGCTCTTTCTGAATTTCTGAGGGAATGGTGGTGGTGGTCTTTGTGCTGGCTACAATGGAAGTCGTGAATTTTGTTGCCCAGCACTCTGATTATCTCCCATGTTGATGGATGGTCCTGGTCTAACCAACTCCGGCTGCACCTCTTTGCTCAGCTCTTTTGGCACTGCATCAGCTAATTGCCTACCGCTTCTCAGACTGATGGCATTGATCTGCCGGGGGTTAGGATCTGTGTCGCTTGGTAATCCCCCTTGCGATCTCATGTTTTGAGCAGCTGCTATCTGACCCACTTGTTTTTTAAGATTTCGGGTGGCTACTTGCTGATTCATTAAGTCTGTTGCCATCCTCGCCTGATTTTCCACTAACTGAGTCTGGGTCTCCATAATTTTCTGCAGTGTTTCCTCAATGTTGCTACTCAATTGCCCATCATTCTGCCTATTCTGCTGATACTGCTGCTGTTGAGGTTGCATAAAATTCTGCTTTTGGTTTCCACCCCAAGAAAAATTCGGGTGGCCCTGCCAATTTCTGTTGTAACTGGTTTCAAAATTCTGATTGTTGCGCTGCACATTACTAACAAAATTGACTGACTCCGGATTGGCTCCACAAGATTCTGCATGGTGCCCATTATTACCACAAACTTCACACCAACTCGGAACTTGCTGAACTGCATTAACCTGGCCCTGGCGTTGGTTCATACTCAGTTTATTGAACTGAGTCATCATTTGATGCTGGAACGAAGCTAACTGTGCTGCCAAGGCATTCAAACCATCTGCTTCTATCAACCCCGATCTGTTTCCTGCCCCTCTCGATGACTCGCTGTGCCACTCTGGATTTCCTTGTGCAATTCTGTTCAACAAAGTGTACAACTCATCATATGTCTTATCCAAGGCTTGCCCACCCGATGCAGAGTCTAGCAATATTTTTGTGTGTGGGTCTAGACTTTCTACAAAGGTATGAGCCAGCACTTCATTTGATTGCTGGTGATGGGGGCAATCTCTTAACAATGACTTGAATCTTTCCCAAGCCATATATAAGTTCTCATCAGGCCTCTACTTAAAACTGAGTATTTCACTTCTCAACCTTGCAGTTTTGCCTGATGGGAAGAATCTGATAAGGAATTTCTTAGCCAAGTCATTCCATGAAGTTATGGAGTTCGGTGGCTCAGCCTTCAGCCACTTCTTCGCCTCTCCCAACAGTGAAAATGGGAAGAGGTTCATTCGAACATAATCTGTGGACACGCCGGTGGGGACAAACGTGTCACTAATCTCTAAAAAGCTCTGTAGGTGCTGCTGCGGGTCCTCATGTGCCAACCCAGTGAATTGGCCACTAGAATGTAACAGCTGCACCATGTTCCGTTTAAGCTCAAAGTGCCCTCCAGGCTCCGGTTTAAGAATGCTTGAGGTCACATTTGTCGCTAGTGGGATAGCCACTTCGCGAACTGGTCTTGCTTCCATTTCTTCGGATGACAATTGTGCTTGTCCCGCGGGTGGTTGTTGTTGTACCTTTTCTTGAAGTCTCTTCAGCTTATGCTCTAGAGCTATTCTCCTTTGCAAATGGAATTGACGTTCAGGTTCAAGCAACGGTTCCACAAGCTCTCTATTTCTAGCCAGCTCGGCAGGACAACCTGTCACCTGCAAACAAACAGACTAAGACCAAGTTTTTCAACACTTAAGAGAAATTTAAAAATCACACAAAAATAGATAAATTATCAAAACTTCGCCGAGTCCCCGGCAACGGCGCCAAAAACTTGATGTGCCTGATTCGCGCGTCCGCAAGTGTACGGGTCGTGCAAGTAATATAGTGGCTCTTTTTAAGAACCGGATTGTCGAACCCACAGGGACTGGACCCATTCCTCTAACTATCCATTTCTATTGTGATCTTAAATACCTCAAGTATTGGTTATAGACATTTTCGATTGAGATTAATTAAGTCTAAGTTTGGGTCAACGAAATATTCTGAAATCACTCTAGGAGCAACATAGAGTTAAAACCAATTAATCATGCGATCCTACGATTTGCAATGGGTTAAGCATGGAACTATCAATTGTTATTTCACATAATTAGAATTGCATGTTTATGGTCTTTCGATCCTCTAAACACGGCAATCTAGCCTCACTGCATCATTGTGAGCAAGGAGTTTAATTTTCTAGTCGCGGGCAATCAATTATGTTGTGGTTTACGGGGAAACGATTAGGGACTTTCGTGCGTCTAACCATTTAACTCAACTTAGCCTCACAACTACTTCTTCGAGTGGTGATGTGACATCCCAAGTTGGTCTTTCATAACCCCCGTGTGTCAACCAAGCACGGTGTTAGGTATATTTCTATCCTGACACAAATATCTCTCCCGAGATACAAACATGCTCCTTACATTCTCATGTCCTGACCTAGGTAATGCTTTCTCAAGCTATTACTCAAGCTAACAAATATGCTTTCATGGTGATCAATCATAAAAACAACCAACAATCCAGAATGCAAGACGAAAACAACAATCAATAACTTAATTCCAAAATAAATTCATAAAAGCACAATCATAATTCATGGCTTCAACCCTAGAGGAAGGGTTCTTGCCATTCATGTTCGTAAAACTACAATTAACTAATACTAAACTAACATACTTACATGAATTTGGTAGATGAGAAGGGAATTTGATAAACCCTAGATGAGTTCTCCCACTTCTCCCTTCACTCCTAGGTGGTTTTTCAGAATAAAATCGTGACCCCATGATTTTAGGAGCTAAGGGTCCTATTTATAGTAAATGGAAAACGTGCATAATTTAGCCTGAGAGGGAACGGCTCCATGTCACGGAGTGCATCGCGGAGCACTGCCTCCGTGACATGGAGACAACGCGAAAGCTCTCTGGAAATTGCCTCAGGAAACCAAGTTGCCGAGGGTTTCCGCGCTGGCCAACGTGGCACGCTGCCCATGCAGCGCGTTGGCAAGCTGCTGTCGCGTAGGCTACCTAGCGTGACACGGCGCTGCCGCGCTAGTTCTCTGGCTCCTGCTGCCTGCTGCTGCCTTTCCTCGTGCGCTTGGCAAGGGCGTGGCACGGCGCTGGGCGCGGCTCACGCACAGCGTGGCACGCTGCCTGGCGCGGCCAGCCTTGCCAAGGCATGCCCCTTGCCGACTTTTCGCCACTTGCTTCCACTTCATTCCTTCCTTTCACCAACTTGCGAATTAGTTCCTCAAATGCATTATTAACCTACAAAACAAGGACTAATCATGTTGGTTCGCACATATATTCACATTTATATAAAATCACATGAGATTATGTAAAATACTTTAGATAAACAAGACTATATTAAGATATAAAGCGTATTACGTTCATGCTATTTTGCCCGTGATCACCAGATCTACTGTAGTCTGGCAATCAGCAACCTCTACTGTAGACCCTCGATAAATTCTACTAGCTATAATGGAGTCACCGACGGGTGTAGATACTAAAAAGGGCTGTTGTAATAACTCTGGTGCGACATTAAACTTTCGAGCCACAAATGGGGTAATATATGACAGAGTGGACCCTGGATCAATCAGTACATAAGCAGGGTACGAACAGATAGTCATCATACCTGTCACTATATCTGGAGACACCTCTGAGTCCTGTCTCCCTGGTAATGCATAGGTACGGCTTGAGCCCGTACCTGAACTGGAGGCTCCTAATCTACCTCGGCCTCTACCTACTGTACCTGAGGGCCTACGCCCTGCCGAGGCTGTTGGAGCTCGTGGCCCTGCGGATCCCCTGTCTTGATTATCTCTGCTCTCTTGCCCCCTGGTCGGACAATCTCTCATCTGGTGCCCCTCCTGCCCGCAAATATAACATCCTGAGGAGCCGTATCTACAAGCTCCAATGTGAGGTCGGCCGCAATTAGGGTAGGGTGGGGGTGTAAATCTGCTCTGCTCTCCCCTTCTCTGCTGTGGGGAATCTACTATTCGAGAACTGCCACCAGACTCTGAATGCCCTCGACGAGCAAATCTACCTCGTTGCTGCTGCTGTGGTGGAGGTGGGGGTCTAGGGGGTCTGTCTGACAATCGAGGCCTGGGTCCTCTCTGAACCTCCCTCTGCATTCCATCTGATCTGTCTCTGCGGCGCTGCTCCTAATTTGTCTGTCTACTGCCCTATTGCCACTGTCTAAGGCCCTCAATGGTTTGGGCAAAGGCCTGTACTCGGGCAATATCCATATCTTCTCGTAACGTAGCCGTCATGCAGGCTTCAATATATTCCGGGTTTAGGCCCATAATGAACCGGTGGACTCTGGATGGCATAGTGTCCACAAAAGTTGGAGCATAGCGGGCTAGGGAGTCAAACTGTAGGGCATATTCTCGTACACTCCTCGCCCCCCTGCTCCAAATGCAAAAACTGATCTATCCAGGCCTGTCGGATCTCCCGTGGCAAATAACGGTCCAGGAAGGCCTCCGAGAAGCTGGACCAGGTCGTAGGGGCAACATCTCTCCCTCGAGACCTTTCCCAACTCTCGTACCATAATACAGCTATGTCCCGCAACCGAAACACTGTCAGCTCAACTGATTATGTAGGGGTCACATGCATTACCCGAAAAATTCTCTGCATCTGATCTAGGAAATCCTGGGGGTCCTCTGCTTGATCTGACCCAGAGAACTGTAGGGGACCTAGTGCCAAAAACTCCCTGACCCTGGAACTACCTGACCCACCTGAAGACTCTGATGCTACAGGTGGCACTGACTGGCGCTGTGTGGCCATCATTTGTGCCAACATAACCACTGCGCTTCGAACTTCCTGGTCTGATGGCGGAGATACAGGAGCTATCGGAGGCGGTGTCGTGCCCAACGGCTCCTGATGTGAGGGGGACTGCTGAGAGGGCTGTGATGAAGCCTCTATATCACCCTCAGATCGGGTTGACTCTAAATAGAACTAAGGCATCCTGCTGGTGCCTTCTCCTGCTGCTGTGTCTAATCTTCTGCCGATGGCAGGGTGACGCTGGTATGCCATTCTTATCTGTAGACAAAGAATATGATAATTTTTAGGGACCTAACCCTATACTGTACCGCTCTATAGCACAATTGAATGAGAAAGAAGAGTAACCATCCTATCATGCCTCGCCGACTCCTGCCTATAGTATGTGGTGCACAACACATCCATAGACAAGACTCTACTTAGCACGGCTTGCAGACTCCCTGGGACACGACCTGCTCTGATACCAAGTTTGTCACGCCCGCCTTGGGGGTATGACTGGCACTTGGTGCCCTAGTAGGACCTAGACTGCTAACTGATGGGCCTAAGCACATCTGGTGCCTGGCTAGCTCTAACTCAGATTTCTAGAAACAACGGGCTATATAACGGTTGTAAATATAGCCTCCAGCCGACTGGGCCTATAGCCACCTGTACTGTAATATCAACTAACCAGAATCGTACTCATATAGGGAAACCTATGCGGGCCGACAAGGCCACCATGCTGTCTAGTTATCTTTAACTCAATATAATGAATACTGAACATCTACGTGATGGCAAGGTCACCACTACTATCTGAATACGTCCCCACACAGCCAACACAATCAACAACACTGAACAGCTAGACATACGTACGGCCCCACAGGACCGACACAACTAACCACAGGAAAAATATATACAAACTGCAAGCCTCTAGGAATATTGACAAGATGGTCGGGACAGGGCCCCGGCCTACCCATGTTGTACAACAAAAGAAAATGAAATACACCTCTGAATATCAAGCTCCAGATGACAGGAGCTGATGACTCTGCGCTGGCTAGGATCACGAGGGGTAGGCTCCTCGTTTGTAAGTACCTGCAGGCAAGTAATGCAGCGCCCCAAATGGGCGTCAGTACCACTGGTACCGAGTATGCAAAGCAAACTGAACATAACTGAATACAAATAACATAACTAGAAATTTTGAATAACATGAGATAATTGAATCTGTAAGAACTGATATGAACTGAATCAGACTTTCTGTGCTGTGATGGGGCAGGAGCGTACCTGTAGACGCGGCAACCTTCTGTCTATTAACTAATATATAGCACATAAATACATATATATATAGCAAACAAGAGCCAATACCCACCCCCATAAGCTGGATGGCGCCAAGCAAGCAAACAATCTATATACCCTTACCCGGGTCAAAACCAGCCAAAAATAAGTCACTCCACTCATCTGCTAACTACGAGCACCTCTGCTGGCCCCCTGGGTCTCCGGCTCGGGCCATAGCCTCCGATATAAATAATTGTGTCTGAGTCTGGAGGACTCCTATACTGTATTTGTAGCTGTAACTATATCTGAATATGTTCCCTGGGCGCTTGCGCACAACAGGGCTATCTGTACTGTAATGTTGATCAGCTTGATATGGGGAAAGATTCATCCCATCTTCGTCCAAACTGGGGACGGCATGCCACTCCTTGGAGTGACGTAAACCCACCCGCTCAGTGGGCGACACAGTTACCAACCCAAGGGCGGCGAGGACGCTCAAAAGGGTGCCCTCACGACACAACCAAGTCTCAACAAACAATAAGCACATATAGAGCAAGCATGTTTAAACTGAAAAAAATACTATCTGAATTCTGATTTCTTATTCTGATCTCTTTCTGTATTATACCGATTCTCATACTACTTTATACTGAATCTGTGATCTTCATTTAACTGCATGGCTAATCTGTAGCCAAGATACTATCTAACTGTATGGCTATACTGTAGCCAAGATATCATCTGTCTGTATGGATAATCTGTAGCCAAGATACTATCTGACTGTCTGATTTTACTTTACTAACTCTTATTCTGAATATTTGTCGTATTATTCTAGAAACATTCTTGCTAATCACATACTGGGCTATACTGAGTCTGGAATGCTAACTTGCCATTTTGGCGCACGCTTTACCAACTTTCGGACTGAGTACGATATAACAACGCAAATCAGATTTACTGAACTTGCACAACACTCAATATTCCACTCCGAGAATTCTACTACAGAGTTTACTGTGCTATACAAGGCTAAAACTACTAACTTGCCGAAGAACTGGCTTTACATACCTTAACCTCGGTCTATCCGACTAACGGACGAAGCTCGGTTAGTACTCCAGCTATTTCTCCCAATTGCATTTACATATATGTCAATTAGAACTAAATACACTAATATTCTGAAAGAAAACGTCACTTTCGATATATTTATAGCCTAAACTTTGGCTTATCTAAAGACGGATAAAAACTCGCTATTTCTCAAAATTCCAGAAGGGAGAAATATTCACTTTAAGGCTAGGAGTATATTGACACTAATTTGGAGCAATTCCACTTACCTTAGTTTGGTAGCACGACGATTCGCTGGCCGAATTTCGCGAAACTAAATCCGTAGGAATGCTCCTTACTACTTAACACCTCGGTATCTGGAGTTAATTTGAGTTTGGACCGCGTTTGACGGCGTAATCGGACGAATATTGGTAAGGAATCTTCGTTCTCCCCTGTTCCCCTACGTTTTCTTCTGGAAATTATAAGAATTTTATGAAATAAACCGAAGTGAGGGGTTTATATAATTGGGCCTGGATAGGGACAACGTGTCACGGAGCCAACGCGGAGGCTCCACATCCGTGACACGTTGCCATCGCGGAGGGGCTCTGCCCTCGCTCCTTCGACGATGGTTCGACAGGTTTCTCGTCCGGTGTTTTCCCGGGACTTTTTCTAGCATGTATGGCTTTCAAATACTCTTAACCAACACGCGAATATGCCATCTATGTGTTGGGAATTTTACGGGGTGTAACATTGGGTGAGCCTGCTCAAGCATAATTATTTGCCCCATTATAAGCATCGTCTCATTAACAGTTTTACAAACAATGCAACAATTGCTCTAATCAACACACATTTTCTTTAGTTCATAAATCTTTCATTACTACCTAAGCACTTAGTACCTTGCCATGTTCCTTCTCTTTGAGTTTGTTTTAGTCCAATCACACCCCTCTTACATTAATCTTATCCAAATTATGATCATGTATCAATAATGACACGCAACACACTACTCATGCATACTTATGTATGTCACTCTAGGTGACACCACCCGAAAACCATACATGAAGGCCTATTCATGCCCTCCCTCGTTAATTTTATTAGTATATATGATTCACTAATCAAAGTCTAAACTCAAAGTAAAACATAACCTACATCGATGCCAAGTTGTTGCTCTAACACCGGAGAAACTTCATCTCTTGCCCTCAATCAAGAATTCTTGATAGAGGATTGACGAGGAAAATGGTGGAACCACTGGAGGCTACACCTCTCCACTCTTAGGTGGAATGCTTTAAAAGTTATCCTAGGTCACTTGTAGGAGGAAAACCCCTTTAGAATAGGAGTTGGACCCTTAAATAACTTAAACACGAAATTCTAATTCACATCTCTCACTGCAACGAGCTCGCTATAGCAGCAAACTGATCAATACGACAGGGCTCGCCTAACCGGACCCAATATATTTTAACTCTATTTTACTTAATATTTGCTTACCGCTTATACCTGTTACTCCAAAAATAAAAATTCATATCAATAATATTTTAATTCTTATGCTCGTAGTGCCAAAGATTCTAAAATGACCGAACGGGCTATCATATTAGAGTTAGGAAATATTATCTATATCCCTAATAGTTTGTATTCTTGAGGAGGTAGAGAGGAAATATTTTAAAAAGGCCTTTCGTAGACCAATTTAAACCACATATCTACCCAACTTTTAGATGGTCTGAATTGGTGAACCAAAATGAGCTAATCCAATAAACGGGAAAATCAATGGCCTATTCAAAGTTGAAGGAATTAGGGTTACATTTTTATAAGATAATTTTATCGCTCCTGATAATATCCATTCTTACCTAATGAGATTAATCTTCTTCCTTTGTAGTCTCAATAATTTCATGGCATATAGGTTTTCAAATGTATGATTCCAATTATTGGAACATCGTATTTAAAAATCTTTATGATTAAATTACTTAGAGAATTTTTGTGTTATTGATGCACGCAACAGCTAAATGAGTTGGATTCAAGGAGTTAGTTACAATTTTGTTACAAGTTTGTTAGGTAGTTAGTATTTCATAGAGTTAGTTGGCACTATGCAAGAGTTAGTTAGCCAATTTCTTAGTTCATTCAATTGTTTACAAATACAAGTTGTAATTGTATATTGATCACTTTCAATGAAATAATATATGTGTTCTCTTCTTACTCTAAATATGTTAAGCTAAATACTCGAGTTTCCCAATGTTAGCTATCATCTTCTTCAAGCTAGCTTCAAGACTAACTACTATTCCATTCAATTTCTCTTTTGTGCATCAATTGGTATTAGAGCTACTGATTCTCGACTTAGTAATCATAGTCGTCCATGAAAAGAATCAAGATAAGTCTTTTGAGAAAGTTGATGGCAAGCTTTCCTAGATTCATTAACAACTACAGAAACTCATGAAAAGCATGATAAACATGAACCATAGCAGCCTTCAAACTGACAAAGAAGATCAAGAAAGCTTTTGAAAATATGAAACAGAAGGAAAATTAGGTCGATAATTGCAGAGCAATTTTCAATTGGAGGCAATAATTCAAGAGATTTAAGACAGTCATGTTCTACCAAAGAATTTCAAGAAAGTCTTGCTGGGAATGGTAATCACTTTATTAGATATTCTAGATTGGATTTTCCTCGATTCTCTAGGTGAGACTTAAGTACATGGTTGTATAAAGTGGATTGTTTTTTTATGGATGAGGTTCCATTTCAGCAAAGGATGAGGATAACCTCCATTCACCTGGATGGTGAAGCCATTGCTTGCCCCAAGTACCTACTTGGACTGAGTATGTTCTTTCCTTGAGCGAAAGAGTCGGGGATGTGTTTGAAGATCCAATGGAGGCTAAAAAGAACTTACAACAAACTAGTGATATGAGAAATTATCAAGTTGAATTTGATAGTCTATTAAGTGGGATAAATTTGTCCAATGAAAATGTCATTAGCTGTTTTTTTGGGGGAGGCTGAAGCCTGAATTGAAAAGTCAGTTAAGATTCATGCTTCAAGAACTCTAATGCAAGCTTACCAAATTACTAAACTACAAAAAAAAAGGTTTTTGAAGCACAAGTCTAGTCTTGGAGAATTATTTTCTAAAAAAAACTAGAATCCCATTTTGCCAAACCCAAACCACCCTAGCTATCAAAATTATCAGAAGCAAACACCAGCCAATAATTCATTCAAAAAACCTTTTGAACCATGTAATAACAAATGATATAGATTTCAAAATAGTAACCAAGGGAGCAGGTTACTAATTATAGCAGAGATGGATGAGAAAAGAGCAAAAGGATTGTATTTCCTTTATGATGAAAAGTATGTACAGGAGCATATTTTTAAGGCCAAGAAGCATTTATTTTTAGTTGAAATAAATAAGAAGGAAGATGAAATCATAAAGAAAGAGATGGAGCAAGATCGACTTCAAGTTCAAGAAGAAACTAATAATCTTAACAATCATAAAGAATGTATGACCATTTTCTTACAAGCCTTCACTGGTATAATTGCCTACAAACTATCAGGGTTCTTGGTTACCATGAGAAAATACCCTTGCAAATTCTCATTGACACAAGCAGTACACATAATTTCATAAATGAGGAGGTGGCAAGGAAGTTTGGGTGCAAGGCACTGCTATTATAAAACATTTTATGAGTGTAGTTGATGAAAAAAAGGATACAAACTACTTCAGTGTACAAGAACCTTCAGTGGTTACTACAAAGGATAACATTCTCTTCTAATTTCTTACTCTTACATTTGGGAAATATTGATATAGTTCTGGGAGTATAGTGGTTGATCACCCTTGGCAGGATCCTTTTTGATTTTATCAACAGAACTATTGAGTTCATGCACCAAGAGAAGAAGCATGTCTTAAGAGGAGAAGGTACTCAGCTCAAGACTACAGAGACTAACGCATTGAACAAGAAGTCCGAGAAGCAAGTTTAGTTCTTTATATTGTTACTTATCACAGCTACAGATCTTCAACGTAATGGTATCAATATTGTTCAAGGTACTAATATTCCCTATATGTTAATTCCCTTAATGAAACGGTAGAAGTGTATTTTTGAAATGCCTACAACACTACCACTACATAGAGGCTCCTTTGATCATAGAATACCACTGATAGACTGTGCTACATTTATTAGTAAGAGAACTTATAGGTATCCAAGGGTGAAGAAGGATATTATTGAGAAGTTAGTGCAAGAAATATTAGATGAAGGGGTAGTTCAATATAGCATTAGTCTATATTCTTCTCCAGTTGTTTTGGTAGGTAAAAAAGATGGAAGGTGGAGGCTTTATGTTGATTATAGAGATCTAAATCACTTAATCTAAATCAATTAACTGTGAGGGAAAAATTTCCTATTCTAATAATTGAAGACTTGTTGAATGAATTAGGAAGTGCTAAAGTGTTTTCTAAGATTGATTTTAGAGCTGGTTATCACTAAATGAGAATACAGAATTAGACATCCATAAAACAACTTTTAAAACTCACGAAGGACACTATGAGTTCTTGGTTATGCCCTTTGGTTTAACCAATGCACCATCTTAATTTCAGAGTCTCATGAACTCAGTTTTCAAACCCTTACTCAAGAAATCAATGTCAGTTTTCTTTGATGATATACTGATATACGACAAGGATATGTCTGCTCATATGGAGCACTTGATTGTTGTGTTTGGAATTATGAAACATCACAGGTTATATGTCAAGGCATCCAATTGTGCTTTTGGAGTTCTTGAAGTGGAATACTTAGGACATTTTATCAGTGCTAAAGGAGTAGTTATTGATCCTAAGAAAATTTCAATTGTTCAAGCTTGGGAATTACCTAAAATTATTAAGCAGTTAAGAGGCTTCCTTGGGTTAGTAGGTTATGATAGGAGATTCATTAAAAGTTTTAGAGCTATATGCAAGCCTTTATATGAGTTATTCAAGAAAGACAGCCTTGTTTGGAATGAAAATGTTATTACAACCTTTAATGCACTTAAGAAAGCATTGGTCATTGATCCTATATTAGCTATGGCAGATTATGATAAGTCGTGATTATTGAGACTGATGCAAGTAATCTAGGAATTGGTGTTATCTTGATGCAACAACGGCATCCAATTGCATATATTAGCAAGTCATTGGCCCCTAAACACCAAGCCATGTGTGCGTATGACAAGGAGTTACTGGAACTAGGGTATTTTGTGACCAAATAGTCCTATTATTTGTTAAGCAGCCATTTCATTATGAGCACTAATCAAAAGGCACTAAAGCATTTTCTTGAGAAAAATATACATACTGAGTTTTACGTAGCTAAAATTTCTAAATGTATGACCTTTGACTTATCTATTAAGTATAAAAAGGGACATGACAATAAGGCTGTTAATACCTTATTTAGGAACCAAAGGGCGAAGATCATAACCCTTTCCTTGTTAAGTCATCATTATACCTTGTTTGATCAGATTCAGGAGCCTTCGGGTTTTGATATTATCGTGCAAGCACTGATCATCAGGTTACAGGTGCAACCTTTTCAATCATTTACTTGGATCAACTCTTAACTTAGGTAAAAAGGCAGGTTGGTTGTGGGTTCTGACCATTAGTTGAGACAACATATCATTCATTTGTGGTACTCCACTCCTTGAAGTGGACACTCTGGCATGGATGCCACTATCAAGAGGTTACAATCTATATTCTACTAGAATTCTATGGCTCAAGACATTAGAGTTTTTGTTAACAAAATTGATGTGTGTCAGAGGCACAAATATGATGCTTCAGCTTATCTTAGCCTTACTAAACCTCTCTTTATTCCTGAAGGTGTGTGGACTGATATCACCTTGAATTTCATAGAAGACATTCCTAAATTTAAAGGCAAGGATGTTAATTTAGTAGTTGTAAATAGACTGAGTAAGTATGGCCATTTCATTTGCTTGCAATTGTAATATCAGAAAAATCTACACCAGAGTCACAGAACAACTTAAGGAATGAGTCGTTGTTGGGAATAATGACTCGCATGTGATTTTTTGTAAGCTTCCAATTAAGTCCTTCTAGAAATAATGAGCCTGGAAATGACTCGTTGGTGTACTTAACAGGTCATTCTAAGCAGTCATTGAGTGTAGTTTAGTAAAGGATCGAAGTTGGTTCAGAGATAACGGGCAGATACAACGACCAGTTTGGGTGAGTAACGAGCCATTTTGTGGATTCATTGTTGGGAGTTTGGAAGCAAGGTAGGTGAGAAGCAGTGGTAACAATGAAATGAGTGATGAGTCATTGTTTCCTATAATGACTCGTCCTATTCAATCATGGGTCAGAGGATCAAAAGCGTACCAGGAATACCCCCGGAAACAAAGGATGGTCAAACGAGTCATCAAATCCTACAACAACTCGTTGGATTGGTCGTTGTAGCTGGCAGTCAAGTTTTCCTACATTTTCCCGTGGGTAGTTTTATATTTTTTCTAAGCTCCTAACTCTTTAATAATGTCATTTTAAGCCTTGAATGAGTATTGTAAGAAGGTTTAGCCTAGTCTAAGTCATTAAACTCCCATGCATGGATTGTATTGAATTTCTCTTCCAAGATCAAACTAGAACTTCTCCTCAATTCTCTTAGGCTTTCAAACTAGTTTGAAAATCAATTTACGCAGGTATGTGGCGCTATAAATGGGGGATTTCATCCACCCTCATGCCCAAATCTCCCCTTTAATTCATGAATTTAAGTTTCTAATCAAGTGTGTTGAATCTAAGGTTTTAACTCAAAATTCTATGAAATTATCTATGCTATGCTTATGGGTCCAACCCCCTCATGTCCTAACGTATAAATTAAGTCTAATGGGTAGATTTTACATTTAATTTGAGTATAAATTTATGATATCAAATTATCAGAAATTATACCCTATTATGCAAGTTTTTATGAAAATTCAAGCATATGATCCATGATTTCAAGCATGATGAGATATCTAGTATGCATGAATTTTTATGAACTCTCAACTTATGATTTCATGATTTTGACTTATGAAGTCTATTTCAAGTATGCATTATTTTATGATTTGGGCAAGCCCATGCAAGTTAAGTATGCTTATTATAATTTTAGCTAAGGCTAATAAGATCAGTTTATGATACGATTTGGAGTCAAGACTCCTAATGTAGCATATGGTATGATTTTGAGTCAAGACTCTCAATGTTAAGATTTAAGCTACGTTTTGAGAATATGATTATATGAGCAATATGCATATTTTGGAAATAGTGTCTAGCTCCGAGTAGGCTAGGGATTCTGAGATTCCCCGATCTTATAAACTACGTGCCAATGTAGGTATATAGTTGGGACCTCTCAAGACAGTACTTCCCCCTCCCGAGGGCACACCGTGATATCACACCATATTCGTCCTTTGCCCTGGTAAGGCTTAGGATGGCTCTCCTCCATGTGGATAATACGTGGGATCATCACGTGCTCATACATGGTGGTTGTCAGTTATGACGAGTATCCCATTATTCCTCATAATTTCAGTTACTCATGTTCATGACTTATAAATTGTGTTTTATGTCATGTTTGACCCAATCATCAATTTATGAGATTTTACTTACCTTTTCAAGCATGACAAGTTATATGATTTCTATTTCTAAATCTTAGGTCATTAAGTTCAGTTATGATGAATAACTTATGATTATGTATATCTCAGATACATGGCTTTTAGCATGCAGTCCTTACTCTCACGATCTATTTAATTTTTATGCATGATTCCAGCTACATTTTGCTAAATATTTTTTAATTACTTTACATACTCAGTATATTCAAAGTACTGACCGCATACTCTATGCTATATCGTCTCATGATATAGGTCTGGGTGATCCCTTCCAGTCTCGTCACTAGCTCGCATTCGCTCAGTTCAACTCCATCCTTATTGGTTGAGTCCTCATCATCCGAGGGTGTCTATCAGTTTAGACTTGTTATGTTTTGTTTAGTTTCAATCTTGGAGTTAGCTCGAGGCTTGTCCTAGCATCTTATCAGATAGTAGAGGCTTTTCAGATATAGATTAGTATGTTCAGGTTTGAGATTCATCCTTGTGATGTTATAGCATGATATACGCTTTTTATGATATTTAGACTTCCGCTTATTCATGTTTATGCTGATTTCTTATTGATTATTCTCTTTAATCATGCTATGTATGTACCATGGGTTAGCATAGTGCCATTCGTGGTTCTAAGTTTCGTATCTCGATCTAAAGTCTCAGCTCGGTCATGACAGCAACATCCATACAGTGCTCAAACCATAGCTCAAGGTTTCATACACAATATGTTTAAGTTACATGGCATTCTTTCTACTATGATTAGTGACAGAGATCCTATATTTCTAAGATTATTTTGGCAGGAACTATTTTCTCCATAAAGTGTTCGGTTGCATGAATCCACAACATATTACCCTCAAACAGATGGCCAAACTGAGGTGTTGAATAGGACTTTGGGAACATATCTCTGTGTTTTTGTTCAGATAACCCTTTACAATGGACTGCTTGCTTACCACTTGTTGAATGGAAGTTATTATTCATCGCTCTACCATTAAGTGTACTCCTTATGAGGTCTTGTATGGACAAAAATCTCTTATTCATTTTCCTCACTTTGCTAGGGAAGCACACACTGATATGGTTGATAGATCCTTGAAGGCTAGGGAATCTGTCATTGTATTGCTTAAATTCCATCTATCCAGAGCATATATATATATATCAAACAGGAAGTTATCATAAGAGAATAGGTATATTTGAAGTTGCAACCATACAAACAGGTTTCTGTAGCTACTGGATCCTTTAACAAACTAAAAGTCAAGTACTTTGGGCCTTACTTGATTGTGGCAAGGGTTGGTGAGGTTGCATACAAGTTATTATTATCTGCGGATATGCTCATACACCACATCTTCCATGCTTTTTAGCTAAAGAAGTGTCATGAGGTCCTAATTATTTTAATCACCTTCCAATTTCGTAATTGTACAGTCCTTATTGTACCATACTAGAATTTGTCTTGAAAGGAAAATGGTAAAGAAGGGCAACAAAGTTTTAGGTATTGGTTAAATGGCTTGGCATTGATGCTACTCAAGAGTTCCTTATTGAGTTGACTCACAAATTTCCTATTTTCCACCCTTGAGGACAAGGCTGATCTTCAATTAGGGGATATTGATGCACGTAAGAGCTAAATGAGTTGGATGAGTTGGATTCAAGGAGTTAGTTACAATTTTGTTACAAGTTTGTTAGGAATTTAGCATTTCACAAAGTTATTTGACACTGTGTAAGAGTTAACCAATTTCTTAGTTCATTCAATTGTGTACAAATACAAGTTGTAATTGTATAATGATCACTTTGACGAAATAAAATTTGTCTTCTCTTGTTTTCTAGAAATCTATTAAGCTAAATACTCGAATTTTCCTGTGTTAGCTATCATCTTCTTCAAGCTAGATCCTAGATTAACTACTATTCCATTCTCTTTTGTGCATCAATTATACTCTTTCCATCTCAAAATATGTGGCGCTTTAGCCGAAAAAATTATCCCAAAATAAGTATCATTTTAGGAATTCAAGATAAAATATAGTAATTAATTCTAACTATACTCTTATATTAAAGAACGATTTCTTCTTAATAGTGTTCAATTCTCAAGAAACGTCTAATAATAGGGATAACTTAGTAAACTAGATCTTACATTTATTATTTTTTTAATAGGCGTGAAATAAACTATAACAATACTTATTTTGAGACCGTGAGAGTACAAATCAGTAGCGACTGAATTGATTTCTTTTCAACATGACAAATAACACATGTACAAACTATCAGATTGAACTAAATCAGTATTATCGGGCAAATTGTACCTAAAAATACTATTGACATTGTGTGATTTTATTTATTTTGGATCAAGCCATATAGGTGGAGCTAAGGTATGTAAGGGAGTTTTCATACAAACCATTTTCATTGATAAATTATATTGTATAAAATACTACTAGAAGTAGAGCTTTTTTCCATCATGAATCAATAAAACATTTGAGTTATGAAATATAATTTTTTTCACTCATTTTTCACCTAACCAGCTCAGTGAAAAAATGCATGATCGAAAACATATTCTCACTGAAATGGTGAAAGCTTCATGATTTTTTCATGTCAAAACACTATTATTTTTTTCTCACCGATCCAATTAAAATATTTGTGAGAATAACCACTTAATATTTTTCAATGAAAAAATAGTGATTGTTAGTGATGAAAAAGGTCAAAATTATTTTTATATGTAGGAAATGTTAAATCCGCTTGACGTCTTTGTATACTTAGTTTATTATATTTTAAATCCCCTTAGTAAAAATCAAGATGTCATCACTAAACTAACTCCAATAGTTTTCTTTAACTGATCTCACATCATTAAAAGTATCACTCAACTTATATATAACTTCATGATCTTTTCAATAACTAATGTAAAATAGTTTTGTTCGTTGTAGTTAATATAATTCTTGTGCTACTCTCTCTTCTAAAGCCGCCACTGGAAACCTAATTTGCCTACGCCGAACCTAAATTTGCCTACTGTTTGAGGTGGCTACATCCACCGCGTCGCCGGGACAACCACCACTTGAAGAAGGAGATACCAGTAAACTTAACTATGCCACAACTTTGAAACTCGTGGAGATAAATCACAAGCCTTTACTAATTAAACCAGTGTCATATTTGCATGGAGAGCCTAGAATAATCTGGGAGGAGGAAGAAGTAAATCATATGATTCATAAGAAAAACTTACAATTTGAAGTGATTGAAAAGTTTTCGTATGGATGACTGAAAATTCAAGATCTTCGGAAATTAATACCAAAACAATGTGAGTTGAAAGGAGAGTGTAATATAGGGCTATTAAGCAATAGACATGTTCTTATTAGCGCTTCAAATATGGAGGATTATGTGAATTTATTGTCCAAACCTGCTTTTTATCTGACTCAGCGAAATTGGACATATCCGATGAAAACATTGAAGTGGGATCCTATCCGAAGGAGGAAACATCAGTGGCTATTGCTTGGTTTCATTTCCGTCACTTCCACTGAATTTTCTTATGAAGGAGGCAGTATTTTCCTTGGCATCTTCTATGGGTAAACCTCTACAAGTGGACATAGCAACAAAAACCAGACAAGGCCCAGTTGTGCGATAGTGAAGGTAGAAGTGGATTTGCTAGGGGAATTTCCAAAGAGAATCAACATAGGGGTTCAAAAAAAGAGTGGGGAAGTTGTGGAGAAGTGGGTGCATATTAAATACGATTATGTCCCAAAGTACTGTAAGAGTTCTAAGATTCAAGGACATAATGAGTAGGAATGTTTCATCATACACCCGGAGTTACATAAAAGAAGGAAGAAAGAGGTAAAAATAGGGAAGGGGAAGGAGGAAAGGAGGGTAAAGTAAGTACTGATAGAAAAGGGCTGAAGGATAGTAATCCCAACCAAGGAGGAGAAACGCAAAAGCAGAATGAGTTTATTACAATGGGTAATGGGCGAAAAGAAAAGAAGATGATAAAGCACAAGGAGAAAGTTTGGAGTCAGAAACCAATTCAACAGGGTGAGCAAATAAACACCAAGAATATGTTTGCAGTGCTAAAGGAACAGGAGGAGATACAAGAGAGGTCAAATAAAATTACATCAATGAATCTTGGGGAATATGAAAATTGTCACACCCCGCCTTGGGGGGAATGACCGGCACCTGGTGCCCTACTGGGACCTGAACTGCTGAACTGCTAAGCCTGGGCACATCTAGTGCCTGGCTGGCTCTAACTCATATTTCTGGAAACAAAGGGCTATATAACGGCTGTAAACACAGCCCCCGGCCCATTGGCCTATAGCCTCCTGTACCTGTACTAACAGCTGACCAGAAACACATCAACTCAGGGAAACCTATGCGGGCCGACAAGGCCACCATGCTGTCTAGTTATCTGCAACTCAATCATGAAGTACTAAAAAGCTACGTGACTGGCAAGGTCACCACTACTGGTAAACTATGGCCCCACACGGCCATCATAAAAGAAAGAAAGAGTACTAACAGCTATACAACTGCACAGCCTCACACGACCGGCTCATCTGACCACAGGGAAAGCATATACAGACTGCAAGCCTCTAGGAATAGCAATAGAAATGATCGGGACAGGGCCCCAACCTACCCGTACTATATAACAAAAGAAAATGAAATACACCTCTGAAATTCAGTCTCCGGATGACAGGAGCTGAATACTCAACGCTGGTAGGAATCACGTGGTGTCGCCTGCTCGTCTATGAGTACCTGCAGGCAAGTAATACAGCGCCCCACCGGGCATCAGTACCACTGGTACTGAGTATGTAAAGCAATAACTGAAAGCAAAATCTGAAGACAACAGTGTAACTGATAAGACTGAAATAGGAAGGAATAGATTAACTGTCTGACAATGTAAGTCATACCTTCTTTCAGTTATATTAGAAGGGGCGAGAGTCATACCTGAGGATTTACCATTCTACTGTCGATCTACTCGTATCTACTATAACCTAGCACAACATATCATAACATACATAGCATACATAAACCTTACCCGGCCCCCATAAGCCGGGAGGTACAATCAGCACGGAATTTATACCCCTACCCCGGTCATCCCATCTCCTATCAACCCCGTAAGCATCCTGCCGGTTCCCTGGGTATGCACTTGGGCTCGCTGAGCCCCTGACTATAACTGCATCTGAGTCCAGAGGACTCCTGAATCAACACCCCGGGCGTACCCGCTCGACGGGGGTGTATAAGGGCCGACCAAGGCACAATATGAGGAAATCTGGCATCCCATCTTCGTCCCCTATGGGACGGCATACCACTTCGTAGAGTGACGTATCCTCGTCCTCTGGCGGACGAGTCAATACAGCTATTAACCTTGGGCGGTCATGGATGCTAGGTAATCCAACCCCAAACAATACAACGGTCTCAACTAGTAATACGGTCTGCATATCTCACATGCTGAGGCTAACGGGGTAAGGTATCACATATATTACATGTTGAACTAATGATAGTAATCTGTATGTATTTAATACGTGCTGAGGCAGGTAAATATAGAAATATAGTCTCCTGCCAGACTGTACTGGGGCACATGCTATACAAGATAGTGTTTCTGTTGGAAACTATGTTGTTTACTAAGTTTCTATATTAACATGATTTCCTATTCCTAGCATGCTTTCTAAACTTCATTTTAGCCTGCTATTCTATTTCTGAGGTGCTTTACGGATACTGCATTGCTTTACGGGGTTTCAACTGAATACAACAATATCTTAACATTTCGTATTACATCACATACTAAGCATGCTGAGCAGTTTCTAACACTTGTGTTAGAATCTATATCATACTAGTAAGTTTCACGCAAGTTACAACTTGAGGCTTCTAATATCGTATCAACATTCACAATAAACGCAATACTTAACTTCTGAACATTCTACTGGCCTGTAAATTACTATACTGTATCAATATTACTTAACTTGCCGAGGGAACTAGCTTTACATACCTTATCCTTAAACTATTCGTCCGTCGGACGAGGCTCGGCCGGTACTTCAACTATTTTCTCCCAACTGCATTCATAAATATGCCAATTAATACTAAATACAGCTTTATTGTAAAGAGCAACGTCACTTTCGATATAGTTTATAGCCTAAACTTAGGCTTATCGAAAGATGGTCGAAAAATTGCTATTTCTCAGCGGTCCAGAAGGAAGAAATATTCACTTCACAGCTAGGAACACATAGACACTAATTTAGAGCAATTTCACTTACCTTAGCTCGGTGGCTCGACGATTCGTCGGCCGTATTTTACGAAACTGAATCCGTAGGAATGCTCTCTGTTTCTAAATACCTCAGTATCTGGAGTTAATTTGAATTTGGGCAGCGTTTAGCAGCGTAATCGGATGAAAATTATTTAATTTCCTTCGTCCCCCCTTTCTCTCTGCGTGTAGCCTCTGTTTTTCTGAAATTTCCTTTGATTAAAATGAAATTAAACCGAAGTGGGGCTTATATACTTGAGCCTGAACCCGGGCAACGTGTCACGGAGCCATCGCGGAGGCCTCACCTCCGTGACACGCTGCCATCGCGGAGGGGCTCTGCCTCGGCTCCTCCCGCGATGGTTCGACGGGTTTCTCGTTCGATTTTTTTTCCGGCCTTTCTCTAGCACGTATTGCCTTCAAATATGCTTAACCAACGTGCGAATAGGTCGTCTAGGTGCCGGGAATTCTACGAGGTATAACAAAAATGATGGGAAGAATGGGCCAAGCACAAAAATAATGATGAGGAAAGCAACATGATAAATAATCAAAGCCTAGAGGAGAAACTAGATGATACTCCTAGGGAAGAAAGAGGAAAGAGTTCCAAAGATGTGGTAATATGGGATGCAAAGGAGAAGACCAATGAGGAAGGAATAGAGAATGTTTCTACTAATTTAAGTATTTTATTACATGATGTGTGGAAGTAGTAATGAATCAAAATTGATAGGGTTGTCAGAGATTCAACAACAAGACTGTCAGGACAAAAAGGAGGATGAAGACTTAGAACCAAACATTAATAATGCAATTCGATCATGGGATTTTTCCCCTAGACAAGGGGCATTATTAAAAGGGGGAGAAAAGAAGGACAAGGCTTTAAATGCTATTCCCCTTCAGTTTCAAACAAGGAGTAGCAAAGATAAGATCCCCAATATTGATCAATGATTGATAAGATTTTATTCTGGAATATTAGGTCTATTAATACTCAAAATTTCTTTGAGAGATTAATGGATCTTAATAGGAGAAATCAATATTCAATTATAGCTCTAATGGAACCTTTTCAAGTCCCAGAAAAGCTAGATCACTACAGAAGAAAGTTGGGGTTACAAGCTGGGGTGGCCAACTGTTCATCAAAAATCTGGATTATGTGGAGTGAAGAGGTTGATGGCCAGATTGTTTCGGATACCAATCAGCAAGTTACAATGTTGTTCAAGAGTGGAAATATAAACATTTATGTATCTGCCATATATGCTAGATGCTTATCAGTTGAAAGGATGGAATTATGGGAATCCCTGGAGGAGCTGGCTGGGAATATCCAGTCACCATGGATGATAGGTGGTGATTTCAATGTAATAACAAATGAGGAGAAAAAATTGGGAGGACTTCCATTCACTCAAAGGGAAGCTACTGATTTTGTGCAATGCATCAGTAATTGTGCTTTGATGGAAATAAAGTCCACAAGAAGCAAGTACACATGGTGGAATGGGAGAATAGAAGGAGAATCCATTTTTAAGAGACTTGATAGGGTGTTGGGGAATAAAGAACTGTTATATTTGTTGCCCACATTTGAGGTACATCATCTGATTAGGCAAGGGCGAGACCATGCACCTGTGCATGTCATATGTAATTCTGAGCAACAATTCATAAACAAGCCTTTTAAGTTTCTAAACTTCTGGATCACTCATAAACAGTTTAGGAAGGTGGTGGAGGAGAATTGGTGTATAGATTTTTTGGGTAATCCTTTCTCTGAATATAAGGCTAAGATTCGAAAGGTGAAAAAGGCTCTGGTAATTTGGAGTAAGCAGGCATTTGGAAATATTTCCAACAGATTGCTACTTTGGAGGATACAATAAAGGTAAAGGAAATTCAGATGGAGATAACACCTACAGCAGAAAATAGAATGCAGTTCAAAAAAGTTGAAGCTGAGTTGATAAAGTATAGGGGGACGAAAAATGCATACTGAAAACAGAATGCTGGTACGAGATGGTTCAAAGAGGGAGACTGTAATACAAGATTCTTTCATTCATATGTGAATGGGAGAAGAAGAAGATTGCATATAGGGGAAATTAAAGATCATCAGGATCAGCTACTTACATCCCAAGAGACTATAGGGGAGGCAGCAGTGGCTTTCTTTGAAGATTAATTCAAGAAGTGGGAGGATGTAACAGATTTCAGTATTTTAAATAATATTCCCAGGCTTATCACTGATGATTTTAATGTGAGATGGATAGAATGTCAGACTAAGCAGAGGTGAACAAAGTGGTCTTTGAATTAAATGGGGACAGTGCTAGTGGACCTAATGGGTTTTCAGGCAAGTTCTATCAGGAATGTAGGGATATTGTTGGGCCTGACATAACAAAAATGGTGAAAGCTTTTTTCTATGGACAAGAAATTCTCATATTCATTACTCACACCAATTTAGTTATGATTCCCAAAAAGGAGAAGCCTCAAACCTTTGGGAATTTCAGACCCATCAGTTTGAATAATTTTGTAAATAAGATCATATTAATAGTGGTGCGTGAAAGAATGGTGGGCTATCTCCCAAGGATTATTTCTAGAAACCAATCAGGTTTTGTGAAAGGTAGAAGCATTAAAGAGAATGTATTGTTGTTGGCTCAAGAGATTATCAGAGACATTAATCTAAGGAAGAAATGGCATAATGTAGTAGTAAAGTTAGATATGGCTAAGGCATATGATAGGTATCTTGGCCATATTTAACAAAAGTATTAAGAAGATTTGGCTTTTCTAAAAGAATGATTGATATGATCTGGAGATTAGTTTCTAATAATTGGTATTCAGTGTTAGTGAATGGGCAGTCAAATAGATTTTTCAGATCATCCAGAGGATTAAAGCAAGGGGATCCTCTCTCACCAACACTATTTATCATAGCTGTTGAAGTGCTGGCTAGGGGTTTGAATAATCTTCACAATAATACAGAGTTCTGAATAATCTTCACAATAATACAGAGTTCAGGGGTTTTGCTATGCAAAAATGGAGTCTAGATATCAACCACTTATCATATGCAGATGAAATTATCCTATTCTGCTCTGGGGATAAAAGATCTATAAGGAATATGATCAATGTTTTGGCTGGATTTGAGAGGGTGTCAGGACAGCTTATCAACAAAAGGAAGAGTTTATTTTATCTTCATGACAAGAATCCTTTAATTTTTACCCAGAGAATAAGAAAGTGGATAGGGATTAATCAAAGCTTCTTCCCCTTAACATATTTGAGATGTCCAGTTTATCATGGAAGAAAGAAGAAGGAACATTTTGAAGATTTAATCAGGAAGATATCCAAGAAGTTATTAGCTTGGCAGAACCGATTTTTGTCTCGTGGAGGAAGGTTTATATTAATTAGCCATGTACTACAATCTATGCCAATCTATCTCTTATCAGCTATGAGCCCTCCAAAAAGTGTAATAAATCAAATTCACAAGATTTTTGCCAATTCTTTTTGGGGACAGAAAAGGGGCATTAAAAAAAGACACTGGGTGGCATTGGATGATCTTTGTGCTCCTAAGATGGAAGGGGGTCTGGGCTTCAGATCCATACAAGAGGTTTCTAAAGAATTGATGGCAACACTTTGGTGGAACTTTAGAAATTCTGTTGATTCTTTGTGGAGTACTTTTATGTGGAACAAATATTGTAAAAAGGTACACCCAGTTATTACCAATGCAAGGGGTGCATCACATGTTTGGAGAATGATGATTCATATTAGAGAAGAGGTGGAACATGAGATATCGTGGCAAATGAAGGAGGGTAATGTCAGCTTTTGGTTTGATAATTTGACTCAGCAAGGGACACTATATTACATTGGGGGGGGGGAGATGAGGAGAAAATGGAGGTAAAAGAATGTATTCAGAATGAGGAATGGGACAGAGACATGTTGAGAAGTAGACTGTCAGCTGATTTAGTAGAGCATGTGATTAGAAATATCAAACCAATAATAAATGGGGAAAGAGACATTCCTTGGTGGATGGCTAGCCAAAAAGGAAGCTTCTCAGTTAAATCTGCTTTTCAGCTTCTGAGAAGAAGAAAGGAGGAGGTGCCATGGATATCAAACATTGGGATTAAAGGAATTCCTTTCAAGATGAGTTTTCTCTTGTGGAGGATTTGGAGGAGGAGAATACCTACTGATGATATTTTAAGGAGAATGAAGGTTCAACTGGTATCTAGGTGCTACTGCTGTGATGATTACAGGCAGAAAACACTAAACCATTTATTTCTAACCGCTCCTATAGCATCTAAGCTATGGAAGCAGTTTGCTACATGTGCAAGTTTCAATCAAGAAGGGATGCAGTTATAGATACTAATTAACACATGGTGGAAGGCTTCAGCTTCTACAAAGTTACAATACTTGTTCAAAGTAATGCCAATAATCATAATGTGGCATTTGTGAAAAAAGAGGAATGCTAGAATATATGGGAAGGGCATTAATACTTCTTAGATGATTTTGATGATTCAGCAAACTGCACAGAGGTATATCAACACTAGATATTCATGGATCAATCTTCCTGGGCAATGAGATGAAATGGTTTATGCTTTACAGCAATATAAGTTGAATTGTACTATAAGGCAATCAAGTGGGAGTTTCCTATGGATGCATGGATAAAAATAAATACGGATGGTGCTTGTAAAGGAAATTCAAGGATAAGTGCTTATGCATTCTACATGAGAGATTCTAGAGATAATCTAATGCATGCAGAAGCTCAAGAAATGGGTTTTAGTAGTAGTATGAAGGCAGAAGTCAAGGCAGTAAAGTAAGCCATGAGGTATAGTTATAATAGAGGTTTTAACATTATTCTAGAGACTGATTCTTTAAGTCTAAAGAAAATGTTAATAAGGGCTTGGCAGATTCCATGGAAGATAGTGGAAGATATGGTGGAAATAACGAATACGGTTGAGAATTTTACTACACAAGTGAAGCATATCTATCGAGAAGCTAATCAGTTAGCATATGCATTAGCGAATTCCGCATTCAACCATACAGATAAGAAGATTTACAATAATTTTCAGCAATTACCAACAGCATGCAAAGGAGTAGTAATTACAGATAAAATGCAGATTCCACAGGTCAGAATCAAAACAAGAAGGATAGTACCAAACGACAGTCAGGAAAACAGTGTTCCCCAGATTTTTGTATAAGAAGAAAGATGACATACATGGGGAATAGCTACCTATCCAATTCTAAGGCAGCATACAAAAAGCGATACCAGCAAAAAGGAGCAGGGGAGTCAGATATGCGCTTTAAAGGCTACCATCAGAGGTTTGGAGATGAGAGAGGTTAGGGGCAACTGGTTTCCCCTTGACTGACACATCTTTCAACCGTTCAAGAATCCGAACTCTGCTCAATCAGAGAATCACTGGAATTTCCACCTGGACAAGAGAAGGGGAGTTAGAAAAGAATAAAAATAGAGGTGACAAGATGAGAAGCTACCTTCTGAGCTGCTCAGTGAGCTCAACAATGGCGAAGATCGGGCAATGTGTTGATATCCACAGCATCAACAGACGGAATTGATTAAGGGAGGCATCGGACTGAAGAGGAAAGAAGAAGAGAAGCCCTAGGTTTTCGGTGTTCTGTTAGAGAACACCTGAGTATTTAGGATGTTTGTTTGGATCGGGGTCAAAGTTAATGGGCTGGTCTGTTAAGCCAACCCAACTTGTGTAATGATTTTGATATTTTAAATAAATAAAAGGACCTTTGAGTCTAAAAATTTAATTAAAAAAAAATTTATTCGCACGTCCAAATAATCTTTTCAATAATTAATGTAAAATAGCTTTGTTCAGACGCCCAAATACGTATGCTAGTCAAATCAAATAGAGACTAACTATTTCATAGTCAAATACTTTATGGTTTTATTTGGATGGACAAAATTAATGAAAGGGAAAGGGAAAAGGGTAGAGGAATGATCAAAGTACTAATTATATGTACAAAATGCTCTATCCTTTACCATCCTTTGTTTTCCTTTTCATCCCATTCCATTCTAAACAAGGAATGGAATTAATGATTAGAAGAAAAAAGAAGCAAGCAATGGAAGGAAAAGAATTTGTAAAGATAAAGAGTATTTTCACTTTAAATTATGGGATATATCCTACTTGGCTACTTCTTGTTTGACTTTTTCTTTCTTTTTTAACTATTCTTTTATCATATTTTACTATTAAGAAGTTGAAGCACGTAATACAGTCAAATTTTATTCTAATAATCATATTTTATAATAGCATTTTATTATAATAATTTAATTTTTTTTGAATCAATTTTTCATATTATGCTTTGCTTTTGTATAACAGCATTCTGCGTATAATAGCAATGACATTCAGTATATCGATATATTCTTTATAAAATTACTTCTCTATAACAGTCATACTTAAATATTGTATAATAATATTTTGTAATAAATATATTAGGTATAAAAATAAAATATTAAAATATTTACTGTAATCATTGTTAAGTTTATGCACTAGCGCCGATCAATTATGATCATAACTTTATGAGAAAAGGCTACTGGTGTTTGTCTTTTTTATATTCATACTCCTCCTAATTTTTTTTTTATTATTAAATTGGTTAACAAATACATTCCTTCTTCTTGATACATAAAATCATTAAACTAATTTCTTTTATATACTTTCATTTATAACAGTTAAATGAGATCTAGGCATTCAAATGTCAATATATATATATATATATATATATATATATATATCAACATCTTACTATAATAACCATAAAAATTTTAGACAAAGGCTGACCTATAAATTTAAAGTTGCAATATCTTCTTTTTCCTTCTTTTAAATGTTATTATTGTTTTCCTCAGCCGGTTGGCAGAAGATTAAACTATAGATAGACCTTTGAATTTCTATGTGCAGTATTTAATCATAAATTTATATTTGTTTAGGAGACTTACGAGTTTTTTCGTTAGAAAAAATAAATCTGTAATAATTATAATTTATATCATTGATTATTGGAATTACTCACGAGGCGAATGGATAAATTTTATAATGGTGATCACATAATTATGACTTTTTTTCACCAAAATCATATAATTATGGTTTTTAATTTTAAAAAAAATCACAAAATTTCGCCTTATTAATACAAAAATTACAATTAATGAATGATAATTTTTTATATATGCGTTATTTTCTTTTTTATTTTTAACTTATACTTCAATCCAAAGGGATCTCTCTTTTCCTCTCACAATTAGTGGTGCTAATCCTATATGCTTTCCCTTGGACCCAAAATGCTTAAAATCCTAATAATATATGCTTTATAAAAATGTTACCAAGTCATATTCCCTTTTATCATCTTATATTTTGCTAGTGTACAAAACAAATTAAAGCATGATTGATTTCACTTTCATGAATCTTGAATTTGATCTAAAAGGAGCTTTATAACTTTCTTGATTGTTCTTGAATAGCCACAAAAAGGCTCAAGCATTTCTTGATCACCTTGGGTCTACTGTTTGGCTTTTCTAATCCAGAATGGGTTGTTATATTAAAATTAATATGCATTACATAATTTTCTTAAAAGAAATTATTTATTAAATAAAATACTTTCCAACTCATTTAATTAAAAAGAAAGTTTGAGGGATCTTGAGGGTGTTTTTGTTATTTTTATTATTTTATTTTGAAATAACTAATTCCAGTACTATTATTCCAACTTATATAGGGGTAACTTATCTGGGATACTAATTACTAATTCTAATATAACTTATTCCAAGACTAGTAACCAAACAAAGGATAAGACAGTACTAATTTTTTATCCCAGAATTATTTATGATTATCCAACATACCAAACGATCAGAGACGAATTTAAAAAAATTCAAGATGATGAATTTTTAACACAAATACAAAATATTTAAGCCAAAATTATGGAATTTTATTGCATTTGTAACCATCAATATTATAGCTCCACCATGCACACACACAAAAAAAATTCTCTCTCTTTTTTTTTTTTGGGTTCATCTTTTGTGTGGTGAGAGAGAGGAAATTGGTCAATTAAGAGTCTCCCAAAATGTAGGATGTTGACAAGGATGAAAAGTATGAAATAAGAGTTCAATGAATTATGCCCAATTAGAGGGGTGCTTGTTATAAGAGAGTGGGCCTAATTTCCTTTTTAATATTCCAAAGTAAATGACCAATGACATTGCAGCATGAATTTGACGCTAAAAGAAAACGACTCCTCAGGGTTTTGCAGTAGTTACTGTATCACCCGAAAGAGTTATTACCTGTGTCACAGATATGTATCCATTATATTAGGTAAATATCAATTATATTAATATATATTGAATTATATCACCAATATTCATGAGTATTCTAATAAACCATAAATAACCTATTATATATTGTATATGCTAAACTATATTCATGGTGTAAATGTATCATATTAGTTTTCTCTTCATCTCATTCTATTTTTTTCAAATTTCAATAAGAAAAATAATAAAATATAGAATCCCACCTTCCCCCTCACCTACCCACCAATTTTCATGGTAAAATATTGACGGAATCAAGTTGACGCCAACTTTAATTTAGGTCTCATTTGTTTGCACTTAATAGAGGTCTTGAATCTGAATGTTTCAGACCTTAGATTATTAAATGTATTTGTTTTCATTAAGATTTAAGTACTTATTTGATCTGAATATGTCTTAAGAGGTATATTTGTGTGGATAATTTTCACCACCATTATGTCTAAGATCATCAGTCATCACCACTAACCACCTATGTCATTACAACCATCACCACCACTGTTACCGTCGCCGACCACCAACCACTTTTGCCATTTTTGTCAACCACCATTATCATCGTCAACCACCACTATTATCAACCATTACTTTCAGTCGTTCTTACACATACCACTTCCATCATTATAGTTATATCCATCAACGTTGTCACCACTACCGTCGTCGTCATACCTATGTCAGTACCACTATTGTAGTCAATCCTTACTACCAACCACCTCCACCATCACAACTAGCACCGTTGTCAACACATCGTCAACTACCACACATTCTTCAGCAACCACCATTAATACCGCCAACTACTAACATCAACCAACTTCACCGCCACAACCACCACTATCAACCGCCACCATTACGCCAGCCACAACCACACTAACTAGCTCTATCATTACAACTATCACCACCACAATTACTAGTAACTATCACCACTATCATTACTAGCCATTAACACCAATTATTATAACAGTCACTGTAAACCATCTCTACTATCACTAGCAAAACATAAATATTTTATTTTTTAAAATCAAATAATAAATTTATTTTATTAAATTAATATATTTTTAATATTTAATTATTTTTATTTGAATTGTATATTTAATCTGTATACAAATAATTAAAGTATGCACATTTAGATGTTGAAAATAAACGATCTTAATCATTCAGTGTTCAGATCTAGAGACAATATCTTAATCATTCAGACGTGCATTTAGATTCAGACGTTTTAATCTTAATGAAAACAAATGAGACCTTAGACACCTTAACTAAGTCTTGTTCCTTTTAAACACCTCAAATACGGGTCCGCTGTGTTATTTTAATACTCTTAGCTGACTTGACAACCTGCGTAATTTACACACCAAATAAATGCGTGAAAAAGCTATTTTTTGATTTAAAACACCTAAAATTGACTCTAATTAAATAAATAAATAAAAATATGAACCCGTAGCAGTCTTCTTCTCCCCTCTAACTTCTCTTCATCTTTTCTTCTTTTTTTTTTTTACTTGTGCTTTTATTTTCTTTTAATCTTTTACATAAAATAAACTGTACAATAAAAATATGACATTTAATCAGATCTGTTTGGATTTTTATATGATTTTTCATATGTCAGTCATATGATTTTCCAACAAGATTTTATATGATTTTTCAGTGAAAATCAGATCTGTTTTTTTTTATTAAAAAAAAATCCTTGGATTATTTGAAATTAATAGGGGTTGCCTTTGCTTCTATCTCTACCATTCCGGCAAAACTCTATTGTTATTTGAATTTGAACAAAATCTGAGAGGAAACAACTAAATAATATTTTCCCAATCGATATAGAGAAAGTGAGTGTCAGTTCTGTGTTAACTTCAGGCAAGGGAGAGTCCAACAATACATTGGCTGCAAAAATCGCTATGAAAATTGTTTGGATAAGGCTGATACAGGGTAAGAGGTTTTAAAATTAAAAGAAATAGGATTTTTTTTAAAAAAAAAGTTAAAATGTCACATCATCGCCAAGTGTATACACTCTCCTTGTTAATTTTGCTGATTATAAAAAAAGTATCAAAATGACACAGTAAAAATTCACATAAAATGTTTAAAAAAAATCAAACTAAATTAAAATATCTAAATTAAAATTGATACCAATTTTAAAAAGACCACAAATGAATTCCGCCTAAAATATTTAGACGATTCAATTTGATTGTGTGTGAGTCCTGAATGCCATATATATATGATGTTTTGATTCATAATATTGTCAACATTTTTAATTCTCTAACACTAGAAATAATTTTATATATTATATTTTATTATACTATATTAAGAATCTTCCAATAAGCACTATTCTTGTGCACCTGGATATATATGATAATATGCAAGTAGGAAAAAGTCATTCACATCGTATATCTTTATTTTGAGGTGATTTTTATTTTATTTTATTTCTTGTGTATTTGGATAGATTTAATTTTTATTTTTTGATATTTTAAATAACAAAAATGTAATCAAAAGTGTTTTAACAGCCAAAAAAATAATCGTAAGGCATAAGTTTTGACACATGTTATGTCTTAGGGCATAAGTTCATATAGTTTATGCATTAGTGGTATAAATTTAGTATCATGACATAAGTTTAAAAATATGAAATTGTGTCTTGGGGAGTAAATTCAGCAGCATGAACTTGTGTCTAGGGTGCAGAAGTTCAGCAGTATGAACTTGTGCTTGAGACAAAAGTTCTACAGCATGAATTTGTGTATTGGGGCATAAGTTCAGCGGCATGAACTTGTACCTAGGGGCAGAAGGCTAACCTATGTCTGGTGAATTTTTTTTAAAAAAAATATTAAAAGATAAAGGTATGTCTTGCAAATTAAATAACACTTAATTTATGTCTCCAAGCAAATATTCTCTTAAAAGGTTCGCCTAGCGACATTAAGTCATAATTAAAAAAAAAATTGGAGATAAATGAGATGTATGGGTAAAAACTAAAGACCACCAATTTAAGGGGAAAATTAAAGACCACCCCGAAACAGAGGCAGTCTGTGCAAAAACTTGTAGAAAAAAAATTGTCCATGCCACGAACAATATGTTTTTTAAAGGCTTACCAAAGGGTGTCTCTTCGTTTCAATTTATTTTTCTTATTTTTATTTGATATGGAGAATAAAAAAATAAAAAAAAGACTTTTGAATTTAGTGGTCTTAAATTAAAAATATATAGAATATATTAAAATATTATTTAATTTTGTGATCTTAATATAGTATGTGAATAATTAAAATTAAAAACTTATCAACAAATAAATAAATTAAACAGATTAAAAAAAATAAGAAAATCAAATTAAAGTATGTGATTAAATATGTATATGAAGCCAAGACAAAATCTCACTTTCAAAGAAAACATCATGCATACATGAGATTAAATATGTATATGAAGCCACCAACCCCCAACCCCTCAACACATGTGGCACCACCCTTTTCTACAAGAAGATAAATGGAATAAACTAATATTAATTAATACATCAAAAGTACATGTTTTAATTGCAATTATCATAATTTATGTCTTAGACTTAAACATGCTAAGCTAAACGAAAAGAATTAGTCCCTATTTTAATTTATTTTGTTTGATTCTGAATACGAAAATTAAACATTAAATTGAGTTCTTAGCACAAAAGTTATTATACTTTAAAAATATTTATGCCTTCAAAATATGATATTTCTTAAAATTTCATTATTTTATATATATATATATATTTCATATTAAAACTATTAGGTTCTATTAAATCCGTCGAAATAAGATTAGATTTACCACTAGTTCTCTAAAGGTGTGTGAAAAGCTTTAGAAGATAATGAAAGATATAGTAGTATCAATAAAACAAGTTGTTAAAGGGAATTATGCGAAAATGATTGAATAGCCCATACAAGAGTCACATGGCAAGGAAATGGTGAGATGAAATATGGGTTCAACTCCAAGGTTATAAATAGGGGTGTTAGTTGTGGAATTTGATAAGGTGGTCAGTTGAATATCTTTCGATGAAAAATTATATTATATATATAAGTTAAAATATTATTTTTCATATACATATGTTAAATTTTAAAAATATTTTTGAATATCCTGATTAAAATTTCTAACTTTGCCACTAGTTACAAATTTGAGTTGAAAAAAAGGAAAGGGGAGAAGATTTTGCTGAGTGTTGCTAATAGAAATTGAGTTTAAACTCTAATTACTAAGGTTATATAATTAGATCACTTATAAAGTAATTATTAGTAAAGCTATGTGATAAGTATTAATTGATAACTTGGTAAACATGACAATTGATCTATTATTATAGGTTAAACTACATTGATACTTTAAAAGAATTTTTACCTTACAATATCTATAATTTAAATCCTTAAAATTTAAGTAGGGAATTTTCCCCTTTTAATCTATTTGTTTGAATGGTTGTTACCTATTTGTTACCTGAAAACGAAAAGTCTCATTTTCAATTGTATTGTATTGTGTTAGTTTAAATATAGTATTTATTAAGATTATTTTTTAAATTGTATTTTAACGTATTATTAAATCTATTGTTACATTACAACGAAAAGTCTCATTTTCTGTAACGATCGATCTGGTGTGATCGTGTTTTTACCTTCTTCTTTTTTTTTTCTCATTTTATCTTTACTTATTATTTAATAATTTTATTTTATTCTTTATCTTGCCTTTTTATAGTAACTCTACCTCGTATCCTACTTTCTTATAGATTTATTATTCAAACTGTTGATGTGTGACATTATATAACGATGGAAAACAATACATTCTATCCAAACATTGTATTCATTAAAACAATACAATATGATACAATACAACATAATATAATACAATACGATACATTATGAAACAATATTGTAACATGCATCCAAATAGAGTGGATCTTATGCAGTGAGTCAAGCCCGGGAAGTGAATAGATGCCTGATTTTGGGGCCATTATTTAAGTTATTCAGACATGCGATATCTAAAGTAGTAGCCTAACTTCAGAAATTTTTATCTAAAGTTTTATAATGCTGAAGTATAGTCATTTTGGTCTAACTTCCATCATTTCTCCTTGAACTTCATCAAGCTTTTTTGCTTGAAATTCATGCACGTATAGCTGAAGTTTAATTAATTTTATTTGAAATTTAACTGTATGAAACATCATACAATTTGTTTGAAGTTAGGTTTTGTTAAACCCAATTTCAAACATTACAAAGTTGAACTTGTACCACATGTCTGGGTACAAGTTATATAACGGTGTCCAAATAAAATACCGTTAAATTTTTACATCGAGGTCCTAAAGCAAATAACAGACACTGGGAGGGAAACAAGAAAAAATCCATAAAATTTTAAATTCTACACGTTAACAATATAACATATATTTACATAACCAGATCAATTCTAAATTTATTATAATCAAATTACTATTATAAATAATTTGCTATTACAAATTAAATTACACTAAAAGTATAAAGAACTACATTAATAAATATATATAACTTAAAATCTTCCTAATATTGCTAAATATCCTCATTAGATTTCACCTATCGGTTGTGCATTAAATTTGTGGGAATCCAATTCTAGAACATGAATTGAAAACACTCATCTATCTTAGCTTGTCGCTCAAATTTGTCCTTTTAAAACGTGCTTTATAATTGTTTCATTTCCAACCCCCACAACATTTTCTTGATGGTGGAACTCCCACAATGCAACCATTTACACACTAACTTTCTCTCATGGACATCACCATTTCCTTTCCTTTCCCTCCTATGTTCTCCTTGTCTAAGAAACTCTTCTCTACAACTACACTAAGTGAGTGTCATGTCTGCCATTTCGACAACTATTTGTTACTTTTTTCTTGTTCAAACAATACTCAACAAATTAGTATGTATTCCCCTTTATGGCTAGAGTTAACCAGAATGAAACTATTTTCTTTGTCATTTTGTGGTTAGTCCTAGATACTTCGTTTGTACACATTTTCTCTTTGTTTTTCAGGCCTATAGTGAGTTGCAGACAGAGTTTGTAAAGGTCAAATCTTTGATGATTCCATCATCTATGATCGAGTTGCGAAAACTTCTTGATAGGTATCCTATGTCTAAATCGAATTCGTTCTGGTTCAAGAATTTTTTTCTAAATGCTCTGGAACAATTAATAGATTCTCGGGAAAAAATATGGGGTTCTACTTCTAGCGGCAACATGTTTGGTCCCGCTTATGGAGTCAAATCAATACGCTCTGAGAAGAAAGATTGAAATATAGAAATACACAATTTACAATTCCTTTTCTTTTTCTTTCTTTTTTTCCCCTTTCATGTCCTTAATGATACCAGTACATAAGTTGCATAATCACTTTCCATAAGTTCAAAGCATATCAAAAGAATCATTCTATAGAGAAAGATGAGCCTGACTAAACTTGCAACAGTCAACAACTTCACTTTCATCACCTATATATAAGGCTCTTCAAAAGGGACTTTACCATCAATAGAGTTGTTTTTTTTAACAAGACTCTTAGTACTATAGCATCCAAGAAACTCCAAAATTTCAAAACCCCACCAACAAGAGAAGATCAGCAATGTCATTTTCTTATGCTAAATACTCTGGTTTCTTCTCCAGTGACCTCCTTCCTTCTCTTGGAACCAAAATCAACCAGGAAACAAAGCTTCGAAAATATATCATTTCGCCCTTTGATCCTCGTTACAGGTAATAATTTGATAACCCTTCTGTATCTGTCTCATTACTTTTGACACGGAGCATAAACATATATACATATAAGTACTTACCAAAATTAAATCTTGAATCCATCCCTGCTCTGGCTACTAATGTGTTTGGTATAAAAGCTGAAGTGTCTGTCAATCTTTTGCAGGGCTTGGGAGATGTTTCTACTCATTCTTGTCATCTACACAGCCTGGATTACGCCTTTCGAGTTTGCATTTCTGATATACAAAATAGATGCCTTGGTCATCTTTGACAACATTGTCAACTGTTTCTTTGCTATTGACATTTTCCTCAACTTCTTCATGGCTTATCTTGATAAAGAATCCTATATTCTTGTTGATGATCCTAAGAAGATAGCAGTAAGGTAAATATGTAACATTAAGACACTCTATCTATCTATCTATCTATCTCAAAGTTATAGAAGAATCAAGATTCTATAGTTCTAACACTTGAAATTTACATGATTAAACAGGTATTTATCAACCTGGTTCATATTTGATATTTGTTCCACTGTACCATTTCATGATTTCCTCTTTATTGATCACAAAGAAAGTGGAGTTGGATTTAAATTGCTCAGTATGCTCAGACTTTGGCGTCTTAGAAGAGTCAGTGCCCTGTTTGCGAGGTCAGAACATTACATATTTAAACCACCAATACGTAAAGATTATACATTTACACTGTCAGTATATATAAGTTAAATAAGGCTGATTCTTGATTTCCTAATTCAGGCTTGAGAAGGACATCCGTTTTAACTATTTCTGGACACGATATGCAAAACTGATATCTGTAAGTCACTAATTATTCAAGTGTATGATCGATCGGATAATCTGGATATTCATCACTAAGAAAATGCATTTTCTTTTGTTTGTTTGAATTCAGGTAACTTTGTTTGCAGTGCATTGTGCTGGATGCTTTAACTATGTGATTGCAGATAGATATCCAGATACTAAAAGAACATGGATTGGTGCAGCAAATCCCAACTTCAAGGAAGATAGCCTGTGGGATAGATATATAACTTCACTGTATTGGTCTATTGTAACATTAACAACAACTGGTTATGGTGACTTGCATGCTGAGAACCCATGGGAGATGCTCTTTGACATCTTTTACATGCTGTTCAACTTGGGATTGACATCTTACATCATTGGAAACATGACAAATCTTGTAGTTCACCGGACCGGCTACACCAGAAATTTCGTATTACTCTCTATCCCTCTCTTTCTACACATACAAATTTATGCATGTGTTCATAAGCGCACTGATCGTGTAAAAATTATTCAAACTTCAATGACTCTTGTTGTGCAGAGAGACAAAGTGGAAGCAGCTCAAGAATTTGCTAAACGGAATCAGTTGTCACCTAGGATACAAGATCAGATATTGTCTCATATCTGTGTCAAGTTCAAAACTGAAGCATTGCAAGAAAAAGAGACCTTGAATGTCCTGCCAAAAGCCATCAGATCAAGCATTGCACATTACCTGTTTTTCCCAATAGTTCAAAATGTCAGTCTGTTCCAAGGTGTTTCCAGGGACCTGCTTTTCCAACTGGTAATTTCTGTTCTACGCTGCACATTACTTGTATCTCCCAATTGTTTAATACTACTAATTCAGACAATGTGGTGTTGTTTTCCTCTTTCTTTAAGGTTCCTGAAATGGAAGCTGAATACTTCCCTCCCAAGGAAGATGTGATTCTACAGAATGAGGCTCAAACAGATTTGTACATAATAGTCTCAGGAGCATTAGTAAGTTAATATGTTGGCAAACAATTACTTTGAACCCTCGGATTTGCTGTTCGTGTTATTAATCAGTTGTTGTATTATTGCAGGATTTGCGAGTAGAAATCGATGGACATGAACAAGTAAGTATAATACTCAACAATCAATAAGATCCATTTCAAGTACATTAGCCTAAAAACTAATCTTTTCTGTAATCTGTCCGCAAACAGATCATTGGAAAGGCTGTTGCTGGAGAATCATTTGGAGAAATAGGGGTTTTTCTTGGAACGCCACAACCATATGCTGTTAGAACAACTAAAATTTCTCAAATTCTATGCCTGAGCAGGAAAACATTATTGAACATTCTTCGCGGCAATCCAGAAGATGAACGGATTATAATGAGAAATCTTGTTCAGGTATGTACAAGGATATGAACTGTTTATGAGCAAAGTATAATATACACTCAAAACTTTCTTGATCCTTTTTTTTTTTTTTTTTGATAAACAGAAACTGCAAGGATTTGGAGGCTTTGATTATGTGGACGAGGAACGCAACCCAAGTTTAGTCTTCAACAACTGGTCAGATAGAGGACAGAAAGATCAAGACAGCTCTCATGTTTCTCAACAACATGCACCAATCAATCCTAGTGACCTGATTAGTATAAATATCCAAAATTTAGAAGCTAGAGCTAAGAAACAAGTAGAAAATGCAGGTGAAAGTTATGGATGTAAAGGCCAAACAGTTGTTGATCATTCTGCAGTTTCCAAGGGGTGTATTGAAATGGCTCTGAGACCACCAGAAAGAAGATGGAAAGAAGATCAACACGGCGTAAAACGTGGAGGCAACAAAAGCATGCATGAGTTTCCATCAAGTTATGAAACTAACAGTGAATTAAATGAGCAGAAAGGCAATTTCATCAGATCATTAGATGAAGAAACAAGGAGCAGTCAATTCATGCCTTCAAGAAATGAGGTCCCCTGCTGTTCTTATTCAGGTAATAGAAGCATCAAGAAGAGAGTTACTATTCACATGAAAAACAACATCAATTCATTGAAGGAGCAGAACAGGAAGCTAATAATACTACCTGATACACTAGAAGAGCTATTCAGAGTAGCAGGTGAGCTTTTTTTTCTACCTTGATATATATCTTTGGATAACCTGTATAATTACATAACAACTTACAGGGTGTAATTCCACAAGCGGGTCTGGAGAGGGTAGGACGTATACCGGTCTTACCCCACCTTTGTTAGACAGAGAGGTTTCCGATTGATCTTTGGCTCAAAAGAAATGTTTTCGAAGCAGAATAGAAAAATGATATAACAGTAAAATAGCAAGATAGAAAGCAAATGAAACATAACCTGGATAATTAAGACACCTAATTACTAACATAAACGAAAATGTGAGACCACTTTGTCTTTTCAAATTTGAGCAAAAATGATACTAAATTCATGATAATTTGGTTAAATTGCAGGTCAAAGATTTGGAGACTACAATCTCAAGAAAGTTGTAAATGCAGAAGATGTAGAAATAGATGAGGTAGATGTCATTAGAGATGGAGATCACTTGTTTTTCCTTTCAACTGATTGCTCATGTGTAAAAAGTAGTACGATGTGACTTTATAATTAACTATGATGTTTACACTGAGATACAAATGTTTGGTTTAGCCATAATTTGTTAATTAAGAAATGTTTGTATAGTGGAAATCCTTTACTGAAGGAGCCGCACCAATTCAAGTGAAATTATTACTTTGTTGAATAAATCCAGATCTATGTGCACTTCAATGGAAATGATCGGTGAAATCTGAAAAGAATAGAGTGTACGCAGACCTTACATCTGCCTCGTAAAGATAGAGAAGAGATTTCCGATAAACCCTCAAAAACAATTGTCTCAACCACAACCATATTTTTCTACATGACATCCAAAGGATTTTAAATCTCCATATAAATAAAGACTCCACGTACTTGAAGAAACAAATTAACTTTAAAACGTAGCTTTTCTTCCATGCATGAATCTTAAGCCTCGTACCAAATAATCTATCGCATTGTACGGAATTTCATCAAGCAACAGAAAGTATTTGAGCTTTGTCCTTGAAGGAAAATGTAACTCAAAGCTAACAATGCATCATGCTTGAAGGGGCAAAACAATTCACAAATTCCAGCACAATTGAAAGTAAATATTGCCCATATAACAGAGAATTGGGTACAAGCATAACAAGAGCGCTTTCTTCTTATAGGCGATTGATAACATCTTCCACCTCAGAAGGTGAGTAGAGATGATAAGTTGGTGATACCCTCGCAATATCAACATTATTGGGAGTCACCTGGAATCGGATAACGTGTGATTATTGATCAATAGTAGAAGTAGAGCATACAAATGATAATGAAAATGCAGTGTCATGGAGCTTACCTTTTCTTCCATCACTTGCTTCAGAATTGACAGTGCTATTGTTTCAGCCTCCTTAAGGGTAAGGTCCTGCAGAATAGGGAATAATTCACTTTAGATCTGCTTTCAAAACCATATTATGCCAATTACATGGGTCCAGAAATAGAGCACCTACCATTCTAGTCATAGTAGATTTTCATCCGACTTTTTTTTCCTTTCTACTTATCCCCAAGAAGGGGCGTAGGTTTGGGGTTAGAGGTCATTAAGATCATAAAAATATCTAAAGCCCATGAAGAATAGGCAATGTACAAAGATATGACAGTTTTAACTAGAAAATAAAATCTAATTTATATACCTTGTTGAATTGCTCCTGCAAAGAGCTGTCAGCACCTTCTGAACCTGAACCAATGGCTTTTGCGTTGCATTGCCAGAAAGTGCCAGACGGATCAGTATAGTATCTGCATATCAAAAGGCCTATTGTTAGTGGCAACTGGGTACCAGATGGCCACTAGGATGAATTCAAAGGACAACTGCAATTAGGATTTCAACTAATGGCTGCACAGGTGACTTAGCTCAGTACGACTGTTTCCTTCCAAGTATATGTACAATATTCAGTAGCCCACTTAATTCTTGAAATAACATAAACTTAATAGTTACAATTCTCATGTTAGAAGGTTATACCACAATATGAGAATTCTATACTTACTTCTAGCATTACTAGAATTTTAGTATCATCATTATTTTCTGGTTTCAGTTCTTTCCTAAATCTTGTGTTTCCCATGAAATATAAATAAATAAGGCAAGTCACACCCATGCCTGGAGTAACACAAGCTCATTATTAGTTGTGAATTAGTCAGAGGTATATTTCAAGCAACTCAGATGCTAACAGAATATGTGGCTGACTACCTTAATTAAGCAATATTAAATGGGAGAATATTGACACAAGGGAAATAAGAGGGAAACGTCACCAAAGTGAACCTTTTTTATTCCTTTTCTAAAAAAAGTCAGGTCTTAGTGAAAATTTAGAATTAAGACCTACTGACATGTATGCACGTGTGGGCACACACACATAAAGCTAACTATCCAAGGAAGTTAAATGGAAAAAGGAAAGATAGAAAAGCAGAAGCTTGGATCATAATCTTGTATATAGATTTGTTATGCCATGTTGGCAAGGGGTTGAACTAGCAGGCAACCAACTCTTTTATCAGCAGAAAATACATGGAATTTGCTAATGCACAAACCATGAAGAAGAAGCAGTCATGTTATAAAGAAATCACTAGCCTTCAAGACAAGCACAATATATCATTTTATTTATTTACAAAGAGAAATAAGGCACGGAATGTAGACAGGGTATAAATTGTGGTACTCAGGAGTCTCGAGGGGTAGGAATAGAGTATGCAGTAAAGTAGATACGGAACTTCAGGAGCAAATGGCAGAGGTTAGGAGGGTGAATGACAAGATGATGGTTATTAAGCTAGTTGTCGGAGAGCTTACTTTTAATATAATTAGTGCTTATGCGCACAAGCAGACTTGGACGAAGAAGTCAAAAAGCACTTTTGGGAGGATTTGGACGAGGTAATATGAGGTATCCCTCACATGTTCTTAGGAGGAGCTTTCAATGGCCACATTGGGACAACTTTGAGGGGCTATGATGATGTGCATGACGATTTTAGATAGAAATAAACGATGGGTGGTACTTTTGGATTTTGCAAGAGATCTTGATTTGGTGATACCTAACTCGAGTTTTCAGGAGGAGGAGCAGTCACCTTTCGTAGTACGGTAGTAAAGTCTCAAATCGATAACCTATTCCTTAGAAATATTGTTAGAGGTTTATGTAAAGACTTAAGATTATCCGAGTGAGAACCTTAACCTAGCACAAGCTCTTGGCAATGGCTCTAGAGATTAAAAGGAAGAGGAAAAAGAAGTCAAGAAAGTTGCTTACATGAAGTTAGTGGAGAGCAAAAACGAGGAAAAGAGGACAAATAAGGAGAGGTATAAGACTGCAAAGAAGAAAGTGAGGATAGAGGTTACGGCAGCTAAAACGCTAGCATTTGAACACTTGTATGAAGAACTAGAGAACAAACGTGGAAAAAGTAGTATAGGCTCCCCAAGGCGAGAGAAAGGAGGGCATGCAAACTAGACCAAGTGACAAAAGTATTTGTGGAAGAGATTATATACTCTTTCAGCATTCTAAAGAATATTCAAAACATGATAACAATCAAAAAATAATATAGTCAGAACAAGATGAACAAACTAATAGATGATTGCATATAGCTACATCGGATATGATCAAAACACAAACAAAGAAATTAATGCCATATGTTCCAAAATTCTCGTGGGAAGCAAATACTTACAAGCTAGGACCATTCTCATCATGACCAGCAATGAGAAGTGATACACCAAAAGGTCTGGACTGCAAGAAACAAAAGATAATGCATTTAGGTGTCAGACTTGAATCTTCCTCTAGTTGAAATAGGAAAAACAAGGAACGTCAATCCCTTCATGTTGATGAGTTAAGTCAATTTAATTCTAGATATCGTATTTTCTCTTTTAACAAGATTTAGAATTAGCTCACCTCGTTACTGTTTAAAATATTTTACAAGAGAAGAAAAACGAAATAGCAGACACTAGGTTAGCACAACAAAATCTTCTATTCAATGAGCCAGATCCACACAGAAAACAACCATTAGTAACCAGGTCGTCCACTCAGATTTATAAATACATGTCATAAAGCAGCAAGTTTTGTTCAGATATCACATTCTTTCCATTTTTTTAACAAGAGATGTAACATTCTTGTCTTAGAATGCAAAAATTTGACTGAGGATATTCACATACATATATACACATACAGATAAGCTATACACATTAAAATGATCACAAGAACATCTTTCAATACACTATGTTTACAGAGAGAAATTATACTATTCGAGGAAATACACCAAAGAGTCTCTATAGTCAACTAGTCTACCAGAAAAGCAAATGCCAGCTCAGCCTAGATCCATCAGTTGGCCTCTAGTTCTATTACTACTATAACAAGGGCTTACATACATAATGGTCTAAAGCATTTGATGTACATTAACATACTGAGAACCCACATAAATTTTAGAAAGAGAGGGGCAATAGTTAATGACCTTCAGGAAATTATTTAATTTGTGTCCAACTTATGATATGCAAAACGAACAGTACTTTACATTCAGGCATTGTTACACACAGCATGGTTTCTTAGTAAGGCAGATGAGAAAGCAGAGTAATCAACAAATGACTTACTAACCACAAACGAAACAGTTCAATCAGTCAATGAAGTACAATTTTTCCCCACTGGAGAAGCAACACTAACAAGAAAATCTAATGGTCCAACTACATCTAAACTCCTCAGATTTTAATCGAAATAAATGGGAATAACACAATATTTTAACCACGCATGCTTTCGGTCAAATTAGACAGTTATGAATTGAGATTTTGAATGTTTTTGCTTGAAGGATGATTGTGCCCAAGTAGCAATAGCTAAACTGCCAACTCAAAGAAATGGAGCTAACCATGGACTCTTCATCACCCTCACCAAATCGCAGGGCCAAATCACACAGAGCTTGTGTTGTGGACTCAACCGTCATGGGCTCACCATAAGAGAATCTGTGGTTCTATTGAATTGGGGGGGGGGGGGGGGGGGGAGGGGGGAGGGACAGACAAGCAGTCTTAGTCAGTGAATTTTCACATGCATAGCAGTATGACTTGAAGGTGAACCCTAAAATCTAAATACCTGAGTTTCAACCCGTGCATGTTCAACAAGAGTCCTAGCATCAGCTATCAATCCACTCATTGCACAGCCAATATGCTCATCAATTTCCATGATTTTCTCCACACTGCTTGGCTCCTGCAAGATCAAGAATATCAAATCTGACTCACGAATTGTAAAAATACAAGATAAACTGAGAGATTAGCAAAATAAAAAGTATTTCTTGTATTTAAAGGAAAAACATTTATCCTATTTGGGAACCAGTAATTAACTCACAAAAATTCATAACCAAGCAAGCCATAAAGAAGAACAAGAGGCAACAAACAGAAAAGTAGTTCCTTAATTTCAAAACTCCTTATCTAAAACTAGTTCAGCCTTTTCTTGTAGTGACGTCTACATTACTTTTTTTTTAGTTATTAGTATGTTTAAAGTGCTTCTTAACATTGTACCTAGCACTACATAGTTTCGTTAGTTCTTTAAAGGGTATGGTGTCACAAGAAAGTAGAGAATAAGTTCAGACCTACAGGCTGACATCCCTCTCAACCAAAAGAAGGCGTTGACCTATCTAATCTCCCATATTAGTAATTATGAAGAAATAACAGAGAGAAAAAGGCCAGATGGATGATAAATGCGCCGAGTGTGTATAACAACTCCAATTCAAATTCAAGCCAACATGAAATTCTCTCCAAATATATGAATTCTTTATTTGCAGATGTACATGCACATTCATTTGTTGCAATTGATCAATCTTTATTTGCAAATGTACATGCACATTCATTTGTTGCAATTGATCAATTAACAAAGAATCCAAAAGGATATAAGTTACCAAGCATTAGCTTCTCACACAGAAAGACATGTGCAGCAGCAGGGAAAATTCTTTCAAAACAAACAAGATCCGAATCATGTATCACTTCATGTTACATCAAAGAGCTCCTATAATCCTTAATTTTCAAAACATTCTAATTGTACTTATCAAAAAAAGGAGGGAAAAGGTTCAATTTGCCCTGTACTATCCAAAATTGTTCAATTTTTCCCTCCATTACATTTTTGGTCCACTCACCCTTGCCATTAGCAAATTGTCTCCTATCAACCCAGTTGTAGTCCATGAAGGACTAAAAGGTTCATAACACAAATATTTGTTATTCCGTGAAATCCGCTACACATACAACCCAGTCACCATAACCACAAAGCAGAAATTCATATTAAAGGAAAACAAAGAGCACAAACCAAAAGTGGAGAGGTAATTCGCTTCTCAACAGCAAGAACGACGCCTTCCTTGGTCTTTATCCCAATTGCCGTCGAACCCAACTTCAAAAACAACAAAACAATTTAAGTCATACAGATCCATTTACAGGCAGATGATAAATCCAGCAAATTACCTTAATAGCTTCAATAGCATATTCAACTTGAAACAACCTTCCTTCAGGAGAGAAAGTGTTGACACCTCTATCATATTCAGTTCTTCACACCCAAATGGGCAAAACAGCGAAAAGTAAGATTTTCAAGGATTTGAAAGAAAGGGGGGGAGCAAGAAGAATATAACTGTATTGAGAACAAACCCTAGATTAAGGCGAAGAATGCAGCTTACCTAGTGAGAAACATTTTTGATCCGATTCGTTACTGCTTTAAAAATCCTTGATAGCTAAGAACAAACGTATTTAGACTGAGAGAATTGATTTGTTCTACTTGTTTTTACTTGAGCGACAAGCCATTTCTGCAGAGCAAATGTATATTCGGAGTGTTGCAGTTGCTTGCTTCGGTATTTACCGGGTCGGATTTTCTGAACCCGTTTACATAGAAAGGGAAAAAAGATTTGGGCCCAAAATAAGGTTTTTCAAGATAACAATATCCAATTCGTAAAATTTTAGAAATAGCTAAACTTTTGGGTGAAATTAGGCCTTAATAGCTATAGGTGTTTCAAGATGACAATATCCAAGAACATACCGACTCTGCCGTTGAACTTAAAATTTTCTACTGTAGAGAGCGATCAAGGCCTCTATCTGTACTTGTAGCACGATGCAGGGTCCCTAGGCGATGGGACGTCAATACAAATAAAATGTACTGGTATGTAAGATTGAAAAGCAATAACTGTAAGATAGTAACAATAATATACTGAAATTAATTCAATAACATAAGGTAAGGAAGAGACAACTTGTAACTCTGCAACATGCAACCCTATATGCATGAATGCATATGTATTGCCCGTATATAGGGACCTTGTGATACTCAGATCAGATATAATACAATATATAATTGCATGTAGGCCTTCTGATACTCAGACCAGGTATAATCTATTTCAGTACTTGGATCGGATATAAGTTGCTCTGATACTTGCACCGTATATATATATATATATATATATATATATATATATATATATATATATATATAATGCATATACTATACCATGAAATTGCAGCAAAATCTAAAAACTTGTTGAACATATAACTATTTGAAACTTGTGAAATGATTGTGACTCGATAACTGAATTATGAGCATGAACTATAATCTTGGAGCTTGGAAACTTTATAGATACTTAGCTCGAAAGCTTGAAGATAACTCACATGAAGCTTGGAATGAGATTCAAGAGTTTAGAATGAGTAACTCAAAACTTTGGCTTGATTGAATCAAGTTATAAAATTTTCTTTGGAATTGAGATTATCGGATCTATGTCGATCTAACTTAGTAGTGTAGCAGCTAATAATCATTGCCCTTTCATAATGTCTTTTCTAAAATTTCGATATCACGTTCCAATCTCCACAATTCATCTCCGACAATATAAGTAACTTGACAAGTGTGAAAGTAAAGAGTAAAGGTAAACAAGAAGGTTACAACAAGATTAAGGAGATATTATAAACAGATGTTTATTTCTTGTTGTACATACATACATATAATATATATATATATATATATGTATATGTATGTATGTATATGTATATGTATATGTATATGTATATAACCATCCAACTAACAATGCCCTATCAAGGGTTTTCTAATACCATAACAAGTTCAAATCAACTATCACTTGCGGAATAAGATTCGTGCAATTTCAAAGAAAATGGTAACGCCTTTACATACCTTGTTTCTTTCAACTATTACACCTAGCACGACTTGAATTTTCTTTATCAAGCTAATCTACAATACAGGTGCATAATGAAAGCAAATATTATCCCTTGAACACAACTTAACTTTACTAAAATAGTAGATAAATAATTTTCGAATAGATTATACGTATTGGCATAACTTCAATGTTGTGTCACTACACTCTCCTTCTCCATTTTAACACAACATATTCTCACACTCACATACTGCCCTCAACCATAAATGAACATACAAAATAGCCCCTACATAATGCATTACATTCAAAACACCACAACAACATATTGAACTCACGACTTTAGATCATCATCCTGTGAGTTATTAACAATATTCAGTATGATTTCTCCACCCAAACTTTCATACAAAAAGATGAACTTGGGCAGAGTACTTACCACACTTGAAAGGATATTTTTGTTCTTTTTTTCTTGTAGTCTTCAAGAGATTGGGCACCCTTTACATCCATACCAAAAAGAAGAAGAGAAACCCCTTAATAATAGAGCAAATTGGGGCGGCAGATTTGCTGCCACATGGTTATGAACTTTTCACTACATAATTTCCTTACTACCATAGAAGAACTAAGTAAGAATTAAGTAACTTTACTTACCTTAAACTTGGAGATAAGTTGAAGAACTTCAAGTACCCTAGGAAGGGAAATAGGGTGGCACTTTAAAGAGAGAGAGAGAGAGAGAGAGAGAGAGAGAGAGAGAGAGAGAGAGAGAGATTTTGACCCACTTTTGGACTCCAATTTGGGCCAAAATGGATCATGAATTTTGGGTCAAACTTGACCTCCAGTTGGGCCTCTAGTTGGTTGATTTGGTGGTTGCAGTTTGACTCTATTTTGGGCCATAATTTGGTCAATATTGATGGTTGCTTTGTACTTCAATTTGGGCTAATTTTAAGTTTCATTTAGGCCATTATTAAGTCTAATAATCCATGTGGCTGCTGCCTCGAATCGGCCCTCGTAACTTAGTTCATTTGGCGTAAGTAGGTGAGACATCTACTTGTCATCTTGTAACTTGAATAAGTCAAGCAAGCACCTCAATTATTTTATTCCATTTTTCAAACCTTCATCCTTAGACTTCAACTCAACATTTATATATATTTGGTCATTTTAAATTCTTAGCCCAAATATCATCTCATCATCTCGAGCTTAAGCATCTTCATTGGTATTAGCTTAGTCGCATATGTGCTAAAAGGTATGGGGTGTTACCACAAGTATCCAGAACTTGTCCCTTGGTAACCCACAATCAAACCAAACGCTCGGGATATACAGCTCGTTTACCAAAGAAACATAATCATTGGCGGCTTTGTTCCTACTTTGGATGTGGCTGCATCGGTGAACTTTACATTACCTTTGAACTGAAAAGCTCCGAGAATGATCATATCGATGCTAGGCTTAAAAGGAAAGTCATCACTCCTCTTACCCTTCTTTGGACCACCCCTATGAAGAGAAGATCTGTTAAAATCAGAAGAGAAGAAAACATAGTGAATTAAGATAGGAGGGAAAGCAAATAGTTAGGTATGAAGTTTGGAACATGAAGAATTAGAGAGATCCGGAGAAAATGGTGAAGAAATTCAAGAAAAATGGAGAGAGTTTGGAAAAGTCGTAAAAAAATTTAATAGGTGTGAAAATCATAACTTTTAGGAAAAAAAGGAGTTGCAGTTGTCTTGGGTGACAAGGTATTTTCAGACCAATAGCCACGCCACACATGAAAAGGGCATCTCATGCAATGGGACCAACGTCTTTTCACATTTTAAGAGGTATTTTCCTATTTGAGCTTCCCGAAAGAGTATCTAAGAAAAATTTTGCTTTCCAAATATGATTAACATCACTATCGAAAAACGAAGAGACTATCTGTGTTGGATAAAAAGTAGCTTTCATATGTGGAAAAATGAAGGATGGACAGTAGTACTGTCAAAGGGTGCTCGTAGGAGTCGATTCGATGGAACTAATAAGTTCGCGAAAATGTATTTGGTAAAGCTCGATCTCAACTTATTTTCAAGGTCACAAAGTGATTGTTATCAGTAAAAAGGCAAGAACTCCTGGATCGAAGATAGCAAAGGACTCGTGTCCTGATAATATGTCAAAAGGACAAAAGAATGAATATGTGAAAAATGTTTGTATGTTATCCTGTGCGCGACAGAGGAATATTAGCTGGCATAGCTAGTGGTATTTCCATGTGGAATGTGACCATTAGGCGTAGTGCTTAAGGATTAGAGTGGAGCTTTTCTATTGATCAATAAATTACCTTTGTTGCCTATAAATAATAGTTTTAATACAATTATAAAAGAGGGGATATTTTGAAGAACAAAAAAAAAGCAATATTTTTATTCTTGTACTCCAAATTTTCTGTATCTTGCTAACTAATAAGTATTTACTCCGTAGCTTTTATTTATAGAGATGTCTTCGGATCTGAGACCAATAGCACTTGAGCATCACCGGCTCTGGTGCAAACAAACCCCATCAGAGTCCCCACTACTTCATATGACTCTATTTGCTTTTACTTCTCTCGTTTAAATACTTTAACTTACTCATGAACATATTTAACTAATAAATAATTGAATCTAACGAGTTAAATAGAGACGTTTGTCCTTAACCTCATACAAATTTAACTGTACCGTTTTTTCAATAAACACATACTTAACCAAATTTTTAATAATTAAACATAAAAGTCAACATAAAATCAAAAAAATGATATACTTTGTTTAATTTTTAATATTATCAATAATACACTATATCAAAAATGAAGAAAATATAAAAGTTTAAAAATTATTGACAATTACCATAACACTAGATAATAAATGAACACATTATTTAAAATATATAAAAATGAATGGGCTATATATTTCTATCAAACACCTAATAAGAGAATTAAAAATATTTCTTAATATATGTTTTTCAAAAAAAAATCCAATATAATATTTTTTTAAAATGTATAAATATTATATATTTATATGTCGATTTAATTTAATTTTTTTCTCAATACTAAATTAAATCAAATCAAATCAAGCCTAATTATTTCTATTTGTTGTTATTTGATTTGACTTTTCGATTTTGTATATTTTTCCATTAGTTTGTACCCCTCTAGGTGCATCATGGATCTCCTTCATCAACTTATAATATTAGTCTTTATTTTAATTTATGCGATTTTTTTTCCTTTTTAACATTCAAACCAGATAAACTTTAATCACTATTTTAGAATATATTTTTTTAATCATATTATAATTAAAATTACAATACTATATAATCTATTTTAACTTGAAAATTTAATCAAGTTTTAACTCTCGAGAAGTGAATTTTGCTCAATTTCGACCACCAAAAGAGGAGAGAAAATAGTCTAACTTTCACATTTCTTTTTCCATTACACAAGTATAAAAAAGAAAATGACATTATTATTACTAAACAAAATAAGACAAGAATATAAAAACGTACTTAAATTATTACTAACAATTCAGGTGTCGAGCTGACTTAGTTGCAAACCGAGGAACTGGTAGGACGACTATGGTTATTAGTTGACTCATTTTGACCTTGCTAGGGGTATATAAATTGAAGTGTGCTCGTTAGAGCTTATGGGGGCCCCGAGTAGGTTATTCTGTGTTGGTTGTACCTTCCGGCTTATGGGGGCAGGTAACGTTCTTGTTTGCATTATTTACTGTTGATTAGACAGCAGGAAGTTAAGTTATTCAGGTTATACCTCTATATCTTTCGCTCAGTTACTTTCAGTTTCATCTTAAGTTTTATTCAGTTATTTTCAGATATTGCCTTACATATTCGGTACATATTGTACTGACGCGCATCTTGGGGCACTGCAGTACTTGCCTGCAGGTGCGGATAAACGCGGGTCAGGACCTTCTTAGCTTTCAGCCAGAGTTAGCAGTACAGTCGGGTCCTTTCCTCCGGAGCTAACAGTTAGAAGGTTTACTCTTTTGATTGTACAGTATATGGATAGGTCGGGGCCCTATCTCGACCATTATTCTACTCCTAGAGGCTTGCAGTTTTCCTGTGGTTAGTTTATATTGGTCGTGTGGGGCCTTATTTAGCTGCTAGTTAGTGGCCCTTGTCGGCCTTAACATAGATTAGTGCCTGATTTACATTTCAGTCATAACTAGACAGCATGATGGTCTTGTCGGCCTGCATAGGATTTTCTTTATTTGTCCGTTGCTGGTTAGCTGTTTTCTTTACAGGTAGCTATAAGGCCTTGTAGGCCGGAGGTTGTGTTTACAACTAGGATATAGCCCGTTGTTTTATTGAGATGAGTTGCAGGATCGCATCAGACGTGCATAAGCCTAGCCAGGTCAGTCAGATTCCAGTGTGGCACTAGGTATCAGTCATGCCTCCCAAGGTGGGGCGTGACAAGTAGCTATCTCACACAAACTATATTTTTTGTGTTAACTATAATCCCCAATCTAATATGTTGGTTTCTAGGTCGTTTGATAAGACTGTGAGGTTGTGGGATGTTAAGACTGGGAAGTGTCTCAAGGTGCTGTCGGCGCATTAGAATCCTATCATTGTTGTGAATTTTAATCGGGATAGGTCGTTGATTGTGTCGAGCAGCTTTGATGGTTTTTGTACTACATATTGGCATAAATAGCTTCGAAAAAGTGACTTTTCAAATGCATTTTCTATTTCTTGCATATGAATATGGTCTATTCACCTTTTTAAATTCTTTATATATTTGTATTTAAATGTGGTCTATATTAGTAAATCAATTAATTAATTTAACTTTTCAAAATTTTTTCCTCTTGAGATTAACTAAGAAAATTAATGCATTGTCTTTTGAAATATCCAATTATATATAAATTTTAAAATAGAGAAAATGCTCAAAAAAATCACAAAAAAGATAAATAGGAATGGAGGTAATAGAAGCATGTCACATCAACATGCCTATAACCTACTTATATATATATATAAATGAATGGACTATATAATTCTATTAAACACCTAATGAGAGAATTAAAAATATTTCTTAACAGAGGTTTTTCAAAAAAAAGAAAAGCCTATATAATATTTTTTAAAAATATATAAATATTATATATTTATCTATCGATTTGATTTACAAATCAAATCAAGCCTAATTATTTTTTTTTGTTGTTATTTGATTTGACTTTTAGATTTGTATATTTTTTCATTAGTTTGTACCCCTTCGGGTGCATCATAAATCTCCTTTCACCGACTTATAATATTATTTATTATTTTAATTTATGCGATATTTTTTAAAAAACAATTCAAATCAAATAAATTTTAATCAATATTTTAGAATATATTTTTTTAATCATATTATAATTAAAATTATAATATTATATAATTTACTTTAACTTGAAAACTTAATCAACTAAGTTTAACTCTCGAGAAGTGAATTTTGGTCAATTTCAACCACCAAAAGAGGAGAGAAAATAGTATAACTTTCCCATTCTTTTTCCATTACACAAGTATAAAAAAGAAAATGACATTATTATTATTAAACAAAATAAAACAAGAAGAAAAAAAAAACGTACTTAAACTATTAGTAATTAATACTCCCCCGAAAAATACCACAACCAATCCCCTCACTCCGCGAAAGCAGACACGGGGAAAGCCTTAGAAATTCCACTAGGGGTTGCAAAAGTAATTTTCTGAAATTCGGGGTCCTGAATAGAAATATCAGAAATTGTTATCCAGATCAAGACCTCTTTACTTTTTACGCCGGTAAGTTTCTTCATCCGGCGATCTTCAAGGAAACCCGTGACTTCGGTATCGTACCAGACAAGCTTTCCGATTTTCTTGAACCGGTGTTCTTTTGCCTTCTTCTGTTTCAACCAGACGAACCCGGTTTGGTTATTATGGCCGATTTCGATGAGATCATCCAATGGGAGAAGCCCTTTTGGCATATTGATTTTCTCGAGAAGTTGCTGTGATTTCTGCATGCAGATCGTTGGGTCGGTGAAAACCTCTGCATTTTCACGGTGATTTTCGGTGATTTGAGATGACATTTTTTGTGATGAAGAGAAAGGAATTGGATTCCTTTGACAGTGGAAAGGGAATTTGTTTTCTGTGAATTTGATGATGCGCTTTTATAGGGAGCAGCCATACTAAAATACCCTTTTAATATGCCTTAATTTTTTTTGAATATGTTTGGAAAACAAGTGAATTTATTGGGGGTAATTACGGGTCTGAAATGATTCATAGCAAAACAGATACGGAACGAACAGATATAATTTTGAAATAGTAGCTAATAGTTATGAATTTGGAGATGGCCTAAGAAGTACCTTTAATTAAACTTCTCTCTTTTTTAAATTTTTTTTTTTTTGGTGTTTGATATTTATATTAAAATTTAATTAATTAATTTTGTGCCGTATAAAGCTCATTTTAAAATAGCATTTTCTATCTAAAAAAATTTTATACTCAAAATTTAAAATTGAAATCTCTAATTAAATAAAAATAATATGATCCACTGCACCACATCCTTTAATAATTTTAAAACTTCTCAATCAATTATCTACAAAATATCTTGAATGCACTCGCCTGAAGTTTTTAAAGAAAATAACTCTTTATTCTATGAAACAACTCTTTATTAAATGATTCACTTTTAAGTTTCATGGTATGATATAAACGGGAATTATATTGAAATTAAAATTTATAATATTGTAATTTTGATATTATGTTATGTGGTATGGTATTTAATATTATAAAAAAAATACTAAAATATTAAATATCATACCGAAATATATAGGTACATATATAATTCATATATATTATTATTATAATAATAGAAAATAAATAAACTAGTATTAGTACAAAACTAATTATTTAGACATCAGAACTTTGACTACTCTATCTTAATTGAATTTTCTTTTATGTAATATATTCAAGATGGAAATTGTTTATACCATTTTTTAAATATATTTACAATGGAAAATGTTAGTATGATATAATTGTGACATTTCTTAAAAAATTGAAGTCATAATTCTCTATTGTATGAGTATATATAGGTCGAAGTTGAATAAACTATGGTAACCAATTTACTGTACCGCAAAATACCAAAATCGAACTTTAAATATCGAACCATACCGAATTAATTTTGTATAATAATGGTATAGTACTTTTAAAAATCAAAAATCAAAATTACCACACCGAAGTTTTTAAATATTCGGTATATTTGTTGATTTGGAATTTGATCAGTCATATTGTCGTTTCCGTCTTACATTCTAAGTACATCTCTGTATTGACGCTCTAGTTGGGGGGTGCTGCATTAATGCCTGCAGGTTTTGCTGGTCAGGTAGATTGAGTTCTTAGTGGCTGAGTGGAGTTCCAGCTGAGTTGGTAAGCTCCATATCTTTCGGAGTTGCTAGTGCTTGTAGTTATGGGTAGTTCGGACCCTGTACCGGACAGTGATTTTACTGATGCATTTATAGAGGCTCATAGACGTTCTTATGGTTTTAGTATTGTTGTTGTTGGCATGTAGGGCCGGTTTTGTATAGATTGTTATTCTATTTTGCGGCCCCGTCAGCCTATTGTTCTTGTCTTTGGTTGGTCTGTAAGCCAGCTTCTGATTATTCGTTGTGTACTCTCATTTTATAGTTAATGTGATGCCAAACCTTGTCGGTTCTGGCTTGTTGTAGTTAGATTTGTGGTAGGGTATGCTTGATCAGGTGCAACACAGGGTGCTAGTCACGCCTCTCCGGGTTTGAGATATATGTGATAAGTATATCCCTGAAAGACTGCGCATCTTCAATGATACCATGATATCATAAAGAATAGCGAGATAAGATTTTTTTATAATTAATTAAGAGATAAAAATAAAAAGATAGTGATTATAAATAATTTACTCCGATGTGATAACTATGTAGTTTTCCCTATAAACAATGTACCCGAGCACCTGTTCTAGCTAATTTGAACAATTTTCCTTTGTAGAATAGCTAGTCATTAGATAGTAAGATACATAGAGTCTAATTTTGTAGCTCTCTCTCAAGAGTCAAATGAGCAGGGTGTCAGTGCTTTTTACTTGATTGAATAAAATTCTTCCTTCAAATAAAAAATAAATAATTTATGGAAGGACCACTATTTAGTGTTACTAGTTTAAGCGTATGCGTCTCGCACGTGTCCCCTCATATTAATAAGAATAAATTTATAAAAAAAGTATAAATAATATTTAAAAGATGTGTTTGTATAACAATATAAGAATTTAAAAAGAAAATTATAAATTTCAAACTGATAAATGCTTATATTTAAGCGTTTGGTCCAATATAGCAGTTCTTTCTTAAGTTTGTTCTAATACTTGTTTAAATGAACAAAAATGTCATATAAATAGCATTTGATTGAAAGGAAAAAAAATTATTCGCTTTTACATGAACACTTAAATACATGCATTATATGTATATATAAATATTAATATTTTCTATATATTTAAATAAGGAAGAAATTAATACATAAAATTTAGTTAATTTTAAAATTCTCAATATTAAAAAAATAATTAAATAACTATTTTGTCAAATATCGACTTTATTTTTAAAAGGATAACAAGTGAATTATATTTTACTGTGAGACTTCGTATTTACACATTTAATAGTAACTTAATTTTAAACTTTTCATCTTACCCTTTATGAGATGATTTCAACTCAATTTTTTTCCTCTTTCTCTTAATCTATGTGTTTAATCAATCACTTCACATAAAATGAGCCTCGCATAATTGAATAGAAAAATTAGTGTAGATTTAACTATAGAGAGTGAATAGCAAGAGTACTTGATTAATTGAAATAGCCTAAAGTATGTTATGTTTCTATACTCCTTTTTTGAAAAAAAATCATTATACAATTTTTTAAAAGAAGAAGAAAATAAATAAGAAATTCGTGTATTAATACATAATAAAATTACATTCTTTAATTTATTTTTTTCATATTGAAATATTGTGATGGATAATTAATTAGTTTAATAAATAATGGATTGATATATAAGTCAACCAAATTATAATTCAAAGTTTTAAATGTTAGTACTTTTAATATAGATCAAATAAGAATAGATTTAAGAAACAAAGTTTTAGTCAATTTTAAAATACTAATGTCACGCCCCGCCTTGGGAGGGATGACTGGCACCTGGTGCCCTACTAAGACATGGACTGCTGGACTACTGAGCCTAAGCACTTGTGGTGCCAGGCTGGCTCTAACCCTAGATTCATGGAACCAACGGGCTATATAACGGCTGTAAATACAGCCTCCGGCCGACTTGGCCTATAGCCTCTTGTAAGAAAACAATAGCTGACCGAACCACAGGAGTATAAAGGAATCTATGCGGGCCGACAAGACCACCATGCTGACTAGTTTCACTGAAAAGCTGAACTAAATGATAAACTGCTCTGTGACCGACAAGGTCACCAACTATCAACTATACAAGGCCCCACACGACCATCATAAACAAACTAAAACATATACACGGCCTCACATGACTGGTACGACTAACCACAGGGAATATACAATCTGCAAGCCTCTAATGATAATAAGATGGTCGGGACAGGGCCCCGGCCTACCCGTACTGTACAACAAAAAGAGAAATAAACCTCTAGCTGTCAAGCTTCGGATAACAAGAGCTGATGACTCTGTGTGCTGGCTGGTATTACGAGGGATCGGCTCCTCGTCTATGAGTACCTGCAGACAAGTAATGCAGCGTCCTCAAACGGGCGTCAGTACCACAGGTACCGAGTATGCAAAGCAATAACTAGAACATAACTGAAGATAAACAGTAATACTGATAGTTACTGAAGTATAGGAGATGGTTAAGACTGCCTGGGATAGCAGAATCTGAAATGAGCTTAACTGTACTGGAGAGAAGGTGAGAATCATACCTGCCAGTGCGGCGTCCTGCTATCTATCAATTTAATAAATAACACATATAGCATACAAGAACCTATATCAGCCCCCATAAGCCGGAAGGTACCAATCAATATGCAATCTATATACTCCTACCCGGGTCGCCATCCACCTAGTAACTATTCACACCACTCACCTAGTAACTCGATCATCCCGCCGGCCCCTTGGGTGCAACTTGGGCTCTCTAGGCCCCTGACTATAGCTGTATCTGAGTCCGAAGGACTCCTGTAAACTGTGATCTGAGATCTGTATCTGTAATCTGTAATTTGTACCCCGGGCGCAAGCGCTCGACGGGGGTGTGCTATAATGCTAATCAGCCTGTTATGGGGAATGTTGCCTCCCATCTTCGTCCTCTGGCGGACGGCATGTCACTCCTTGGAGTGACGTATCCTCACCCTCTGGCGGGCGAGTCGACACAGCTATTAACCCTGGGGCGGCAAGGAAGCACTAAGGGTGCCCAACATAGAACAATCAGGTCTCTACAAACAACAATAATCACATATAACATATATATTAAATCTGATAATACTGTCCATGTTTTGATATTCTATTCTGAATCCCTTGCTGAATTATACTGAATCTGGAATAATATCTCACTGTCTGATACTAATTTACTTATATTTATTCTGAATATGACATAATAATTATTCAAGCATGCTTACTGAATTTACACTGGGCATAATACTCGGCTTTGAAACGTTCTTCTGAAATTTATTCTATTTTACTATACTAGAATTACTATCTTGCCGAGGAAACTGGCTTTACATACCTCAATTGCTGACTTCTTGACTAACTGGCGTAACTCGGTCAATGTCCAGCTATTTCTTCCAACTGCATTCATATTCATAGCAAATAAAACTAAAGTCATCAATATTCTGGAAGAAAACACTACTCTGAATATATATACTGCCCAAACTTTGACTTATTGAAAAACAGCCAAAAACTCGCTATTTCTCAAAACTCCAGAAGGGAGAAATACTCACTTTAGGGCTAGGAGTATATTGACACTAATTTGGAGCAATTCCACTTACCTTAGCTTGTTAGGACGACGATTCGCCGGCCGAATTTCACGAAACTAACTCCGTAGGAATGCTCCCTGCAGCTTTATACTTTGCTACCCGAAGTTAATTTAAGTTTGGACTGTGTTTGACGGCGTAATCGGACGAATATTTGTATGGAATCCTCGTCTTCCTCTGTCTTTGGTCACTTACTGGAAATTAAAAGATGAAAAATGATTTAAAACAAACTGGGAAAACTTTATATACTTGGGGTCTTTAAGTTGCATTTGTTGAATGCGATTTATAAGTCGCATTTGTCGAATGCGATTTATAAGTCGCATTTCTCCAACTTGGCGCTTGTCCGGTCTCTCCCCGGGCCCTTTTTCTAGCACGTATGGCATTCTAAAACTCTTAACCAACACGCGAATAGGCCATCTAAATGTCAAGAATTTACGGGGTGTAACAACTAAATATTATGAATTTTATTTTTTACAAATGAATAAAGATCTATAATAATTAAATAATAACTAATTGAGAAAAATAGTAAATGACAATTTTATCTATTGTAGAATCTTTTAATGAAGGGCAAAAAGCTAAATCAATATTTATAAGGACCTTCATGCTTATATCTACAAAGAATATTTTGTTAAGTAAATAAGAGTAAAATATTATGCATTTATTGAATGTTATATTAGTTGATGAAATCTAAAGAAATTACCAAAGATTGTTCTGTCCAAAATTTTTATTGCATTTTCAAATGAAATAAAATTATTTAAAAAAGTATTGTTGCACTCCTAAACTGTAGGGTTGTCACTGAACCCAACATAAATCTTCTTATTTACTAATACAAAATTAGGATTAACATTATTAATGCGGTACTTTTATGACTTGTTATAGTCATTGCTTACTTTTTTTGTTCCCTTTTTATATTCTTTTACTAATTCAACTCGAATTGCTAAAAATTTTATTATCCAATGAGAATTATGTTGCCTAATTAATTGGCACAATTTTATTCACGAAATTCTTTCCAGATTCCATTGCAATATTATCTAAAATAAATTGTGCACAACAATTATAATTATAATAATCTATAATTCTATTTAAAAAATTTACTTTATGAGACTCAATATTAGACTTAACTAAAGGAGACAATCTAAGTTAAATTATTATGAATACAAATAACTTGAGCTAGCATAGCAATTACTATTGTGTTTTTCAAATCCACAACACAAAAAGAAATTCATATATATAATATGAAAAACAAGAAGATAGATTAACTCGAAAACATACAAGGTTGGAGATTGAATAATGTGCTGATGTAGTAAAGTTGACGAATTAAATTAAATAATTATAATTTTTTTTATAGAAGTGGAAGAATTTATAAATTAAATTTTTTTTAAATATATGAATATTAGGACATTACTATTAAAAAAATCGTGACTATAAAAAAGGAAAAAGAACTTCATAAAAATTCTCTACCATAAAAAGGAAAAATAAAGTTTCAAATGAAAAAGGGGAAAAAACATTCGTGGAAGTTCTTTTTCAAAAAAAAATATATATATTTATTTTAAAATTTTACACTATAAATAGAATAATGTCACAAGTAGAAAATCTAATATAATAAATAAGGTAAAAAAAGTTCGTGCAAAAAGAAATAAAACTCGGTGAAATATTTTTGTTATAAAATAATAAAGAAAGAACAAGAATATTATAGAGAAAGAGAGGAGTTCTTATTTCTCTTGATGGGATCCTCTTGAGGAGTTAAAGAAGTTATAAGGTATTCTATACAATGAACGGAAAACCCCTTTATTTATAGGGGAAAACTTACTTGGTAACAAAGTTACAAACCCTAACTTTCCTTCTAAGAAATAGACATTCACCATAAATAGAAAATATATTTATAACACTCCCCCTTGGGTATCTGTTTGATAGATAATGTGTCTCGTTAAAACCTTACTAGAAAAAACCCAGTGGGAAAAAATCTAGTGAAGGAAAAAGAATACACATATCTAATAATACGCATTTTGCCTGCCTCATTAGAAATCGTATAAGGAAAGCCCAGTGGGACAAAAACTCGTAAAGGAAAAAGAGTACAACGCGTATTAACTCCCCCTAATGAGAACATCCTTGAATCTTTGCATTCCGATCTTGTGCACCATCTTTTTGAAAGTTGCAGTTGGTAGAGATTTGGTGAATAAATCAACCACATTGTCACTTGAACGAATCTGTTGCACATTGATATTACCATTCTTTTGGAGCTCATGTGTGTAGAAAAACTTTGGCAAGATGTGCTTCGTTCTATCTCCTTTTATGAATCCTCCCTTTAGTTGTGCTATGTATGTAGCATTATCTTCATACAAAATTGTGGGTACTTTGTCACAGTTCAAACTTTATTTTTCTCTAATGAGATGTATCATGGACCTCAACCACATACATTCTCGGCTTGCTTCATGAATAGCTATTATCTCAGCATGATTTGATGAAGTAGCTACGAGAGACTGCTTTGTAGATCTCCAAGATATGACAGTACCTCCACATATGAATTCGCAGCCAGTTTGAGATCGAACTTTGTGTGGGTCAGATAAATACCCAGCATCAACATACCAACAAGATCGGTACTGCAATTATTAGAATAAAATAAACCCATATCGATAGTCCCTTTTAGATACCGCATTATGTGTTTTATCCCATTCCAATGCCTCCTAGTAGGAGCAGAACTATACCTTGCTAACAAATTAACCGAAAAGGCTATATCAGGCCTTGTAGTGTTAGCAAGATACATTAGTGCACCAATTGCACTAAGATATGGTATTTCAGGACCAAGAATTTCTTCATTCCTTTCTTGAGGTCGGAATGGATCCTTATTTACATCAAGTGATCGAACAACCATCGGAGTACTTAATGGATGTGCGCCATCCATATAAAATCTTTTCAACACCTTTTCTGTATAGGCAGATTGATGAATAAAGATACCATTTTTCAAATGCTTAATTTGCAGACCAAGACATAATTTTGTCTTTTCAAGGTCTTTCATCTCAAATTCCTTCTTTAAATAATCAATTGCCTTTCGAAGCTCTATTGGAGTTCCAATAAGGTTTATGTCATGTACATAAATAACAAGTATGACAAACTCCGATGTTGTTTACATTATAAAAACACACGGGCAAATTTCATCATTTATATAACCTTCCTTAGATAAATATTCACTAAGACAGTTATACCACATGCGTCCAGATTGCTTCAAACCATATAATGATCTTTGCAATCTAATTGAATACATTTTCCGAGACTTTGAATGATATGCTTCAGGCATTTTAAATCCTTCAGGGATTTTCATGTATATCTCATTATCAACTGATCCATAAAGATAAGATGTAACTACATCCATCAAATGCATTTCAAGCCTCTCATGGACAGTGAAACTAATAAGATAACGCAATATTATTGCATCCATAACTGGTCAGTATGTCTCTTCATAGTCGACACAAGGCCTTTGTGAAAATCCTTGTGCAACAAGGTGTGGTTTGTACCTTTGTACTTCATTTTTTTCATTTTTTTTTCGCACAAAGACCCATTTATAGCCAACAGGCTTAATACCATTAGGTGTTTGAGCTATAGGTCCAAAAACTTCACGCTTAACAAGTGAATTCAATTCTGATTGAATTGCTTCTTGTCATTTTGGCCAATCATTTCTTTGTCGACATTCTGTGATAGATTGAGGTTCAAGATCCTCACTATCTTGCATGATTTTTGTTGCAATATTATATACAAAGACATAATCCACCTCTATTTTTGATCGATTAATTCCAGCATCACTTGAATTTATGGATAGTTCCTCATTTTCTTGAGTCTCAGACTCATTGATTTCTTCATGGATATCAAAATTGCTCAAGTTTTGAACTTCCATATGTGGTCCTTTCGTAATGTCATCTTGACCATTTATTTTTCTTTTTCTAGGATTTCGATCCTTAGAACCCAATGGTCTACCACGCTTTAGGCGTGCTTTGGACTCATTGGCTATGACACTAGTAGATGGTCCTTTAGGGACATCAATTCTAATTGGGACATTCTCTGCAGGAATATGTGATTTAGTAATTCTTTTAATATTTGTAAATGCGTCTGGCATTTGATTTGCAATTTTCTGCAGATTAATAATCTTTTATACTTCTTGCTCACAAATAGAAGCACGTGGATCAAGATGAGATAGTGGTGGATTTTTTCACAAAATTTCTCTTTTGATTTCACAATTTTCTCCCCCTAATTTTGGAAAAATTGTCTCATCAAACCGACAATCTGCAAATCGAGCAGTAAACATATCTCCAGTTAATGGTTTAAGGTAGCGAATAATGGAGGGCGATTCAAACCCAATATAAATTCCTAACCTTCTTTGGGGACCCATTTTTGTGTGATGTGGTGGTGCTACAGGCACATATACAACACATTCAAAAATTCTCAGATGAGAAATATTAGGTTCTTGACCCAAAACCAATTGTAAGAAAAATTATGATTATTTGTCGATATGAGACGAACAAGTGTTGCAGCATGCAGAATTGCATGACCCCAAACAGAAGCGGGCAGCCTAGTTTTCATGAGCAATGGCCTTTCTATCAATTGCAGACGTTTAATTAGTGACTCGGCAAAGCCATTTTGAGTGTGAACATGAGCTACAGGATGTTCAACTTTTATCCCAATTGATAAGCAATAATCATTAAATGCTTGGGATGAAAACTCTGCAACATTATCAAGGCAAATGGACTTAATTTGATTATCAGGAAATTGTGCCCGTAATCGTATTATTTGTGCCAATAATTTTGCAAACGCCAGGTTGCGAGATGACAGTAGGCACACATGAGACCATCTAGAGGAAGCATCTATTAGGACCATGAAGTATCTAAACTACCCACTAGGTGGGTGGATATGTCCACAGATATCCCCATGTATGCGTTCCAAGAATGCAGGGGACTCAATCTCAACCTTTGTTGGTGATGGTCTCACAATTAACTTGCCTTGATAACAAGCGCTACAAGAAAATTCACCATTTGAAAGAATCTTCAAGTTCTTTAATGGATGCCCATTTGAATTTTCTATAATTCGTCTCATCATTATAGATCCAGGATGTCCCAGACGATCATGCCAAAGTACAAAAGTATTGGAATTAGTAAACTTCTGGTTTACTATAGAATGTGCCTCAATTGCACTAATCTTTGTCCAATACAAGCCAGAAGATAAAGCAGGGAACTTTTCTATAACACATGTCTGCCCAGAGACATTCTTGGTGATACCAAGATATTCAAGATTCATCTCATCCATTGTGTTGATATGATAACCATTTTCATGGATATCTTTAAAACTCAACAAATTTCTCCGATACTTAGGAGAAAACATGGCATTATTTAGGATGAATTTAGTTTCCTTAGTCAAGATTATAATGGCATTCCCAAAGCCTTCAATCAAATTGGTACTACCAGATATCGTAGTAATATTTATCTTGCCCATATTTAAGTGAGAAAAATATTTCTCATCTTTGAATATCGTATGTGTGGTACCAGAATCAATCAAACAAATATCTTCATAATTGGATAACTTGCTTTGAGATTTATCCATACTAGTAAACTTCAGGTTTACCATGACATGTATTATTTAGTAAATTTCAGATTTACTACTTCGGGAGTAAATTTCAAGATTTTATTAAGTATTGTCACATTCACTTCAGGGACTAGATCTGTATTAGATCTCTATTTGTAACATTTACCAAAAGTTCTCAATTTCTCATTTTTCAGGAATGGAACATGATCATCTAAATATGCCTTAACCACATAAGGTATGATAGCTTAAAACCTCTTTTAAGGTATTGCTACTTCGGGAGCAAATCGAGGTATGCATATAACATAGATTATTTCTCTTACATATTTTCACAATATTGTTCTACTGGAACAAATATATTTTCACAATATTGTTCTTCTAGAACAAATATATTTTTCACAATATTGTTCTTCTGGAACAATTATGAGGCATGAATTGCCAAATGAATCAATAAGTCGTTCCTCAAGTTCATATACCAAATCGATATTGTTATTAGTAAATATATAAGTATCAAGAAATACTAACAGAATATTATAGAGAAAGAGAGAAGTTCTTATTTTTCTTGATGGGATCCTCTTGAGGAGTTAAAGGAGTTATAAGGTATTCTATACAATGAATGGAAAACCCCTTTTATTTATAGGGAAAAACTTACTTGGTAACAAAGTTACAAACCCTAACTTTCCTTCTAAGAAATAGACATTCACCATAAATAGAAAATATATTTATAACAATTTTTAATTTTTTTTAGATTTGTTTATAAATATCGAAGGTGGATAAATTTATATTATTTCTTTTAAATTTAGCTAGTGTATGGTTATAGATTTTAAGAATTTATTTTCAAATATCTGTTTGGTCATAAAATTTGATAAGATTTTAAAATTTTAATCTTTAAATATTTTAAGATTTTCAGAAATTAATTCAGACCAATTTTTGAAATTTTGCGATTATCACTCACAAAAATTTAAATTCTTTTCCAATAAAATATATGTCAAACACTAAATCAAAAATTTTAAAATTATAACTTTTGAAATTTAAATTTTCAAATTTTATATTTTAATTTTAAAACTTATGACCAAACAGAAGCCCAAAATAATTGTAAAGTTTAATGTGCTCACTATTTCGTTCAACTGGAGATTCACATCTTTCTTGTCATGTATTAGCAAGTAGTATTAGAGTGAACAGCAATTTAATACTATTTCTTACTCTATTTAATTTTTATTTAAAACTTGTGTACTATTTAATTAAACCCGAAAAGCAATGAACAGGAGAAAACACTCACGGAATTCACTCTATAATTTGAAAAGGTACTTAATCTAATCCAGATTTCAATGTGAAATTATTACTTCGCTCTATCAAAATAAATATCATTTTAATTTATATTTTTTTCTATCTTAATTCATATTATATATTCCGTTTATTTTATTTTAGAAAAAATTATATTACATAACATAATTATAAAAATATTTATATATAATGACCATATTTTAAAAAATTATATAATATAATTTTATTTTATTTATGTTATACCCCGTAGAATTTCCGGCACCTAGACGACCTATTCGCACGTTGGTTAAGCATATTAGAAGGCCATACGTGCTAGAGAAAGGCCGGGAAAAAGATCGGACGAGAAACCCGTCGAACCATCGCGGGAGGAGCCGAGGCAGAGCCCCTCCGCGATGGCAGCGTGTCACGGAGGTGAGGCCTCCGCGATGGCTCCGTGACACGTTGCCCAAGTGCAGGCTCAAGTATATAAAGCCCACTTCGGGTTTAAATCATTTAATCCTTAAGAAATTTCCAGGAAACAGAGAGAAAGGTCAGAGAAGGAGGAAGAACGAAGAAAATTAAATAATTTCCGTCCGATTACGCTGCCAAACGCTGCCCAAACTCAAATTAATCCTAGATACCGAAGTATTTAGCAGCAGAGAGCATTTCTACGGATTTAGTTTCGTGAAATACGGCCGACGAATCGGCGAGCCACCGAACTAAGGTAAGTAGAATTGCTCTAAATTAATGTCTATGTGTTCCTAGCTGAGAAGTGAATACTTCTCCCTTCTGGGCCACTGGAAAATAGCGAGTTTTCGACCGTCTTTCGATAAGCCTAAGTTTAGGCTATAAATTATATCGAAAGTAACGTTGCTCTTTACAATAAAGTTGTATTTAGTATTAATTGACGTAATTATGAATGCAGTTGGGAGGAATTAGTTGAAGTACCGGCCAAGCTTCGTCCGACGGACGAATAATTCAAGGATAAGGTATGTAAAGCTCGTTCCCTCGGCAAGTTAAGTAATATTGACACAGTATAGTAATTCACAGGCCAGTAGAATGTTCAGAAGTTAAGTGTTGCGTTATTGTGAACGTTGATACTTAGAAGCATTAAATTACAACTTATGTGAGACTTACTAGTACGATATAGATGCCAGTATAAGTGTTAGAAACTGCACAACATGCTCAGTATGTGATGTAATACGAAATGTTAAGATATTGTTGTATTCAGTTGAAACCTCGCAATGCAATATCCGTAAAGCACTTCAGACACAGAATAGCAGGCTAAAATGGAGTTTAGAAAGCACGCTAGGAATAGGAAATCATGTTAATACAGAAACTTAGTAAACAGTATAGTTTTCAGCAGAAACACTATCTTGTATGGCCTTTGCCCCAGTACAGTTTAGCAGGAGACTATTTATATATATATATATATATATATATATATATATATATATATATATATATATATATATATATATATATATATATATTTACCAGCCTCGGCACGTATCGAATACGTACAGATTATTATTATTAGTTCAGCATGTAATGTATACGATACCTTACCCCTGTTACCCTTAGCATGTGAGATACACAGACAGCATTACTAGTTGAGACCGTTGTATTGTTTGGGTTGGACTACCTAGCATCCACGACCGCCCCAGGGTTAATAGCTGTATCGACTCGTCCGCCAGAGGACGAGGATACGTCACTCTACGGAGTGGCATGCCGTCCCGCCAGGGGACGAAGATGGGATGCCAGTTTCCACATATTTTGCCTTGGTCGGCTTTTATACACCCCCGTCGAGCGGATACGCCCGGGTGTTGATTCAGGAGTCCTTCGGACTCAGGTACAGTTATAGTCAGGGGCTCAGCGAGCCCAAGTGCATACCCAGGGGACCGGCGGGATGCTTACAGCCACTATAGGAGAGGGGATGATCGGGGTAGGGGTGTAGATTCTGTGCTGGTTGTACCTCCCAGCTTATGGGGGCCGGGTAAGGTTTGTGTGTGCCATGTTGTGCTATTCCATGTTATGCCATGTTATGTTAGACACGAGTAGATCAACAGTAGAGGGATATATCTCCAGGTATGACTTCCCAGAAATGGCCTTGTTGTACCTCACTCTCGTCTTCAATGGGGTCTGCTCTTTCTTTTTTGGGAGAGTATGCCAATATGATCTTAATGAGGTGCGGGGCTTTGCATCTGACATTCGTTGTGCTTCTCTCTTCGGGAGCCTGCGCCCCGGCCTTTTTGTGCAATAAACCCCTCCGGCCGAAGACTAGTGGTAGGTGGTCATATTTCTTTCCAGTGTAAACGAGAAAGGTATGACTTACATTATCAGACAGTTAAGCTATTCCTTCTACTTCAGTTTCATCAGTTATATTATTACTTTCAGAGTTTGCTTTCAGTTATTGCTTTACATACTCAGTACCAGCGGTACTGACGCCCGGTGGGGCGCTGCATTACTTGCCTGCAGGTACTCATAGACGAGCAGGCGATACTACGTGACTCCCTGTCAGCGGTCGAGTATTCAGCTCCTGTCCTCCGGAGGCTGAGTTTTAGAGGTGTATTTCAGTTCCTTTTTATTGTATAGTACGGGTAGGTCGGGGCCCTGTCCCGACCAGTTCTATTGCTATTCCTAGAGGCTTACAGCCTGTATATATTCCCTGTGGTCAGATGAGCCGGTCGTGTGAGGCCGTGCAGTTGTATAGCTATTAGTATTCCTTCTTTCTTTTATGTTGGCCGTGTGGGGCCGTAGTTTGCCAGTAGTGGTGACCTTGCCGGTCACGTAGCTTTTAGTACTTCATGATTGAGTTGCAGATGACTAGACAGCATGCCGGCCTTGTCGGCCCGCATAGGTTCCCTGAGTTGATATGTTTCTGGTCAGCTGTTAGTACAGGTACAGGAGGCTATAGGCCAATGGGCCGGGGGCTGTGTTTACAGTCGTTATATAGCCCTTTGTTTCCAGGAATACGAGTTAGAGCCAGCCAGGCACCAGGGGTGCCTAGGCTTAGCAGTCTAGCAGTTCAGGTCCCAGTAGGGCACCAGGTGCCAGTCATACCCCCCAAGGCGGGGTGTGACAAACTTGATATCAGAGCAGGTCGTATCCAAGGGAGTCTGCAAGCCGTGCTAAGTAGAGTCCTGTCCATGGATGTGTTGTGCACCACATACTATGGGTAGGAGGCTGCAAGGCATGATAGGATGGTTGTCTTTTATTCTTATTTAGTCGTGCTGTAGAGCGGTACAGTATAGGGTTGAGTCCTTGAAAGCTTACCGTATTCTTTGATTACAGATACAAAGGCAGATCAGCATTATCATATCACAGGCAGAAGATCAGATATAGCAACAGAAGAGGGCATCAGCCAGTTACATGATAACTACAGTAGCAGGAGGAGGTACTCAAAACCTCCTAGCATGATACCTTTATCGGTACTATCCCCAGTATATGTTGATAACGTCAAAATAGGAAGTCAGGAGTGTAATGTACATACAAGTTGATTTATTTATTAGCCATATAAGATCTGATTAAGATTACAGACAAGGTCAGACCACCAGGTAAGTATAAGAAAGAGAGGGAAATGCAGGAATCCCAAATACATCTTTTTGGATATGGTACAGTTAAATACTTTTATTTGTTGCAATAAGAAAAAGGCTATTCCTACCTCTTGATTTTGATGCCAGTATAGTAAAGGGGCATAAGGCTTGAGATGGGGTTGCCAAATCCAGCGGTAAGTAAAGATGGGCTGATTGATCCTAGTAAGTATTAGAAAGTATAAAGAGCCCCTAGGATTACGTAAGTTGTGCAGACCCTTATGACACTAAGCCAGTAGAGAAAGTAAGACCGTTAGCTTACCCGAAGCAGGGGTAAAAGACCTGTTAGTGATAAATGCCGGGTAATAGTCAAGTTCGAGTCAGAAAAAGGCCAAGTTCGTTACATATGCTAACAGATAGCAAGACAAAGACATACCTGTAAGATTGTAGTTATGATCCAGTTGTGATATCGAATGGGTGAGGGGTCATGTGAATCAGATAGGTCTAACTGCAAGTCAGGGGAAGTATGAACTGATACTGGACCAGCAATCTTGTTAACAATGAAGAGCAGGTACCTTGAACCCCAGAGTTCAGCTTAAGTAAGATGAGGGAAAGAAACATGAATGTCAGATCTTGTGGGGAAATTAGAATTACCCCCGGATTGATAAAATATCGTATTAAGGATTAAGCCTCGGACTGACAGTAAGATTGCGGTTCAGAATACCGCAGTATGTCCGCTATGGAGAAGTTAAGAAATTACTGATACAGCAATTCTAATCTAGTGTAGCCTAGAGATAAGGCCCAGCAGACAGTCATGGGCTCTCAATATATGCCTAGTAAGGCCACAAGATTTGAACGTTGACCCCACATCGCAAGAGTGGCGGAATTTCAAACAGCAGACAATAACTAAAGTGTTTATGTTTGTTACTTTCAGAATGGGGTGACAATACAATGAAATGATAAGTTAGGGCAGGAGATATTATTAGGCCGTAGAAGCGGTCTATCATGTACGGTATGAGACTCAGCAGAGCATGTCAGAGATTATGTATTACCGCAGAATTCAGTACATATTGTACGTAGCTAGCGATATATATATATACAGATAATAGGTATGCTGTGAGTAGCTGCCTAAGGGGTATAATCACGGATACTGATTAGTAATAGAAAGCATGTACAAATTGCATTGCAGGATCCCCTTGCCAAAATAAAAAGAGAGAGAAAAAGAGAGAGAAGAGAGAAGAAAGAAAGAAAGGAGAGAAGAAAGGAGAAAGGGAAAGGAGAAGAGAAAGGGCAGATTAAGTGTGAATTACGTATGAAGTCATAGGAACTATCTCAGTTCTTAGTTATTAAGTTAATAGACTTATGTGTTGTTGCCAGATCTAGGCTCTAGGAGCTTATCAGAGTTAATGGCCTAAACCAGATGACTAGATGATAAGGGCGCAGTTAGACGGTCTACCGACCAGCTGGCGCCTGCATTAGCAGGGAAGCATTCCTGAAGATCGGTAACATTAGTGCATATGCTAGAATCAGGATTAGAGGCCGAATAGGCAAATTTCAGAGATTAGCAATACCAGAATTGTTCTAGTATGTTAGGTGGTCGTACGTCATTTTCCCAGCCTTGTAGGTGAGAGTCGGCCTTAGTCAACCTAGCAGTTATTATGTGAAACACCCCATAAGTCAGCCGGCCGCCCCAGTCAGAATACCCGTGGGTACCCCAAAGAAGGGTCCACATCAGTAGTCAGCGACAGACTAGTACTTCAAATGGTTCTCGTAAGATATTTAGATACAAAGCCCTAGCAAAAGGCCAGTATTTACAGAATAGCTCATAAGACCGAGAATTCCACAGAATAGCAGTATAAATCCAAGTGGATACACACAAGGCGTAAGAAATTGGTAGTGCTCTGCTAGCACAGTGTTTACTAAGACAAGGAGATCGGTAGGTTCCCTATGAAGATCCAGGGACGGATCGCCTAAGAGTAGGTTGGACTAAGCACAACATCACAATTGTTCAATTAGGAGGACGAAACGGTTAGCTGTCCACAACCCCGCAGTTATGTATGAGCTACAGATGTCCGAGTAGGACATGTAGAGCATTGTTAGACTATTGCAGCATTCGGATCATCTAACCCAGCCATTTAGTTAGTCGAGGTTATTCAGCCAGATTATTAGAGATCATGATCATTTTCAGAATCCTCTGATCAGATACGGGCACATGGTGTGCAGATAGTTGTTCAGGTTATTTCAGCAACAAGTAGCCTTAGCATGCGGCCAGAAGGCCAGATGAGCTCTAGTTATACCGGTAGATTACTTATCAGATTCTCCGGTATAATAAACCAGTATAACCGTCAGTTATATGTCAATTTTTTTTTTCTAAATGTGAATTTTGGCTGAGTTCAGTAGCCTTTTTGGTCGCATTGCGTCGGAAGTTGGTGTACAGGTAAATACACAGAAAATAATGGGGCCGTAATTCAGAATTCTGCAGTGTCATCATTAGTTACAGAGGTAAAAGAACGACAGTACGAGGATCCCGATTTAGTCCAGCTAAGAGATAGAGTTCAGAAGGGTAAGGAGCCAGATTTTCAGATAACCGAGGATGATGTGCTACATTGTAAGGGCCGCCTCTGTGTCCCGAATGTCTCAGGACTTCGTGGACAAATCATGCACGAGGTACACTACGCTCGCTATTCCCTTCATCCAGGGGCGACGAAAATGTACCACGATATTAGAGACATCTACTGGTGGCCAGGTATGAAAGCTGAGATAGCTGAATTTGTATCTAGATGTTTTAATTGTCAGCAAGTAAAAGCCGAGCACCAGAAACCGGGCGGTTTGACGCAAGAGATAACGGTACCTATGTGGAAATGGGAAGCAATAAACATGGATTTTGTAACAGGGTTACCCCGTACTAGACGCAGGAATGATTCCTTTTGGGTAATAGTTGATAGGCTGACAAAATCAGCTCATTTCCTACCAGTGAGGTATACCTTCTCAGCTGAGGATTATGCCGAATTATATATCAGAGAAATAGTTAGATTGCATGGAGTGCCGGTATCTATCATTGCAGACAGGGGAGCACAGTTTACAGTTAGATTCTGGCAGTCATTTCAGAAAGGTTTGGGGACGCAGATTAACTTGAGCACAGCATTCCATCCTCAGACAGATGGGTAGGCTGAACGTACAATTCAGACGCTCGAGGATATACTACGAGCGTGTGTGTTAGATTTTGGAGGTAGTTGGGATGAACACCTCTCGTTAATTGAATTTGCTTATAATAACAGCTACCATTCGCTATTCAGATGGCGCCTTTCGATGCATTATACGGGCGAAAATGTAGATCGTCGGTGGGCTGGTTTGAAATAGGAGAATCAGCATTAGTTGGCCCAGACATTGTTCGGCAGTCCGAGGAAAAGATAAAGCTTATCCGAGAACGTTTACTGACTGCTCAGAGCCGCCAGAAGTCTTATGCAGATAGGCGGCACAGAAATCTAGAATTTTCAGTAAATGACTGGGTATATCTGAAAGTGTCCCCGATGAAAGGAGTAATGAGGTTTGGCAAGAAAGGCAAGCTTAGCCCAAGATTCATTGGGCCATACCAGATTCGGCGAAGAATAGGCCGAGTTGCATACGAGTTGAACTTGCCTCCAGAGTTAGCATCTGTTCATCCAGTATTCCATGTTTCTATGTTAAGGAAGTTTGTAGGGGACCCTTCTACAGTAACTCCAGTTCAGGATGTTCAGGTCACAGAAGAGTTAACATATGAAGAGATTCCCGTAGCCATTTTAGACAGACAGATTCACAGACTGAGAACTAAAGATGTTGCATCTGTCAAAGTATTGTGGCGTAACAGAAATCGGGAGGAAATGACGTGGGAGGCTGAAGAAGATATGAAAACCAGATACCCTCATCTATTTCAGGCCTAATCAGGCGACATGTATGTCTGTATTATTATTTATGTCGTACCTTATGGTTGTATGTTGTAAATGATAAAGAAAGATTGATATCTAGTTATTCAGTGGATCTTAGAGTGTTGTGTGCAGTGCCTGTGTTGGACTTTTTTGCATTTCAGGTTTTTGCTATAGTCCATATTATAGGGGAAACTCTGCCGAAATTTTTCTAAAAAGTAATAAGTAGTCCTCTAGATAACAGTGTACATTCGAGGACGAATGTTCTTAAGGGGGGAGAATGTTATACCCCGTAGAATTTCCGGCACCTAGACGACCTATTCGCATGTTGGTTAAGCATATTAGAAGGCCATACATGCTAGAGAAAGGCCGGGAAAAATATCGGACGAGAAACCCGTCGAACCATCGCGAGAGGAGCCGAGGCAGAGCCCCTCCGCGATGGCAGCGTGTCACGGAGGTGAGGCCTCCGCGATGGCTCCGTGACACGTTGCCCAAGTGCAGGCTCAAGTATATAAAGCCCACTTCGGGTTTAAATCATTTAATCCTTAAGAAATTTCCAGGAAACAGAGAGAAAGGTTAGAGAAGGAGGAAGAACGAAGAAAATTAAATAATTTCCGTCCGATTACGCTGCCAAACGCTGCCCAAACTCAAATTAATCCTAGATACCGAAGTATTTAGCTGCAGAGAGCATTTCTAAGGATTTAGTTTCGTGAAATACGGCCGACGAATCGGCGAGCCACCGAACTAAGGTAAGTAGAATTGCTCTAAATTAATGTCTATGTGTTTCTAGCTGAGAATTGAATACTTCTCCCTTCTGGGCCGCTGAAAAATAGAGAGTTTTCGACCGTCTTTCGATAAGCCTAAGTTTAGGCTATAAATTATATCGAAAGTAACGTTGCTCTTTACAATAAAGTTGTATTTAGTATTAATTGACGTAATTATGAATGCAGTTGGGAGGAATTAGTTGAAGTACCGGCCAAGCTTCGTCCGACGGACGAATAATTCGAGGATAAGGTATGTAAAGCTCGTTCCCTCGGCAAGTTAAGTAATATTGACACAGTATAGTAATTCACAGGCCAGTAGAATGTTCAGAAGTTAAGTGTTGCGTTATTGTGAACGTTGATACTTAGAAGCATTAAATTACAACTTATGTGAGACTTACTAGTACGATATAGATGCCAGTATAAGTGTTAGAAACTGCACAGCATGCTCAGTATGTGATGTAATACGAAATGTTAAGATATTGCTGTATTCAGTTGAAACCTCGCAATGCAATATCCGTAAAGCACTTCAGACACAGAATAGTAGGCTAAAATGGAGTTTAGAAAGCACGCTAGGAATAGGAAATCATGTTAATACAGAAACTTAGTAAACGGTATAGTTTTCAGCAGAAACACTATCTTGTATGGCCTTTGCCCCAGTACAGTTTAGCAAGAGACTATATTTATATATATATATATTTACCAGCCTCAGCACGTATCGAATACGTACAGATTATTATTATTAGTTCAGCATGTAATGTATATGATACCTTACCCCTGTTACCCTTAGCATGTGAGATACACAGACAGCATTACTAGTTGAGACCGTTGTATTGTTTGGGGTTGGACTACCTAGCATCCACGACCGCCCCAGGGTTAATAGCTGTATCGACTCGTCCGCCAGAGGACGAGGATACGTCACTCTACGGAGTGGCATGCCGTCCCGCCAGGGGACGAAGATGGGATGTCAGTTTCCCCATATTTTGCCTTGGTCGGCTTTTATACACCCCCGTCGAGCGGATATGCCCGGGTGTTGATTCAGGAGTCCTTCGGACTCAGGTACAGTTATAGTCAGGGGCTCAGCGAGCCCAAGTGCATACCCAGGGGATCGGCGGGATGCTTACAGCCACTATAGGAGAGGGGATGACCGGGGTAGGGGTGTAGATTCTGTGCTGGTTGTACCTCCCGGCTTATGGGGGCCGGGTAAGGTTTGTGTGTGCCATGTTGTGCTATTCCATGTTATGCCATGTTATGTTAGACATGAGTAGATCAGCAGTAGAGGGATATATCTCCAGGTATGACTTCTATTTCTTTCCAGTGTAAACGAGAAAGGTATGACTTACGTTATCAGACAATTAAGCTATTCCTTCTACTTCAGTTTCATCAGTTATATTATTACTTTTAGATTTTGCTTTCAGTTATTGCTTTACATACTCAGTACCAGCGGTACTGACGCCCGGTGGGGCGCTGCATTACTTGCCTGCAGGTACTCATAGACGAGCAGGCGATACTACGTGACTCCCTGTCAGCGGTCGAGTATTCAGCTCCTGTCCTCCGGAGGCTGAGTTTTAGAGGTGTATTTCAGTTCCTTTTTATTGTATAGTACGGGTAGGTCGGGGCCCTTTCCCGACCAGTTCTATTGCTATTCCTAGAGGCTTGCAGCCTGTATATATTCCCTGTGGTCAGATGAGCCGGTCGTGTGAGGCCGTGCAGTTGTATAGCTATTAGTATTCCTTCTTTCTTTTATGTTGGCCGTGTGGGGCCGTAGTTTGCCAGTAGTGGTGACCTTGCAGGTCACGTAGCTTTTAGTACTTCATGATTGAGTTGCAGATGACTAGACAGCATGGTGGCCTTGTCGGCCCGCATAGGTTCCCTGAGTTGATATGTTTCTAGTCAGCTGTTAGTACAGGTACAGGAGGCTATAGGCCAATGGGCCGGGGGCTGTGTTTACAGCCGTTATATAGCCCTTTGTTTCCAGGAATACGAGTTAGAGCCAGCCAGGCACCAGGGGTGCCCAGGCTTAGCAGTCTAGCAGTTCAGGTCCCAGTAGGGCACCAGGTGCCAGTCATAACCCCCAAGGCGGGGTATGACAATTTAATATGCCATATACTTACTTTTACGGTGTATTTAATTTTTTTTTACTCTCTCTCCTCTTACATTGCTAAATTCCTCTCATAACCGTTCAACCCTTTTTTAATCAAATCTGCTTGATTTTTGAAATTTCAAATAAATTATAGAATCCTTTTAATTGTGGTAAGTGATTTTTGTGTTTTTGAAGGTCCTATTACTATATTTTTTAAGTTATTGATTAATATGTATTTCGACACCAATTTTCATCTGTGTGTATCTGAAAGTCCTAATATGTTGTATTTTATGTATTTTAGCAATGACTACAAATTCCTTTAACAGAGATACATATTAGTACTCTTTGATACAATTAAATACACATTCACTTATGCTTTATTTAGAATTTTGCAACTAAAAATAAATATATTTGATTGTATTTATGGTACAAAGTATTCATTTTTTTTGATAATTCAAAGAATGAAAAGTATATAAAACTTTATATTTTGTATTTGTATGCTTATTTTAAACTTTCATATACACATACTAATTTTAAAAAAAATAGTGAACAAACTAAATAGTTCTGATACAATTCGTAAAAAAAGAATAAATATGTATATCTAAGATGGAAAAAAAATTATTTGTGAAAAATAATAAAAAGTGTATTTACATCATCTATTTATTTGAGAAAATTCAGATATAATATAAATTGGAATACATACTTGGATTGTGGTAATGTAAAATTTGAAATCCATCTATTTTTAGAGTCCTATTCATTATGAATGTATTAATTATGAAAAACGTGAATAATGGTAACTGATTATTTAGAGGAAACATAATACCTAAAATCACTCACCTAACTAGATTTTTGTATATGTATTTGATGCGTTTTACATAGGTTAAATACACCACATGACACATAAAATATTATCATTTTATGTAAATAACTAACATTTGCTACTTCAGCCTATTTTCGGTCAAAATGTTGTAATTTCTGTAGTTTTTTCTTCATTTTAATTTTTCGGATAAAATTTGCACACTCATTAAGAATAAATTAATAGGGATGATAATTTGACTAATATAACCTTAGTAATTTTTTGAAAACATACAATAATAATTTTTTTCACATTTTAGAATGACTTTAAGTACTAAGGATATAATTGAAAAAGTATAGTCAATTATCTCTTGAATTTTGAAACTAACAAATATTTTTAAACAACTATATTTAAAATAACTAATAATTAAAATAAAACAGAAAAAATATTAATTAAGATTTAAAATACTAATCCTAATTATTATCACACAACAATTACATGTAATTATCTTTTAGTTAACTTAACCTTATAAAAGTTAAACACATGCATGAAAGCAATTAATATTGGGATTCACCCCACATTTTCTGAGCTTGCCCTCGTCTTTTTTGGCATCACCTTTATATATTACTGACCCCATCATTTTTAAGGTTGTGTTGGGGTGATAGCATTAGCCTAAACCTACTTAATTACTCCAATTATAATAAGTTTTTAAGGATTTTGGTTAGAGTGATTTTCACGATGAATTGATTTAAATTAATCTAAGTTAATTTGAATTAATCACAAATCATCAACCCAAACTCACCCATCAAACAAGTCCAATTGATCCATCATTAAATTCAATACTAATTTGAATTTTTTTATTAAATGTTTTTATTTTCATTTAATTCTTTTACCCCTGACCGCAATCAGGACTTGACCCCAGTCTTGATTTAATACCTGACCTCAATTCGGGATTCGATCCTAACTAAAATCTGAGTCTACACCTCGACTCAAGACCTGAGACCCAACCACCATACCCGACACTTGACCCCTGACACGGGAGTCGGGACCTGACCTCGACCCTGATCCAGACATGAGATCCAAGGCCTAACCCTAGTCAGGGACCCGGGATCCGACCGCTACATAGGATCTAAGACAAGACTTTAACCCCCGACCCGACCCCAACTCAAGACTCGAGACCCGACCCTCAATACTGACTTAGGACCCGATACCCAACACCTAACCCCCAGCCTGACCACTGATCTAAGACCCGATACGGACTTTTAACCAAAGACCCAACCGCAACATAATACTCGAGATCTGACCCTAATTTGAGACTTAAGACCCGACCTTCGGACCGACTCATGACTCGGGAGCCGATCCTGACATGAAACTTGCGACCTGACCATATCTCAAGACCCTATCTGAACTCGAGATAGAATCCTAACTTTGGCCTGACCCCCCATTTGAATCCTAAACCCAGACCTTGACCCTCGTCTCAGGCTCGACCGTAATTTGGGACCCAACCCAGGATTCGATCCTGACCCCTACCTTGATTCGAGATTCAACCTTGAACCTCGACTCGAGTTTGACCCCAAACTCGACTCAGTATCTGACTCGACCCAAGACTCGATCTTGACCAAAATTATGCCTAACCCAATACTTGACACTAGTTCGACCTAACCCCAACCCTTGATCCAATCCCTGACCAGATCTGACTCTAAACCTGACCCTCATCCTCAACCTATGACCCGATCGTCGACCCAAACCCGATCCTAGACCTTGGCTCTAACCCAAACTTAGGACTTGACCCTTGACCTAAACCCCACTCGAGATCTGATTTTCAACTCAACCTCGATATAAAATTTAAACATCGGCCTGAACCTAACTCGAAACTCGAACCTTGATTTCCGACATCAACCCTCGGCCCCTGACCTAACCCTGTATTATGTAATATTTATGAAGATTTATTTGTGGATATTTAGTTAAGAACATTTATTGATATTTCGAAAAGGAAACAATAAAAGTTGGGTCAAAATGAGCGAGTTAAGTTATTACTCATCTTATGGCCCATCTTGGTCCAATCCATCTCAGCCGAAATAAACTTTAAGTAGAGTTGGGCATTGATTCTTCTATTGGTTCAACTTACTTTGATCTGCCCAATTTCAGCCTAAACAACCATTTTTCATCCCTAGTTGTCCTAATACTCAACTGCCACTTGTTCAAATACTTCAACATCAAACATGCTCAACTTTAGTTTTAGGTTCATTAGGTCCCTCTAGTGTTTCCTAAGCCGTTTTTAGGGCGAGTTCGGGAATGAGGTCGTACCAAAAACGGTCCAGAGCAATAATAAAAGGCATAAATTCATTTAAAAATAAGCCACAGAATTTGGGGCATAAGTTTCGAACATAAAAACGTACGCCTCGACCGTTAAATTTGATTTTTATCATTTTAAAAGTATATTTTTTATAAATTATATTTTTTATTATTGGTGTAATCATATTTATACTTTATTCTATCATGTGTTCAGTGATTTTTTTTTAAAATATATTAATAAAAAAAAACCTCTCTTAGAAAATGACGTTGTCATAAATAGCTTTTTAGATGATTATGTCTAAAATTGATAGGATAGAGATTCTATAGCACATTGTTCCTGAGACAACTTTATCTATATTTTGGCATTACTCTTACACTATTTGTCCTTCTCATACTTGGAAATATATAAATAATAATCAGTGCGAATATTAGTTGAAGGTGAGAAGGATAAGTAGATGTGAAGATCGATAATGGAGTAGATAATTATTTTATTTTATAGACTATCTCAGCTATTATCATTTTTTGTGTTGTAACTTTTCCTAAATAATAATATAACATTTTTCCTATATTATTGATGATTTATTTGAATTTATTTGTAGAATTATTAAAAATATTGATTTTACTTATTTTCTTAATAAATAAAATTATAAAATTAAAAATAAATGAAATATACACCCCCTAAATCTATAAGACTTACGCCTTATATTTTGAAACTTATGCCTTCTCTTGTACTAGGTCCCTCACATATGCAAACGGGCAATTGGTCCCTTCCATTAAATCCTTCAAGTTCATTAAATAAGAGGCAGGAGAATAAATTTGTTTGCCACACTATGTTTCCTAAAGATTATTGCACTATCTGGTATATCGTCAAGTTATGATTTTCAGCCATCCTCATTAGTTTAGATATACATATTCGGGCGATTTGTCTACACCTTGCCTATTTAATTAGATATTATTATTTTTCATCATTACATATTAGGTAACTCTACATTTTAAGATTTAGAATATTAATCGTACTTGTTACCAGCAATTACATATAATTATCTTTTATTTCCTTCATTTTATTTTACTTGACATATGTTGACTTGACATTCACCTTAAATATTTATTAAGAGTTTATTTTATTAGATTAACTTTATTAATTAGAGTTGTGATCAAAAACATTAAACTAACCTTATTAATTAGAGTTAATGATCAAAAACACATCTGAAGTATCATAGTTTTTTTGAGTTTTCTACCTAAACTATCACCAAATGTTTATCAAAACACACTTTAATTGTTAGTTGTTCACTTTTCATACGTGAAACATCACCATCGTTCAGATAGGACAAGTGAACAACTACAATTGAGGTGTTTTTCGATAAATACTTAAGGATAGTTTAGTAAGAAACTTGCATACCGAATAGTATAGGTATGAAACTCGGAAATCGCGATACTTCAGATGTGTTTTTCACACTCACTTTATTAATGATATTTTGAAAATCTAAATTTGACTATTAGTACTTATATAATTATTTAGTAATAAGAGTAGTACTGAAAGAAGATAATGAATTTCTCTTAATTTATTAAAATGAATAAATAAAAAAAAATTAATTTTTAATATAAGGATCAAATAAAATAAAATAAACATAATAGCTAACTTAAAGTTATAAATTTCTTATACAATATCAGTATACAAAAATTAAATTCTTTAAAAAAAATTTAAAAAAAAAATACATGAACTCAATCTTGGGATTCACCCCACATTTTCAAAAGGTAGCTATCACACTTGCTATCAGTCCTATTCACAAGGAATTCAGAGCTTGCCCTCTTTGTCTTTTTGGGCATCACTTTTGGATTATTGACCCCATCATTTTTAAGGTTGTGCCTATACTCAACTGCCACTTGTTCAAATACTTCAACATCAAACATGTTCAGCTTCAGTTTTGGGTTCATCAGGTCCCTCACATATGCAAAAGGCAATTGGTCCCTTGGATTAAATCCTTCTAGTTCATTAAATATGAGGCATGAGAATAAATTGGTTGCCACACTATGTTTCCTCAAGATTATTGCACTATCTGGTACATCTGCAACAACCATGTAAAAATTGGCTTAGGAGAATCCCAATAAAAAAAAAATAGTGTAATTCCACGATGGGGTCTTGAAGAAAATAAGATATACGCATTCTTATCGTTATTATTATAGGATAAAGAAGGTGGTTTTAATTGATCCTCAACAATCTTTCTCATTTTTTCACACTTAAAACCGGTAACGTGAGCGAGCTCTCGCACCGACAGAATTAGAATTTCCATAAGACTAATTTGCAAAAGAATAAGACACACACTATAAAGAATTCATGTTTAGACAAGAATCATGATTGAACTAAGACATTTTTTTCCTTGTTCAATGTTCAAAATAAGACACTTTTTATTAGGAATACCCTAGAAGAAGCAATCCAAATAGAAGCTTCATCAAACAGTTTTGAATAGTGATTATGGGAAAGACAAAAAAATAGGTTAAAAGCATATGAGTGGCCCTACCATTACACTATCTTCAAAAGAAAGAAAAGGCTTGAAAATCATTGTTGTTAAGATTTTGCTCATAATATGATAATGCCATTATACTTAACATATAATAAACCTCAATTTTTTTTTCCTTTCTAGAATAATTAGATGTGGATTGTTACACTACACGTAATATGTGAAAATGATATTTTATAAATATTTGATGATAGTTTAGGTAGAAAATTTAAGTGGAAAGAATGAGTAACTGATAATTGAGGTGTGTTTCGATAAACATTTTGTGATAGTTCAGATAGGAAAGTCCCACAACTAATATTTCAGATTTGAAACTTAAAAGACCTGAATGCTTTAGGTGTGTTTTTCTTTCTTCACTCAAATTAAAAACTAAATTTGTAAAAGGTTTTTTTATAAAAAAAAAAAAACCAAATCTCCCCACATAATACTGCTGCCTTGTTTCTTAAAAGTGAGATTAACTATTTGAATATGTGAAACTTTTTAAATTTTTTTTTTTAATTATGGATATTCACCTAGCATGAATATTTTTTTCCCCTGTTTTTCTTGTTGGTGATGAGGAATATGTCTTTATTTAATGTTATTATGTAACTCCAAGTATCACAGACAACTCATGCTTTCCCAAAAAGTTGTAAAGAAGCATCAAATTTCCCACTTGTAATCCTCACTAAAGACATTCCGGACTTGAACCAATAGTGCAAATTTATATATTTTTTGTTGATTCAGTTTCAATTTATGTGATTGTAGTTGATTGGCATAAAATTTAAGGAAATTTTTTTTTTTTAAAATTTTGTGATGTTAAACATGTCACAAAATTTTGTAACGTTACCTGAAGGATAAGGCTTTTCCGAAGTCCATGGTTGCAAGCCATTGTCACAGTATGTTTCCATTTGTTTCTTCAATCCATCAACATCCCACCATTTTTTCCATCTAGCAGTTGCCATGACTTCTTCCATTGTATGGACATAAAAAGGATGTCTTGAAATAGCCATATCAACATCTTCCTTAACAACAAGTGAGTGAATCAACAAGAATGGATCAACAACAAGCTGCATTTTGGCATCTATCCAAAGGCTGTATTTCGAGTTTGGGAAAAGCCTATGAACCAAATATTTGGGAATTACTCCATTCATTGCTGAATTCTCATACAAATGTTCTTTTTCAACCTTCACAATTCTCCACACTCCCACTGAATTCTCCTCCTCTGTTGTTGTTGTTGTTGAAATTAAGTTGTGATATTGAAGTCCCTTGAGTGTCACATCATCTACAAACATGTAAAAACATACAGAGTAGGGTGTCTCTTTGCCTAGTCCCTTTGGCTGCCTGATTTTGTCATGGTCATTGAATATTGCTGAAATAACCACTACCCCTTTGCAATTTTCCATGCTAATCCTATCTGAAAATTTCCACCAATACAAATTAAAAGCATCAGAATAACACCTCAAGTTTTGAGCGCATATGTGTGGATTAGACACATGTCACTAGTTCAAACTTTGTAACATATAAAAACATGATGTTTACTAGTTTAAACTTTGTGACATAAAAACATGATGTTTAAGCGGAGAAGGGTAGAGGGATGGACCATAACCTAGCGAGTTTCAGACTCGTGTATAGATCCTTGGGAATTTCTTGATTCTTTTTATAGAAAAACACCTCTTAGAATCATTTTTTTCTCTTAGTAATTGCAGAGGGTAAGAATTTATATCAGCCACAATCAGAAGTGACAAAAGGGGAAAAAATGTATCTCTAGTTTCACAGATGAAATTGTTGGGTACATGAGAAATTCTAAGATCCAAAAATTTACTAACCAGAATTACTGATAGGGAATCGTTTGAAGAATCCACAAGGAACTTCAATTCCATCATCATCAGGACGACGATCAAAATAAGAAAACCTCTTCTTTGTACTGAAATTCCCACCAAAACAGTCAGCATTCCCCTCATGAATATACCTCAAGTTTCTTGAACCAAGAAACGTGGAATTCTCACAGAATTCATTGATTTCCTTCAAAGCATTCCAATAATCTGTGAAAAAAACAGAACCCCATTATCTAAAACAACAAAAATTCATCAAACATTGGAAGAGAATTCAATAATTTGTGGATATACCAGAGAAATAAACAGGGGAATTGCAGGAAGAACGAAAAGTGGGAAGGGCATGTTTGTGTTCTCCATAAGAAGAATTGTAAAGAAAGAGAGGGGTTTGAATAGGATCATTAGGGGAATATCTGAAGAGGCAAGTGGTTGGAGAAATAAGAGAAGTGTAAAGTGCTAAGAAGAGAGAGGTGAAGAGGTAGATGACAGAGACGCACAGAAGTTTTGAGTGGCAGAAGAGTGGTTTGGACGTAGCCTTGATCCCCATTTACCTTTTCCACCCGTAACAGAAATACAATATATATCATCTCCTATTTCATTTGTTATCATCCTATGCAATTAAACCTTTTTTTTTGTCTTTTTCTCAACCAATTATTATCACATTTATATTAGACGTCTTCTTTGCTTGAAACAAAAAAATTATATTAGGGTGTGTTTGGTATCAAGGACAACGTTTTTCAGAAAAATTAATGATTTTTTTTTCAATGTATGTTGGATATTTAAGTAAATTATATTATTTTAAAGATATTTATATATAATCTACATAAATATTATGGAAAGTAAGGGTGGGGGTGCAGGGAAGGAGTGATTGGGATGGAAGCTACGGAAGTGGGGCGAAGATAAGGTGTATTGGTGGTGGAAAGGACACAATCAATATGAAATAACATTTGTGGAACTTATTTTCTCCTACTTTCATTAGAAAAGTTATTTTTCTCATTTTAAAGAAATTTATTTTTTGGAGAGATATTTTTAAAAAAATTTGACCAATCAAAGATGAAAAAAAAAAATATTTTCAGTCATACGGAACACACTCTTTGTTGGGATTGAAATAGCAGGGTGTCGACAAAAGCTAATAATTGCAAAATATTATCAGCAATAAATTAGATGACAAAGAAAAACTATAAACGATAATAATAATAATAAAGTTTATAATATAATATAAATTTTGTGAGAATAAATTTTTTCATAAATAAAACTCATGTTATCGTGTTATGTATGAAAAAAGAGATTTTCAATATATAGAAGTCCAAAACTTCTCTTTCAAGAAAAGGATAGTTATGGTAGAGTCCCTATCCACAAAGAAAGTCTTTTTTTACCAAGAAATTCTTTTTAAATCAAAACTTGTCTTCCAAGAAAATGATAATTATGGTAGAAACTTTATCCGCAAACAAATTCTTTTTTATCAAGAAATCCTTTTTAAATCACAATATATCTATGATATCCAACGAAGACAGAAAATTCTGGACAAACTCTAACAAATCTCCCCTTAGTCTGAATATTTTGGCAAAATAATCTTATAATCTTCATATATATATATATCACCCCTACTTATCGTGTTTAGATATGAATTAAAAATTAAAGTCATGTGCGTTAAAAATAAGCACCGATTGAAGATAAGGTGAAAAGATACAATTAATGTGAAATGAACTTATTTTCATTAAAAATATATTTTTTAAAAAATTTAACCAATCAAACATAAAAAATATTTCGGCCATACCGAACACACCCTTGACGTCTGCTCTCAATCAATATATGTATGAGTCAACTAATAGTCAACCTCAAATTTATTTTTTTAAAAAAATTTATTCTTCAAAACTATTTAATCAATCGAACATAAAAAAAAAATTCCGACCATACCGAACACACCCATGACGTATATGTATGAATCAACTAGAAGTCAATCTCAAATTTGTAGGAGTTTGGCTAATCACAATTAGAGAGGAAAAAAAAACTTATCTGGCACATGATGTTCTGTTAAATGAATAGATGCAAAATGTGTCTGATGTTTTGTGGTTACATCATACATGATATGTATTTTTATGGAATGTGGCTCGTTCTCCATTTTTTATTGCCTTCATCTTTTTCAAGCTTTTATTCGGTCCGTTTCAAAATAAGTGATGTTTTAACTTTTTTATTTTGTTTCAAAATAAGTGGTGTTTCATATTATCAAGAAAACATTAATGATATTCTTTCAATTTTACCCTTATTTAAATGAAGAGAGATTTATAAACTAGTAAAGAGCTACATTCTTTTAAAGGTATTTATTAAGGGTAAGTTAGTAAAAATGCATTTTACTTTCTAGAAATGAGTAATTTCTTAAGGGGTGTGCAAAATTAAAAACACCACTTATTTTGAAACGGAAAGAGTATTTGGATTAAAGACAAAAACGTAGTTTAAAATTAATGATTGAAATTTAATTAATTCAAACAAGATCCTAATTATGATTAGGATAATTAATAATTATTTCATATATTTACTTTAAAAATTTTGGGTAATCCCTCAATTGTAGCTATTCATTATCTTTTCTCTCACTTCCTACTTTTTTTTCTCCATTTTGTTAGAAAACTATGATTTTCTGGGTTACAATTCACAAATATTCTTATTAAATAAAATTACATCTGCATTTAATACAAATTGCTTTTCAAACAAAGTGAATTATCTCAGTTCTTCACGTTTTGTTGCCTCCACCTCTGTTTTCCCTCATCCTTTAAAAACTAATGAGGCCGTATTTGCTAAGCCTAATCATTGTTAGGACTTTGATTTGATTAATTAAATCTTAATCATTAATTTTAATCTTTTATCATGCCTCTCTTAGCCAAATAAGAATTCAGGGAAATAGAGAGGACTCTCGTTCATTTTTGTGGACCATAGAATTTAATTATTTTATTTGGTATGAATATCATGTATAGAGCTGTAAAAATGAGATGGTCTAACTCAACCCAGTTCAATTTTAACGGGCTAGAGAGTTAAATGGAATAGAATAGATTGATTATTTTTATTGAAGAATCTTTAAAATAGTAGTCTAATTTGACATTAAGTCCGCCGTGAGCTAAGACGGGTCAACCTTTAAATTATTTTTGATTTGAGATAGCATTCTCTAAGTAATTTTTGTTCAATCTGAATATAATTTTTTTATGATCTGAAATTAAATTTTCTATTATACCATTTTCGCACAAAATCATAATACATAAATAAATCAATTCAAAAGAATAAATATAAATTACTATCTTTATACACTAATTCAAGTTACGTCCAAAAGAAATTCAACATAATAAGATTTTACGATTAAAACATAAAAATCTAATTTGTAATTTAGTGCTTTGGAGCTAGTAAATTCTTTTTTTTCTTGATTAATTTTTGTTTAATTTACTTTTATTTATTTTTAAAATTAATTAATTAATTTTTTTTCTTGGCCTCGGCCCAATTATTGAGAACGGCGGGCCAAAAAAGTGCGACTTACTGAGTTTTCTAAATGGGGGATTGAAACAAAAGTATAAGTTTAAGATAAAATTGCCATTTTTATAACCCAAAAATATTAGCAAAATTCTAACCTCTAAATATTGATAATTTATAGTCAAAGATCACTAAATGGTTCCTCAATATTAAAAAACAATATTGTGGCTTTTTCATAGGCATAAATTTAGGAATTTAATAATTGTATACATAAGAATTTTAACTATAATTTTTTTCCTTAAGAAAAGGAATAGTTGCCCATAAAATTGCATAAGCATTTTTTTTTATTCTCCTGCATTAACTGATGATGCAAAACAAATCCCAACATTAACGTTTCATCCAAGAAAACTTTTAGATACATTCATCAATTTTAATTAATCAGATTTATATGTTCATATATCTTATATGAATGAAAAATATTGAGTAACTAATGTATTATAATATTTACCTTTACATCTGTTTGATGTATTCATTTATAAATTTTACATTCTAACAATTATTGAATGTATATGTCCATATTTATTGAACACATATATATTCTGAAATTATTTCAAAAAATTAATCAGATTTGTATTCATGGAACCTTTTTAAAATTTATCTTGAATATTCTGTGTTTATTTTGTTATCGTCACGTACTTTCACGTATATTAATTGATGTATATATGTATGCGTCATTAAAGTATACAATTGACTGTATCAGATTTGTATTCAAAAATTTATTTAGATTTGTATTCATGAAACTTTTTTTTAATTATCCTGAATATTGCATGTTTATTTCTTTCTCTCCATGTACTTTTACATATAACATTTGATGTATAATATATACGTTATTATAGTATACATTGATTGTATTCATAATTGTATCCAAATATTTATTCAAATTTGTATTCATGGAGTTTTTTTCTTTCTCGCCATGTTTTTTTTACGTATAATAATTAATATATATAAGCATACGTTATTATAGTATACATCGACCATAATCAGATTTGAATTCAAAAATTATTCTGATTTGTATTCATGGAACTTTTTTTTCAATTGTTTTGAATATTCCATATTTATTTCTTTCTCGTCATGTACTTTTACGTATAAAATTTGATGTGTATATATATACACTTTATTATAGTCAATTCCCATAAAAAATAAATTATGTATAATTTTAAAAATATAATTGATCATGCAATATAATAATAAAAAAATAAAAAACGTCACGTTTCCATAACAACGTAAAGTCAATTACCTTCAATATTAAATTAAAAAAAATACTTTCAAATTTTCAATAAAATGAAATACTTTGCCTTTTTATAAAGATAACTGTGCTTATTTAAAATAGATTTGCTATAGAATTTTTTTTAAAATAAAATAATTTGTCATTCCCAATAAAAACTAAATAAAAAATCTGTCAAGTTCCCATAAAAAAGTGAAAAACTTTCAAGTTTCTTATAGTAGATTGTGTATTTATAATTTAAAAAAATCCATATAATTAAATAAAGGTTAAAAATAATGTCAATTTTCTGCTAAATAATGAAAAGGTTATAAATTTATTTTAAGTAAATTTGTATATTTTTAAATAAAAAACTGACCAAATAATATTTAAAAATATTTAGATACAAGCTGTCCCATAAAAAAGTGAACCTTCAATCAAACAAAAATTCAATTTTCTATTAAATATAACTATTGCAATAATTTTTTATTTTAAAAACTGTCAATTTCAATATAAATAAAAAACTTCACGATTTTTTTAAAATAATTGTCCCATTTTTTTCTCAACTTTTAGGGACATTACAAATGGGCAACTTTAATCCAATAATTATAAAAAAAACTTATTATATATCAATTAATTAAAAGTGAGCTATTTTATGCTAATTTAAGAAGAAAGTTGACATACTGTGCCAATTTTTCTTTCTAAATGGGGTGAAGAAATCTTAGTTTAGTCTTACTTAAATAAAAGGTTCGGCTGGATTGGCCTCACGGGTCCAATTTATTTTGATAGGTCTAATTCAGGTATGAATAAATATTTTTTAAAGAGAAATTTAGATAAATATATTTTTTGACTATCTAATTTATCAACATGGCTATACACTTTCATTATATATATATTGTGTATATGTTGGTGTATATTAGAGCTGTCAAAATGGGCTTGACCCTTGAAGCTAGCTCAATCTAACCGCTATTAGGGTAAGGTTGAGTTAAGATTTTTCAAGTTTTTGCACCGATTGCCCTTATTTTGGGATGGTCTTTTAATTTTACCCTTCAAATTAATGGTCTTTAATGTTTGCCCTTCAACGTTTTAAGTAATAGAAAAGGGACAATAATACCTCTAATATTATTTTAGAAAATCGCAAAACAAAAAAAAAAATCACAAGTCAAAAAATTTTTCGCAAAACATAGGTTAACCCAAGAAGGCAGAAATTCATGTTAACTTATGCCTGGTAGGCATACTTTATTTTATTGAAATTGTGCCTCCTTCTGCCCATAGACATAATTTCAATGCAATTATGCCTATTCAGGCATAAGTTCATAGGCATACTTCATGTTATTTAGCTTATGCTTGGTAGACATAATTCATGTTGTTGAAATTGTGCCCATGCAAAAGCAGACACAAATTCAATAACATGAATTTACGCCTATCAGGCATAAGATCATTTTATTTAATTTATGCTTGGTAGGTATAATTTCATTTTATTGAAATTGCGCCTTTGCAGAAGCAGACACAAGTTCAATAATATGAATTTATGCCTACGAGGCATTAAGTTTATATTATGCCTTTTGAACTCCTGCCTAATGAAATTATGTCTTTTAAAGCATAATTTGAGCAAAAAATTATACCTTGCAAATATTTTTTTATGCCTTTTAAGGCATAATTTGGGCAAAAAGTTATGCCTTGCGAATTTTTTTTTCTATTAAGGGTATTTTTGATTATTTTTTTGTCACTTAAAGTGGCGAATGACACAAATTAAAAACTAAAAATTTACGGGGCAAAAATCAAAGACCAACTCAAAATAAGAACATTTATGCGAATGACCCAAGATTTTTTAACCTCATTTAAGCTGAGGCTTATAAGCCCAACCCAAGTCAGCGCGCTTGCCCTTTAAACTCATTTAAATTGAGGCTTATAATATGATTTAAAAACTTCAATTTTTATTGAATTGTAAAAAAAATTTAATCGTAATTCTTTTTACTCCTTGAAGAAAGGAAGAGTTGGTGTAATTTTTCGCTCTAGCATTGCAATTATAATCAGTTTTCCTGTATTCTAGAAATCTATTGCATATATCATGTTATTATATCCTCAATATTAGGGATTTAATTTTTATTTATCTAGTTACTAAAGTTGCCCCATATTATTTTGAGCAATTGTTAGTTAAAATACTCTAATTAATTTCTTTTTCTTATTTCACATGTAATCCCTAAAATTAGAAATCTAAATTTCTCTCCTTATTTTATTATTGGATATCCCTAAAACTAGGGATTTAGTTATTAAAGTTATTCTATTTTATTTTGAGTAATTATTAGTTAAAATATTCTAATTACTTTTTTTCTTCACGTGAAATATCTAATTATTCAATTATTTTGTTTGCATATTCATGTATACATATTTGTTATGAACCAAAATTTACAAATAAAAAGATATTCGTGCAAATAAATATATACCACTTTATTAAATAAATACAATTCAATGTATATCAATACAAATGTATACTAATTTATTAGGTGAATACAGATAATGAATATGAATACAAATAAATGTATACGGTAAATATGTATCAATGTATTCTAATGTAAGACTATAAAGATATGTATATATAATGGGAAGAAATAAAATTAAAAACATAAATGTATACATAATAAGTGTACATCCAATTTGTGTATACATAATAAATTAAAATACGTACACTAGTAATAAACACTCTCGATGTATACTATAAAATATGATTATATAAGTATAAGAAATTGTAAAAAAAATTTAAAAATATATATTAATTTAATATATTTAAATATAATGTATGTAGTCAATTACGGATACATAATTTGACACAATTGATTTATGTATACATAATAAATTGCATGTATAGATTAGTCTTACCCATTGAATTTAGGCACAAGAAACATATATTTTTTTTGAAGAAACCCAAATTTGAAGATTTTGTGTTCAACCGTTCCTTCTAAAGTTAGCAATATGTATACTTCGGATCAATAATACAATCATATATTTTAGTATACATAAAAATTATTGCGTATTACGATTTTTTCTTAGGCGATAATTTAGGATTTAAGATTTCAATCTGTAATCTAAATTTTATGCATAAAAATTTTAACCGTATGTATACATAAAATATTGCGTATGTATACATGAAGGAAAATACACATACAATTAATATATGTATTTAGATAATGTATATTCTTATAATTTGATTCTAAATATACATTGTTTGTGTTAGGGTATGTATACATAATAAATGTTATGTACATATATACTTTTAATATACATAAAAATTACTGCGTATTTATCTATGAAGTCTCAGAGTTCTAGTGGAGTTCTAATGGGATATTTTAGGGAAGAAGAAAGAAAGAGAATATTTGATAAGTTTATTTGAATAACTAGTCTTACCCATTGAATTTAGAATATGAAAAACACAAAATTTTTGTAGAAAATTCCAACTGCAAATTAAAGAACCCCAAAAAATATATTTTTTCAGAGAAGAAGGCGCACACAATGAAAATACAAATATATGATGTATTTTAGTTACTTTATTTGGAAATCATTATTGTAACAGAGTTCTAATGAAAAATAATTTAGGGAAAAAAATAAACAGAGAAAAAATTCCCAATGAATCAATTTTTTCGATTATTAAATGTCGGTAATCCAATAAATATAAAAAAGTTATTGTGTGTCAACTAATTTAAATAAGTAAATTAGCACACTTATCGATGAGCTAGCTCACGGTTTAAATCACAGCCCATTCAGGATTGGGTTGGACTTGCATTTCAAAAGCCCTTTCATATAAAGAGCTGGTTGTGTTGCTCAGTACATGTTGACACCTCTAATCGTTTTGCTCCTTCCATATAATTTTAATTTAATAAATTAGATCAACCAAATGTACATCTATATAAATTTCATCTACATCATGTATACCCAATGAATAGCAAACTCATATGCACAAGCACAATTCATGACTTCCCATTCATTTCTCAATCCTTTTGGAGTTGGTGTTTGGTCTCTAAAAATCAAAGAAAGACATAATATCTCGGGATCTATTTGAACTTAGACATCTTTTATTTGACGCTCATATGAATTATTTTTTTAATTTTAACTACTTTGAAATATTATGTACGTTTTATTTTAACTTGGTATTTTATTTAAATTTTTTTTATTAAGATGCAATAACTATTAATTTCAACTGTGTATTTTTTAGTTTCAACTGTGTATTTTTTTTTTTGAGCGAAATCTATAAGAAATACTTAACCAGAATTTCATTATTTTTGTCAGATAAAATTTTTATCCAAAATAATGGAGTCCAAGGTATTTCTTTTTATTTCTTCTTTAGATGCGATAAATATTTATTTTAATTATTTATATTTTTTAATTATCGGGCTAAGTTATTAAATGAACTTGATTATAGATACATTATATTTAGCCAAATAAGAATTTTAGTGAAAATAATAGAATTCCAACTTTAAATTATCCTTTTTACATGCAAACAACTATTTATCTAGTTATGTAGTTTTTATTTTTGCATTTTTTGCTTGTCGGCCCAAATTAATTACAGGCAACAGCCAAAATATATGAGTTATAAATATTTATAATGTATATTATGCGTATATTTGTTTATGTTGTATGTATATTTATGCATACAATATATGTATTCTATGTATATTTACATTTATACTTAATATACAACTGAAATATATATATATATATATATATATATATTTGCTGACTATTATTTTGTACAAAAGACCAAAGAGGTAATGGAGTAGCTAAACGTTACGATACAATTAGTCTACGACGGAATTATGGCATCCAACTCCAACTCGTTAGACAAACACCAAAAATATTTCAAACTGCAACACAAAATTTAAGAGATCATGCAAATAAGTCAAAAAGCAATGAATCAAAAGAAAATGAGTTTTTAAAACTAATACAATGTAGAAAGACCAAAATATCCCTAGAATATGATAATACAAGCCATGAGCTTCTACAAATAGTTTAGTGCCAATCTCTCAATAAAAGAAAGACTCGGAGGTGCTGCAGAGGGGATCAAACAGCCCACCATGACGGTCTCAAATCAGCTCCTCAAGACTTAATTCCGAGCTCAATTGCTCTGGAATTAAAATTTGCATAATAAGTGTTAGCAAATGTAGTATGAGTATACCAACATCATTCTTAACCAGTTGTTGGGAAAGAAAGAACACAAATACGGTTGTGCCCAAGATCAACACTTTTCCCTCTTGAAAGAATCTGTGAGAAGCACAAACAAGCAATACACCAAGCAACAAGATGATCCAAACACAAAACAAACGATATGAGGCACACGATTTTAACGTGGAAAACCCTTTCAACGTGAAAGAGTAAAAAACCACGAGACCCTTTGGTCTAACCAACTCCACTAGCACCAAAAGAGTGTACAAATCAACAATACAACAACACCACAATGATATCTAGCCCTTAACAACACTACGAAGGCACTAGAATCAAAATAGAGGAACAAATATCGCAGAAATCAACAAAAACAGCAGTCTGGTACGAAGATTATAACTCAAAATCTAACCGTTGGAATTCGATCTCCACCGTTCAGATTGAAGCTTCACGAGTCCCCTGACTTCTCCTAATATTTCAGCTCGATCGGACATTCTTCGGACCTCCGATCGTTGCAAAAACCGGACCTGTGTTTCACAGAATTGCACAGGGGCAGTCCTCTCTTTCTTCTCTCTTTTTGTGCGAAAATAATTGTGTGTTCTCCCTAGGATGGTGCTGAGTTTTTAGCCCTCAAAGTGGACAAAAGGGCTGAAGACTCTTCTTCTAAAAATGGTCCATTTAAAAACACATAGTTGGGAGCCCAAACCCAACAAATCTCCCCCTCCCGACTATGTGGAGGAAGTTGCCAAACCGACAATCAAACGACAAACTTCAAATTTCCCCTTCGGCAAAGCCTTTGTCATCATATCAGAACCATTATCATCTGTGTGAATCTTTTTAAACTCTAACAACTTGAGATCAAGCACATCTCGAATCCAATGATAACGTACATCAATATGTTTAGATTTGCCATGAAAAGTAGGATTTTTGCTAAGATGTATAGCACTTTGACTGTCACAATATAAGACATACCTCTTCTGCACAAAACCAAGTTCACGAAGATATTTCTTCATCCAAAGCAGCTCTTTACAAGCTTCGGTAGCTGCAATGAACTCAGCCTCTGTAGTAGACAGCGCAACACATTTTTGAAGTTTAGATTGCCATGAAACAGCTCCCCCTGCAAAGGTAACCAAATAACCAGATGTGGATTTCCTGGTATCAATATCTCCTGCCATATCTGAGTTAGTGTAAACATTCAAAAAGGTTTTCCGGTTCCAAAACAAAGTTTCAAACTGGATGTGCCATGGAGATATCTCATAATCCACTTCACTGCACTCCAATGTTCCTTGCCAGGATTGGAAAGGAAACGGCTAACTGTACCAACTGCATGAGCTAAATCTGGCCTCGTACAAACCATTGCATACATCAAACTTCCTACTGCAGATGCATAAGGAATACGTCGCATATCCGCCTTCTCAGCATCATTAGACGGGGACTGCCTAGAGCTAAGCTTAAAGTGAGTAGCAAGAGGTGTGCTTACCACTTTAGCTTTCTCCATGTGGAATCGCTGAAGTACCTTCTCAATGTACTTCTCTTGAGATAGCCATAACTTTCTTGCCTTTCTGTCACGTGTGATCTGCATGCCAAGAATTTGTTTTGCTGGTCCCAAGTCCTTCATCGCAAAGGACTTACTAAGCTCTGCTTTCAACTCAGCAATCCTGATAGAGTTATGACCAACAATAAACATGTCATCAACATAAAGCAACAAAATAATGAAGTCATCATCGGAAAACTTCTGCACAAAAACACAATAATCAGAAGTAGTCTTCTTATATCCCTGCTCGATCATCACAGACTCAAACTTTTTGTACCATCGCCTTGGAGCTTGTTTCAAGCCATACAAGCTCTTTTTCAACTTGCAAACATAGTTCTCTTTGCCCTTCACCACAAACCCTTCTGGTTGCTCCATATAGATTTCCTTCCCGAGATCACCATGAAGGAATGCTGTTTTCACATCCATCTGTTCCACTTCTAAATCAAGGCTGGCTGCAAGACCCAAAACAACTCGGATTGAAGACATTCTCACAACTGGAGAGAATATTTCTTCATAGTCGATACCCTTTCTTTGACTATAGCCTTTAACCACAAGTCTAGCCTTGTATCGTGGAGATGAAGCACCCTCTTCATTCTTCAACTTGTAAATCCACCGATTCTTCAAAGCTTTTCTGTCTTTGGGCAACTTGACGAGCTCATAAGTATGATTATCATGCAATGAATTCATTTCTTCATTCATTGCCTCAACCCATTTTTCTTTGTCCTCGTTCTCCATAGCTTCTTCATAGCACTCAGGTTCTCCCCCGTCAGTGAGGAGCACATACTCATTAACTGGATAACGAGTAGAAGGAGTTCTCTCCCTAGTAGACCTCCGGAGAACAACTGCAGGTTCATTATTATCCTCATGAGGTTGATTGTGTACCTCATGTGGATCTTCTTCTCCATTGCCATCGACAAAATCATGTTGAACCTGATTCTGATCATCAACCTGGTCTTCATTGGTTACAACAGGCATATGAGACACGGGAGTTGGATTCAAATCAACAAGATCATCATACCTTTGAGACTCAGACTTCTCCATCTTCTCGATATCTTCAATATTCTGATCCTCCATAAAAATAACATCACGGCTTCTGACAAGCTTCTTCTCAACAGGATCATAAAGTCTGTAGCCAAATTCATCATGACCATAGCCAATAAAGATGCAAGGCCTCGTCTTGACATCTAATTTGGACCTTTCGTCCTTTGGCACATGTACAAACGCTTTACACCCAAATACACGCAAATGATCGTAAGAAACATCCTTACCATACCATACTCGATCAGGAACATCTCCATGTAAAGCAGTAGCAGGTGATAGGTTAATCACATGTGCAGCAGTGTATAAAGCTTCACCCCAAAAAGATTTAGGCAAATGAGCTTCTGACAACAGACATTTGACTCTCTCCACCAACGTCCTGTTCATCCTTTCTGCAAGACCATTGAGCTGTGGAGTCTTGGGAGGCGTCTTCTGGTGTCTAATACCCTATTGTCTGCAATACTCATCAAATGGACCAAGGTATTCACCACCATTGTCTGTTCGAATGCACTTCAATTTCTTTCCTGTTTCTCTCTCAACAGAAGCATGAAATTGCTTAAAGACCCCAAGTACCTGGTCTTTATGCTTCAATGCATACACCCATAGTTTTCTCGAGCAATCATCAATAAATGTCACAAAATAAAGTGCACCACCATGTGTCTTTGTCTTCATAGGACCACAAAGATCTGAATGTACCAGTTCAAGCAACTCTGATTTTCTGAAAGATGGATGACTCTTGAAGGAAACTCTATTCTGTTTCCCAGCCAAGCAATGACTGCACCTTTTCAAATTTGCAGCTTTCACTCCTGAAAGAAGATTTTTCTTGGCTAAGCAATCAAGTCCCTTCTCACTGATGTGACTAAGTCTTCTGTGCCATAATTCTGAACATCTATCACTCTCGACTGCATTGACAGAATCAATAGAGACGGAAGCATTAGTCCAGTATAGACCTGAACACTTCTTCCCACGAGCCACAATAAGAGAACCCTTAGTGAGTTTGCATTGCCCATCACCAAAGGTACTGACATAACCTTCATCATCCAAAACACTGGTAGATATCAGATTCAAGCGAATATCAGGTGCATGTCTGACGTTCTTCAACACTAACTTCATTCCGGTTTTAGTTTCCAGGACAACATCTCCAATGCCAACAACATTTGAGCGACCATCATTACCCATCTTCAATACCCCATAATCACCTGGAGTATAAGATGTGAAGAAATCCTTCCTCGACGTCACATGAAAAGAAGCACCACTGTCGATAACCCAACTTGTTTCATCAAAGGCAACATTAATCAAGTCGGTATCACAAACAATTATCAAATCACCTGGAGTCGTGGTTGCAACGTGGCGATCATTTTCACCATCTCTCCCTTCTGGCTTGTTCTTGTCTTTGTTCTTGAGCTTGAAGCAGTTTTTCATCAAATGCCCCTTTTTGTGACAGTAATGACACTCAACATTTTTGTATTTTGATTTGGACTTGCTCCTGCTCTTGCCTCTTTTATATTCTCCTTGATCTCTGTCTTTGCTTCTCCCCCTGTTTTCAGTAACCAAGACATCAGATTTTGAAGTAGATGTCTCATGAGTTCTATGCCTCACCTCTTCATTTAGAACAACAACTTTCACATACTCCATAGTTACTGTACCACCGGGAGCTGAACCGATCAAGGACACACGAAGATTTTCCCAAGAATCAGGCAAGGTATTAAGCAACCAAAGTCCCATAATCTCATCTTCAAATTTTACACCCATGTCAGACAACTGATCAAAACACCCTTGAAATTCATTCAAATGGTCAGAAATAGAACAACCTTCTTTGAATCTCAAATTCATCGCCTGCTTGAGCAAAAATAATTTATTATTCAGTGTTTTTGATGCATACAAGGATTCAAGCTTTTCCCACAAAGTTCTAGCATGAGATTCATTGTAGATGTGATTCAAAATATTATCATCTACCCACTGTCCAATAAAACCACAAACCATTTCGTGTTCAAAAGCCCATTCTTCATTAGATTTGGACTCCGGCTTCTGACTCGCAAAGACCGAAAGATGTAGCTTTTTCACAAAGAGTAAATCTTTCATTTTACCCTTCCATTTGTGATAATTTGTGCCATTCAAACTGATCATCCTGCTATAGTTCGGCTCCATCATTCAATCAAGACAAATAACAAAATAACTCAAGCTCTGATACCAGTTGTTGGGAAAGAAAGAACACAAATACGGTTGTGCCCAAGATCAACACTTTACCCTCTTGAAAGAATCTGTGAGAAGCACAAACAAGCAACACACCAAGCAACAAGATGATCCAAACACAAAACAAACGATATGAGGCACACGATTTTAACGTGGAAAACCCTTTCAACGTGAAAGAGTAAAAAACCACGAGACCCTTTGGTCTAATCAACTTCACTAGCACCAAAAGAGTGTACAAATCAACAATCCAACAACACCACAATGATATCTAGCCCTTAACAACACTACGAAGGCACTAGAATCAAAATAGAGGAACAAATATCACAGAAATCAACAAAAATAGCAGTCTGGTACGAAGCTTATAACTCAAAATCTAACCGTTGGAATTCGATCTCCACCGTCTAGATTGAATATTCACGAGTACCCTGACTTATAATAAAATTTCAGCTCGATCGGACAAGATTTGGACCTCCGATCGTTGCAAAAACCGGACCTGCATTTCACAGAATTGCACAGGGGCAGTCCTCTCTTTCTTCTCTCTTTTTGTGCGAAAATAATTGTGTGTTCTCCCTAGGATGGTGCTGAGTTTTTAGCCCTCAAAGTGGACAAAAGGGCTGAAGACTCTTCTTCCAAAAATGGGCCATTTAAAAACACATAGTTGGGAGCCCAAACCCAACACCAGTATCATCAGCTCCTTCGACAAAATAGTAACAACCGTTAAAACTAAAAATACTCACTTCTAACAACCTATATATATATATATATAGTGAATGCATAATATTTGACAAATAATAGATAGTAAAGCAAACATAAGATAATATACAAAGATACAACACTATAAATGTTCATAGCCCATAGGTATGATATTTTATATGAAATACACAAATCATAAGTCATAATTAAATATGCATGATAAAGACTTCACATTTGCTCAATTAGGTTGGATTCTATTTTGACAGCTCCGTGAGATTCAGAGGGTGATTTATATGAGTTAGTTAGATGGTTTGCATAGATCTCAAAGGGTTCGTGAGTTTGAACCCTTAGGTGAAATTCTAGTTTTTTAGAAAAATTGGATTGACCACGATCAATATTTGGTCAAGACAACCTCAAATCGATAATTTGATAATTGAAAGTATTTTGTGATTAATTTACACAATTTATATTTGTTCGGGAGATTCCGAATTATTTTCGATGATTGAAACCAAAATTTACTTGATTTAGATTTGCTGGTTCAACTGTATTTGGTGCAGCCGCACTTGTAACCCTTTTTCCACCTTAGGGATGCCGCTTTGGCAAAGGTTCTTCGCTTCTGCGAAGCTGGGTCATCCGGTGAACTTCTGCTTCGGCCAGGTGATTGCTGCAGGGGCAAAGTTGTACCTACGTATTTTGTTCCGCTTCTGCGAAGGGTGCACTGTGCATCGGTAACTTCGCGCTTGTGATGTTCTTCCTGCTTTTATGGTATCGAGGCTCTTAAGTGAGATCCTCTCCTGCGATCATTTCTCCTCTTTGACGAGCTCGTGGGTGAGAGGATTTTCTGCTTCTGCAAAAATATCTTGACATGAACATTAGCAAAATTTCTTATTCCAACTTATGAGAGATTTAGAATTTTGAGATTTAACTGGGGGAGCTGGGTGGGGGGTAAGAATCTAACTTTTTGGTATTTTCCTACTAATCCATCACTTATTTCATGAATTAATCCACATTTGAGTATTGAAAATTGGATTTTTTGCCCTAAGCTTTAAAATTGATATTTTCGAATTGATGATCACTTCATGCTTGATTTTGGCTGATTTTTAATGCATAAGCTTTTTTAATTAATGGATAAACTGATTTTAAAGTCAATTTTTAAATCTTTTTCTCGAATGCTCAGGGTTAACGTTTTGGCTCGAACTTTTATAAAAAAATATATAGAGCCGTCAAAATGGGCTTGTCTCTTGAGGCCAGCACAATCCACCCAGTTATTAGAGTAGGGTTGGGTTATGATATTTTAAACCCATTTAAACTAAGACCTAGCCCATCTCAAGTCAGCCGTTGGCCCTCGAGGCTTGACGAGGGCTGGATGAGGCCGGCCCGTGGGCTAAAAAACTATTTAATTTAAAATAAAAAATTAAAACAAGATTGCAAAAAAGAAGTAAAAACGAAAAAATAGTGATTACCGAATTCGTCTTCATATATTACAGAGTACTTTACTCATTTAGCGTTAAATCGTAATTACCAAGTATAAAAGTTGCATTTATGGATTCAATTTAAACATAAAATTTAAAAGAAAACTGTGAAAAAAGAAGTAAAACTAGGAATAGTGATTACACTATAATTTACTTATTTAACATTAAATTTCTAATATTAAAATTTCTAATTACCAAGTATAAACATTACATTCATGAAAATATCTGAACATCTGGTGCTATTCCTTAATTACATTCATGATAATGTTTAACTAACTAAATTTGCATATGAATGTAAACGAAAATAAAGATGTTAATTAAAATAATTTTATCAATAAATTCAAATGTGTTTGAAGATGCGTTGATGTAACACGATGTTTGAGGTAAGTTGTGACTTACCTTCTAGACTCAATAACTTGGGAGATGATTATTTTATATTGTATTAAATATGAGGGGTTTTGGGTGTATTAGGAGTGCCAAACTATAATTGTAATAATTCATATTTGTGCACCAGTGTACTGTGAAGGATACGTTATGAATTATGAATACTAATGAAATGACTTCTTATTGTGGATTATATGAATAGTTTTGACTTGTTATGGTGCTAGATAGAACATTCCATAGGAAATATGCAGGAAAGCTAAGCTTCCTAAAAAATACAATTTCATCACATTAATTTCAACTAGCTGACATTAGTATATCATTATCTTCTCCAGTTACCTTAATGAGAGGAAAGGTCACCCAAGGTGCAAGAATGTTCATTTGAATTTTGGTAAAAAAAAAATTATAGTGGCCAAATAAGGTAAAAATGAGGAGAATTTTAGTAGCTTAGCTGGTTGACTCTTTGAATTTTTATTTTGTTGGTGAAAGTTTATTTTCTCATTTTGTAATTTTCTCGCACATTTTTTCTACCCCAATTTTTTTTTTAAATTTTTTTAAAAAAAGATAAAAATAAATTTTATACACACATATTAAAAGTGTGAATGTCCTCAAAAATGTTGATAATTTTTTTTATCCTTTTCTAAAAATACTCTACAATAAATAAAATTATTATTATTATTATTTATTATCATTATCATCATTATTATTTGTTTCGTATTAAAACGTTAATAGCTATATAAATGAATTCGTTCACGGAATTGAGAAACTATTGGCATTTTAAGTTAATAACATCTTAAAGTTTTAAACACTAGAATCTTAAATATAATTTAAATAAAAAAAGATATAAAGAGCAAAATTTCATTAGGAGTTCTAACATTTTAAAAATAAGTAAAGATTTAATACCAATAATTTTAATTAGTTTCAAAGTATTAAATATTAGCATAATAATGAAACGACATTTTTGTTTAATGTAAAATTTATATTTAAAAAGTAAAAAAGGAGAAGAATTTCATTAAGGAGTTTTGTGCTTTTAATGTAATATAGATATAGATATATAGATTAACAAGAAATATACATGTAACGCTCATGCCCAACAATAAAGTTGAATGACTTTTTAATCTTTCGATCAACGTAATAACATAGACGAATAAATAAATATTAAAACAAACTAAAGAAAATTCGAGTGGATCAAAATCATTAGAACAAAATTAACATTTATCATTTCGAAACTTGCAAAAAAAATAATTATATCTACAACGAGAATATTATTTTTTCCAAAGAGATTTCTCTCATTACTAAGGGGTACATGCGTACAAAGAGACTAACAACTACATGAAATGTAAAGTAGGAACATTCGTATCTAATTTACCAAATAATTTTAAAAAAATTTGTGATTGGGTAAAAATTTGAAATTATTGGTGAACTATGATATATCAATGTGTATTTCTGAATTTACTTTTATATCTATATAAACTAGATGGGTGGTGCCCGTGCTCTGCACGAGCGTTTTTTCAAATATTGTTGCATTAAAGCAAGTAAAGTTTTAAGCAATAAGATATGAATATACATGCTTCCTATTGTGCGGAACAAAGTGAAAGTATTACATTGATAAGATACAGATCAAAAGTTACTAAATTATTACAAGAGTTGTTGAACGGGACAGGTGAAGCGCGTAGTACACGTCGTGTCTGGATATGAGTATTAACTGATAAAAAGAAAGAACAATAATATGTTAGATAATATATGATTTGTTAAAAAAGAGAAATTAGAAAAGGAAACAAGAAATTAATAATATTAAGTGTATGAAAACCATGACAAAGTGAATGTACTTCGGATAATTCAATTTATTTGACCTTTGTATACGGTAAGTTTTGAAGAAATCAAATGGGTTTCTATCAAAGAGTTTTATTTCTCATATTTATATATTTCTGCTGACAATTTTCAAATGTTATAAAAAGTAAGAAGCTCATTAGTAGAAGAGATGTGCAGTATAGACTTAGTTTCTAGGCTAATATTCAACATCATGTTTTATAGTAGATTTATACAAAGATATGTTTAGCTTATACAAATGAAACTCAGTTTAGAAAATGGTTAAGTAGCACTTGTTTAATTCAAGAAATATGCTGAAGTGTGAATCCTTAAAGGCATAAGAACAACTGCTTTCTAAGTCAATTAAAGTAAAATCACAGATGATAGCATATTATTGCGAGGGTATTCTTAAAAAGAAAATACAGAAGGAGGAAGAGGCAGTATATATTAGAGAGTGATAAATAAGAAAAGTAAAATTAAAAAATTGGGGAGAAAAGAGAGAGGAAGAATAACAACTCATCAAGAAGAGATTGAGAAGTGAGAAATTGAAACAGAGTTGAAAATTAAACTCACGCTGATCAAAAGCTTCAGCTGATACGAAGAAACAGAGTTGAAAATTAAACTCACGCTGATCAAAAGCTTCAGCTGATACGAAGAGCTGTAATGCGTTTAGAAATGTAAGCTATATGTGAAATGCATTTCGAAAGGACAAAGTTCCATGAATTGATCAGTAGTTTTATTTTTATGATATTATTTATTAATTTATAGTTATTAAACATATTTTTTCAAAAAAAATATTTATTTAAAAATACTTTATAAAACTTATTTATATATTGATTTAATTGTGTAATTATATTTGTCCAACCTAAGAGAACAGTGAAAATACAATGTAATTACATCATGACAAACAAATAGGTCACTGCAATTACTATATTGTATAATTATCAGGGTGTGTAATCACCATCCTAGTAAGTATTATATCAATTTTAATAACTATGAGCTTTTCAAACAAACCTTCAAATAATTCATTTTTTTTGAGTTTTCTATATAAACTATTATGTGTTTACTTTTCCTATCCAAACTATCACCAAATGTTTATCAAAACACACCTAACTAGCAGTTGCTCACTTTTCTTACCTGAAATATCACCATCCTTTTGGTAGAAAATGTGACCACAATTGATAGTTGGATTGTGTTTTGATAAATGTTTAGTGATAATTCAGATATAAAACAAATCCACCTAATAATTCAAGTATGAAACTCAAATGATATGATACTTTAAGTATATTTTTCAGTCTTTCATTCTTTATGAAATTGGGCTAAAATGCTCTTAAATTATTACAAAATATTTTTAAGATTGATTTTTGGTTAATTTTCCTTAATTACAGTATTAAAAGTGCTGAAAAATATACATGAAATATCATAATTTTTTTTAAAATTTTATATTTGAATTATCAAGTGTGCGAGTTTTCTACCTAAACTATCACCAAATGTTTATTGAAATACGCATCAATTACAATTGTTCACTTTTCCTATCTAAATAATGGTGATATTTCAAAGGAAAAGGGAACAACTCATGATAATTGAGGTGTGATGTGATTTGAATAAGTTTTAATACGTTTTTTTAATCACTAACTCTATATTATAGTTTTAATACGTATAATTCCTTCATTATAGTTTTAAAACCAAAGGACCCGTAAAGAGTGAGGACATGGGTTATTAATAAATAGTTATCAATCATGCGTTGTCGGTGCTAAATGTTGTTGAATTAAAGCAATTAAAGTTTTAAGCAACAAGATATAAATATACATGCTTTCTATTGTGTGGAACAAAGAGAAAGTATTATGTTGATAAGACACAGACCAAAAGCTATCAAATTATTACAAAAGTTGTTGAGCGGGACAGGTGAAGCGCGTAGCACATGTTGTGTCTGGATATGAGTGTTAACTGACTAAAGGAAAGAACAATAATATGTTAGATAATATATGATTCATTAAAAAAGAGAAATTAGAAAAGGAAACAAGAAATTACACAAAATAATTCTTTTTGACTGGAGCCTCTTGCAGAATTTACCAGATTTTGCAAGATCTTTCATAAACAAAACTGATACAAATAAGTAATTCCATTTCCTATTGATGCATTTCTATATGCTGAGTTCTGAAGAAATCAAATGGGTTTTCATTAAAGAGTTCTATTTCTCATATCTATACATCTCTGACGACAATTTTCAAATGTTATAAAAAGTAAGAAGTTCATAGTAATTATCCTAGAGAAGTACACGATTCTTATCTCTTTTAGGAGTTTAAAAAGAGAAAATTTAAGAGATGCGCAGTATAGACTTAGTATCTAGAGGAACAATCACAAAATTAAGATTTAACTGTCATTCTGTTGTAATTAATTTTCGCTTCCATCAAGCTACAAACAAAAAAATATTTGTTACCGGAAAAAAAGCACAAAACGAAACAAAAAAAATAACAAAGAATCAGAAAAAACATCCTTTAAAATAAATTAATATGTAAAATTATAAACTTGCAAAATCGGGAGAGTGTGAGCCAGAAATAATGGGATGGATCAGAGGTGCGTTTATGAATTTATGGGGAAGCCAACAGAAGGCAAGACATTACAAAGATACGTTTAGCTTATACAGATGAAACTCAGTTTACAAAATGGTTAAGTAGCACTTGTTCATTTCAACAAATATGCTCAAGTTTTAACTCTCAAAGGCGAAATATTTAACAATTGAATGATTACGGTTTCAGTCATTCAACCAAAAACGGGTGGTAGCCAAGCTTAGCCTATAAAGTACAAAATTCTTTCTTTTTTTATTACAAATTGACATATTAATGTTCATTTCAGGTACCTTACTTGTGGCACTTGGGCTGGGAAAATATTTTGCATAATTATGATAGTAAATTATTTGCTCTGGTTTCACTCAAATGTATTAGCAATTCATTTGCTTTCCTATTGCTATTCCTTTTTCCTTATAGGCCTATTGTAATTATTTGTGAAATATATAAGTCTGACAAGGATGTTGAGGTAGTACCTGATATTTAACTTCTAAAGTTCCAACATGAGGAGACATCATTTGATTCATGGTTTGAAGAAAGCTTATGATTCTGGTGCTTTACCCATTGTGTAGCTCACAGTCATTTACTATACAAACACAATGTGGAATTAGGATTTATGTAAACTGTTTTACATGGTACATCTTTCTTGAACTATTTTTCTTAGAGTTTATATATAGTTTTGATCATTAACTCTTTTTCTTATCAATTCCTTTTTAAATCTGAGTTTTATATTACTTTTTATTTTTCAGATTGTGACGAACAACAACAGGTTGCATAGGAGAAAGTGGTTAAAAATGGATTTGATCTCGGGTTTAATTGCAGCAAGAAGGATTTTGGTATAGTATGGTCAATTGATTTTTCTTATTTGGTCCAGTAGCAGCAGTTCTTAGTACTGATAAGGAAAATATCAAAATCCATAAAAAGTAATATTATTGTGAGAGTATTTTTAAAAAGAAAATACAGAAGGAGGAAGAAGTAGTATATATTAGAGAGTGATAAATAAGAAAAGCAAGAAAGAGGAAGAATAACAACTTACCAAGTCATGTGGCAGAGATTGAAAAAAATGACTATATGTGAAATGCATTTCGAAAGGACAAAGTTTTCATAAGGAAGTAAACTTAAAAAAGGCAATTGATTTTATATAAATCTGTATCAAGGTGAAAGGCTAAAAATTTTAGGAAAAAAAATTTGAACTGAATTTAGCTGACTATCAATGCTGAACAATTTTCAAAGTTTACAGCTTAAGAAGATGTAGTACCAAAAATATGTTGGACTGTCGTAGCATCTAATCTCAAAAGTAGTATCAGAATTGAAATTTTTATTTTTGTAACCTTGTTTCATGATAGTATTGTCAAGGAGTTTATCTTTCTATAAAAGAACTGTTTATATATATGAAAAGTAGTATTAGTTTACATGTGATAAATTTATTTTAGGAACTTGCGGAACTTTGAAAAAGGTAAAAAGGTTTTATATGTATTACCTTTGTTCCACCAAAAAAGCCAAAAACGATTGCAAAAGGAAGTTGGTTAACATGTACATGCATGTAACTTAAAGTATGAAAGAGGGTGTGGAGAACAAGGAGCCCGGTGGACTTTTGGAACCTCTACCAGTGGCGGAGCGACCATGGGATAGTGTCACGATGGACTTCATCACGGCACTACCATTGTCCGGTTCCATTATGGTCGTGGTTGATAGATTCTCAACATATTTAAGGCCCAAAGGAAAATAATGTTTATTAAATTGAAGTGTAAAAGTGAATTTTTTGATGACCTTTATTTTTTTTTCCGCTGGAGTTGGTGGCTCCAGCTTTTGTTTGAGCTTTAACAAGTGATGTTGTTCTTCATCAGAAGAAGCGAAGTCCTTTTTTGATCTTTTGTTGTTCTCTTTTTCAACGCAGGACAGGATAAACAGTTTTGCAAATGTCGATCCAACAGTGCGAGAAAAAGATTTTTTCACTTGAATTCTGAAGAGGTTTTGGTTCAGCCTCATTTGAATATTTTCCATTGGCAGCGAGTCATTCTGGAGGGGAATATATTTTAAAGTTTTTGTTAGTGCAATTGTAAAGTAAATATAATAAAAATTGTTTGGTTAAAATATTTACCTCGGCTAAAACCAGATCATAAATCTCCGCAGCAGTAAGAGATAATAATTTTTCGGCTTCTTTGTCCATGATTACTGCAGTTGTTGAGCCGGAAGTATCTTCCAGATTTACGTTAAATCGACACCTGCAGTAATATTATAAGACAATTTTTTGTATATATTTCTCTTGAATATGTTCATAAAATTAGACTCTAAATACCTTGGCACTAACATATTTTCCTGATTGCAATTCATACAACGAATTTTTCTTTTCCTTGGACTTCTCACTTCTTGCCCACAGTTTGGACATATTAAAACATAACAACTTTTGAGTCTATTTGAGAGTGATATTTTTGCTTCGATGGAAAAGGAATGTCCCTTTTTAAAGAAAAAGTTAGATTAGTAATTATGTTAATTACAAGAATAAATAGCGGTATAAATTATGAATAATATTAATAGAATTTGGTCTTACATCTTGTTGCGATTGAGCGTTTGCAATTGAGACTATTTCTTCATCCAGTTGAACAGAGATGAGACAACCAGAATGAGATGTACTTCTTGCTGTAAAAGATTTGAGCATTTCTGTATTTTTTTCAGCCCTGTTTGTGGGAGAAAAAAGTAAAATCTTTAGAATATTTATAATTAATAGGAAGAAATAAATACAATATATGTAACAACAATGTTATACCATGAACACAGTTGGAGGCATTGTGTGTAAGGTGAATTGATTTGGATCGTGGTATTAAACTTTATCGTCAATGATGTGCCTATATTTATTGGACCAATAATTATTTTGACTAATATCATAAGATAAAATATTATTGTTTCAGCAACAAAGTAAGTAGGTATAAGAATAGAAATGAAATATCAATAAGGCCAAGCGAGAATACGATTAGCATTAGATTATAATAATTGAAAAAGTGAATGTCTTTTTTCGTTATGAGAAACTACTGTTTTCAAAAATTTATGTAAAAGTATGAGAAACTTGATGAAGAGAAACTTGATGAACTATAATGGATAGAAAGACAATAAAAATAAAACAAAATGTATGTCTTTAAGAATGACTTTGTGATAGTGTATTATATTTCATTATAAACCTTTACCTATTTGGTAAGATTGTATAAAAATTTGGGGAATTTTAATAGTTTATATAACTTACAAGGTTTTTATGTTCATGAGGAAAAAAATACAAGTTAAGAATCTCAATTTGCATGTCAAGGTAAAACTTTAAACTTTATAATTATGATTTCATCTCGTATGACTAAACAAGATACTAATTTCATGAAGATTTTAAATTTTAACTATGTAAAAGTTGATCTTATAAGCAAATTAAGCAATATGCACAATTTAATGGGTTTATTCAATTATATATGGCTTGTCTTGTTTCTATCGATGTAAGTCACCTCTAATGACTCATCCAGAGTGATGGAAACCGAATAAAAGAGAAGAAGAGAAAATGCAGATATTCTCAATTGTCTGGTCTGTTTTCAAAATTATTCAATTAAATTATTTATAATAATTAAATTGTAGATATTTACATAAGTATACTAAAATTTAGAATGTATTTATTAATAATAATATTTATATAATTTTTCTATAATTTAAACTATTTTATTATCTATTTATTAAATTATCTACAAGTGTAGTATATTTATTAATTTAATAGCAGCTAAATTCAAATTCAGCCAATTTATTTAAATTATAGCCATATTTATTCAATTTCATTCAATTTGTTTAGAGTTTAGCCACTTTCTATTCAATTTATATCAATTTTAGCCACTTTTGATCAATTTTTGGCTATTATTTAAATTCAATTCCTAATTAAATCTAACCACTAACCTATCCGGACGTCCCATTTGACCCACAACCCGACCCGGGTTACACCCAACTAATCTTAGCCGTTCATTTTACCTGATCCTACGGCCCTAATTAAAACCCTACTCCCTTGCCTTAAATACCAATATCTATCCAAACCCCACCCATTTTTCCTCTCAAACTCACCTCAGCCGCCCTTCCCTCTCCTCTCTCTCTCTCACCCGCTCACCGCCACCAGTCGCCTCCACTCTCTCCTCATCCTCTTCCCCTTTTCTCCATTTTTTCCGACCATCTACCGGGCGCCTTCTCTCTTCTCTCTTCCTCTCCCATTTTTTCCGGCGACAAACACTGCCGGCAGCCTCCCTCTCTCCATCTCCTTCATCTACCATCTCACCATTTTTTCGGCCACCATGACCGGAGAAAACAACACCACCAGTCGCCTCCACTCTCTCCCCATCCTCTTCCCCTTTTCTCCATTTTTTCCGACCATCTGCCGACCTCCTCTCTCTTTTTCTCTCCACTGCCGGCGACGGCAGTACCAACACCTCGACCAACTACCCAGAAAACTCCATAACCTCCACCTCCGTCGCACCCTCTCCTTTATCTTCCTCTGCCTAAGCTCGCCGGAAAAAACTCTCCTAGATCTGTCCGTAAATTTTTACTCATTTATTTAATCTCTCATCATTCTTGCTCTTTCACTCAGCATATCCACACCACCCTCTACCCCTCCCCCACCTGGATTTCTTGGTATACCCATCTTTCACAATTGAGTTTTGCTGAGAATTTTTTCTACTCTTCCAGAATTTTTTCTACTCTTTTTTTGCAGGGAACAAGAAAGATTTGGGAGAAAAAGTTGAGAAGTGATGAATGATAGAGAAAAACTGCTTGGGGTTGGGAGGAATTTTGATGATGAAAGGGGTTCAATGGCGTTGACAGTGGTGGACTGATGTTTTTTTTTTACTCAATATGACTAAAATGCCCTTGGTCGTACCAAGGGCTTTCACTTATTAATAGTATAAAAAAGCACAAAGTTATTACATGAAATACGGGTAGACATTTTTTCTCTTTGAAAATAAATTTATGTAGGATAGAATTGTTAATTTGATTTCTAATAGACAATTATATGTTGACTTTCAAGATAGATATATAGCAACATTGATGATAAAACTTTTGATCATGAGATAGCACAAAAACGTACAAAGAAAATATATACCAAAAATATCGTTTATAAAGATATATATATATATATATATATATATATATATATATATATATATGGTGAAATACAATATCATAGCATAATTTGTAACCGATACACTACAATATCTTTAATACGATATATTATAGATAAATATAATATTTATTTTAGCATTAATTTTTATTATTTTTAAAAAAATTATAGACATATTTTATTATAAACGCGACAAATAAATGCAACACACGTACAGTAAACTAGTGTATATTAAAAATATGTAGACTCTTGAAAATATTAATTGAACTTTTTGCCCTTTATTAAAAGATTATAATAAACAAAATCTTCATTTACTATTTTTCTCAAATAATTGTTATTTACTTATTATCCTAATATTTAGGATTTTGAAACTTTAAAATTAAATCTTTCCTTAGTAAGAACTTTTTATTTGTAGTACTTTAAAGTTATCCAAAATTTTGCTTTTAAAATCTTTCTTTATTTTAGTTCTAAGTGCGTGTGTGTATATATGTATGTATATGTATATTGAACATTGAACTTATGCTCACAACATTCAATGTTTATGTCCTTTTTTTATCTCAAGTAAAACAAGACCTCTGGCCTTCTCAACTTTGAATAATAGGCATTATTCTTTCTTTATTCTATGCAAGTCTATTTTACCCTTATTATTTTCAATCCTCTATTTCTGTAATATACTTTTTTATATATATATATATATATAATATTTATTTTTCTAATCTAAGTATTTATGGAGAAATTCGCTGAAGGCTAGCCATGTACTTAGTCTAGGCATGTGAGCGCCATATGGACTAGTTTTGGTCAAAATTTAAATTCAAAAGTTAACTGAATTTTGGCGATCCTTTGGCTTAGGATAGTGTTTCCTTATTTTCTATAGCCGGCATGTGCCAGGCACGCCCCTCCCCTTGTAATTGCGGACAGGAAAATTTATTTATAGGCAAAATTTGGTTAAGGCATGAATCAAATATTGTAAGCCTTTCAAATTCCTGTGAGTCCTTTCTAATTCAAGAGATTATAAAGGTTGAAAATTATTTCTGTAGTTAATGCATCCTGCATTTATTGTTGTCGCGATTTAATTATAAGTTTTTATGAAACGACTATGTTTTTGTGCGGTTGAAGTGCTGCAGTGTGGTGCTACTTCGGTGCAGAAGGTGGTTTAAGAAAAATGATCACCCCTGTAACAACTAGTATCAGAGTCAAGTTGTATGTGACTTGAAAAATGGTGACAAATGCTGAACTGTAGGAAAAGGGGGCACATTTGGAGGCACATCGGTTTAACAAATAAGAATGACAGTGTTATGAGTCTGGTAGACTTCATCACCCAATTACATGGGTTGAACATGAACTGAAGCATTTTCGTGTCTATAGTGTACAATGGGTAGAATTTGAGAATTTTCGTGTGACTGCAAACTTAAAAATCAAGGATTTGAAGAAGAGCAATGAAAATCTCAACACAGAACCGGTGGTGTTGTGAGTTGCTATATTGGGCAGACTCATAACGACCGTTCTAAGGTAAAAATTTGAGAATCTACTCTTTTGATGGTGCGAGAAGTGCCAAAGAACTGAAAATTTTTCTTTGGAATATGGAGCAATATTTCTCTATTGCCCATACTTCTAATAACAATAAGTTGAACACCACTATAATATACTTTACGGGTTATGCGAAGTTATGATAGAGAACCAGGAAAGTAGATGATAAGAGTGCTGGAAGGTCTATGATTACTATTTGGATGAAATTGAATAAAGAAAAGAGGGATCTGATTCTTCCTAGCAATACATTTTGGATTGCTAAAGACTAGTTAAAAAGACTAAGACAGACTAATTCGGTTCATGGTTATATTAAGGAATTCACTTTCTTAATGTTGGACATACAAAAGATGTCAGATAGAGATAAATTACACAAGTTATTTTTGAAATGCAGGCTTGGATGCAGAATGAACTAAGGAGGCAGAATGTGTAAGACCTCTAATTGTTGCCATTGATTTGTTGGTAGCCTATTGTTTTACTCATTCTCCTTCTAAAATTTCTGCTGCTTTGATGCCAAACAAAAAGGTAGATAAGAAAGGGAAATGGAAGAGGGAAGCACGAAAAGATTATTGTGATAGGGGGAAGGCCATGATCAATGCTAGAAACGCCAAGAACAAAGGGAGAGAAGGCAATACTAAAGGTTGTTGCACGTATGGTGGACCTCATTTGGTCAAGAGTTGTTCAAATCATGAATGGGTGAATGTAATACTTACTGGAAGTGTGAATAGAGATGAGGAAGAAGAGGACATTATTTCTACCTTGGCAAATCAGTTGGGTTGTGATTAACAACCTAATTTTGGTGAATGTCGTTGGTAAATCATCAAACTCTTCTAATCCTCATGCTTCCTTAATTCACATTGAGTTGAAAGTTAATGGCAAACATATGATGACAATGGTGGATATTGGAGCTATCATATGTTTGTTAATGTAAAAGCTGCTGCCAAATATGAGTTGAAGTTGAAGAAAATCTCATCTTATGTCCAAATTCTTAATACCAAAGCACTGGTGATTATGGGAATGACTTAAGATGTTTTATTAACCATTAGGAGTTGGGAAGGAAAAACACAATTTGATGGTGATGACACTTAGAAATTTTGAGATTATATTCAGGATTGATTTTTTGAAGAAATATTGCTTTGTTTTATTTCCTCAATTAGACGGAGTGATGATTATGGATGAAGAAAATTCTGATCTCATTAAGGCTGTTCATTCTTATTGAGAAGCTGAGTATGTGAAGAAGTATAAAACACCCATATTTGCTATTATTGCTGTTGAGAAATGATTGAAGAAAGGTGTTCAAACTTTTCTTTCTACCATGGTTGAAATCAAACCTGACGTAAAGATTGAAGTCCCAGATTGTGTGGCATAATTGCTGGAATAATATGCTAATGTAATGCCCTTAAATTTGCCAGAGATGATATCGTCAAAGAGTGATATTGATCATAAAATTAAGTTGCTGCTATGATTAATTGCCCCTGTCCAGGCTCCTTATCAGATGACCCAAAAAAGTTGGCTGAGTTGCAAAACTAATTAAATGAGTTGTTGGACGGTGGACTGATTTTGCCTTCGAAGGCCTCATATGGTGCTCCTGTTTTGTTTCAAGAGAAGCAAGATAGAACATTGAGGATATGTGTGGACTATAGGGCTTTCACCAAAGTAACTGTAAAGAATAAATATCCAGTCCCATTGGTGCAGTATATGATGCATAGGTTTAGCAAAGCATATAAATTTACTAAGTTAGATCGTAGGTTAGCTATTGGCAGGTTAGGATATCAGATAGTGATGATCCTAAAAATACTTGAGTAACTAAATATGACTCATATGAATTTCTTGTAATGCAGTTTGAGCTGACTTGTTAGTATGATGGATAAATCGTAGAATATTTTGTGGGATCTACATTTAATGTTCTCGATATGAAAATATGAAAGAGATATTCTAGATACTACATTTAGTGTAGAATATTGTGTAGCATTAATTATATAATATATGTAAGAGATATTCTAGATACTACATTTAGTGTAGAATATTGTGTAGCATTAGTTGTAGAATATTATGTTAATTAATGTACAAAATATTTGTCTTGTGTATAAATACTAATGTATTCTTATGAATTGGGATCAGCAAATTAAGACAATCATTCTTAGTTTCTCTTGTGTCTTCTCTGTTTCTGACATGGTATCAGAGCCTTCTCTTCTTTGATTCATAGAGTTCTTCATTTGTGATTACTTTCAATTTCTTTTTGAAAGTTTTTATTTTCTTAGTTGTTCATCAATAATTAGTCCTAAATATGTAGGGCTCTTGGTCTTGGTTATTCTAGCAACTTTTTCGTATCGTTGTATTTTTATTTTCACTATTCACAAACATGACTTCACATTAGTTTGAGTCTTTCAGCGTTCATTTCATTGGAAAAAATTATTCAGCTAGAGAATTTCAGTTTCAACTATTTGTCATTGGAATGGAATTATGGGGTTATATAGATGGAAGTGATTCTACTCCTACTGATCCTACAAAATTAGGTCAGTGGAAGGTCAAAGGTACTTGGGTGATAACATGGATTTTAGGGTCAATTGACCCTCTTATTGTCCTTAATCTCAGGCCACACAAGAATGCAAAGGCCATGTGAGATTATTTACAAAAAGTTAACAACCAAGACAATAGCGCAAGACGCTTTCAGCTGGAGCATGAAATTGCTAATTACTCTCAAGGAAATCTCTCTATCCAGGATTATTTTTCTGGATTTCAGAACTTATGAATTGAATTCACTAATATTGTTTATGCTAAAATACCTGCTAAATCTCTTTCTATAATTCAAGTAGTTCATGAACAAAGCAAGCAAGATCAATTTTTGATGAAATTGCGATATGATTTTGAGAGTGTTCGCTCTAACATGATGAATCATGATCCATCTCCCTCTTTGGATGTCTGTTTTAGGAAATTACTTCATGAAGAACACATCTTCTTACACAAAATGCTTTCAAGTAAGAAAATATTCAGACTTTTGCTTTTGTTGCTCAAGGAAGAGGAAAGGGTAGAGATATAAGCAAAACTCAATGCTATAGTTGCAAGGAATATGGTCATATTGCTAGCAATTGTAGTAAAAAGTTCTGCAATTGTTGTAAACAACACGGGCATATTATCAAAGAGTGCCCTACACGTCCTCAAAATTGTAGAATAAATGCTTTTCAAGCAGTGATAAATGGTTCTCCTTCAGCAGCTGGACAAGTTCTTGCTCCTGAAATGGTACAACAAATGATCATGTCAACCTTTTCAGCTTTGGGTCTATAAGGTAATGATATTATATCTAATTTTTGGCTTGTTGATTCTGGGGCTTCCAATCATATGACCAACTTAACTAATATGTTAAGAAATGCTCGTCAGTATTAAGGTCCATTAAAAATTCAGATTTCCAATGATAGTAATTTACCCATTACCAAGATTAAGGATATTACTAAAACTTTCAAGAATATTTTTCTATAGCCAAAGCTCTCCATTAGTCTTATTTCAGTTGGCCAATTGGTAGATAATAATTGTGATGTGAATTTTTCTCGTAATGGTTGTCTTGTGTAGGATAAGGTGTCCGGGACGATAATCGTGAAGAGGTCTAAAGTTAGAAGATTGTTTCCTATATACTTTTCCATTCCTCGTGTTCTATGTTTTACTTGTACTTTTACAACAAGTAAGGCCGAGATTTGGCGTTAGCGTCTAGGACATTCAAATTTTGCCGTGTTGTGTCATTTATCAAATTCTGATTTATTGGAAAATAAAAATCAATTTTCAGTTGCTTCCTTTGATTGTTCTACTTGTAAATTAGGCAAAAGTAAAACTCTTCCTTTTCCTAATTTTAGTACTCGTGCTGTAAAGAGTTTTGATGTCATTCATTGTGACGTTTGGGGTATTTCACCAGTCATTTCTCATGCTCATTTAAAGCATTTTGTGACATTCATAGATGATTATAGTCTATTTACATGGGTGTATTTTCACCATAAAAAATCTGAGGTATTTTCTATATTGAAGATATTTTTGGCTTATATTGAGGCTCACTTTTCTACCTACAATATTAAGATCTGATTCTGGTGGTGAATATATATCTCATGAATTCAATAATTTCTTGCTTGAGAAAAGAATCATCTCACAACGCTCTTGTCCATATACGCCACAACAAAATGGGGTTGCTGAGCATAAAAATCGTCATCATTTAGATGTCACTCATACTTTATTGATTGAGTCCTCTGTTCCATCTAAATACTAGGTTGAAGCTTTTTCTACTGCTGTCTATTTAATTAATAGGCTGTCATCTAAAGTGTTAAAATTTGATTCTCCATATTATCATCTTTATCACCAAAATTCCAGCTATCATAATTTTCATACATTTGGTTGTGTTTGTTTTGTGCATCTGCTTCCTTCTCAACACAATAAACTTTCTGTTTAGTCCACTAAATATGCTTTTATGGGTTATAATATTTCACAGAAAGGCTTTATTTGCTATGATCCAAGTTCTAACAAATTTCGTATTTCTAGAAATGTTGCTTTCTTTGGGAATCAGTATTTCTTTCCTACTCATGTTGAGTCATCTTCTATTTCTCCTATTCTTCCCACTTTTGAAGATTTGTCATCTTCTTCTAAGCGGTTCAAACCTAGATTTGTGTATGAACAACGTCGATCAACTTTACCCCATTTTGAAATTGATCTACCACCTAAGACTGCTCCTCAACCAGAATCTGAGATTTCTTTAAGGCCTGCTCCTTTTGAGCCTCTTCAGAGATCTACCAGAGTATGTTGGACTCCTAACTGGTATGGTTTTTCTTCTACTTTATCCACCATCTCTGTTCCAACAGGTTACTCACAAGCATCCAAGCTTGAATGTTGGCAGAAAGCAATGAAGGAAGAACTTTTGGCTCTTTAAGAAAATAACACATGGGACATTGTTCCTTGTCCTTTAGATGTCCGTCCAATTGGATGTAAATGGGTTTGTTCAATTAAACTTCATTCTGATGGAACATTTGATCGACACAAAGCTCGATTGGTGGTCCTTGGTAACAAATAGGAGTATGGTGTGGACTATGGGAGACTTTTGCACCGATAGCAAAAATAACTACCGTGCAAACTATTATTGCCATTACTGTATCACAAAATTGGTCTCTTTATCAAATGGATGTCAAAAATGCTTTTCTCCTTGGTGATCTCAAAGAAGATATTTATATGAAACCTCCACCTAGTCTGTTTTCATCACCTACATCAGATGTTTGCAAGTTGAAGCGGTCTTTGTATGGATTAAAACAAGCTCTCAGAACTTGGTTTGACAAGTTTTGGTATACTTTGCTTCACTTTTCTTTTGAACGGAGTAAATATGACTCATCCTTGTTTCTTCAAAAAACATCTACTGATTGTGTTCTTCTTTTTGTATATTTAGATGATATTATTATCACACGAATTGACTCTTCATTAATATCTAATCTCCAGCAATAGCTTAAGTATTCTTTTCATATAAAAGATCTTGGCACTCTTACATATTTTTTGGGCTTGGAAATTTAGTATGATTCTTTAGGTGTGTTCTTAAACCAATACAAATATACTCAGGATTTAATTGCTTTGACTGGTCTTAAAGAATCTTCCTATGTAGATACTCCATTGGAATTGAATGTAAAGTATTGTCGTGATGAAGGATATCTTCTTCCTGATCCAACTTTGTTTTGGCAATTAGTTGGGAGCTTGAATTATCTTACTATTACTCAACCTGATATCTCTTTTGCAGTTCAACAAATAAGTCAATTTATGCAGGCTCCCTATTGATAACGCTCAAACCATACCTCCTACCAAAGTATGAAGCGGACGTTGTCAATAGAGAACCCAACTAAGAGGTTGGGGTCGAACCCACAGGGAATATGGAAGAGCTAGTCTAAAGCCGGTAACTGAACTTGTTTGGTAGTTACTCCAAATTAGGGGTTCTAAAAAAATAATAATTAAAAAACACAGTTAAAACTTTTGTTGAAATCAAAAATGAAAGATAACTAGGGTTTTGTGTTTCCCATGGGTTCATAACTGATTCGGGTATACATACATGATCATCACCAATGCTTACTTGTAGAACTGATAACTTAGATTCATTCAAACGACTGGTTCGTCCCTATTGAATGACTATACTCAATCACCGGGTCAGGTCCCATGAGCGATTACAAATTAACCGTTATCAACATGTCTCAAATTTAATTATCCTGCGGCCACAACTCAAGTTAATACAATGATCATCAAGATCAAGACTTTGTTGTAATTCTCTTTTTCTAATCTCTACCTCTCTAGGATCAAGCAAGTAAAGAATTCGTATATGTCCTAACGTTGTACACCGTTAAGAAACATTTATGCATGAAGAGAATACAATACAAGTGTTTTGCATTGATTTTGAATTACTTTTATGTAACCTTAGTTTATTAATCCTCCATGGTTCCCACAACCCTAGCTATGGAGGTTTTAGCCTCTCATAGTTGCAAGATTGTGATTTTCTTTCATAATTAGAGACACAAATCAATACTTACAATTATGGATGAGAGAAAAAATTCTTTGTATTAATTAGAAAAATCCTCAAGAAAAATATGAAGATCAAGAGAAAGTCAAGAAAAGGTTGATCACAAGTTAAACAACTCAATTCTCACGTCTAATTCTCTCTAACTTGATTTCTAATCACCTCTAATCACTCCTAATCGCCTCTCTTATGAAAATAAAATATAAAACGTATTTATACAGACATAAAAATCCTTTTCCTAGGCTAACAGAGTGAATTTCCATAACTGAAGCCGCCTGCATCATGACTTGTCCTACAACCCATAGCAGGTAGGTACGGATCATATCTACTTCCCGTATGTCAGTTGGCTAGCTGAAATTTGGCTAAGTGTTAGACCTTGGTATGACTCATACATGTTTCCTACGAGTCGTACTGTTCTTCCGTGGCTTGACTCTGAGACTTTGCAATTTTTCTGAAGTTTATCATAAGTGCTATGGTACGACTCGTACCTTGATGCCACGACTCATACTGTCTATCCGTTGTAGGAGTCAGCCTCTTGTGTAAATCTTCTGAATCTTTTCACGACTTCTTCACTATGATCCGAATAAGCTTTGTACGACTGGTACTGAGAGTTGTAGGATACACTTCTTTATCCTTAGCCTTCTGAAACTTCTCACAACCAGCAGTACGACTCGTAGTTCCTTCCTACAACTCGTACTAAGGATTGTGTGTTAAGACTATTTTCTGCACTTTCAGGCTATCTTTTGCACGTTTTTGCTCCAGCACCAATTTATCCTATAACCAAGCCTTATATCCATATAAATATACCTGAGTCTATGCTATTTTCTTTGTTTTGAGCGTCGAAAGTGCTGTAAACTCACAGCACATCAACATCCTCAACTTAAGACTTTTACATGTCCTCAGGCAAAGATAAAGAAAAAGTAAATATGACACTCAACTTGAAAATAAACTTAGGATACTACAACCAATACCAAATAAAACTTGCAATATACATTCAACAATTTCTGACTCTTTTCCATGAACTAACATTAGCTAATGTACCAAAAACAATCACAAAACATGATAAACAGGGATCAAGACATGTCATCTAACTATCAGCAAGCAATCAAGTCATCATCAATATTTTTCACATAGACTAATGGTAAAAGTCAACATAATGCATGTACCCTTACAACAAATAAAATCCCCGCTCACATATATAGTGTCAAATATTGCATGGGACTAAACAAGCAAGGCGCTCACTCTCACAAAGAAGTTTCAAGTATTATGTATCAGATACCATAGACTTACTCTTATTTTCTATGCTTTGGTTTATCAGATGGTTGATTAGGATCACTATGGGACTTGTTGTGGCTTGTAATGTAGGCTTTAGGGCTGAACATGATAAATGTTAAAGATTTTATATGTGACTATCCCTTCCTTGGCACTACATACATTGGCTTCACCTTTAACCTATTTCACCCTTTTTGCTTTTAATTCCTTTTCTTCCCCTTTTACCTTTCTTATGTATATTTATATGGGTGTGGTGTATTTTCAACTTTTTTTAACATTTTTTTTCAACATTTTTTTCTTTTGAATTTTCTTTTTCAAGCTTTTCAATTTTTTTTTTTATCTTTTTTTTTCACACCACACCTCATTTTTAACCTTTTTTTTCTCTCCCTTTTTCTCGTTCCTATCACTTATGCACCCCTACTCTAGCCACCCTCAACTTAGACATTTTTTCTATGTTGAGGTTCACAATATCCAAAGAAGGACCAGGGCCAAAACAGGTTCATTATAAAAAATGGGTACGGTTAATCGGTTAATCAAAGAAAAATGGTCTAATAAAGGTTCAAAATTGGGATCAAGGGAATCATATAATTTTGGTAGGGTTATGTAGGCTAAAAGTTAGCTTAACAAAAACGGCCTATGATCATATCCTAACCACCCATCCTTAGCCTATGCAAAGACCAATCAGGCAAGTTCTAGATCTTCAACAAAATACTGAACTAAGTATTTCACCTTACTCACTCATGGTACATGACTTATATTCACCCCACCTGTCTGGTTTACACATGGATTAACAAGACTCCTCATGCTAATAAACTAAATGAGATCAAAATATCCACAGAAATCATGCATGAAGTCACAAATACATAGCTAATGCATCATTAAAATTTTTTAACAGGGTCAATTTTTTCAAAAATCAAAACTTGTACATTTTCATTGGCTGACTACTCCTAAGTTATTTTCTAATTGAACAAAAATCGCAAAATAAAAATAAAAATTCTAAACATGCCGGTTCCACTAGATAGCATGTCCGAGGGAAAAGAAACACGACAAGAAAAACCCTCGGACGACTCAAAAATCCCAAAAATCACAAGTACACCCCCTCCCCTTTTTGAAAATTAAGCTTCATCCTCAAAGCATGAACTACAAGAACATAGGGAAGGGAACATACTTGTGGCGCTCTAAGCGCTCCTATCGTCTTGCGGAGGAGGTACCTCCATTGCAATCGCGGCGCTAGCAGTGGCCGACGCACTCAATAAAGTATCCACAGTGGGAGTGGTTATCCCTTTAGTAGTTTTGGCCGCTTCTTCGACCTCGATGTCAATCTGGGCTGAAGGTGGCTCACCCGAAGGGTCACGACCACTGGCAAGATCGGGCTGAGTCATGGTGGAGCTGCCTGCTCCTCTAGCTCACTCCTGCAGCTCTAACATATGTGCGTCATGAGTCTGCAGGCTTTCTGATCTGGCCCTCTTGCGTTCTTTCCTTTCCTTTTCCCTCTTCTTCCTCAGACTCTCCTCTCCAACATCCTCAACAACTCTTTTCTTTCCCTTATCTTCAACAACTATCGTCGGCTCCCAATATGCCACCAGATCAATCTCCTCATCGGGCTCTGCATCGAGGTTTGGAAAAATGGGGGCTGTTATGATTGCCAGTTGTCGTGATGACAACTCGGCTACTTGGCTCCGAAGAGCCCCCAACTCCTCACAGAGATTGCTGGTGTCTGTCTGCTCCACCATCCGCATAATAAATCGGCTCTCAAATCCATCCAAGTGAGCATGTAGAGCCTGAGCTGCTGCATCTATCTCCGCCTTGACCCATGGCTTTACATTTTCCATCATAGCTTGAATTTTTTGCTCCTCCATGGTCAACCGTTTGGCTAATTTTTGGAGGAAGTCATGAGGCACCAAAATATGCCCCGCTGGAGTCTGAGTCTATAGGCTAGGCTATGGTGCAACTGAGGTGCTGGGATCTGACTCTAAATGACCGAAATCTATAGCCGGTGTCTCTCTCTACTCTTGTAAGGTAGGGGCATTCACCTGTGCGCCTCCTGCTGGGTGGACTGATGGAACTACAATGGGAATTCTAGCTCGGCTTACCGGGTTTATCTCATCTCGAATAAGGCTGATGTCCGCAATCCTCTGGCCTCCGATCAGCGACTCCTCACCCCGTCGTATTGGCACCCCTTCCTCTGTGCATATCCTGAATATAAGACTCAGGAATGGGATGGTAGTGCTCAGTCCCACCTTCCGATCTCGTATCTCCTCTGCAATGATCCTTGGGATGTTGATAGAATAATGGGACATGAGGCATACCACCAAAGCTGCTCTGTCATCACTCAATGTATTGTCGTTGACCGTAGGTGCTAGCCGGTGACGTACTAGTGTCCAGAGGGTGCTTTCCACCAGTAACCCATTCTACTTATTCCTTATTCTTAGCAATCACCCCTGCCAACCATTGCAGCTGCCTTTGCCTTTCCTGCAAGCCCAAATTCCTTATCTGCTTCATTGCCTCCACCCTGTAGTCATACTCAGGCATCATCCTTGTAGGGCACGAACTGTGGTCCATAAAGTACTCGAGAGATGGTCTGCTCTGATATATCTACCTATCGTCCTCAGACCTACACACTCTCCAGTCGGGGCTGGTCTTTTATTTTCTGCCCCTCCTTTGCCTTTAACTCCATGGTGGTCAAATAGTTGGCGTAGAACTCCCGGATCACTTCTTCTGTATATTGGGCTAAAGTCTTGGCCATCCACTCGAAACCATAGAAGCTAAATATCCGCTTCATCTCCTCAACTTCATTCAGTGTATTTGTGAGGATCCGAGATTCTTCTTGGATGCTCCGCCTTGGCTTGTTCTTGGCGGTGAGAGAAATGCCATGCTCATAAATATCTCTAGCTCCCGGCACTCTCCACCGGACTGTGCGGTTTTCTCTGGATGGGGTCTGTACTTGTGCAATATTAGGGGCCTCCTCCTCTGATTTATCGCTGCCACTTGCCTCACTTGACTGGGTCTCCTTAGACCCTTCTTCTGCATTTGAGTCATTTCCCGACTCCTGATTGCCTCCTCTAGCTCCCTCCTCAGACTGGGGAGCTTGGGCAGATGTGGCAGTATTTGCTTTGGCTTGTGCACTTTCTTTTACCTTAGTGGTTTTGGTTCCGTCAGTGTCTGAAGTATCTACCTGGTAATCCTCAACCGAACCACTAGGGGAGTTTCCTGCTTGCCCAGCCTCGAACTCGGATGTTTCATCTATTAATGTTCTCCGGGCTATTGCTTTGGATGCTTTTCGTTTGAATGTCATTGTTCCTGTAGAGAAGAAATTCAGAATTCCATATTTGAAAAAAAGAACAAGAAAAGAACAATTTCAGATTCTTAACACGGGTCGACAGTACGGGTCGTACCCTAAAGGCATGACTCATATGAAGGCCCAGAAATTCTGTATGCATATTACGGCTCACAGGTACGACTCGTACCTTGAAGGTATGACCCGTATCTTGAGTCGTCTGATGAAACTTCAACAATATGATCTCCTCTTTATTTTTCCATGACTCGTGGTACGACCCATAGGTCGATTCCACAAGTCGTAGGAAGGACTCTTCTGCTTAGCCCTGTTTAGTTCTTGGGTATGGATACTCAGTATGACTCGTAGTGACAAACTATGAATAGTACTGTGTTTCATACCACTTTCTTGACTTATTCAATTTTGTTCAGTTTGCAGGGGTTCTTTTTCACAATTTGGGTACTCAGATTTCCCTAGGTCTAGGCATATCATTCAACCCATTAACCACTACTCATCCCTCCCCTTTTTAATCACTACCCGTAACTTGAATTTGGAAGAATTCAATTCACAAGTTTAACCCAACAAAAATATAATTCTTTCCCAGTCTTTCATGGTTTGATAACATCCCTAATCATTGTATTTTTGAAATATTTCGAGCAAAGACACTACTCACAGGGGTTTTGACAGTGATAGCTTCAAACAAGTCAAGATGTTTGAATACTTGTTGCTTCTTTCTTCGACTGATAATCACAAATGTGGGTTAAGACACACTTAAGTTGAGCAAGAATTTGCTCGAAGACTCCTTGATTTTGAGTTAGGGGTGTGAGGGATTCGTAGTTAAATTTTGTTTGTATGGGAAGAAGGGTCGTTTGAGGTCTTTGGTTTAAAATAGGGAAAGGGAAGATGTGAAAACCTGAGCCAATTCGGGTAATTTTTTAAAATTTTGACCCGTCACAACTCGTACATCCCTTGGACCTGTAAGTTAGAGTTTTGAAAACTTACCTGGGGACCTATGAGTACATCCTACGACTTGTACAAGGTGAGTATGGTTCGTATGATGACTCATAGATCGTTGCTTTGAAATACATCTCTGAACCTCACCAGGCCTCCTGCTACGGCTCGTAGGATGCTGTCACGAGTCGTACTAAGAGCCAGAACAGCTGCTTTTTCAATAGTTTTTTTGCCTCTTATTTTTGTTTTCCCTGCACACTGAGCACATATTAGTTCAATAACTTGGGTTGCCTCCCAAGAAGCGCTTGATTTAACATTGCGACACGACGCAGGTGGCCAGGTTACTCAGACTTCACCAAGCCACCACTTGGGTTGCCTCCCAAGAATTCCCGATTTAACGTTGCGACATGATGCAAGTCTCTTGACAACTCAAAATTCGTCAAGTGACTCATATTCATCCTCCAGTGCTGAGATTACACTGTATTCCTTGGGTTGCTACATTGTCCGACAGATATTGAAAGTGACCTCTTCTTTTTTTAGTCTGAACTTCAGCTGGCTAGCCTCCACATTTATTAAGGCCCTCCCAGTTGTAAAGAATGTTCTCCCCAAAATGATGGGGACCTCATAATCAACCTCGCAATCCAAAATCACGAAGTCAGCAGGGAATATGAATTTATCCACCTTGACCAGTACATCGAATAGGATCCCCATTGGTTTCTTCACAGTTCTGTCAGCCATCAGTAGCCGCATAGTGGTCGGTGTGGGGGCTCCTAAGCCCAATCTATTGAATACTGCCAAGGGCATCAGGTTGATGCTTGCTCCCAAATCACAAAGTGCCCTTGCGAACTCGACATTGCCAATGGTGCACGGTATAGTGAAAGCACCCGGGTTTTCCTTCTTTTGAGCCAAGACCCGTGTGGCTATGGCACTACAGTGATGTACATTGTCTATCGACTCATAGCTTATGGACCTCTTCTTCATCACCAAGTCCTTCATAAACTTAGCATATCCCGACATTCCAATGCCTCTACCAATGGTATGTTCACAGATGGTTGCTTAAGCATCAAAAAGAATTTCTGAAACTTACCATTTTCTGCCTTTTTCTTTATTCTTTGAGGGAACGGTGGCGGTGGTCACGGGATAGCTCTATGCATTTGAGTTGCTCCTTGATCAATGTCAGGTTCTTTCTCTCCTATCAGGGCCTCTGGCACCTCAACACTCTCCATCTCAGCACTCTTATCACTCTCCTCAATAATGCTCTCTTTCTTCCATTTAACTACAACCGGAAAAGGGGGGTCAACTGTGGTCTTACCACTCCTAGTCAGCACCGCCATGCAGTGGCCATCATTCTTTGGATTCTGGATGTGTTGCTAGGTAGTGTACCTTTTTGTCTAGGGTTCAGTGATGCTGACAGTTGCCCAAGCTGCTGCTCAATCTTTTTGATGGCGGTTGTATGAGATTCCACTCTCTGACCCATACTTGATATTTCACCACGGATCTCCTTTAATTGCTCATCGTGAACCTCACCTTCTTCAGCATTTCGGCCATCATTCTCTCTGACTTCGATTACCCAGCCTCCCCCTCTCGTGCATTGGGAGGCACATAAACTCCAGCCCGGTCATTGTGGTAGCCATCGTTTCTTCTCCATTCTCCATCGCGCTCACGACCACGACTCCTATCTCTGTACCCATTTAGGTTGTAGTTGTCTATGTATTGGTTCTGACCTTGGTTTCTAGAACCTTGGCGCCAATTGTCTTGTCCAGACGCTTGGGCGTTGGCTCAAAAACTCGCCACTTGGCTCCAGGAAATTTGCCTCTTCCTCGGAAAGAGTGATTAGCTCTCGGCTCCATTCCTTGTGTCCGCACTACATTTACCTTTTTGGCTCCTACTCCTATGATGTGCTTTGTAAGCAAATCCAACGATGTGCACGTGTGAGCCAACTCTTGGTCACGTTCTTCTTCCATCCTACGTTGGTATGCAGTCAAACCAACAACATATGTACTGACCGCTGCATTAGCCTCCCTTGTATGTCATGCCTTATTTTTCTTAGTCACCCTGTCAAGGATTGTAACAGCTTGCTCCCAGGTGTGACTCATCAATGCTCCTCCTGCCACCGTGTCTACAACAACTTTTGTGCTATTATTTAAAGACCTGTAAAAAATTTCTAACAAACTATCATCTGGGATTTTATGGTTCGGGAACTTTTTCAACTTCTTTTTGAACCTCAACCAGGTTTCATGAAGTGCCTCTGTCTTGAGTTGTTGAAAATTGTAGATCTCATCCTTTAGCTGCAAAATTATGGAGGGAGGAAAAAATCTCTCCAAGAAAGCCTTCTTGAGTTCCCTCCAGTTGGTTATGGAGTCGTTGGGCAACTTCGATAACCATAAAGTAGCTTTCCCTGATAGAGAGAAGGGGAAAAGTCTGAGCTGAATGGCATCCTGGCTAACTCCGGGCAACCTGTACGCCTTGCATATTCCTACGAAGTTCATCAAGTGCAGGTTGGCAGTCTGCTGCATGAATACTGAACACCCCTTTCATGTTTATCAATTGAATCATCGTGATCGTGATATCAAATTTGGCCCAAGAGGGCAATGGTGGTGGCACAATTGCTCCAGTTGACCCAACTTCATCGATGTCTGGGTCCTCATCATCGAAGAACTGAGGAGCAAGTCTATAACCTCTGTTGCCCCTCTTGTGTTGACTAGTATTAACTACCTCTTCTCTGACATCTTCCACATCCTGAAGTGCAGCTTGCCAAGCTAGCTCAACTTGCGGAGCTTCTTCAGCTATGCGGGCATCTCTTTATTCCTGGCTTTCCATCCTGTGCAGTGTTCGTTCAATTTCTAGGTTCAATGGAATCAGGGGATCTCTACTACTTTGTGTGCTCGACATTCACTAGACAACATCCTGTGGGTATCAAAAATAAAAAGAAAACGTAATTAAGGAAATAACTACCAAAAAATTAAATACAAGCAAATAATCTAATCTTAGCCGTATTCCCCGGCAATGACGCCACTTTTTGATAACGCTTAAACCATGCCTCCTATCGAAGTATGAAGCAGACATTGTCAATAAAGAACTCAACTAAGAGATTGGGGTCGAACCCACAGGAAATATTGAAGAGTTAGACTAAAGTCGGTAAGCGAACTTGTTAGGTATTTACTCCAAATTGGGGGTTCTAAAGAAAACAATAATTAAAAAACAGAGTTAAAACTTTTGTTGAAATCAAAAATGAAAGATAGCTAGGGTTTTGTGTTCTGCATGGGTTCATAACTGCTTTGGGTATACATACGTGATCATCACCAATGCTTACTTGTAGAACTGATAACTTAGGTTCATTTAAACGATTGGTTCGTCCCTATTGAATGACTATACTCAATCACCGGGTCAGGTCTCATGAGCGATTACAAATTAACCGTTATCAACATGTCTCAAATTTAATTATCCTGCGTCCACAACTCAAGTTAATACAATGATCATGAAGATCAAGGCTTTGTTGTAATTCTCTTTTCCTAATCTCTACCTCTCTAGGCTCAGGCAAGTAAAGAATCGGACATGTCCTAATGTTGTACATCGTTAAGAAACGTTTAATCATGAAGAGAATACAATAAAAGTGTTTTTCATTGATTTTGAATTACTTTTATGTAACCTTAGCTTATTAATCATCCATGGTTCCCATAACCCTAGCTATGGAGGTTTTAGCCTCTCATAGTTGCAAGATTGTGATTTTCTTTCATAATTAGAGACATAAATCAATACTTACAGTTATGGATGAGAGAAAAAATTCTTTGTATTAATTAGAAAAATCCTCAAGAAAAATATGAAGATCAAGAGAAAGTCAAGAAAAGGTTGATCACAAGTTGATTAACTCAATTCTCACGTCTAATTCTCTCTAACTTGATTTCTAATCACTTCTAATTACTCCTAATCGCCTCTCTTATGAAAATAAAACATAAAACGTATTTATACATACATAGAAATCTTTTTCGTAGGCTAACAGGGTGAATTTCCATAACTGAAGCCGCCTGCGTCATGACCTGTCCTACGACCCGCAGCAGGTAGGTACGGATTGTACCTACTTCCCGTATGTCAGTTGGCTGGCTAAAATTTGGATAAGTGTTGGACCTTGGTACGACTCGTACATGCTTCCTACAAGTCGTATTATTCTTCCGTGGCTTGACTATGAGACTTTGCTATTTTTTCGAAGTTCATCACGAGTACTATGGTACGACTCATACCTTGATGCTATGACTCGTACTGTCTATCCATAGAAGGAGTCAGCCTCTTGTGCAAATCTTCTGAATCTTTCTATGATTTCTTCACTACGATCCGTACAAGCTTTGTACGACTCTTATTGAGAGTCGTAGTATACACTTCTTCATCCTTAGCCTTATGAAACTTCTCACAACCAGCAGTACGACTCGTAGTACCTTCCTACGACTCATACTGAGGACTGTGTGTTGAGCCTTATTTCTGCACTTTCAGGCTATCTTTTGCACATTTTTCTCCAACACTAAATTATCCTGAAACCAAAGAAAAAGTGCCTTATATCCATATAAATATACCTAAGTATATAAATATACCTAAGTCCATGCTATTTTCTTAGTTTTGAGCATCGAAAGTGCTGTAAACTCACAACACATCACCTGTCATCTATATTTGGTGGCTGTTCATTGTATCATTCAATATCTCTCAGGAACATCTACTTGTGGATTATTTTTTCCTAGTGGTTCTCCTATTCGTCTTAATGCATGTGATTGTGATTGGGCTGGTTGTCTCGATACTCGTCGTTCCATCACAGGTTGGTGCATTTTTCTTGGAGATTCCTTGATATCGTGGAAGAGCAAGAAACAAGATCGTGTTTCAAAATCTTCAACAGATTCTTAATATCGAGCAATGTCTACTGCTTGCTTTAAGATTATTTGGTTTCGTGTTTTACTGGTAGAAATTGGATTTCCTCAATCTAGTCCTACTCCTCTCTACGATGACAACACCAGTGCTATTCAGATTGCTATCAATTAGGTTTATCATGAAAGAATCAAACATATTGATGTAGACCGTCATTCTACCAGAGAAGTTGTAGATGAAAGAGTTATTATCCTTCCACATGTATCGAGTGATCTTTAAATAGATAATGTGTTTACAAAATCAATAACACGATATCAATTTCTAGTAGGCAAATTGATGCTTTTTGATCCACCGTCATCAACTTGAGGGGGGATGTTAGCATGATGGACAAATCGTAGAATATTTTGTAATATCTACATTTAATATTCTCGATATGAATATATGCGAGAGATATTCTAGATACTACATTTAGTATAGAATATTGTGTAGCATTAATTGTAGAATATATGTAAGAGATATTCTACATACTACATTTAGCGTAAAATATTATGTAGCATTAGTTGTAAAATATTACTCTAATTAATGTGTAGGATTTACATTAAGTGTAGGATATTTCGCTTGTATATAAATACTAATGTATTCTTATTAATTGGGATCAACAAATTAAGATAATCATTCTTAGTTTCCCTTATGTCTTCCCTGTTTCTGACATGACTAATGCTCCGACTACTTTTTGTAACTTAGTGAACGATGTACTATTGAGTATCTTGATCACGACTTTGTTGTAGTTTACTCAGATGACATTGTAATTTATTGTCGTTCTCTACATGAATATCTGAAATATTTGGGCATTGTGAGATCTCATTTGAGAGAGTACAAACTCTATGTGAAGATGGAGAAGTGTGAGTTTTCTTAGAAAAAAATCAAATTTCTTAGACATTTGATAAGTCAAAATCAAGTGCAGATGAACCTAAAGAAAGTGCAAGTTATTTCGCAGGCCCCCAATGGCGTAAAATATTTGAGGTCATTTTTGGGGCTGGAGAATTACTATCACAAATTTATTATTGGTTACTCTAAGAAAGTAGTGTCCTTGAAAAATTTGTTGAAGAAAAAATATTCAAGGGGGTTGGTCTCAGAAGTGTGATGGAGCATTCCTATCTCCAAAGGAAGTTATTGCATCAGAACCAATCTTGAAGTTGCTTGATTTTGAGATGTCACTGGATGCTTCTATCAAAGCTATTGGAGGAAGCTGCCTGATTTTGAGATGTCATTGGATGCTTCTAACAAAGTTGTTGGAGGTGTTCTTGTGAAGGAAAGCTTTTCAGTGGCCTTTGAAAGTCTAAAATTAAATGATCCAGAGCAGCGATATTCAACTCATGAAAAGGAGATGGTTGTTGTTGTGCACAGTTTGCAGATTTGAAGGGTGTATTTTTTGGATACAAATTTTGTAGTTCAAATTGATAATGTAGCCAATACCTTTTTCAAGACGCAAGAAGTGATCGATATGATACACTCCTGGATAGCCATCACACTTTAGCTATAAAATAATTTAAAAGATTTTACACAGAATTGAGCGATTATTTCTAAATTAAAATGTTTTGAATTAATTTTAGTTGGATTTTATTTTGAGCATTATTTCCTTCCTTTATTTGTTTTGGGGTTATGTGGAATTCACATTTTGCATCTTGTCACTAATATGTATAAGAATATTGTAAAGGAATATATTCTTTATTTATCAGCATATTATTTCTTCTCGCTTATCTAAATAATGTAATATTATTTATTTTTTAGTTAATAGTCAGCTTTGTTAGTTTTATTAGTTCAACTAATGTTCAAATACTTTATCATTTTAGTTTTGTCCCAAAAAGTTGAGTAACGCTTAACCTGTCTTCTTGCTTTTAAATAAAATATTTAGTTTTATTTTTCTCTAAATATAATAAATAAGTTTGTATGTCCATTTTACTTTATTATTTATTTTCATCACTTGGATACCTATGGACCTTTAAATAAATTATTGCTTTAACCACTTAGTTATTTTAGGATTTGTAAAAAATTGACCTTCTTTGTCTGTTAATTCCCCATATAATTACTTACTTCAAAAGGAATTCATATTTATAGACCCTGAAATATATCTAACACCTTTTTTTTATGTAACTTGAATCCTTACCCGACTCTGGTAAATATAGGTAAGTTAAACAAGTTTCCTCGTGTAATTAATTTAGTCTGGTGTCCTAATATACCATAATCTGTTAGGTGACGACTCTTTAGTCTTTTTATCCTAAAAGAGTTTTCACGTATCTAATTTCGCTTTTTGCGAGAAAAATAGAGCGCAACACATAAAGCATTTTGCGTTAACAAATAAAAAGGGCCACATGACAAAGGAATAGAAAAAGCGTACATATCCCTCATTAAAATAGTATCCCTTTGTGATAGGCATATTTTTTTTTGTTCTTTTAAAAACACGTAGACAAGAGAAACAAATTTTTGTCCCCTAGGAGATGGCGCAGTTGGTTTGGAGGGTGTTGCCCACCTGGGCGACCAGGGTTCGAATCTACCCTCAATGCCTTCTGCGTGGAGTCTATCGCATAGGGCTTGCCCAGTGCGGTTTACATCCCCTATTTGGTTTGCAGGCTACTACACAGTGGGGTGTTTACTCAGTGCGCATAAAGTGCTCACTACGGAGTACTCACCCAAAAAAACAGAGGCTGTAGTAAAGATTGTAGCGGCTGTAAGTTTCCCTGATTCTAAAGAAACAAATTATTGATATAAGGAGGTTTTCATGGTCATAATACGCCAAATGATTCTATTAAAGTGAATCAAAAGTTTCTGAAATATAAATCACTACTGAAAGAATTGTGAGAAGTAATAGTAATTAAATCATGCCTTTAAAAAAGGTGTCAACTCAAAATAAAAAAACAATAAGACTTTAATGTTCTCAAGGTTTGAACTTATAAAGTACTCATGCACTATTTGCGTGTAGATATATATTCACGGGAACTCCTGAATATACTTGGGCTGCTACGAACCAAATTACCAAATGATGAGTTAATGTGAAAGAAAGCTAAGCTTTATAAAAGTCCAACATGGCTCCTATTACAAAACTAACTCTACCTCGAGGAATTTCTTTAAATTCAAATCAATGACAATGACTATGAGGATCGAGAAAGGCTTACGCCGATAATGAAGGATTTTGAAATCAATTGATATGCGACCAGCCATTACAAAAGCAAGTGATCAGCATCGGCAAAGATCTCTTGATTTTTTCCAGCTGGACTGGCTTGGAAGCAAGCTACTTCTTGCTTATCTAACCCCTTTTTTTTTTCAACTAAGTGAGCCTTCACTTCTTGAGTTACTTTTCTTTCTAGATTTTCAATCTAGATCAAGTTGTCACAAAAAATATATATAGAAATTTCACCAATACACTATATATATAATTTTAATTAGAATATAACACTGAATAACACAACTAAAGGCAGGTTCTGATATCACATATTGAACTTTAATATATATGGAAGAACCAAAATGCAACGAAAAAATAAATAAGAATGTACCTTCAGCCATTATTGTTCAAGTATTGTGGAGAATCCTTGCCTTGCACAAACTTTATATAAGAAAGTGATAAAGAGGAAAACCTAAAATCCTTATAGCCTATACCTGTCAAAGTACATACCAGACCGATGGAGTCACATGCGTATTTATAGGTAGGTTAGGGACTGTTAGGCCAATACGTTAACCCTAGGGAGTTCTCCATAAAATACGATTGCCATAAGGAATCATAATTAATAGTTTTCTTCCATCAAGAAAACTTTCATATGTGCATCACCAAAACTATTATCTACCATATATATTATTTACTTGAAAGACGAGATAAAAAATTTATTACCTAATATATTGTCCATATTAAATGTCTCTAAAAAAGAGACGTTTCATTCTTTCAAGTTATATATGAATATAAATCATTGTATTAAACATTAAATATTACTCTGTTTCAATTTATTTGATGCATTTCTTCTTATTAATTTGTGCAACAAAATAGTGATACTTTTTTTATATCTAGAAATAATTTCTAAGTTTAAACTTTTCATATTATCCTTGATAAGATGATTTGTCGTTACACTTTCTTATATTTAGAAATAATTTCTATATTTAAACTTTTTATATTATCCTTGATAAGATGATTTGTCGTTATATAAATATTTATGAATTGATCAAAGACACCTTTTTTTTTGTTTTTAAAAAAAGGATCTTTCTTAAGTGTAGTGGTTAGTCTAAGTGTTTCTCATAAACTAAAATTGAAAAATACTCCCTCTGTTTCAATATATGTCGTATCATTTGATATCGAAAGTTAAATGAATTTTCATTTACTACATTTTTGTCACGCGCCGCCTTGGGGGGTAATCTTGCTACAAAGTCCATGTTTACTGCTTCCCACTTCCAAAGAGGCACAACTATGTCCTGAGTCAACCCACCTGGTTTCTGGTGTTCCGCTTTTACTTGCTGACAGTTAGGACATTGGGCTACAAATTCTACTATTTCCCTTTTCATACCCGGCCACCAGTAGATCTCCTTAATATCGTGGTACATTTTCATCGTGCCTGGGTGGAGAGAATAGCGGGTGTAATGTACCTCACTCATAATCTGCTGGCGGAGCCCTGAAACATCTGGAACCCAGAGACAGCCCTTACACTCAGCACTTCATCCTCAGTTACCTAAAAATATGGCGCTTTCCCTTGCTGAATTCTGTCCTTAAGCTGGACCAGGTCAGGATCTTCATACTGCCGTTCTTTTACCTCCTCAACTAATATCGACACTGCGGTGTTCTGAATTACCGCTTTGTTATCCTCTGTCTCTGCTACACGAATGACTAGGCTGGCTAATTGATGTATTTCTCTGACCAACTCCCGCTGCTCGGGCTGCAAATACGCCAAACTCCCCATCGATTTACGGCTGAGAGCATCTGCTACTACATTAGCTTTCCCAGGATGATACAGAATGTCCACGTCATAATCTTTCAATAACTCCAACCAGCGACGCTGTCGCAAATTCAACTCCCTCTGAGTGAAGATATACTGTAGGCTCTTATGATCTGTGAAAATATCCACACGGATGTCATACAAGTAATGTCTCCATATCTTTAAGGCGTGGATCACTGCGGCTAACTCCAGGTCATGGGTAGGATAATTCTTTTCGTGTTTCCTCAGCTGTCTGGAAGCATAAGCAATCACTTTACCGTGCTGCATCAACACACATCCCAACCCAATACCTGATGCATTACAATACACTGAATAACCCTCTGTACCTTCTAGCAACGCTAATACGGGGCAGAGGTCAACCTGTCTTTCAATTCTTGGAAACTCTGCTCACATGCCTCTGTCCAGTGGAACTTTACTACTTTCTACGTTAGCTTAGTCAGAGGTGCCGCTATGGTGGAGAACCCCTCTACAAATCTTCTATAGTATCCTGCTAATCCCAGAAAATTGCGGACTTCAGTCGGAGTGGTAGGTCTGGGCCATGTTTTGACTGCTTCTATTTTCTGCACATCTACCTGTATACCAGCATCCGACACAATATGCCCTAAGAAAGCTACTGAATTCAGCCAGAATTCACATTTGGAGAACTTGGCGTACAACTGACGGTCCCGGAGAATCTGGAGCACTGTCCGTAAATGATTCTGGTGGTCTGTCTCTGAGCGAGAATACACCAGAATGTCATCGATAAACACTATCACGAACAGGTCCAGGTATGGTCTGAAGATACTGTTCATCAGGTCTATAAATACTGCTGGGGCATTCGTCAGCCCAAAGGACATAACTAGAAATTCAAAGTGTCCGTATCTAGTCCTAAAGACTGTCTTGGGAATGTCTCTTTCACGGACTCGAACCTGACGGTATCCGGACCGTAAATCAATCTTGGAGAAATATCTGGCCCCCTGTAACTGGTCAAACAAATCATCTATTCTGGGAAGCGGATACTTATTCTTAACTGTAACCTTATTCAACTGCCGGTAATCTATACACATGCGGAGCGAGCCATCCTTCTTTCTCACAAATTGAACTGGCGCACCCTACGGTGAAGTACTCGGCCTGATAAAGCCCTTGTCTAATAGATCTTTCAACTGTTCCTTTAACTCTTTGAGTTCAGCAGGAGCCATACGATACAGAGGAATTGATATGGGCTGAGTTCATGGTAATAAATCAATTGCAAAATCTATTTCCCTTTCTGGAGGAATACTAGGTAGTTCATCTGGAAATACATCAGGGAATTCGTTCACCACTGGAACAAACTGGAGAGTCGGAGGCTCTACCCCAACATCCTGAACTCTGACTAGATGGTAAATACATCCCTTGGCTATCAACTTCCTCGCCTGAAGATAGGAAATAAACCTACCTTTTGGCGTAATTATATTGCCCTTCCACTCTCGTACTGCCTCCCCTGGAAAGTAGAATCGGACTGTCTTGGTCCAGCATTCTACATTTGCATAGCACGGAGCCAACCAATCCATACCCATAATGGCGTCGAAATCGACCATTTCTAATTCTACCAGGCCTATTATGGTCTGACGATCAGCAACCTCTACTGTACACCCGCAATAGACCCTTCTGGCTATAATGGAGTCACCGATGGGGGTGGATACTGAAAAGGGTTGCTGAAGCAATTCTGGTGCAACACTAAACTTCCGAGCCACAAATGGAGTAATGTAGGACAAAGTAGATCCTGGATCAATCAATACACAAACAGGGTATGAGAAGATAGTCACCATACCTGTCACAACATCAGGTGACGCTTCTGAATCCTTCCTCCCTAGTAAGGCATATGTGCGGCTTGGGCACGCACCTACATTGGAGGCCCCTGTTCTGCCCTGGCCCCTGCCTGCTGAAACTGAGGGCCTGCGCGCTGCCGAGGATACTGAAGCTCGTGACCCTTCGGATGCCCTGTCCTGTCTATCCCGGTCCTCCTATCCTCTGATTGGACAATCTCTCATCAAATGGCCCTCTTTGCCACAAATATAACATCCGATGGAGCCATACCTGCATGCTCCAGAATGGCGTCGGCTGTATATAGGGCAAAGTGGTAGGGTATACCTACTCTGCTCTGCCCTTCTCTGTAATGGTGAATCTGCAATCTGCGAGCCTCTGCTGGTCTCTGAATGCCCCCTGCGGATAAACCTGCCCCTCTGCGGCTGTGGTGAAGGCGGGGGTCTGGGTAGCCTATCTAACAATCGTGGCCTAGGTCCTCCCCGAGCCTCCCTCTGTAACTCAACTGGCCTATCGCTGCGGCGCTGTTCTTGATTGGTCCTCCTGATCTCCCAATGCCGCTGCCTGATGCCTTCAATATTCTGGGCAAATGCCTGAACTCGGGAAATATCCATGTCCTCTCGCATTGTAGCTGTAATACAAGTCTCAACATATTCTGGATTCAACCCCATGATGAAGCGGTGTACTCTGGATGCCATGGTATCAACAAAGGCCGGTGCATACCGAGCCAAAGAATCAAACCGCAAGGCGTATTCTCGAACACTCATGGCCCCCTGCTCTAGATGTAGAAACTGGTCCACCCGAGCCTGTCGAATCTCCCGTGGCAAATAGTGATCCAGAAAAGCTCCTGAGAAGCTGGACCAGGTCAGTGGGGAAACATCTCTCCCTCGGGACCTTTCCCAGCTTTCATACCACAACTTGGCGATGTCCCCTAACCGGAATGCTGCCAACTCAACCGATTCTATAGGCGTGGCATGCATAACCCTGAAAATTCTCTGCATCTGATCTAGAAAATCCTGAGGGTCCTCTGTCCGGTCCGTACCTATAAACTGTGGGGGATTCAGAGCCAAGAACTCTCGGACCTTCGAACTACCGGGCCCTCCTGACGACTCCGCAACTGTAGACGGCATCGGCTGACGCTGAGAACCATCATCTGTGCTAACATGACTACTGCACTCCTAACCTCCTGGTCGGTAGGTATCGGTATAGGGACTGCTGGAGGTGGTGTCTCCCCAAGTGGCTCATGATGTGGTGGAGACTGCTGAGAAGGTTGGGACGATGCCTCTGTATTGCCCTCTGATCGGGCTGTTTCCAAACGAGGGTGAGGCATCCTGCTGGTGCCTTCCCCTGCTGGAATATTCAAGCTCCGACCTGTGATAGGATTTCGCTGGTCTGATATTATCTGTAACCAAAGAATACAGTAAGCTCTAGGGACTCAACCCTATACTGTACCGCTCTACAGCACGACTGAATAAGAATAAAAGGCAACCATCCTATCATGCCTTGCAGCCTCCTACCCATAGTATGTGGTGCACAACACATCCATAGGCAAGACTCTACTTAGCACGGCTTGCAGACTCCCTGGGATACGACCTGCTCTGATACCAAGTTTGTCACGTCCCGCCTTGGGGGGTATGACTGGCACCTGGTGCCCTATTAGGATCTGAACTGCTAGACTACTGAGCCTAAGCACATCTGGTGCTTGCCTGGCTCTAACTCCGATTCACGGAAATAACGGGCTATATAACGGTTGTAAATACAGCCTCCGGCCGACTAGGCCTATAGCCACCTGTACTATAACATCAGCTAACCAGAATCACATTCATATATGGGAACCTATGCGGGCCGACAAGGCCACCATGTTGTCTAGTTAACTATAAATCAATATAACAAATGCTGAACATCTACGTGACCGGCAAGGTCACCACTACTGACTGGATAAGGCCTCACACGACTAACATAAACAACTAAACACACGCACGACCCCATACGACCGGCACAACTAACCACAGGAAAATATATACAGACTGCAAGCCTCTAAGAATACTGATAAGATGGTCGGGACAGGGCCCCGGCCTACCCATACTGTATAACAAAAGAAAAGGGATAAACCTCTAACTATTTAGCTCCGGATGACTGGAGCTGATGACTCTGTGAGCTGGCTAGAATCACGAGGTATCGGCTCCTCATCTATGAGTACCTGTAGGCAAGTAATGCAGCGCCCCCAATGGGCGTCAGTACCGCTGGTACTGAGTATGTAAAACAACAACTGAAAAATATCTGAAAAACAACAATACAACTGATGGAACTGAAATAGAAAGAAGTAGACTAAACTTGACTGAAAATGTGAAGCTAAGCCTATTCTCAATTATGCTGGAAGGAGTAGGAGTCATACCTGGAAATGTATCGCTCTACTGTCGATCTACTCGTATCTAGCCTAACATGGCATAACATAATATAATATAACATAGCATAGCACACATAAACCTTACCCAGCCCCCATAAGCCGGGAGGTACAATCAACACACAATCTATACCCCTACACCGGTCGTCCCATCTCCTATAATAACTATAAGCATCCTGCCGATCCCTTGGGTATGCACTTGGGCTCGCTGAGCCCCTGACTATAATTGTACCTGAGTCTGGAGGACTCCTGAATCAACACCCCGGGCGTACCCGCTCGACAGGGGTGTATAAAAGTCGACCAAGGCAAAATATGGGGAAACCGGCATCCCATCTTTGTCCCTTGTGGGACGGCATGCCACTCCGTAGAGTGTCGTATCCTCGCCCTCTGGCGGACGAGTCGATACAACTATTAACGCTGGGGCGGTCATGAATACTAGGTAACCCAACCCCAAGACAATATAGTGGTCTCAACTAGTAATACTAACTGCGTATACCACATGCTGAAGCTAGTGATGATAATGTATCTATACATACTATATGCTGAACTAGTGATAGTGAGATGTATGTATTTAATACATGCTGAGACTGATAATGGTATATATATATATAATCTTCTGTCATACTGTGCTGAGTCTAATGTTGAACAGGATATAGTTTTTCTGCTGGGAATCATGCTGTATAACTGAGTTTCATAGTAACATGATTTACTATTCTAACATGCTTTCTAAACTTCATTTTAGTCTACCATTCTATTTCTGAAATACCTTACAGAGACTTATATTGCTTTACTAAGTTTCAACTGAACACGATAATATCCTAACATACTTTACTAAATCACATACTGGGCATGCTGTACAGTTCCTAACACTTTGTATTAGAATTTATATCGTGCTAGCAAGTTTCACGCTATACATAACATGATGCTTCCAATATCGTACTAATATTCATAATAAACATAACACACGACTTCTAAAACATTCTACTGGCCTTTGAACTATTTTACTATACCGAGACTACTAACTTGCCAAGGAAACTAGCTTTACATACCTCAGTTGTTGGCTTCCGGCTAACTGGCGTAGCTCGACCAATATTCAGCTATTCCTTCCAACTGTATTCATATATATATATATATCAATTAGGGCTAAATACATTAATATCCCAGAAAAAGATAACACTTTTGATATATATATAGCCCAAACTTTGGCTTATCGAAAGACGGTAAAAAACTCGCTATTTCTCAGAAGTCCAGAAGGGAGAAATACTCACTTTAGGGCTAGGAGTATATTGACACTAATTTGGAGCAATTCCACTTACCTTAGCTCGGTAGCACGACGATTCGCCGGCCAAATTTCACGAAACTAAATCCGTAGGAATGCTCCTTGCTGCTTAATACCTCGGTATCTGGAGTTAATTTGAGTTTGGACCGCGTTTGGCGGCGTAATCGAATGAGAAATGGATAGGATTGTTCGTTCCTCCTCCTCTCTGGTTTACTCTCTGTTCTTACTAGAAATTATAAGTTAATTAAAGCAAAAACCGACGTTTGGAGGCTTTTATACTTGGGGCTGCACCTCACCTCTGCGACACGCTGTGTATCGTGGAGCCTAGCCTCCGTGACACGCTGTGTATCGCGGAGGTGAGCCTCTGTGACACTCTGGCCATCGCGGAGGGGGTCTGCCAGCCTTCTCTTGCGATGGTTCGACGTGTCACTTATCCGGTCTTTTCCCAGGCCATTTCCTAGCATGTATGGCATTCAAAAACTCTTAGCCAACATGCGAATAGGCCATCTACATGTCGAGAATTTACGGGGTATAACAATTTTTTTTATATTCCTTTTAAATATTTCAAAATCATTATATTTTGATTTATACTCTATTTTTGAAAGAGAGTCTTAGCGTAACAGACAAAATTATTGTCATTCGATCAGGAGATCACAGTTCGAAGTTATGAAAATATCTTTTTGCAAAAATAAAAGATAAGACTACGTACAATCGACCCTATCATTTGACCTTTCCCCCAAACCTTATATATAACAAGTACTTAATACACGAACTGTGTTCTTCTTATATTTCTATTTTTTATATATATATTTTCAAATAGTATACATTTTCATTCAAAAAAATCTAAAGATTACATAACCCGCTAGCGTTCTCGGTTTTAGATTCTACTGAACAAGAAGACTACATTCACGTGACAATATCTACTTCAATGGCAACCAAAACAATTTGGACCAAGAACTTGGGATATCCATTATTGTGTTTGCAGTTTCCTATTTCCGAATACTCCTCTCTAAATGCCATGTTACATCAAAGATATTGAAATATTTTTCCTATTTTCCTTATTTTTGTATTTTCCTTAATTCTTCGCCTTCATGTTCGATATATGTATTAGAGTTTGATTAATTTAAATACGCGCATTACAAAATTTAATATATTTTTTCTATATTTAAAATTTGAATTCAAAACCTCTAATTAAAGATGGAAGGATTTCAACCATCTCACCACAATTTATATTAATAATAAAGTAAGATTTTTGAAATTGAACCTTGCAATTTAAGCATATAATAGGTATTTTTGTGGCAAATTAGTAGTGGAAAATGAACCGATTGGGTCAAATATGAACGAGTTGAAAACGAATCTAATATAAAATGGATAACAATCCAACCCATCCATATTCTAAATGTGCAAGAGTGGGTTGGATAACAAAATAGATTGGGTAAAACACGGATTAACTCATATTTATCCATAGTTTTATGAAATGACACTCTATTTTAGAATTTAGTATTCGGATAGAACTTAAGTACGATTCACCAAGACTAAGACTAAGGAATTGACCTTGGGATTGGGAGTCAAGTCCGGAATCGAAGTTGAGAGTCGGGTCTCGACTTAGTCTTGGATTGGGACCCAATTCAGTGTTCGAGTCTGGGTTGAGATCATAGTCGAGAGTTGGATTTCGAGCAATTCCTTGTTCTGGGTCGAGAGTGGGATTTTCAATCCTGAATAGGTGTCAGGAATCGGGTCTCAGATAGGGTCTGTGTTCTGGGTCCCTTATCGGAGCCTGGGGTCGAAGTCGAGAATCAAGTCATGAGTCAGTTTTCAATTCGGAGTCAAGAGTTGGATTTTCAATCTCAAATAGAGGTCGGGAATCGAACGTCAAGTGTCTAATTGGATATGGGTTCTAGGTCCCTTGTCGGAGGCTTGAATTGGAGTCGTGAGTCGGGTGTCAAGTCAAATATAGGCTGAAACTAAAATTTATTTTTTTTAACTAAAAAAAACTCCCTAACTTATTTAACTACGAGAATTGCTAAAATATGAAATTCATTTAATTTATTTAAACATATAGTTTATACCTTTTTTGCGGACCAAAAAGAGGTTCCACGATATATCGGGACAAAGGAGTACCTGTATTCTTAATGATTACGTAAAGTCAGAGTATTTTGGTTCATGTAGTACACTTTTACGAATTCTCAAATAAGAAGGGGCTAACGTCCAAAAGATGAACGCATTGCTGACGTTTTTTTATAAGGAGTATGTGGACGTAAGACTCGCAGAAAACCGGGCAATCAAATGTCAGTATTAGATTCTACGTACGCTGAACAAGAAGATTACATCCACGTAAAAAAAATATCTAATTACGTGTCTGCTAAGAATATCAGAACACACAAAACAAGAGAAAATAGGGCTAATCACATGTCAGTTTTAGATTCTACTGAACGAAAACACTACATTTCACGTGAAAACAATCTCAACCAAGAACTCAGAGATATCCATATCCTGTTTATAGTTTCCAATTTCCCAACACTACTATCTAACTGCCACTTACATAAAAGATGTGTTTTTTCTTCTATTTTTACTACTATTGTTAGTCTCTTTTTACCTGTGTTGCCCTTGATCTGTAACATCACGAGGTAGGAGGAAGAGTTGGCCAATGAATGTAGTTATACCATGTGCTGGGACATGGTATTATTTCCCTGTGCCTTTGTTTCTATAGAAAATGATAAACCTAGGAACTGATCAAGCATGTGAAGGCCTCATTAATTGCGCCTGAATGAATTCTAGTAAATACAAAAAATGTGAGGTGGAGGCCTGGGAATTGTCTACTTATCATGGACATTAGTTAAGTTTCAATACTACTAATTATTAATTTTAACACAACTTTTTTAATTATTAGTAATTATATAATAAATATAATTTTACTAAATTTTTATTTAAAATTATTCAAAACGTGTCATCGTGCCAAACGATCCTTAAAAACTAAATCTTAAGACACGTGTTGCTTTTTGCCATTTAAATTTGGATACACACACTTCGGACGGACGAAAGCCGTACCCCGCAAATTAATTTTGAGAAAATTTCAGAAATTGTAATAATATAAAAAAAATAGGCTTAACTAGTAATATTATATTTTTTTATATAAAATAATAATATTTTATATGTCATGTATTATATTGATTATTGATATATATTAAAATATAATATAAAATCTGATTAGGTGAGTGATTTTAGGGATTATGTTTCACATAAATAATCAGTTACTTTTTTTACTCAACTAATAATTATTGCGTTTCTTAAATAAAAGGATTCCAATAATGAATAGAATTCTTATTTACCATAACAACTTGTAAAACAAAAACAGAAAAAAGTTACCAAAATATTTCATTTCCTGTTACATAATGGTAAATTAGAATAAAGAAATAATAAATGAATAATTTGTATCATAAAATACAGACAAAATACTTATACATGTATTTATATATATATATATATATATATATATATATATCTGTATATGTAACATTCTAAAAAATTACATAAAGGATTATGTATTTAAATGTATCAAAATGTACTAAAATGTATTTCTGTTAAAATAAATAGTTTCCACTGATAAATACATAACTATTCAACAAAACATATATACAAGTACTAAAATAAATGTTGTCTACTGGTGAACACATAATCATTCAAACCAAAAACATATATTTGTATTTGTACGTATCTGCATATGTAAAATTTGGAAAATGAGATAAAGGATTATGTATTTGAATATATCAAATACATATAACAAATAAACTATAAACATACACGAATAGGATTTTCAAAATCAGAAAATAACATACCTCAATTACTATATTTTCTAAAATCTATTTGATATTTCAAAATATCGTAAAGATTTGATTACAAAAGAAATAATGGTTTACACGGTTAAAATTTTTTATCGACAATATAAAAAATATATTTTTTAAATTAAAAAATAAATAAAAATCATGAATGGAAGTTACCTGATTTGAATGGATACTAAAGATAAAAAAGAGAGAATGACGAGAATCTAGGGTTTAATAGGAAGAGAAATTGGGTTGATGATGAAGAATGAGAGAGAGAGAGAGAATATGGAAGGGAGGGTTGAGCAGTTATTGGAGGATTTTTAGACATTGAATATGAGCACAGTAAAAAAAATACAAAGTAAAAAAAATGACACATTAAATAAAATAAAGCAATAATTATAATTTCATAATTGTGCTATGTTATGTAAATTTTTTAATTAATTTTTTATTTAATAATTTTCTTGCTCCACCACTAATTTTAATATATTATATTAAAAATAAAAATATCCTCAACTTAAAAATTAATGACGAAAATATTCTTTAAAAATTGAATACTAGATTATCTTTTTTACTTAAAAGCAAAATTGATTCTCATTAAATAATTGCATACACCACTTAATGGGAAGAGTTTTTCATCTTGTGCTAATTATTTTTAGATTTTTGATATGTCAATTTTATTTCTATAAAACATGATCGTTAGTTATTTCGTCATATTAAAAAGGAAAAAGTGAAATAAGTAGAATTTATCAAAATTAAAGATGTAATCCAGCTCATCGGAATTGTGGGTGGAGAATATTAATTCATTATAGTAATATTTAAATATTAAAAGATGTATCTAATATCATAAAATTATATTAAATGATATATATATATATATATATATATATATATATATATAAACGTCATGGGCATATGCTGATGTGACATATTTCTAAAGTCCTTATTCTTATTTATTCTTTTTCTTGTTTTTAAAGCATTTTCTCACTTTTATTTTTTTTACTCATTTAATATATATATATTTTTTAAATTTAGCTATTAATATTTTATGTAGTTACCTAATAGTAAAAATAATATTTTATTGTTATTCATTTTTACATATAAGATTTCATTTTTACACATATGAAATATGAAAAGATCATTTTCTGAAACACTCTCTCTCTCTCTCTTTATATATATATATATATATATATATATATATATATATATATATATATATCAGAGCCCAGAAGATTTTGGTACCTAAACCTTCAATTTACATGCAAAGACCTTTAAAAAATACAAAAGTTTGTTTAAAAACTAAACAAGAATTAAATAGTTTATACCTAGAATATATTAGACTAAATAAATCTAAAGAAAATAACCAAAGATTAGAAGAATTAATAGATATAATATCTAGATTAGAAAATAGACTAGTAAGACATATTATGTAATACCCGAAGAGGGTCTAAGAATAGACCCGGGAGTTGAAGTTGGAAGCTACAGAAAAAAACTGAAAATTTTCACCAGAACGACTCGAGGAACGAGTCGTGGTGAGGACCTACGACTCGTGACTCGCGTCGTGATGAAGTTCGGGAGCCTGAGGTCATATCACGAGTGGTCCTACAAATCGTGACGCGTAGGTGTGACTCGTGGTGAAATTCTCAGTGGTGCCAGAGTGAGTCGTCACGGGTCATGGTACGACTTGTAGGATGTAGCAACGAGTCGTGATAAGAAGTCGTGGGTAGGTCGTAGTTGGTATGGGTGGATGATACCACGACTGACAGTACGACCCGTAGGATGGCACTATGAGTAGTAGGATACGGGTCATGGCTAGTTTTAGAAGATTGAAGAAAATGGTGAGGTGACCATGAGTCGTGACTTCGTGGTATGACTCGTGGTACGAGTCGTGGTCGGGGAAAGATTTGTTTTTCAGAAAAATTTCATTAAGGGCAAATTCGACTTTCCTATGCTTTTGGACCCTAGACCATGTCGTTTTAGCCTCAGTTTTATACGTTTTAGAGAGTTTAAATGGTTTTTTCCCATCATTATCACGTTTACTCTCAGAATTTTATCGACAGTTCTCTGAAGAAACCCTCTTGCAGGCTTAGGGTCATTCATTCATCACAACAGTCCAGATCCTCTTCTCCAGGGAATTCTCCACCAGGTATGTGGGATTTTAGCAAGCGGATTGTCCTTCTATTGCGTCCCCAAATTCCTCCTTAATTTCTTCTGTTAATTTTAAGCTTGAGTTTTCGAGTATGAGAAGCATTCATGTTATTTTCGTTGAATTCACTCAGAACGTTGTTTATATTTATTGTTATTATGATCTTCATCAGTTCCTTATCAAATTATCAAAATTATTAGTGTTATCACAACGGTGAATTTAAGCCATAATTTTTGAATAATGATTTTATTTGTTCAATTCTCTCTAGTGAATGAAGAATGTCTTGAGTTGAAATTTTCAAGAATTTCCTAGATACATACATATGTTGAGAAAATATTCCATAAACAAAAATGACTTTTGCACTGTTGAATGAACTTCCCATATTTTTTGAAAATTTTCCTTATATTATAAAATTTTCCGTGTTGTCAGCCTAAATGGGCTCTCTACTAGCCGTTAGTAATTTAATCAGTTAGAACACAAAACTCTAGCAGTCTAGTCTCAGTCCGAACCATATCAATCTAGCTTCAGACAATTTTAGCAACATCAGTGTTGTCCAGAAAATGGTCAACTAATCAGTTTGACTCCAACTTATTTTCGAGGTGCCAGTGGTATCTCCCAGTTTCCAGACTCAAATTCAGATTTAAGATATTTTATACATTAGGAGGTCATGATATTCAGTCACAGCTCTGACCAGCCCCAGGACTCGAGTTCAGTTATTAGTTGGTTTTCTAGACGGTTACGACGCTTTCAAATAAGCAGCTCTGATCAGTCTTAGAACTCAGTTTCCAAATCTGATCCTATAAGACGCTCAGGGAACTTTCTGACAGTATCCCTGGGTCAGTATAGTCTTGGACCCCAGTATCGAGCTATCCTCTTGTCAGTAGTAGCAGTAATAGGATTATCCAGTGGGAGTAGGACTTAGCACCGACCAGGCCGGGATTCCAGCGCACCCAGGTTCCAAAACTACATTGCCACCGTAGGTTTTATTTACTTGGCCTAATGGCTCCCTTTTGACAATGATTTTCACAGTCCATACCTTTATACCCTGGCAAGTTATATTGGGTCCTACTGGTGGGTGTGTACATCGGACACCACGTCTAGCTCACGTGATTAAATGTCGGTTGTAGAATGTCCACTGATTAGTTCAGTACAGTAACAGAATAAGCAACTGTTCAGTACAATATCTCAGATTCAGTGTTTCAGACTCACGACATGTCTTTGACCATTAGTCAGGGTCGTCTTGACCATTTCAAATTATATCTGTAGTTCAGTTCAGTTTACTTGTTGGTCATGGCGTGTCATTCCAGTTAAGATTTTATATTCAGTATGTCTCTCCCACTTACTTAGTACATTCAAAGTACTGACGTATGCTTTTCATGATGTATCATTTTATGATACAGCTGCAGGTTCTCAGGTTCAGCACAAATAGTTACTTCAGTTTCAGAGAATTACATTTCAATATATCAGAGTGTGAGTCCTCATCATTCGAGCGCCTTGTTTATTTATTTCATTTGGTTATGGTTTTGTTTAGACTTGGAGCTAGCTGGGGGCCTGTCCCAGCAACTCCTCAGTAGTTGGCTTTCAGACTAGACTTGTCTTTCAGAATTGAATTACAGATATATTATTTCTTTCTCCACTTTCAATCTTTGCTTTTTCTTAATATTTGAAATTTCCACTATGCATGTTTACTCAGAACGCAAGTGTATGATAGAGCAGGGGTTGACTTGGGGTCGCTTGTGGCTCCAAGTACCATGTTACGTCCAGGGTGTAGGCTCGGGGCGTGACATATTAAGTCTAGAAGAAATTTATAAAAGAAATTTATGAAGCAGAATATTTTTACTAGGAGAGTAGCTTTTGAATATTGGTTGTTTAATAGGGAGAGACAACAATTAAGAGAACTTATTCAAGTAAGAAAAGCTTGTCGAGATTTTCTAGAAGTAATAACGAACGAAACTTTAGAATCACGAATAATAAATTATCTCTTTCGTAACCTACTTATTACTGAAGAAGTTATATCGGCACTTATCTGGGAAATAAAAGGAACAGAGTTAGATATAGAAAAATAAATACAGAGGATAAAATCTATAAAAGACCGTGTACATAAGATACCTCTAGGATAGTCAAGAAAAGAGTAACAAAATTGGCGGATTAAAGAATTTAGACTATTTAGACCTAAGAATATACCTAAAAAAGAAGTTCAGAATATTAAAACATAATACAGTTATAAGGTGCAACTTCAGTGGAGGTGAACATATATTACATTCTGAAGACAAACAATACAATACATTAATAGACTTAATAATAAATTTTAGTGAAAAAACTCAAGAAAGCGATAAAAATATTAAGGATAGTACATTTAATAGAGACTACTCAGAATAAATAGAAAACAATATTAGAAAGACTAGAACAAAATTTTGACTTATGAAAATCACAAGAATTTGAAATAGATAGAAAAATATAATATTTAAATAATAAATTTAATTTACAACAAATACCTACAAAAGTTGAAATAGAAAAACTAATTAGGACAATCACAGATAAACCTAAAGAATTAGAAATTAAAACAACTCAATTAGTAACAAAAATAACAAGACAAGTGGAAGCACTAACTACTGAGATTAACGAATTTAAAAAGATAATAGAGAAACTTGAAGAAATCTCTCTTTCATGAACAATTTAGACCCAATCTATGCAAAAGCTTTAAACTTTACATCAAAACTTCAGGCTGATCCACAAGGATTTTCAGATTATCTACCCTAAAGCAAGTCAGATCAAGTTATTATCAAACAAAATAATACCATAACAACATTACTGCTAGAATTAAATATAAAATTAGATAAAATTATTAAAGGTAGGGCAAATATAGCAGAATAACAAAGGAACACTAAAGTAGACGAATTAATTGAACATCTAAAAAAAAATAGAAATAACACCACATAAAGAAAAACCTAAGATAGTTAGAAAGTCACAACAATGAACCTTTTTTCAGGTAGGACAAGAACATCCGAAGACAGACCACGAGTAAGTTTTTCAGATAATAGATTAGGAAACAATCTTATAACAAGAATACTATCACGAAATAAATAAGAAGAAAATCAGAAGCTAAATCAGATAATAGACGTAGATAGGGATCTAAGAATTTTTCAGCAAAATCAACTAAAATTACTCAATCCAAAGACCCTGTATGACACAAGATATTTCTCTAGGGGTACACAACTATATAGACACTATAGGGAAGAACAAGTATAAACTTAATTAATCCTGAATCACTAAGAGGAATAATGATTACAAGAATGGCTTTAATGCATATGAGAGTAATTGTAATAAGATTAAAAGGATTAACTAGAAAATATTTAGGAACTAAAGTATTAATTATAATATATGATGATAGATGGTCAGATTTAAAGAAATCCATTATAGGGTTAACTGAGGTAGACATGAATAATAATAGAGAAATATTTTATATTAGCCCTGACTTCGTGATAAATTTAAGAGAATTTGGAAAAATTATTAAGATGGGAATACTGATTAAGGGCTATGAAGAAATGAATAATGAAAATAATTTATTAATATGTGTAGGATTTATAGGGAAAATGGATGTAAGCAGTAATACAAAATTTCAAATTAGAGTAGATGATGTAGTTGAAGTAATGGGAGATAAGGGAATAAAATTAATAAAACCAATAAAAATAAATCCAGAAGAATATGCAGGGTTAGAATGGAATCTAGAAAAATTTAACAAGAAAAAGGTATTAGCACCAGAATCTCATTTAATGTATACTAATACCAGGGGAGAAACATCTATAAGATTTACAGATTATAATTATACTGTGCAAAAGAAATTAGATGATGAGACAGAGACAATTAGGAAAACAAAAGATAATCTCATGAATATAGAAATAATCCCAGAAGGATATGAGGTAGATGAGGTCTTAGAAAGACAAAAAGAAAACACGAAGAAGACATGAATATAACACTTAGATGTAAAGTATGTAAGATAGGAGGAATGAACTTGATGGAAACAGAGGTGCATTTCGAAAAATGTGAATCTAGAATTGACAACTTTGGATATAGAGAACAAAATAATTTACAAGTAAAGTTAGATAACCTCGATAAAATTATAGACATAATTTATGATAGCGATGAAGAAATAGAATTAAACTCAATTATAAGTCAAAAGGAATTTATGGAATCAACTGGTTCTGGTCCTTTTCAAAGAACATCGTAACAACATACAGTAGATACAAGTACGAAAAATGTACCAAGAAGAAGAGGATACAAGATAAATTCAGAAATAATAACGGAAAATGTAAAACCTGTAGGAAAAAGAATGCCAATAGAAGATCTTATTAGGTTATAGGAAGGAGATAATAAAGGAAAAATACTAAATATAGTTGCACATGATCCTCAAATGTGGAATACAGTTATAAATCTTTGGAAAGGAATAGTAGTAGCAGACTATATAAAACATATCAAGATATAGATGCAAAGACAATGTGTAAATATATGAAGACCTTTTTAGGAGAATCAGCAAAAGCCCTATAGGAAGCTTATAAGTCTAATTTTCCACAAGAATTTCAAGCCTTAGTAAACATGGGAGCTAATCCGTATAATTTTACAAATAAAATACATAGCCTAATCATGGGATAAGACCCAAATAGTGGATTAATAATATTACAAAGAAGCGCTCTAATAAAATTAGAATAGTTAAATATTACAAGTTGGTTTCACATAAAGAATTTCTTAAAAGATTATTATTACTACTGTACGATTAGTGGAAATTCTTTTGATGAAGAATTAGGAAAGAAATTATTTCATAAATTACCAGGGGCCTTGGGAAGAGAAATAGAAGAACGGTGGTATAAAAAGGAAGGAGTGATGCAAAATTCGAACACTAAATGGTCGATAGGACATAAAGTACAACATGTAATTGAGGTATTAACAGAGAAATGTACAAATATACAGATTCAGAAATAATTAAAACAAAATCAGATGAGTTTTTATAAAAATATAATATATACCACTCAAATTTATGAAAAAGATAATAATAGAAAGAAGAGTTATAAAAGGAATAAACCACAATATAATTCTACATATAATAGAAGAAAACATTACCTGAGAAACTCATCAGCTAAAAAATCATATTTAGACAAAAATAAACATGTTAGAAAATATAGAACCGATAGGAATTACAAGAATAAATTAGAATGCTTTACTTGTGGAAGTATAGAACACTTCGCAAATGTATGTCCTAATAGGAATAATAGTAGAACAAGAAAATCGCAATTAATAGAAGATTTTCAAGAAACATTAATTAATGTGGATGAATACATGTTAGATAATGAAAGTATATACTTGATAGTAAGTATAGAAGCAATAGAAAAATCACAATTAGATTCATCATATTCAGAAGGAAAAAGAATGCCAATAGAAGATCTTATTAGGTTATAGGAAGGAGATAATAAAGGAAAAATACTAAATATAGTTGCACATGATCCTCAAATGTGGAATACAGTTATAAATCTTTGGAAAGGAATAGTAGTAGCAGACTATATAAAACATATCAAGATATAGATGCAAAGACAATGTGTAAATATATGAAGACCTTTTTAGGAGAATCAGCAAAAGCCCTATAGGAAGCTTATAAGTCTAATTTTCCACAAGAATTTCAAGCCTTAGTAAACATGGGAGCTAATCCGTATAATTTTACAAATAAAATACATAGCCTAATCATGGGATAAGACCCAAATAGTGGATTAATAATATTACAAAGAAGCGCTCTAATAAAATTAGAATAGTTAAATATTACAAGTTGGTTTCACATAAAGAATTTCTTAAAAGATTATTATTACTACTGTACGATTAGTGGAAATTCTTTTGATGAAGAATTAGGAAAGAAATTATTTCATAAATTATTAGGGGCCTTGGGAAGAGAAATAGAAGAACGGTGGTATAAAAAGGAAGGAGTGATGCAAAATTCGGACACTAAATGGTCGATAGGACATAAAGTACAACATGTAATTGAGGTATTAACAGAGAAATGTACAAATATACAGATTCAGAAACAATTAAAATAAAATCAGATGAGTTTTTATAAAAATATAATATATACCACTCAAATTTATGAAAAAGATAATAATAGAAAGAAGAGTTATAAAAGGAATAAACCACAATATAATTCTACATATAATAGAAGAAAACATTACCTGAGAAACTCATCAGCTAAAAAACCATATTTAGACAAAAATAAACATGTTAGAAAATATAGAACCGATAGGAATTACAAGAATAAATTAGAATGCTTTACTTGCGGAAGTATAGAACACTTCGCAAATGTATGTCCTAACAGGAATAATAGTAGAACAAGAAAATTGCAATTAATAGAAGATTTTCAAGAAACATTAATTAATGTGGATGAATACATGTTGGATAATGAAAGTATATACTTGATAGTAAGTATAGAAGCAATAGAAAAATCACAATTAGATTCATCATATTCAAAAAAGGAAGAGTTAATAAATGAAATAGGATTAGAAATGGAAAATTTAGATTTAGAGAAATAGAGGCGAGTGCATGATGAATATTTCCCTAGAATGTAGTCATGAATTTGAAAGGAATAAAGGAATAGACAACAATTAATGCGTTATATGTAAATGATACCCTAGCAAAGAGAAAAGAACAAAATGTAAGATATGCTATGTGGAAGGATGCATTTCATGTGTGGAAAAAATGATCAAGGTTAAGGTAATAAGGAAAGACGAAAATAAAGAAGCAACAAATCAAACTACTACTTTAAGAATAATGGCACTAGAAACTAGGATGAATGAGTTAGAACAACGAGTACAAGTACTAGATGATACGCCCCGATCCTACACCCTGGACGTAACACGGTACTTGGAGCCACAAGCGACCCCAAGTCAACCCCTGGTCTAGCATACACTAGCATTCTGAGTAAACATGCACGGCGGAAGTTTTAAATATAAAAAAAGGCAAAGACTGAAAGTGGAGAAAGAAATAATATATTTTTAATTCAATTCTGAAAGACAAGTCTAGTCTGAAAGCCAACTACTGAGGAGTTGCTGGGACAGGCCCCCAGCTAGCTCCAAGTCTAAACAAAATCATAACCAAATGAAATAAATAACAAGGCCCTCAAATGATGAGGACTCACACTCTGATCTACTGAAATGTAATTCTCTGAAACAGAAGTAACTATCTGTGCTGAACCTGAGAATCTACAGCTGTATCATAAAATGATACAGCATGAAAAGCATGCGTTAGTACTTTGAATGTACTTAGTAAGTGGGAGAGACATACTGAATATAAAATCTTAACTGAAATGACATGCCATGACCAACAAGTAAACTGAACTGAACTACTGATATAATCTGAAATGGTCAAGACGACCCTGACTGATGGTCAAACACATGCCCTAAGTATGAAACACTAAATCTGAGATACTGTACTTAACTGAACTGTTTATTCTATTACTGGACTGGACTGACTAATGGGGGAGTCTATAACCGACATTTAACCACATGAGCTAGAAGTGGAGTCGGATGTATACACCCCAAAGGTAGGAACCAATATACCTTGCCAGGGTATAAAGGCATGGACTGTGAAAATCACTATCAAAAGGGGGCCGTTAGGCCAAGTAAATAAAATCTACGGTGGCAACGTAGTTTTGGAACCTGGGTGCGCTGGAACCCCGACCTGTACGGTGCTAAGTCCTACTCCCACTGGATAATCCTATTACTGCTATTACTGATAAGATGATAGCTCGATATGGGGGTCCAAGACTATACTGACCCAAGGGTACTGTCAAAGAGTTCCCTGAGCGTCTTATAGGACCAGATTTGGAAACTGAGTTCTAAGATTGGTTAGAGCTGCTTATCTACAAGCGTCGTAACTGTCTAGAGAATCAACTGATAACTGAACTGGGTTCCTGGAGATGGTCAGAGCTATGACTGAATATCATCACCGCCTAATGGACCAAACATCTGAAATATGAATCTGAGTCTGGAAACTAGAAGGCACCACTGACACCTCGAAAATAAGTTGGAGTCAAACTGATCAGTTGACATTTTCTAGACAACATTGATGTTGCTAAAATTGTCTAAAGCTAGACTGATATGGTTTAGACTGAGACTAGACTGCTAGAATTCTGTGTTCTAACTTATTAAATTAATAACAACTAGTAGTGAGCCCATTTGGGCCGACAACACGGACAATTTCATAATATAAGAAAAAATTTCAAAAATTATGGGAAGTTCATTCAACAGTGCAAAAGTCATTTTGGTTTATGGAATATTTTCTCAACATATGTATGTATGTAGGAAACTCTAGAAAATTTCTTCTCAAGGAATTCTTCATTCACTAGAGAGAACTGAACAAATAAAATCATTATTCGAAAATTAGGGCTTAAATTCACCGTTGTGATAACACTGACAATTTGATAAGGAATTGATGAAGATCATAATAACAATAAATATAAACAATGTTCTTAGTGAATTCAATGAAAATAACATGAATGCTTCTCATACTCGAAAACTCAAGGCTTAAAATTAACAGAAGAAATTGAGGAGGAATTTGGGGACGCAAGGGAAGGACAATCCCCTTGCTAATATCACACATACCTGGGGGAGAATTCTTTGGAGAAGAGGATCTGGACTGCTGTAATGAATGAATGACCCTAAGCCTGCTAGAGGTTTCTTGAGTGAACTGTCGATGAAATTCTGAGAGTAAACGTGAGAATGAGGGGAGAAAACCATTTAAACTCTCTAAAACGTCTAAAACTAAGGCTAAAATGACATGGTCTAGGGTCCAAATGCATAGAAAAGTCGAATTTTCCCTTAAAATTTTTTTTCTGAAAAATAGATCTGTCCCCGACCACGACTCGTACCACGAAGTCACGACTTGTGGCCACCTCTTGTGGTCACCTCACCATTTTCTTCAATCTTCTGAAACTGGCCACGACCCGCATCCTACGACTCGTAGTGCCATCCTACGGGTCGTGCTGTCAGTCGTGGTATCATTCATCCATACCAACTACGACCTACCCACGACTCCTCATCACGACCGGTTGCTACATCCTACGAGTCGTACCATGACCCATGACGACTCACTCTGGCACCAATAATAATTTCACCCCGACTCCTAACCATGAGTCATACCTACGCGTCACAATTTAGAGGACCACTCGTGATATGGCCTTAGACTCCCGAACTTAATCACGACTCGAGTCACGAGTCGTAGGTCCTCATCAGGACTCGTTCCTTGAGTCTTTCTGGTGAAAAATTTCAGGTTTTTTTTTCCTGCAGCTTCTAACTTCAACTCCTGGGTCTATTATTAGGTCCTCTCCAGGGTATTACAATATCTCCCCCGTGGAAACATTCATCCTCGAATGTTAGAAAACTCCTAGCAATCAAAAAAATAACAATCAAAGCATTCGAATACTGCTCATTTAACTTCAAAATGACCTAAATGACTACCTCCATTTAGAGAATATAGATGAACTGAACTTTTGCCTTTCACAAACACAACCAAAGTCAGAAAGAAAATTTAGTTACATGAACTGAATTTAACAACTAGTTCAATTCTAAAAACAAAATTCACATATCAAACTGTAACAGAGGCGGTAGAGAACAAGTGTGGGTATTTGGCCCTCATATCTGCTTCGGCCTCCCACATAGCTCCTTCAACTTTTTGATTCTTCCATAAAACCTTGACTGAAGCTATTTCCTTATTCCTCAATCTACGAACCTGACAGTTTAGGATTTGGACTGGTACCTCCTCATAGGTGAGGCTATTCTTGACTACCACATTATTCAATGGCACCACAGAGGTTGGATCTCCAATACATTTTTTCAAAAATGATACATGGAAAACTGGATGTACAGCTGCTAGTTCTGAAGGTAACTCTAGCTCATAGGCTACCTTGCCGATACGCCTCGAGATTCAATAAGATCCCACATATCTTGGACTGAGCTTCTCCTTCTTTCCAAATGTCATCACCCCTTTCATGGGTGAAATTTTCAGGTACACCCGATCATCAACTGCAAACTTTAACTCTCTTCTCCGCACATCGACATAAGATTTTTGGCGGCTCTGAGCTGTTTTTAACCTTTCTCAGATGAGCTGAAATTTCTGCATTTCCTCATGAACCGAGTCTGGCCCTATCAAAGTAGCTTCTCCGACTTCAAACCATCCTATTGGAGATCTATACCTTCTACCATACAATGCCTCAAACGGGTCCATCCGAATGCTGGAATGGTAGTTCTTGTTGTACGCAAATTTGATAAGAGGCAAATGGTCATCCCAATTACCCCTAAAATCGATTGCACACACTCTTAGCATATCTTATAAGGCCCGAATGGTCCACTCAGCTTTTCCATGTTTATTTATTCCCACTATCATGTGGGTATGCTGATATCCTAAGTTATACCTCCTGGTCTCTGGTGTTCTACCTTTACTTGCTGGCAGTTCGGGCACTTAGTTACAAATTCAGCAATATCTCTTTTTATGCCGTTCCACTAGTAAATATCCCGTAAATCACAGTACATCTTAGTAGCACCAGGGTGAATGGAATATCTAGAACTATGCGATTCAGCCAAAATCTACTGTCTCAACTCGCCGACATCTGGTACAGAATCTACCCTGGTAACGGAGCACACCATCTCCCCCTTTGGAGAGAGCTTCTATTTCTTTCCTGAGAAATGATTCCTTCATCTTAAGTAGGATGGGATCTTCATCTTGTCTGGACTGAACCTCCACAACTAAAGAGGAATTTGACCCGCTCTGCATTACTACACCACCCTCAGTCGAGTCCACCAACTGTACTCCCAACTGGGCTAGCCTATGAATATCTTTAGCCAGCTCCTTTTTGCCTTCTTCTACATGAGCCACGCTGTCCATAGACATTCTACTTAGTGCATCAGCCACCATATTGGCCTTACCCGGGTGGTATAGCACGCTCATGTCATAGTCTTTCAGTAGTTCTAACCACCTTCTCTGACGAAGATTTAGGTCTTTCTGACCGAACACATACTGTAGACTCTTATGATTTGTAAATACATCTATGTGAGCTCCAAATAAGTAGTGTCTCCATATTTTTAACGCGAATACCATCGCTGCCAACTCCAAGTCGTGAGTTGGATAATTTTTCTCATGGACTTTCAGCTGTCTGGAGGCATAGGCGATCACTTTGCCCCTCTGCATCAAAATGCAACCAAGTCCAACTCTGGAGGCATCACAATACACAACGAACCCATCTGATCCTTTCGGTAAGGCTAACACTAGAGCTGTAGTGAGTCGAGTTTTCAACTCCTGGAAACTCTTCTCACACTCGTCTGACCACTGAAATTTCACCTTCTTCTGAGTTAACTTGGTCAGAGGAGAAGATATGGAGGAGAAACCTTTCACAAACTGTCGGAGCTCAGAAAACTCCTGATTTCTGTCGGAGAGTTAGGTCTGGGCCAATCCTTCACTGCTGCTATTTTATGAGGATTTACTTGTATCCCTTCACCTGACACCATATGACCCAAGAAGGTCACAGACCTCAACTAGAATTCACACTTACTGAACTTGGCGAATAACTGGCGATCTTTGAGAGTCTGTAATGCCAACCTTAGGTGATTGGCATGCTCTTCCTTATTTCTGGAGTACACTAGAATATCATCGATAAATACGATGATGAACATATCTAGGTACGACTTGAAAACCCTATTCATTAGGTCCATGAAGGCTTCTAGGGCGTTTGTTAACCCAAAGGACATCACCACAAACTCATAGTGACCATATCGAGTTCTGAATGCTGTTTTCGGTATGTCACTTTCTCTAACCCTTAACTGATGGTACCCCGACCTGAGGTCGATCTTGTAAAAGCAACTGGCTCCCTAAAGTTGGTCAAATAGATCGTCAATTCTAGGCAAAGGGTACCTGTTCTTAACTATGACCTTGTTCAGTTAACGGTAATCTATGCACATTCTGAGGGTACCATCCTTTTTACGCACGAATAGAACTAGAGCACCCCAAGGAGAGATGCTGGGTCTGATAAAACCCTTGTCAAGAAGATCCTCTAGCTGCTCGTTCAACTCCTTAAGCTCAATTGGATCCATTCGGTAAGAAGGAATGGAGATGGGCTGAGTATCTGGGAGGAGATCTATTCTGTAGTCTATTTCTCATTCAGGGGGAACTCCAGGAAGATCTTCAGGAAAGACATTTGGAAACTCGCTGATAGCTGGAACTGACTGAATGATTGGGGTCTCAGAGTTGGAATCTTTGACCCGAACCAGATGGTATAAACATCCATTAGAAATGAGTTTCTGAGCCTTAAGGTAGGAAATAAACCTACCCTTAGGTGCCGAGTTGCTGCCTAACCATTCTAACATGGGCTTATTTGGAAACTTGAACTTGACGACCCTAGTTCTGCAGTCAACTGAGGCATAGCAGGAGTGTAACCAATCCATGCCTAGAATAAGGTCGAAGTCGACCATGTCTAGCTCTACAAGATCAGCTGGAATGACTTTATTCAAGACTGAGACTGGGTAGTTTCTATACACCCGACTGGCTCTAACTGACTCGCCAACTGGGGTGGAGACTAAGAAGGGTTCTGATAGGACCTCTAGACTGATGCCAAACTGAACTGCTACATATGGAGTTACAAACGAAATAGTAGCTCCTAGATCTAGGAGGGAATACACGTCTAAATGAAAGAGACGTAACATACCTGTAACTACGTCAGGTGAACTTTCCTGATCTTGATGAGAAGAGAGAGCATAAAAACGATTCTAGCATTGACCGCCATCTATACCTGATGGGTTGGCCTGCTGAGCTGGTCAGCCTGCTGGAGATGATGAGGTAGTGGATTGTGATCTCCCTCGCCTTGCTGACGGGCACTCTCTGAGTCGATGCCCGAGCTGTCCACAACCGAAACACCCCTCTCTATCCTGTAAACACTCTCAAGGATAGTTTCTCCCGCACTTGGAGCACACTGGATACTTGTTTCCTAAACTGTGGGCGTGAGACTGAGAGCCTAAAGACCCACCCCTTCGATCCTTGCGGGACTGAAAGGTTGAGGCGCTGGCTGAGCTAGGTGCTGGGGCCCTCTGCTGTTGCTGCTGTAGGCGGCTACCACCGCCATATCTCTGGTGGCCAAGACCTGTATGACCAGTTCTTGCTCGCTTGTTCTTACGTTCCATATCTTTCAGCTTCTCTGCTTCAATCTGCTGGGCATACACAATTATTCTAGAAAGATCCATGTCCTTGATTAGCATTGCTGTCCTGCACTCTTTGAGGACCAAGTTAGATACTCTATTTACGAACTTCAGCATGCGAGCCCTTGGCTTAGCCACCATCTCTGGAGCATATTTTGGTAGTCTAGTAAACTCCAGAGCATACTCCTCCACTGTCCGGTTGCCCTACTGTAAGTTTATAAACTCTTCCATCTTAGCCTCCCTCAGCTCCCGAGGAAAGAACCTATCCAGAAAAGTTGTATGAACTCCTACCACTCAACTGGTTCTGCTTTTGCTGACCGCCCCTCCTTCCACTGATCGTACCAAACTTGGGCTACCCCTTTTAGCTGGTAGGAAGCCAGATTAGCACTCTCGGAGGAGCTGACACCCATGATCCTGGTAATCTTTTCAATCTCATCTAAAAAGCCTTGTGGGTCCTCTCCCACCTTTGTTCCGTGAATGTCTGGAGGGTTCATCCGGGTGAAATCCCGCACCCTGGCAACAGCTACAGATCCATTTGTGGCTACTGGTACCACTTGCTGGTTCACTTGATTGGTGACGGTCTGAGCAAGCAACTGAATGGCTGCCCTGAATTCGGTGGTAGACACGGAGTCGTCCTGAGGAATTATCGGAGCTGGTGGAGCGGGTCTGTTGGCGTTTCCAACTCTTCGTCCATTTCCACATCGAGGAGGCATGGTTTACCAAAAGGAAAAAGGACACGATTTAGGAAGACGTCTTTGGAATTGGACTTTAACGCACGATAAAGAGCATGAACAAAAGGGGAATTTTCCTAATAACACCTTGTAGCCTCCTCATCATAAGTGTGGCACGCTTCACACCCATGAAAAGGACTCTACTCGATGCAGCTTTCAGACTTGCCGAGGATACTCTAAACCTAGTGCTCTGATACCAAGTTTAGTCACGCCCCGAGACTACATCCTTGACGTAACACGGTACGTGGAGCCACAAGCGACCCCAAGTCAACCTTGGTCTATCATACACTAGCATTCTGAGTAAACATGCACAATAGAAGTTTTAAATATACAAAAAAAGCAAAGACTGAAAGTGGAGAAAGAAATAATATATCTATAATTCAATTTTGAAAGACAAGTCTAGTATGCCAGCCAACTACTGAGGAGTTGCTGGGACAGGCCCCCAGCTAGCTCCAAGTCTAAACAAAACCATAACCAAATGAAATAAATAAACAATGCCCTCGAATGATGAGGACTCACACTCTGACCTGCTGAAATGTAATTCTCTGAAACAGAAGTAACTATCTGTGCTGAACCTGAGAACCTGCAGTTGTATCATAAAACGATATAGCATGAAAAGCATGTGTCATTACTTTGAATGTACTGAGTAAGTGGGAGAGACATAATGAAAATAAAATCTTAAATGAAATGACACACTAATGACCAACAAGTAAACTGAACTGAACTACTGATATAATCTGAAATGGTCAAGACGACCCAGACTGATGGTCAAACACATGCCCTGAGTCTGAAACATTGAATCTGAGATACTGTACTGAACTGAGCTGCTTATTCTATTACTGGACTAGACTGACTTGTGGGAGAGTCTATAATTGACATTTAACCACGTGAGCTAGAAGTGGAGTCCGATGTACACACCCCACCGATAGGACCCATTATACCTTGCCAGGGAATAAAGGCATGAACTGTGAAAATCACTGTCAAAAGGAGGCCATTAGGCCAAGTAAATAAAACCTATGGTGGCAACATTATTCTGGAACCTGGGTGCCTTGGAGCCCCGTCTCTTTTGGTGCTAAGTCCTACTCCCACTGGAAAATCCTATTACTGCTACTACTGATAAGCGGATAGCTCAATACTGGGGTCCAAGACTATACTGACCTAGGGATACTATCAGAGAGTTCCCTGAGCGTCTTATAAAACCAGATTTGGAAACTGAGTTCTAAGACTGGTCAGACCTGCTTATCTAGAAGTGTTGTAACCGTCTAAAGAACCAACTGATAACTGAATTGGGGTCCTGGGGCTGGTCAGAGCTATGGCTGAATATCATGACCGTCTAATGGACCAAATATCTGAAATATGAATCTGAGTCTGGAAACTGGGAGACACCACTGACACCTTGAAAATAAGTTGGAGTCAAACTGATCAGTTGACATTTTCTGGACAACACTGATATTGCTAAAATTGTCTGAAGCTAGACTGATATGTTTCAAACTGAGACTAGACTGCTAGAGTTCTGTGTTCTAACTGATTAAATTACTAACAGCTAGTAGAGAGCCCACTCGGGCCGACAACACGGACAATTTCATAATATAAGAAAAAATTTCAAAAATTATGGGAAGTTAATTCAACAATGCAAAAGTCATTTTTGTTTATGAAATATTTGCTCAACATATGTATGTATGTAGGAAATTCTAGAAAAGTTCATCTCAAGGCATTCTTCATTCACTAGAGAGAACTGAACAAATAAAATCACTGTTTTGATAACACCGACAATTTGATAAGGAACTGATAAAGATCATAATAATAATAAATATAAACAATGTTCTGAGTGAATTCAACAAAAATAACATGAATGTTTCTCATACCGAAAACTCAGGGCTTAAAATTAACAGAAGAAATTGAGGAGGAATTTGCGGACGCAAAGGCAGGACAACCCCTTGCTAAAATCCCACATACCTGGTGGAGAATTCCTTGGAGAAGAGGATCTGGACTGCTATGATGAATGAATGACCCTAAGCCTACTAGAGGATTTCTTGAGAGAAGTGTCGATGAAATTCTGAAAGTAAACGTGAGAATGAGGGGAGAAAACCATTTAAACTCTCTAAAACGTCTTAAACTGAGGCTAAAACGACATGGTCTAGGGTCCAAAAGCATAGGAAAGTTGAATTTGCCCTTAATGAAATTTCCCTGAAAAACAGATCTATCCCCGACCATGACTCATACCACGAGTCATACCATGAAGTCACGACTCGTGGCCACCTCACCACGAGGGAGAGAATGACTCATGGTCAGCCACCACGAGTCGTCATGTCACTCGTGGGGTGAGGTTGTAATTAAGTTAGAAGAAGAAGAAACCAGTGTACCTACGGGATGGGACCCCATGAGTCATGGCCAGTCCCAACGACTCGTGAGGTGAGTGGTGAGCAAGCAGGTTAAAACGTGAGGCAGTGTACCTGACGGAAGGTGACCACGAGTTGTGGCCACTAGGAACGAGTCGTTAAGTCATTCTTTACGAGCCCCAGTAGACATGTTAACCAGTGCACTTGATGGGTGACTCGACGAGTCGTTGCCTGTTGGGTGCTTCGTTAGGGGGTTAAAAACCGACACGCAAGTGCACGTGGTCAAACAAGTAATAAAGTGGCTAAGTAAGCCAAGTATCGAACCAAGGAGACTCTGGATAAGTAAAAATTGCTCAAGTATACTATATTCTATCTTACTTCTATATATGCTGACAACAACGTAACCAAAAGTTAAATAATTTTTGTTTATAAATTATATACTAAAACTATTAACAAATATCTACTTTGAATTGAAACTATGGATATGAGCATGCTAAGGTTAAGAACAAGTAATGAACTTGATTATAATCATAATTTGGTTAATCTTCTCTTCCTGTTGCTAGCCAAGAACATTAGCCAAGAGATTAAAACTCTCGTATTTAATCTCACTTAAGAATCATAAACCATCCGTCTACATTTCTGTGATCAAATGCAATTTATGACCTAGCAATACAATTCCGGTTCCTAAATTGACTAATACGGCTTTCAAGTATATTTCTATCAAGAAAGCACATCAAAACCCAATTTTCCCAAATCAAGTTAAGAACAATACCCTATTAATTCACAACTTTCCAATTTCATGCTCTCTCGAGTGAAATCGGACTTTTTAGATGTACATTAATGTCGGCCACACACTAATGCAGTAGAAACAAGAATTAATAGAACAACATGGAAGAAGAAGATGAAAAACCATAAAATTCAATAATCAAAATTCATCACCATTGTTCATAACCTCAGCAAGGAAGAGAATTATCCACTCATTTGTGGATTAATCATCCTAAAACAAGTGTTAATCATACAAACAATTGATTGAAAGAAGAAAGAAAGAGAGAAAAACCCTGAGCTTTTTCGTCCCTCAACTGCCTGTAACCCACGTCCTTGCTCCACCAAGTCTGAATTCTGAAAAATAAACCTAAGTGTGCTATTTATAGTAGTAGGACTCTTTCCCGGAATAACAAGCAACGTGTCACGGAGTGCATTGCAGAGCACGGCCTCCGTGACATGCTACGGACGCGGAAGCCCTCTGGAAATCACCCGAAATTGGCCCGGACAGCCCCCTGCCGCGTTGGCAGCGTGTCACGCTGCTTGGGCAGCGCGTTGACAGCCCTTGGTCGCGGAGGCCACCTACCGTGGCACGTTGCCAACGCGCAGGTGGGCTGTTGTGAGCGGCCTGCCTGCCGTGGCACGTTGCCAACGCGCAGGTGGGCTGTTTTGTGCCTCCTCTTCGCCGACGTTCGCGTGTTGATTCCGTTTCCAAGCCTCTACCTCACCAACTCATTGATTAGTTGCTCAAAGGTCATCAAAACCTACAAAACAAAGGCTAATCATGTTGGTTAGCACATATCTTTACTTTATCTAAAATTACATGAAAATGTATACAATAATCTTAGATAAACAAGACTAATTTAAGTCTTAAAGTGTATCTCGAGCATATATTTTTGCCCGTGATCACAACCCCACACTTAAAGCCTTGTTCGTCCTCGAACAACCTTCTACATATCATGCATATGGAGACTCCCACATAACTAATTTAGCAAGAGAATTCAAGTTACGGCTATAATGATTACGTAAGATACAAGCTAAAAATAGAGCATGCCTGATTTGTTCATTGAAATGAAGTACAACTATGTTAAGACTTCTTAACCTCAAGAATCGACTCTCAATTTTAGCAAACTCATGCAAATCAACTGACTAAGAAATTCCACATGATTTATATCCTTCATTCAACATGTGCCCCTCACGGAAAGAGAGTTACCCAATTTCACCAAAAATAATTTTTATATCACAACATGTGTGGGTACATGCATAGAATTACACTCACTCTCACAAAGAATTCACATGCATCATGTAATGGCCCATAAGCTTGCCCTTAGTATTTTATTCTACTAATTTAAGGATGTGTGAATTTAAGATCAAGTAGGACTTTTTAGGTTGTAATGTAACTCAGGTGCGGGTAGGTACTATTATGATCAGTAATAGTGATTATCTTTCCTAAGCACTTTTAATACATCACGCCTTCATTACGGACTTCCCTTCCCTTACTTCACCTTTTTCTCCTTTCATCTTTCTTTTTCCTCTTTTGTTCCCCCATTTCTTTGGGCCCTTTTAGCTTATTAGTAAGGAGTTCTATAAGTAACTTTTCATTTATTTATTTTCTTACTCCCTACTAATACTCACCCGTATTCAAACAAGTGCACCCTCGACCTTTCTCAACTCCTACAATTGCTACTTTCCCTTCTTTTTCATTCTTCTCACTCCTTTACCCTTTCGGATTTTTCCTTTAAGCGCTTCGGAGTTTTGGATAAAATTCAAGGCTAATGAAAGAAAAAGGATTAAGCTTATGTTGCAGCTGTCAAAGAATAGGCTCAAGGCTCAATGGGGTTAACTAGGATTAATTTTTCAAGGTAGGTATAATGAGGGATAAAAGTTTGGTTCATTCAAAGAAATGCCTAAATCATCTCCTACAATTCACATCCTTCATTTCATTTTATATACACACCAGGCAAGTTCTAGAAATTTCATAGTAGCACAGAATACTCAAAAACCTTACACTCATGGCACATGCTCAAATCAAGACACATTCAGTAGACTCTTACTCAGCTAATCACAAGAATTCAGAATTAAGCTTCAATCATATTGAGTCAAATTCAAGAACCTAAGTGTCTCACACAGAGTTATACACTTGCATGCTTCACACTGAACATACTTGTCTCTTACAAACATTTATAGCACATAACAAGAATATCAAGCCATCAATTAGCTACGGGTTCAAAAACCATCCTACTGACTAATTTTCCTCAAGACGGTCGTCATCCATCCATCATTGGAAACAGTCTCTAACTACGACTAAAAACATTATATATAGACAAGGAAAATATTTTTATTCTTCGGTTCAAATACCCCCCGTCGGAAAAGAACCGAAAAGAAAAACCAACGGGTGATGAAGTCATGCTTAATTCACAAAAATTTTTCAAAATTTTCAAATTTCTCACCAACTTTTGCACAAGCATTACATTCACCAAAATCGTTAAGCACAAAAAATTTTGAAATTTTCCTTGAAATTTCCCTCACCCCACACTTAAATCATGCTATGTCCTCATAGCATCAAATTAAAATTTACAAAGGGTGAGAAATACTCCCTGAGGCCTTTAGGCTTAGCTAACAGTATGCGTTTCTTCGACTTTGCACAAGTGGGTGGTCAACCCCACACTTTTTCTCTTCCATGCTTGTTAGCTTCCTCCTCCACGGGTACTCAGACTTCCCCTCCATCTGTGCTTAACTTTCCACCAAAACAACACAAGATGAAAAATAAACAAAAATTAACTCAATTGCAAGAAATTAAAATGGTACCTGTGGTACCCTTGGGTTGCCTCCCAAGCAGCGCCTAATTTTACATCGCGGCACGACGTATCCAGTTTCACCGGTTTTTCCTCCACCTTGAGGATATGAATCTCACCCCTAATTTCTTCTCTAATTTCCTCTTATGCTCCAGGGGTGGTGGTGAAAAATTGTAAGGACCAAGCAGTAGATGTTGCTTTTTGAAATTATTGGCCCTTAAGTAAGCGAAGTCATTTTGTCTTTTTGAGTTAGCAAATTTCAAAATATATAGGGCTTGGTCCTCCTCTAGACATTTCTCTATAAGCTTGGAAGACACTATTTCTATGTTTTCAACCAAACTTAATGTCGAGAAATGCTTCGAGTGCTGTCCAATAATCCTCAACTCTGAAACTGCATTGTGCTTGACCTCCTTACTTGTATACACCTTCTCAGCATCGACATCTATCTCTCCATTAATGTCAACTGGGGGATACTCTATCTCTTCATCCACGAATAGATTTTCCATAAGTTTGAGCCCATCACGGGGGCACTCAAGAGATTCTGATTGTTGGGCTTCCTCCAAAAATTCACCCTTGTCTTCCTCTTGTAGTTCCTCTTGAATATCGGCTAAAACTGTTGCCTGCGATTTATCACATGCTTCAGCTTCAGCGATCATCTCCATGAATTTGATGCTCATCCTTTCTAGAGCCTCTGCATTCTCTTCTTGCTGAATTCTCAATACTGCCATCGCCTCCTTCATTGCTTCTGATTGCTCCAGGAGTTGTTTCAGCATGTCTTCTATTCGAGCTTGGCGTCCCAAGTCCTCATTTTCAGCATGCCTATATTCAGAAAAAACAACAGAATGATCATAGTAGGGGATTGGGGGAGGGTAGTATGCATTCGGACAGCCATCCCAATGGCCATCTTGACCACCACATATATTGCACGTGTTACAGTGTTGCCACAAGTGGTGTCCTCTGCAATTCAGACAAGATTCATTAAAATATGAGTATCCACCATTTATACCATTTGTATTCCACGATGTCATGTCAATAAGGGTATACGAAAAAGAAAAAAAAAATATATAAAATGAAAAAGAATTAAAACAAACACTAAGACCAAGTTGTCAGCACTAAGAAAATAAAATAAAAATACAGTAAATTTACACTTAATACAATTTTACCAATTGCCTAGTCTCCCCGGCAACGGTGCCAAAAACTTGTTCGGGTGTTTGCTATAGGGGTTAAAAACCGACACGCAAGTGCACGTGGTCAAACAAGTAATAAAGTGGCTAAGTAAGCCAAGTATCGAACCAAGGAGACTCTGGATAAGTAAAAATTGCTCAAGTATACTGTATTCTATCTTACTTCTATATATGCTGACAACAACGTAACCAAAAGTTAAATAATTTTTGTTTATAAATTATATACTAAAACTATTAACAAATATCTACTTTGAATTGAAACTATGGATATGAGCATGCCAAGGTTAAGAAGAAGTAATGAACTTGATTATAATCATAATTTGGTTAATCTTCTCTTCCTGTTGCTAGCCAAGAACATTAGCCAAGAGATTAAAACTCTCGTATTTAATCTCACTTAAGAATCATAAACCATCCGTCTACATTTCTGTGATCAAATGCAATTTATGACCTAGCAATACAATTCCGGTTCCTAAATTGACTAATACGGCTTTCAAGTATATTTCTATCAAGAAAGCACATCAAAACCCAATTTTCCCAAATCAAGTTAAGAACAATACCCTATTAATTCACAACTTTCCAATTTCGTGCTCTCTCGAGTGAAATCGGACTTTTTAGATGTACATTAATGTCGGCCACACACTAATGCAGTAGAAACAAGAATTAATAGAACAACATGGAAGAAGAAGATGAAAAACCATAAAATTCAATAATCAAAATTCATCACCATTGTTCATAACCTCAGCAAGGAAGAGAATTAGCCACTCATTTGTGGATTAATCATCCTAAAACAAGTGTTAATCATACAAACAATTGATTGAAAGAAGAAAGAAAGAGAGAAAAACCCTGAGCTTTTTCGTCCCTCAACTGCCTGTAACCCACGTCCTTGCTCCACCAAGTCTGAATTCTGAAAAATAAACCTAAGTGTGCTATTTATAGTAGTAGGACTCTTTCCCGGAATAACAAGCAACGTGTCACAGAGTGCATCGCGGAGCACGGCCTCCGTGACACGCTACGGACGCGGAAGCCCTCTGGAAATCACCCGAAGTTGCCCCGGGCAGCCCCCTGCCGCGTTGGCAGCGTGTCACGCTGCTTGGGCAGCGCGTTGGCAGCCCTTGGTCGCGGAGGCCACCTGCCGTGGCACGTTGCCAATGCGCAGGTGGGCTGTTGTGAGCGGCCTGCCTGCCGTGGCACGTTGCCAACACGCAGGTGGGCTGTTTTGTGCCTCCTCTTCGCCGACGTTCGCGTGTTGATTCCGTTTCCAAACCTCTACCTCACCAACTCATGGATTAGTTGCTCAAAAGTCATCAAAACCTACAAAACAAAGACTAATCATGTTGGTTAGCACATATCTTTACTTTATCTAAAATTACATGAAAATGTATACAATAATCTTAGATAAACAAGACTAATTTAAGTCTTAAAGCGTATCTCGAGCATATATTTTTGCCCGTGATCATTGCCCGTCCTGATGAATCGTTAGGTCACCCGTTAGGGTTACCTGACAGTTATAATTCTGCGAAATAGTAAGGGCCTTCTCGTAATTTCCTAAGTACCTAAAACCTATACTATGTCATTTAAGGCTCATTTTAGTGGGTTTTAAGCAGGGTAAAACCTATTCTAAGCCATTATTCTCATGCATGCAAGTTTGAAGAGGAGATTCAAGGCAAAATCTCAAGGTTTCCATTGGAATCTCAGCTTGGTCTATCATAGGGTGTTAGAGTTCACCATTCCCAGGTATGTAAGGCTATGGGTGGGTGTCTTCTTCCACACCCATACCTAATTTCTATCAAACAATGATGAATTGCTTATGATCAAGTATGGGGTTTCTACCCAATTGCATAATTCTTCAATTTCTATACATGGATATGATTAAATTATATTTATATTGATAAATTGTGAAGCTTGGGCAGATTTTAAATTATTTTAAATCCAAATTGTGATTTCTAACTTATGAAAGTGAATGCCCATGGATGAGAAATTCATGAAAGAAGAGATTGATCTTGAATGCATGATGATGATGATATTTAATAATGAAAAACATACTTCTAAAGCTACCCATAATTATGATGTTGTTTTCAAAATAAAATGTGTAGATCCTAGTATGATAAAGCTTTGGGCAATGCCCACATGATGATTTGAAGTGATGATTTTCCCGACATAGGCTTACCACATTGTTTGAAGTGATGTTTTTTCAATTTCTTTTATAAATCTTAGCTTGTGGTATGTTGAGTTAAATATTTATACATGTAGCTTACCACATGATTTGGAGTAGATGCCCCTACTATGATTGAGCTTGTGGTATGTTTCGGTATAAAGCTTCTGATATGCATGAATTTATAATTGAGATGTATGTCATTATTGAGCTTTGTCAAGGGATAATGTTGAGTTTCATTTTCATGTGATGTCGAGTCTATGAATGATTTTATTATGAGCTTTATCAATAGACAATGTTGAGCTTCGTTTCATACGATGTTGAGTTATGCATGATTTCATAATGAGCTTCGTCATTAGATGATGTTGAGCTTCGTCAATAGACGATGTTGAGCTTCGTTATATACAATGTAGAGCATTGCATATTTTTGGAAGGAGAGTCTAGCACCGAGCGGGTTAAGGGTCGATTACCCTATTTTCATGACCCGAGAGGAGATCTGGATCATAGACACGGGACAAGGGACCCCGATAGACCCTAAGTCAACCCATGAAATAAGCATTCACTAACTCATTCAATAGACATAAAGGAAACATAAATATAAACTCAGCGGAAGACTAACTTAACATAACAATAGAATGAACATTTAAAGCTGAATACATGTCTAAGTCTGATAAGCCTCTAATCTAGATGCGCGGATGGGGAAACACCCCCAACTAGTTCAGAAATACTGAAATTGAAAGTACGCTCAAAATAACCGAGAGTCTAGTCCTCGGAAGATGAGTACTCACCAAGACAAGCAAGTGCTAGCTCTGATAAGCGGCTACGAACGGGGTTGAACTTGATAGATGGATCCTACATCATGAAATGATGCAGCCTAGAAGGTGTGCAGTCAGTATGTGGAATGTACTGAGTATGCAAGGTAAGTAAAATTTCTAGAGCAATAATAGTCTATCAAAACAAGTCATACATATATGATAGCCTTTAAGGATAAGAAAAAATCACAAGTATTCATTGTGAAATCATTCTTATTTAATACATGGTCATGCATGGCTTTAGAACATCATGACTAAATCGAATGACTCAAAGTTCAATCATAACATTTATATTGAAAGCTGAACAATGAGTCAAACCTTGCTTTTAAAACATGCTTGCATAAGATAATCGTTATGAGTAATGGATATGCAATCTCAAATGATACAGACAGTGGGAGACTTGTCACTTAACCGACATACCACGATAGAGCTTACGTGGTCCCGACTATTACACTCAAGTGGGTAGAGCCATCCATGACCTTGCCAGGACTACGGACAATACCATAATATCGATATCAAGCTCGAAGGGCCAATCGGGCCGGGGATAGCTCACAAGGGAGGTCCCAATAATATAATAGAATCAACCTACGTTGGCGCGTAGTTCTGGGGCATAGGTTAGTCGACCCTTAGCCCGCTCGGTGCTAGACTCTTCTCCCAAAACATGCAATGCTCTACATCAAATAAATACGATGATCAACATCGTCTAGTGATGAAGCTCAACATGAAATTATGCATAAAATCAACATCATATGAAACAAAGCTCAACATTGTTTATTGACAAAGCTCATTATGAAATCATGCATACACTAGACATCATATAAATATGAAGCTCAACAATGTCGTCTTGACAAAGATTAGAATGAAATCATGCTTAGACTCAACATCATGTGAAATAAAGCTTAATGCCAACATACATCTCAATTATGAATTCATGCATATGAGAAGCTTTACTATAATACATACCACAAGCTCAAAGAAAAATGGGAGACTTTACTCCAAAAATCATGTGGTAAGCCTACTTAGAATTATCACTTCATCATCATCAATATAAGGACCTTGCCCAAAACCTTATCATGCTTGAACTCATACAATTTATTTGGAAACATTGTAATTTGGGATATTTTACTCCAAGACAAAGTAATAAAATCAATTCACGAAAATCATCATTCATACTCAACATTGGGCACTAACCAAAGCTTCATTATACATGGGTCTATTTAGTCTTCCTTAAAAACATCATCAAAATCATGGGTAAGATAGGAAACATGCTTTTCATCATCTACTCCTACATCATCACCTTCTATCATGAACTACCCACACATGGACATTTGAGATTCAATTTTAGAAAAAAACAATTTTTGTAAAAAGAATTAAGATAGAATCTGTCCAAGCTCAGTAAATTACCAATATCAACTGAATTTAATCATACCCGTGAGTAGAAATGTAAGAAGCATGCAATTAAATGAAGATCCATACTTGATCATCTCAAACCAATCACAAATTGATAGGGACTGGGCATGGGTGTGGAAGAAAGCACCAACTCATATCCTTACATACATGGGATTGAAGAATCTTAATTCCTCCTAATTACCCAGCTGAGATTTTCCTTGAAAACCTTGGAATTCTCCTCACTTTATTTCCTTCAAGCTCGAAACTCAAGGGAATTAACAGGGGCCCGCACAAGTGGTGGAGCATGTGACTTAATTTGATGCAAAGAGAAGAACCTTACCAGGGCTCTCACCCTTGCATGCATGAAGAAAATGGCCTAGATGGGTCTTTCTCAGCTTAAAACCCTCTATTACGAGCATAAAACGACGTAGTATAGGCCCTTAGGACTTAGGAATTACAGAAAAGCCCTTATTGAAGTCGCTGAAAATAACTGTCAGGGGGTCCTAATGGACGACTTGACGATTCGTTACTACGGCACATGATCCGTTGGTTCACCCGTCAAGTGTACTGCCTCGTCATTCATGAGAACTCCACTGGCTTGTAACGACCCACCTATCGGGTCGTTAAGACTGACGACGAGTCGTTGGGTGCCATCCATCAAGTACACTAGATAATCTTCACTATCTTTCTCTAGGACCTCCCCACGACTGACCTGATGACTCGTTGTGTCTGACCACGAGTCGTTACATCGCCCGTGGGAACCTCAAGTCCTGTATCACCTCAGGCCTTTCTCACGAGTCATTTGACGACTCATTTGGTCTCTTCACGAGTCGTTAAGTGACCCGTTCTGCAACTGCTACAATATTTTTCAGTTTTTCTCCTGATTCACTTCTTGGTCTGATTCTTGAATTTTCGAGGTATAACACCTATGCCCCAGAACTACACACCAACGTAGATTGATACTATTATATTATTGGATCTCCCTTGTGAGCTATCCCCGGCCCGATTGGCCCTTCAACTTGATATTGATATCATGGTATCGTCCATCGTCCTGGCAAGGTTATGGACAACTTTACCCATTTGAGTGTGATAGTTGGAACCACGTAAGCTCTATTATGGTATGTCGGTTAAGTGACGAGTCTCCCACTATCTATATTGTTTAGATTTGCATATTCATTTCTCATGATAATGATTACCTTATGTATGCATGTTCAAAAAGTAAGGTTTGACTCATTATTTAGCTTTTGATATAAATGTTATGTTTAGCTTTGAGTCATTCGAGTCAATTATGATGTTATAATGCTAAGCATGGTCATGTCATGATAAGATTTCAATTTCAGAATGAATGCATGTAGCCCTTCTAATTATACTTGAAAGATTATGGTATTATATGAATGTTTTAAATGGTTTACTTTACTAAGAGGTTTTACTTACCTTGCATACTTGGTACACTCCACGTACTGACCGCATACTTTCTATACTGCATCGTTTCATGATGCAGGACCTGGGTCTCAGGTTCAGCCCCATTCGTAGTCACTATTCAAAGTTAGCACCTGCTTATTTGGTGAGTCCTCATCTTCCGAGGACTAGAACTTCAGTTGTTTTAGATGTACTTTTAGTTATAGTATTGTTGAGCTAGTTGGGGGTGTTGTCCCATCAGCTCGTCTAGATTAGAGGCTTATCAGACTTAGACGTGTATTCAGCTTCGGATATTCAATCTGTTGTTATATTAAGTTTTACTTCCGTAGAGTTTATAATTATGTTTTATTCATGTTTATTGAATGAGTTAGTTGAATTCTTATTCCATAGGTCGACTTGGGTCTCGGGGTCCCTTTTTCCGTATCTACGATCTGGACCTCCGTTTGGATCATGACATCCGCTGATCTCATTCAATTTTATAATCTTCAATACCTATCTGTGTCTGATATAGTTCAAATTTTACCGCTTGTAATCTTTGTTCCAGCAGCTTTGTTTTTTTCATAAGTCTGGTATTTTCTTGTGTCAGGGCTTCATTCTTATAGTTTAATCTTTTGAATGCTTCGGTCATAGAAGAACAACTGTCACAAAAGATGATTTTGTTTGCGTCTTTCTGGATATTATACTGGATAGTTTTTTCTGAATTTTATCTGAGGGATGGAGAAAAATAGTAATTTGGTCCTAATATTCCTCTGGCATAATCCAATGCTTCAGTGAAATCATTAAATCCTTTAAAGAGTGGTTTCTCCATACCTTTTATTGAATCTAAAACCTCTATCCATATATGAAAAATACCGTTTGTCTTTCCGTGCACAACTAAATAGAATTTAAACTTGTTTTCTTTACTTTTGCCTGTAAAATATTGACACAACGCATTTACAGCTGCTATGAAATATTTATTATCCCTTTTATTATAAGCTATCCATAAATTATCTATTAAACATCTTTGTGTTCTATCTATCGCACATTCTGGTAAAACTCTGAATGATAAATTTAAAGGTGGGTAAAATATCAAATTATATTTTTCAAAATAAATTTTCTCCATTGTGTCTGCTGCTAATGTCTGAGGTCTGAAACGAATATTACCTAATACTGTCTGTGCGTATGAGTCTGAAGTTGAAGCTACACCTTTGGCCTTATCTACAGGCTTTGGGACTGTTGGTCACATGCTGAAAAACAAATATATCTTATTACTTAGTTTTTATATTTAACCTACTTAATTGGTCAGATAAGTTATTGTCTTTTCCTCTAATATATTCAAAGACAATATTTTCACAAGTTGTTATTATAACCATAAAATTTAACCATCTTCTTCTAGTACTAGTTTTCTCATTTATTTTTTGATGAAATTTGGCAATTGCTTCATAATCTATCCTTACTAGTATTTCTTTTTTGTTTAAAATGTATTGTCTAAAACTATTTAATCCATATATTACCGCTAGTATTTCTGCATCTATGCTACTCATACTTCCTTTTTCTTTATATTTTCGTCTTTGATAGGCACATATATTTTTTTCATTTTTGCTACTATATTTATTTGGTCTGGCTTTTAATACCACTCCCCATCCTTCAAAACTTTCATCTGTTTCTATAACTAAATAATCTGTTTCTAGAGGCATGTTCAGATCGAGAATATTTTTAATTTTTTTTATTTTTTTGTACTAATCTAATATCTTCTATATTAAACTCCATCTTCTTTTTACTAATTATTATACCATTTTTTACAAATAGTCTAAATACTGTTTGGAGGTAACCTAAATGTTTCCTCATGTCTTTGCTAAATACTAAAATATCATCCACATATACTAAAATAAATTTTTTGTAATCTCCAAATGTAGTATCCATTTTTCTTTGAAAAATTGGTGGTGCAGTTTTTAATCCAAACGGCATTGCTATCCATTCAAAATTCCTTCGGGGCAAGTAAATGCCGTCCATTCTATACTTTCATCATGCATTTTTACCTGCCAATATCCTGATTTACAATCAAATTTACTAAATATCTTCTTTCCTTGTATTCTATTTATTAACTCATTTTATCTGGTAACTTATATGCATATGTTCTAGTATTATCATTAAGTCTTTTATAATTTATCACCATTCTTGCTTTTTCTCTTATCATTTCATTATGGTTTCTTACCATAAAAGTTGCCGATCTATGTTTTAAAGTAGATCTTCTTATTACTCCTAAATTTAACAGTTCTTTGATTTGTATAGCAAAGTCTTCTATATCTTGATTGGTGGCTTCTATTGAAGCTGTTTTTATTATATACTCTGGATTTATAATCTCAAACTTACATACTACCTTATTTGTTTCCCAGTGTTTTAATGGCTGTTCTCCTATTATTTCCATTTCATCTAGTATCTTTACTTTATTTTCTAAGTCCTTTTGGATTTTTATCACCCCTATCTTTTCTATTCCTGTCTTGAAGTTATAGAATTCTATTTCTATTTCTATTAAATTATAATCTTAGCAAGTATATCTTTATCGTAGTCTTTTTCTTCATACATGTCTTGTTGTTTTTTACAATATATGTTATTATTTTTATAATTTTTACAACATGTCTCTTGCGGATCTTTATGAGATGATACAAGGGGGTCCACAATTTTCTTTTTAATGTATTTTCCTCTTGTTTCTATTTTTGTTGTTTGTACTAGTGTATACGTAATATTTTTAGAGAATACTACCCCATCTCTTGTAATCAAACAACTCCCATTATTATTTAATATAAATTATAATCCCAGAATAAAATCTACATTTATATTTAAGTTTCTTACCCATATTCTATCTATCTTATAAGTCGTCTTGTAAAATTCATTGCACTTGTTTATAAAGCTAATTTGAGTTTTATCTATATAGTATTGATATATATTATGGGTCCTATCTATTTGCACTGCTGCAATTGGTTTCTCTAACTTTTTAATTAGATTTGGTGGTATTTTTTTCTTATTTATTATGCATCCAGTACATCCCGTATCTACTAACGCTAGTGTCTCTATCTCTACATCTTCTATCTTAATTCTAGCGAGTATTTTTATTGTGGTTGAATATCTTCAATACATACTAGAGTTTCGTAATTTTCTATGTTCATTAGTTCTTCCTCTTGTATTGTTTCTGTTGTTTCATCTTCTTCTAATTTCTTTTTCTCTTTTTTTAGTGCTTGTACTCGTTGTTCTAACTCTTTCATCCTAGTTTCTAGTGCCATTATTCTTAAAGTAGTAGTTTGATTTGTTGCTTCTTTATTTTCGTCTTTCCTTATTACCTTAACCTTGATCACTTTTTCCACACATGAAATGCATCCTTCCACAAAGCATATCTTACATTTTGCTCTTTTCTATTTGCTAGGGTACCATTTAAATATAACACATTGATTGTTGTCTATTTCTTTATTCCTTTTAAATTCATGACTACATTCTTGGAAAATGTTCATCATTACACTCGCCTCTATTTCTTCTAAATCTAAAATTTTCATTTCTAGTCCTATTTCATTTATTAACTCTTCCTTTTCTGAATCTGATGAATCTATTGTAATTTTTCTACTGCTTCTATACTTACTATCGAGTATATACTTTCATTATCCGATATGTATTCATCCACATTAATTAATGTTTCTTGAAAATCTTCTATTAATTGCGAAATTCTTGTTCTACTATTATTTCTTTTAGGACATACATTTGCTAAGTGTTCTATACTTCCACAAGTAAAGCATTCTACTTTATTCTTGTAATTCCTATCGGTTCTGCATTTTCTAACATGTTTATTTTTGTCTAAATATGAATTTTTAGCTGATGATTTTCTCAGGTAATATTTTTTCTATTATATGTAGTATTATATTGTGGTTTATTCCTTCTATAACGCTTCTTTTTATTATTATATTTATCATAACTTTGAGTGGTATATATTATATTTTTACAAAAACTCATCTCATTTTGTTTTAATTGTTTCTGAATCTGTACATTTGTACATTTCTCTGTTAATACCTCCATTATATGTTGTACTTTATGTCTTATTGACCATTTAGCGTTCGGATTTTGCATCACTCCTTCCCTTTTATACCACTTTTCTTCTATTTCTCTTCCCAAGGCCCCTGGTAATTCATGGAATAATTTCTTTCCTAATTCTTCATCAAAAGAATTTCCACTAATCGTATAGTAGTAATAATAATCTTTTAAGAAATTCTTTATGTGAAACCAACTTGTAATACTGTTCTAATTTTATTAGAGTGTTTCTTTGTAATATTATTAATCCACTATTTGGGTGTTCTCCCGTGATTAGGCTATGTATTTTATTTGTAAAATTATACGGATTAGCTCCCATGTTTACTAAGGCTTGAAATTCTTGTGGGAAATTAGACTTATAAGCTTCCCATAGGGCTTTTGCTGATTCTCCTAAAAAGGTCTCCATATATTTATACATTGTCTCTGCATCTGTATCTTGATATGTTTTATATAGTCTGCTACTACTATTCCTTTCCAAAGATCTATAACTGTATTCCACATTTGAGGATCATGTGCAGCTATATTTAGTATTTTTCCTTTATTACCTCTTTCCTATAACCAAATAGGCTCTTCTATTGACATTCTTTTTCCTACAGGTTTTACATTTTCCGTTATTATTTCTAGATTTATCCTGTATACTCTTCTTTTTGGTACATTTCTCGTACTTGTATCTACTGTATGTGTTGCGATATTCGTTGAGAAGGACTAGAACTAGTTGATTCAATAAATTTCTTTTAACTTATAACTGAGTTTGATTCTATTTCTTCATCGCCATCATAAATTTTGTCTATAATTTTATCGAGGTTATCTAACTTTACTTGTAAATCATTTTGTTCTCTATATCCAAAGTTGTCTGTTTTAGATTCACATCTTTTGAAATGCACCTCTATTTCCATCAAGTTCATTCCTCCTATCTTACATCCTTTACATCTAAATGTTATATTCGTGTCTTCTTCATATTTCTTTTTGGATTTTCTAAGACCTCATCTACCTCATATCCTTCTTGGTTTATTTCTATATTCATGAGATTATCTTCTGTTTCCATAACCGTCTCTGTCTCATCATCTAATTCCTTTTGCACAGTATAATTATAATATGTAAATCTTATAGATGTTTTTCCCCTGGTATTAGTATACATTAAATGAGATTCTGGTGTTAATACCTTTTTCTTGTTAAATTTTTCTAGATTCCATTCTAGCCCTGCATATTCTTCTGGATTTATTTTTATTGATTTTATTAATTTTATCCCCTTATCTCCTATTACTTCAACTAAATCATCTACTCTACTTTTAAATTTTTGTATTACCGCTTACAGTCATTTTTTCTATAAATCCTACACACATTAATAAATTATTTCTATTATTCATTTCTTCATAGCCCTTAGTCTGTATTCCTATCTTAATATTTTTTTCAATTTCTCTTAAATTTATATGAAGTCAGGGCTAATATAAAATATTCCTCTGTTATTAGTCATGTCTACCTCAGTTAACACTATAATGGATTTCTTTAAATCTGACCATCTATCATCATATATTACAATTAATACTTTAGTTTCTAAATATTTTCTAGTTAATCCTTTTAATCCTATTACAATTAATCCCATATGCATTAAATTCATTCTTGTATTCATTATTCCTCTTAGTGATTCAGGATTAAGTTTATAGTTTCTATGTCATTTTATATCGGGATATTTGTTCTTCCCTATAGTGTCTATATAGTTGTGTACCTCTAGAGAAATATCTTGTGTCATACAGGGTCTTTGGATTGAGTAATTTTAGTTGATTTTGCTAAAAAATTCTTAGATCCCGATCTACGTCTATTATCTGATTTAGCTCCTGAATTTCTTCTTATTTATTTCGTGATAGTATTCTTGTTATAAGATTGTTTCTTAATCTATTATCTGAAAAACTTACTCGTGGTCTATCTTCGGATGTTCTTGTCCTACCTGAAAAAAGGTCCATTGTTGTGACTTTCTAATTATCTTCGGTTTTTCTTTATGTGGGTTATTTCTATCTTTTTTAGTTGTCAATTAATTTGTCTACTTTAGTGTTCCTTTGCTGTTCTGCTATATTTTCCCTACCTTTAATAATTTATCTAATTTTTATATTTAATTCTAGCAGTAATGCTATTATGGTATTATTTTGTTTGATAACAACTTGATCTGACTTGCTTTGGGGCAGATAATATGAAAATCCTTGTGGATCAGCCTGAATTTTTGATGTAAAGTTCAAAGCTTTAGCATAAATTGGGTCTAAATTATTCATGAAAGAGAGATTTCTTCAAGTTTCTCTATTATCTTTTTTAATTCGTTAATCTCAGTAGTTAGTGCTTCCACTTATCCTATTATTTTTGTTACTAATTAAGTTATTTTAATTTATAATTCTTTAGGTTTATCTGTGATTGTCCTAATTAGTTTTTCTATTTCAACTTTTATAGGTATTTGTTCTAAATTAAATTTATTATTTAAATATTGTATCTTTCTGTCACATTTCAAATTCTTGTGATTTAAAGAATTCAAAATTTTATTCTAGTCTTTCTAATATCTTTTTCTGGTTGTTCGGAGTAGTCTCTATTAAATCTACTATCCTTAATATATTTTTATCGCTTTCTTGAGTTTTTTCACTAAAATTTATTATTAAGTCTATTAATGTATTGTATTGTTTGTCTTCAGAATGTAGGATATGTTCACCTCCACTGAAGTTGCACCTTATAACCATGTTATCTTTTAATATTCTGAACTTCTTTTCTGGGTATATTCTTTGGTCTAAATATTCTAAATTCTTTAATCTATCAATTTTGTTACTCTTTTCTTGACTATCCTAGAAGTATCTTATGTACACGGTCTTCTATAGATTTTATCCTCTGTATTTGTTTTTCTATATCTATCTCTGTTCCTTTTATTTCCCAGATAAGTGTTGATATAACTTCTTCAGTAATAAGTAGGTTACGAAAGAGATTATTTATTATTCGTGATTCTAAATTTTCGTTCGTTATTACTTCTAGAAAATCTCGACAAGCTTTTCTTACTTGAATAAGTTCTCTTAGTCGCTCCCTATTTAACAACCAATATTCAAAAGTTACCTCCTAGTAAAAATATTCTGCTTCATAAATTTTCTTTTATAAATTTCTTCTAGACTTAATATGTCTTACTATTCTATATTCTAATCTAGATATTATATCTATTAATTCTTCTAATCTTTAGTTATTTTCTTTAGATTTATTTAGTCTAATATATTCTAGGTATAAACTATTTAATTCTTCTTTAGTTTTTAAATAAACTTTAGTTATTATGTAAAATTTGTAAAGTTTGTCTAAAATATAACTACCCTTAGTATATGGTTAATCTCTTAATCTCTTAATAATAACAATGGATTAATTCGTAAATTCCTAGGATGATAAGGCTTTAAAGTCCAAAATGTTGAAAGGACACTTTGTTAGCCATATCCAGGGTGGGGTTAAAGAAGAAGTTATTAAGGACATAGGTTAAGGGAGAGAGATGAACAGGGTTAAAAAACAACCTAGAATTTGATTTTATATATATATATATATATTTAGGATTTGTATTTATCTTTTCTCTCAATTTTTTGACTTTTTCTCTTAAAATATTTGCTGAAAATTTCATCTCCATAATTCAAACTGTTGGGACAATGGAATAACAACAATAAACACACACACACACAAATTAACTGCGAGAAAATAGAGAAAAACGGAACACAAACGACACACAAGAATTTACGTGGTTCGGTCTCACGACCTAGTCCACAACTGCAACTAGGAGGAATTTTATTACTCTCTCTCTTGTGATGTCTAGATTACAAGTACAAGCTATCTATTTATTGAAATAGATTAGGGTTATTAGGGTTTCTAACGGGCCTAATTAATCAGGCCTCCACAAGCCCAACAATCTCCCACCTGGAGGCATGATAATCTTCAACTGCCATCCACTGTGAGCACTTGTACGTCTAGTAATCTCCTCCTCATCTTCCTGGTTGCAGCGGCCTTTTCATCAGTTAACCTGAAGGCCCGTTGAAGCTTCCCCAAGCTCCAACATCAGTCACGGCTAAAACTGCCCTGACTCGTCCTCTGTCCCTACCGACTCCCACTTGCACGAACTGCCGAATCCTGGGATACTCTGAGAACAAACAACACTCTCTATAGTTAGCAGGTAATCATCCGAAGAGACTTTGACAGCTGGAACACTGGTTCTCTTAACCCACTGTCTGGTAACTCTGGCTGAAGTTTTAACTGGCTGACTGCCGATGCTCCCACTGCCACGAGAACCCCTGACTGGTTTACCTGAACCTTTCCAAGCACGTTCAACCTGAATCTGACTTGTGGCTCTGGGTTTATCTCCTGCAAAACGAACCTTCTTATGCCCACAAGACTCTGTGAACCGAATTTTGTTTCTCTTCTGATCTGGGACAGTCACTCCCTCAGATGGTAAATAGACCATATACAGCGAACTCCGTTTCTTTCCTCGAGCTATGACCAAGTTCCCCTTCATCACCTTCCACTGCCCGTTTCCGAACTTAACATCGTGTCCCTCATCATCCAACTTCCCAACAGAAATCAACCGTTTCTTCAAGCTTGGAATCACTCGGACATCCTTTAAAGTCCACGAACCGACTGAAGTTTTCAGAATCATGTCACCTATGCCCGTTACATCAAGAACTTTATTGTTTGCTAGTCTTACCTTTCCAAAATCCCCTTCTTTCAGATTCTGCAATGCTTCACTGCTGTGGGTAGCATGAAATGAAGCACCAGAATCCATGACCCAGGAATCCACACTGCTCTCCACGCTACATATCAAGAGATCATTATGAGCATAGTCTCCTGCAATGTTAACTTGTTTATTATTCGGGCATTGATTCCTGAAATGCCCCACCTCCTTGCACGTCCAACACGTTACATCTGAGCGATCCTGAGTCTTCGACTGACTCCTTCTTCTGTTCCTGCTCCCACTACCTCTGCTATTTCTCCTTCCTCTGCTGACATTTAGCAATTCACTCGATGATTCCCCAGAACTCCTTCTTCTAACATCCTCGCCTAGAATGAGATCACGAATCTTCTCAAAAGTGAATCCATCGGGTCCCGCTGAACTGGTAACTATTGTAACCGTTCCGGACCAACTGTCAGGTAATGACGATAGCAGTAGTAAGGCTTGAACTTCATCATCGAACTTAATGCCCACTGACGTAAGTCTGGCTAAGATTGAATTCATTGTATTTATGTGCTCGGTAACTAAACTGCCTTCTTTCATTTTTGTGTTCACCAATTCTCTAATCAGAAAGACCTTGTTTGCTGCAGATGGCTTCTCGTACATGTTAGACAGCACTTCCATGACACCTTTCGCTGTCTTCTCCTTCAGAATGTTAAACGCAACATTCTTGGTCAACGAGAGTCGGATAACTGCCATGGCTTTCCGATCCAATCCTGCCCACTCTGCATCAAACATCTTTTCTGGCTTGTCACCCAATACCATGTCTAACTCCTTCTGAACCAGCAAATCCTCAATTTGCATTTTCCACCAACTGAAATCTGCACCATCAAACTTTTCAACTCGATACTTCCCATCTTCTGCCATCTCAAACGACTAGATGAGGTACCCGGTACAACTGATCTCAGATCTTGGTAACTTCGTCAGAAATTCAATGACAAAACCAATACGCACCAACAAAGCAACTCGGACCAAAAACAACAAAAAAAAAACCAATTGAAAAACTTTCTGCCGGTGAACAGTACCTGCCGGCGACTGCGAGTTTCTCTTTCTCCGGTGCTGCGCGCTCGAGGCTGTTCAGATCTGCTGCTCGTGACGGCGACGGTGCGACTGAACGGCTGAACGGAGACCTGAACGACTGGTTTCTGTTTTTTTTTCTTGCTCGATCTGAAAAAAAACTGGTTTTTTTTTTCTTTCGGTTGGACTGGTTCGCAACTGGCAGCAGCGACGGCTGCTTGATCTGGGTTGCGCTGCTGCTGCTCTCTCCCTTTCTCCAAAAATTTTTTTTTTTGGGTCTTCTCGCTAATTTTTTTCGTGTGTATAACCTCGCTCTCATACCAATTGTTGGGACAACGGAATAACAACAATAAACACACACACACAAATTAACTGCGAGAAAATAGAGAAAAACGGAACACAAATGACACACAAGAATTTACGTGGTTCGGTCTCACGACCTAGTCCACAACTGCAACTAGGAGGAATTTTATTACTCTCTCTCTTGTGATGTCTACATTACAAGTACAAGCTATCTATTTATAGAAATAGATTAGGGTTATTAGGGTTTCTAACGGGCCTAATTAATCAGGCCTCCACAAGCCCAACACAAACTTCTTTATTTTAATAACTTACACACACACACACACACACACACACACACACACATATATATATATATATATATATATATTAGAGAGAGAGAGAGAGAGAGACTCTCTATATATATTTTCAAACTATGCAAAAAGAAAGTGATGTGATACCTCTCTTTGATCGAAAAATTTAATTATTATTATTTTTTGATATTTTTCTATTTTTTTTTTACATAATTTACTATCAAATTGAATTTAAAAGGCCCTTATATATTAAACATTCATTTGCAAGAGTTAACCCACATAATTTTGCCATAAATCTTAATTAAACTTTTGTTTAAACCGACGTAGTATCCTTATTTACTTTTTTTCTAAATACTTAATTACCAATATTTATAATGCCTAATTAATTCCTCTGCGTATTTTTATCCTAATTTTTCCATATATATATATATATATCTTCGTATTCTTTCTTTTTTGGCATGTTATTCTCCAATTGTTGTGCCCCTTAGCAAATTTTACTATGCATTATAAAAATATTTTATACAAAAATATCATGTATGATTTTATTTTTTAAAGCTTTTTATACAGTAAATTAATTTCTAGTATCATGTATTTATTCTAAGTAAGAACGTAATATGTGAGATTTTAATTTATTTTCTTATAATTTTCATTCGTAGTGCATCAATTTTTATGATATACTTTTTCTGCAGGGTTAAAAAGAAGATCAAACAATATATATATATATATATATATATATATATATATATATATATATATATATATATATATATAGAGAGAGAGAGAGAGAGAGAGAGAGAGAGAGTAAAGCAAGGTATAACTAAGGTTATGTGGCACCTCTCTATGACCTTCAATTGCATTTTTCTTTTTTCTCCTTTTTTTTTGTTGACATTTTCCCATACATTTCACTATGTAATATTAACACAATAATTTACTTTACAGTATTTTTCATTTAAAAGTCATCTCCATAACTCACACCTCTTCATTTTCATAACTTCTATTCTAATAATGTCCATTAATCTTGTGTCTTTAGCTCACATATTCTCATCTTCATAACTCCTAATTTTGATCTTGTCTTTTCAAGTCCATAACCCTCAAATAATATGTTACTTATAAATTTTGACACCTTACATGTGAATTGAGGATTCAAGGTTAATATGCAGATATGACCATGATTCTTGAAGAATATATATATACTAAGCTCAAAGACTATTAGAAAAATAGACTGTCTCGTATATATATATATATATTCAATTGAGACACCTATAATCCAAAAAGATTATAAGAGCACTTTTGATCTTCAGAATTTCTTGTGGAATTCAAGGTATGGAAGGTGTTTGTTTCTTTTTCTATTTCATTGTCTTGGACATTACTGTATACTTTTTAATTTCACATGAATTTTCAATATTAATTCAATTTCTATTCTATGTTTTATTTTTCTCCAGAACTCTTATATTCTAGGCATGTAACTATTATCTTTAAATGTTATTTTATTTGATGTTTGAATTAAATGTCATTTTAAAGGGTAATCTCTACTTTTTCTTCTTCTTTTTTTAAATGATTTTGTTGTGTGTACATATGTCTTTTTGTGTTTCATGAATGAAGGAAGTAAAACGACAACATGAGAAGAATAACTTTTTTTTTAATCATGTTAAATTGAAGTTCCCATATAATATTATTTTATATATTGAATAAAGTAAATATTCTTTTTATTTTGATGTATTATTTAATGCTTGGTGCGTTATTTAAACTTTAGAGCCAAGGTTATGATTGATTTTGAGTTACGATATCTTGCAAGGGTAGATTCCGAGAAAATGGAGATAAAAAAAAAGGTTTTTAAGAGAAGACAAATGACCCAATGATGAGAAGTTTAAAAATATTAATAAAACATAATTTGAAAGTTCCAAACATGTTTAATCAATGACAAAAAATTTTCTTCATTCCACATTTATTCTCAAACTGCTGCAACTTTAATATAATACAACTATGAAGGTGGCGAAAGTGATGGTGACAGAGGAAAAGTAAATATGTAATGCCGTTGGATTCTTCCTTTCAAAAAATTATATATGCTCGTGTATTGATTATATGTGTTAGCATGATGGATAAATCGTAGAATATTTTGTAGGATCTACATTTAATATTCTCGATATGAAAATATTGAAGAGATATTCTAGATACTATATTTAGTGTAGAATATTGTGTAGTAGTTGTAGAATATATGTAAGAGATATTTTAGATACTACATTGAGTGTACAATATTGGGTAACATTAGTTGTAGATTATTATGATAATTAATGTGTAGAATTTACATTAAGTGTAGTATATTTGTCTTGTGTATAAATACCAATATATTCTTATGTAGTTGATGAACAAACTAAGACAATCATTCTTAGTTTCTCCTGTATCTTTTCTGTTTCGACATAGTATTAGAGTTTCCTCTTCTTTGATTCATAGAGTTCTTGATTTGTGGCTACTTTCAATTTCTTTTTGAAAGTTTTTATTTTCTTAGTTGTTCCTTAACAATTATTTCTAACTATGTAGGGCTCTTGGTCTTGGTTATTCTAGCTATTTTTTTTCGTATCATTGTGTTTTTGACTTTTGCTATTCAAAAATATGACTTTACATCGTTTGAGTCGTTCAATGTTCGTTTCACCAAAAAAAAATATTCAGCTTGGAAATTTCAGTTTTAACTATTGGTTACTGGAAAAGAATTATGGAGCCATATAGATGATAGTGATCTTGCTCCTACTGATCCTACAAAGTTAGGTCAGTGGAAGGTCAGAGATACTCGAGTGATGACATGGATTTTAGGGTCAATTGACCCTCTTATTGTCCTTAATCACCGGCCATACAAGACTGCAAATGTTATGTGAGATTATTTGCAAAAGGTTTATAACCAAGACAATAATGCAAGACGCTTTCAGCTAGAGCATAAAATTGCTAATTATTCTCAAGGAGATCTCTCTATTCAAAATTATTTTTTAAGATTTTAGAACTTATGGGCTGAATTCACTGATATTGTTTATGCTAAAATACCTATTGAATCTCTTTCTATAATTCAAGCGGTTCATGAGAAAAGTAAGCGAGATAAATTTTTGATGAAATTGTGATATGATTTTGAGAGTGTTCGCTCTAACTTGATGAATTGTGACCTGCCTCCCTCCTTGGGTGTCTGTTTCAGGGAAGTATTTCATGAAGAGCAACGTCTTCTCACACAAAATGCTTATAAGCAAGAAAATGTCTACATTGTTGCATTTGCATCTCAAGGAAGAGGAAATGACAGAGATATGAGTAAAAATCAATGCTACAGTTGCAAGGAATATGGTTATATTGCTAGCAATTGTGGTAAGAAGTTCTGTAATTATTGTAAACAACACGGGCATATTATCAAAGAGTTTCTCACACGTCCTCAAAACTGTAGGATCAATGATTTTCAAACTAGAATACATGAATCCCCTTTAGCAGCTGGACAAGTTCTTACTCCTGAAATGGTTCAAAAATTATCGTGTCAGCCTTTTCAGCTTTGGGTCTATAAGGTAATGATATTACATCTAATTTTTGGCTTGTTGATTCTAGTGCTTCAAATCATATGACCAACTCAACTAGTATGCTAAGAAATATTCGTCAGTATCAAGGTCCATCACAAATTCAGATTACCAATGGTAGTAGTTTACCCATTACCAAGGTTGGGGATATTACTAAAACTTTCAAGAATATTTTTGTATCACCAAAACTCTCCACTAGTCTTATTTTAGTTAGTCAATTGGTAGATAATAATTATGATGTGAATTTTTCTCGTAATGGTTATCTTGTGCAGGATCAGGTGTCGGGGACGATAATTGTGAAGGGACCTAAAGTTGGAAGATTATATTGTTTCCTATATACCTTTTTAGTCTTCGCGTTCTATCTTTTGCTTGTGATTCTACAGCAAGTAAGACTGAGATTTGGCATAAGCATCTAGGATATCCAAATTCGGTTGTGTTGTTTCAATTGTCTAATTCTGGTTTATTGGGAAACAAAACTCAATTTTCAGTTACTTCCTTTGATTGTTCTACTTGTAAATTAGGCAAAAGTAAAATTCTTCCTTTTCCTAATTTTGGTAATCGTGTTGCAAAATATTTTGATGTCATTCATAGTGATATTTGGGGTGTTTCACCAGTTATTTCTCATGCTTGTTTCAAGTATTTATGACATTCATAGATGATAATATTCGGTTTACATGGGTATATTTTTTGCGTTCCAAGTCTGAGGTATTTTCCATATTCAAGACATTTTTGGCTTACATTGAGACTTAGCATCAAAATATTAAGATCTGATTCTGGTGGAGAATATATGTCCTATGAATTCAATAATTTCTTACTTGAGAAAGGAATCGTATCACAATGCTCTTTCCCATATATGCCACAACAAAATAGGGTTGCTGAGTGTAAATATCTTCATCTTTTAGATGTCACTCGTATTTTATTGATTGAGTCCTCTTTTCCATCTAAATACTGGGTTGAAGCTTTGTCTACTGCTGTCTATTTAATTAATAGATAGCCATCTAAAGTATTAAATTTTGAATCTCCATATTATCGTCTTTATCGCCAAAATCCCAACTATTATAATTTTCATGCATTTGGTTGTGTTTGTTTTGTGCATCTGCCTCTTTCTCAACGCAATAAACATTCTTTTAAGTCTATTAAATGTGTTTTTATGGTTATTGTCATGCCCCATCTTAGGAGTTATGACTGGCACCTAGTGCAACACCAGGACCTAGGCTGACCTGGCTGGACATATGTATCTCTGGCGCTTGCCAGCAACTCACAATTAAGAAAACAAACAGCTATATCTTGACTGTAAATACAGCCTCGGCCGACAAGGCCACATAGCAAACCTGTAAAAGAAAATAGCTACCCAACAACCGCAACAATAAAAGGATCCTAAGTGGGCCGATAAGACCACCATGCTGTCTAGTCATAACTGAAGGAAAGCAGACAGTTATATTCATACTATAGCCGACAAGGCTGCTACTAACAAGTTACACTAGGCCCCACACCGCCAACATGCAACATATAACATACATAGGCCCCACACAGCCAACAACAATCAACTAACTGAAGACTGTAGTCTGCAAACCTCTAAGAGTGAAAATATTAGTTGGGACAAGGTCCCGACCTACCCATATACTATACAAATAAAAGATAGGTAAACCTCTACAACTTGGCAACTCCGAATGAAAGGAGTTAGCCAATATGCTGAGTCTAAATAGCTGCTAGGAGGTCCTGAACCTTGTCTATCTAAACCTGTGGGCAAGTATGCAGCGCCCCATGTGTGGGCGTCAGTAAAATATGTACCGAATATGTAAAGTAGTAATAAAAGATGGATAGAAGCTGAAAAAAAACTGAAAGTAATCAGTGAAAAGGGCAGAAGTTAACCTGTAAGCTTTCTCATCCATAACCTACATCTAGTAAACTAATATGCAAACAAGAGCTGAAACTGCACAACTATACATTCGTAAGCTATATATGGCAAGCAAGTATACAAACAAGAACCTAACCTGGCCGCTATAAGCCTGGAAGGTACAATCAACATAGAGATAGCCTACCTGGGCCCTCATAAGCCCCGACAGGCGCCAATCAATCTACATACCCCTATTTGTACCCCTGAGGCCCTGCAAGGAACTGTAACTGAACATACCTGGTCTTTTGAGACTATACCGGAGCCTTCTGGACTCCTGTAACTGAGTTTGGTCCTTTTTGCCCCTGTGACTGCACCCCGAGCACATGAGGCTCCGCGAAGGGTCTGTAATGCCGCTACGGTGTAGAAGAAGTCCATAAGTGAATAGACTTAAATATGGCCTCATAGGCTCTACTTTAGTCCTTACAGACAATATATAGCTCCGTGAGCAATACAACATCATAGCTCCATAAGCAATCTATAGCTCCATAAGAATTAGCAGCATCATAGCTCCGTAAGCAGTTTATAGCCCCGTAAGTAGTTCGTACAACTAACAGCCTCTTAGCTATTCATGGCGAGAGGTAGTATGAAATACAATCTTACCCCAACTAGGGACACTATGTTACAATCTACAAATCTAGTCACTCAAAAGGCGTATCTGGCCCCTCAGGTTTAACGCGACCATTACTCGCCCCTAGAATAGTCTATATAACTGCCAACAGGCACACCCCGTGTGCCAACACCTGATCAGAGGGTCCTGGAAGTGATTATAATCTCTAACAGCTTAGACAGAATAGGACGAGGTCCGGAGTGGCCTAAGAGATACTTTGAAGGTCGTGCTAGGACAACGATAGTTCACAATAGAACAACAAGGTTGTAGGTGACTATCTATATGATTCCTTTGCTTGGGACAACTACAGGGCTACTACCAACCAGATACGTTCCTAAGCGGTTAGCCCTAACTCTCCACAGGCAGCTTGCTATAACTCTTAGCCTGGAAATGACACTGTGATACTCTGGTTCTAGTCCCTTTGGACCTTAACTTGGTCTGTCCAGATTTCATATGACTCCTTTGGATGGTTCATAGCCACGTAGGCAGGTATATATAGTCCTAGGCCTTCATGGTAACATATACCTGGGCATCTATAAGAGTATCCTGGGACGTTGGTCACACATCTCACTACTAATAAGGTTCCCTTCGTAGGACATCAACTAGTTTATCAGACTTGTAACAACTGGAGTGGTTTCCTGAGCGACCTATAGGAAAATCATTGAGTCGGCTGAAACTAATGGTCACTAACAGTAGCCAATCATATGGCAAGCTATCGCTCAGTTCACTAGGCAATCATGGTGCCACTGACTCGAGGGTAATACCACCCTATCCCAATGCTGGCCCTGGAGGCATCAGGGTACGCCAACGGTCTTTGGGCGAGCTTTACTGACAATATAGGCGTCAAGCTAAAAGTTATGTCGCCCAGCTGTTCCCTATGCTGTCCAACTTTATCAAGTTAGGCCCAACAACTATCCATAAGCTTCTAAGCCCTTGGCACGATAGCAAGGAATCAGAATCCCACTAACACTGTGAACAAAAGAATAGAGGAGTCCCTATGATTCTCCTAGCGTTAGTCACACTTAACATACTCTTTCTTGATGAGGGATACTATGATATAATCTGAATACATCTTATAGTAGCTAACCATAACATACATAATCCTTATCTACTAGCAACAGCTAATTACAACATATAAGATCATTATCTACTTTCAAGGGCATAGGTCGTATCACTATACGACGAGAATAACTTGCCAAAGAGATAAACCTTAACATACCTCGAATGTCGATTCTCATTCAACAAAATAGTTTCAACCTGTAGCCGATAATTCCACTTAATTGCAGCCTCTACACTGAGAGAATAAGGCCATTTCAGTAGTAGGAATCGACAAATAATGATATCTTTCAATAATATGAACTATAACCCAACTTCATTCAATTAGACTGAAAACTCACAAATTCCCGAGAGTTTAGAAGGTAGAAATGCTTACCTATCACCTGTAGCTGATTAGGACAAATTTGCATTTGGATGGAGTTTAACGGCATAATTCTGCCAAAAACCGTTAGAAAATTGAGAGATAACATAGTAGGGCTCGTGGGTCTGTTTAAGAAAATATTTAGAATGAATTGACCCTTAACTTGAACCTATATATATAAGGGTGGTGGTAGGGGGGCCGCGGTGCGCCGGCCATAGCGCCAGGCCAGGGACGCGATGCGCCAGCCATAGCATCGGGCTGGACAACACGTAAAATAAGACATACATAGGCCCCACATGACCAACAACAACAACCTAAATGACGACTGTAGTCCGCAAGCCTCTAAGAATACAAATAGTGGTCGGGATAGGGCCCCGACCTACCAAAATACTATAAAATAAAAGATGGTAATCTTTATGACCCGGCAACTCCGAAAGAAAGGAGTTGGTCAAACTGCTGACTCTGAATAGTGTTCAGTGCGTTTGTTATAGGTATCTAAACCGACACGCAAGTGCACGTGGTCAAACAAGTAGTAAGTGGCTTTAGTAAGCCAAGTATCGATCCACGGAGACTCTCGATAAGTGAAATTTGCTTAAGTATACTATACTATATCTCACTTCTAAATATGCTGACAACAACGTAACCAAAAAGTGAATAATTTGATTTATAAATTTTATACTATAACTACTAACAAATATCTACTTTGAATTTAAACTATGGATATGAGCATGCCGAGGTTAAGAACATGTAATGAAACTGATTATAATCATACATTGGTTAATCTTTTCTTCCAGTTGCTAGCCAAGAACATTAGCCAAGAGATTAAAACTCTCGTATTTAATCTCACTTAAGAATCATAAACCATCCGTCTACATTTCTGTGATCAAATGCAATTCATGACCTAGCAATACAATTCCGGTTCCTAAATTGACTAATACGGCTTTCAAGTATATTTCTATCAGGAAAGCACATCAAAACTCAATTTTCCCAAATTAAGTAAAGAACAATATCCTATTAATTCACAACTTTCTAATTTCGTGCTCTCTCGAGTGAAATCGGACTTTTTAGATATACATTAATGTCGGCCACACACCAATGCAGTAGAAACAAGAATTAATAGAACAACATGGAAGAAAAAGATGAACAACCATATAATTCAATAATCAAAATTCATCACAAGTGTTCATAACCTCAGCAAGGAAGGGATTTAGCCACTCATTTGTGGATTAATCATCATAAAACAAGTGTTAATCATACAAACAATTGAGTTAAAGAAGAAAGAAAGAGAGAAAAACCCTGAATTTTTCGTCCCTCAACTGCCTGTAACCCACGTCCTTGCTCCACCAAGTCTGAATTATGAAAAATACATTTAAGTGTTCTATTTATACTAGTGGGAATTTTTCCCGGAATAACAAGCAACGTGTCATGGAGTGCATCGCGGAGCACTGCCTCCGTGACACGGCGTGAACGCGGACCCTCACTGGAAATTTGGGGTCCGGAAATAAAGCATCAACGTGGCACGGCGTGCAACGCAGAGGCTTGCCACCGTGCCACGGAGCTGTCGCGAGCCTCCACTGGAATTGATGCATTTTTTCACCCTCCAGGCAGAATGCCTCCGCGATGGCAGCGTGACACGGATCCATCGCGGAGCCCCTTTAATTGGTGCAGTCCAATGCTTTTTCCCTTGCTCGCATCCAAGTCCAACTCCGATATCCTCCAACATGCATTTTAGCTCTTCGAAATCACATTTTACCTACAAAACAATGCTAATCATGTTGGTTAGTATAAATTCACATTTTATTACCAATTACATGAAAATGTATACATATTGCTAGATAAACAAGGCGAAAATGATACATTTGAGTATCACTTGGGCATATAAATCTGCCCAAGATCACTTACCCCACACTTAAATCCTTGTTCGTCCTCGAACAACAAACACACAATTCATGCAATTTACATCCCAACCTTCGCCATTATGGTGTGACAATTTGAGCTACGGTCATACCGATCATTCAATATTGCGAATCATCAAGAAAACATGCATGGTCTTAACAATGCAATGACCTTTAATACATCAAGACTTCCTAGACTTTAAGAATCGACTCTCGATATCGGCAAACTCATGCAAATCAGCTAATCAAGATATCCGACACGAAAATCACTCTTTCATCAAGCATGTGCCCTCACAACTCAAGAGAATCTTCCCCTTTTTGCTCATGTGACACACAAACATTCAAGTAGGGGCATGTAAAAAAATAATTTCACTCTCTCTCCCAAAAGAATTCACATGCATCATGTCATGACCCATAAGCTTGCCCTTAGTGTATTACTCCACTAATATAAAGAAATGCAATGTAAGATCACGTAGGACTTTAATGGGTTGTAATGGAAGCTATGGAACTAGTATATATTGGATTAGCCAATAATAGCCACTAGCATCCTTAAGCGCCTTTTCAACACATTCCCATCAACTCATGGACATTGTTTCTCTCTTTTCTTTTTTCATCATCCCATTCTTGATGATTTACTTTAGTATGGCCCATTTCATCAAGCACACTTGACACGAAAACAAAGGTTTTTCATGCACCTTCATTAGCATTTATTTATAGCAAGTGCACCTTCAACCTTTTCTTTTCTTCCCTCTCTCTGCTCTTCTTTTTCTTTTCACCATTCTCACTCTTTGACACTTTGGGAAAATTATTTTCTCTTCTTAAGCGCTTAAGAGTTTTGTATAGACTTTACGGCTAATGAAAAGAAAGAATTACGCTCAGTTTATACTTTTTGGACAAAAGGAAGAAATAATAGGCTAAAGGCTCAACGGGCTGACTAGGGTATACAATCACATAAAGGGGGAGTATGACAAGAAAAAAATAGAAACTCTCGGTTAAAACAAAGAAATGCCTACATCCTTTCCAACACTACACCTCCTTCATTTCGTTTTGTACACACACCAAGCAAGTTCTAGACAATTCACAATAGCATGGAATAACAATACCTCACTTCACACTTTATGCACATGCTCGATTTAAGATGCATTCACAGACTCTTCAATCAGCTAATTACATGAGTTCAAACATTAAGCCTCAATCACACAGAATCGAATTCTACAGCCTAGGTATCTCAACATATTTACAAAATTGCATGCTTTCATACGAATCACTTTTGCATTTTGAATACCAGTTACAACACGCAACCAACATTTCACAACCATATAGTAACTACATGTTCCGTGACGCAATCCACCAAAAGAAAAAAAACTGAAAATAAATTAAAATAACTACTCCTACTGACTACATTTCCCTTAAGACGGTCGTCATCCATCCATCATAGGGAACAGTCACTAACTATGACGTCAGTTCAATGGGACCATTCTCGGTAAAAGAACCGAAAACAAACACCGAGAAACCCAAAAAAATAAAACTTGAAAATTTTTGCAAAACATCGATCATTTCGATGGAAAAATTATTTACAAAATATCTTAACATGAACAAAATATTTTCGCAAATTTTTTTTTAAAATTATCGATCATTTCGATAAGCAAAAATATTTACAAAAATTTTACTGACTCAGCTGGCAACATCAACATTCCACAACACACATCAATTTCACAAATACTTACAAATACAGAACAATTTGCAAATTCACAAACACAGGAACACATACATACAAAAATATAGAGGAAAGCATACAAGCAAACCAGCCCAGCCCAGCACCTAACTACTCCCCACCCCACACTTAAACCGAACACTGTCCCCAGTGTTCACAAAAATTAAAAATCACAAAATTGGGTGGTGGAACTCCCTGATCAGTCAAAGTATTCCACTTCTTCATCAGGTGCTGCTGCCTCATCTCCCATGTTCGAGTCGCCTCCGTCCTCGTCATCGGACTCCACATCGGAGTCCTCCCGGCGTGTCTCCTCATCCGTGGGAACATCATCGTCAATGGGCTCTACAAAGGCTGGCCCCACTCGGCATAGAGCCCTGGCATTTTCGCCAAACGGGTAATCCAGCTCGAGCTGCCATAGCTCCTCCTCCGTGGCTGGTCTCCCACCGGTCCTGAGCTGGAGCATTTGCATCCCATACATCCGCGCCATGTACTGGTCATCACGAGCATGTCGCTCGCCAAGTGTCAGCACTGGCCCGTGGGTGGTGTCGGGGGCCTTAGTTTTGGTCACATCCAAGGCCCGCCGCTCCAACTGCGGGATATAATCCAAAGCCTCTTCCTCGACATCGAGGCCCCGGAGAAAGGTGGTGATTAGTCCACCGAACCCATACCTGTGGCCCTGGTGTAATCGGGCTCTCTTCATGGCGGATATGATGACCGCCCCAATATTAATCTCCAGCCCTTTCATCAGGGCATACACCAGGCAAACACGGTCCCGGGTCACATCAGTCATGTGTACCCCCGGGATTAGGCACGAGCAGACTATCTTCAGCCAGATTCGGGCCTCCCTGTTCATTTGAGAATATGGCAGAGTCTGGTGGTAGCCCCTTTCCTTGTGTCTGCTCCATCAAGCTGTGGATCGACCCCCACACAGTGTGCGTCTGATGTCGGCATACGGTGGGGTAATATTCAGCTGGCGGAGAACGTGGGTGTCTGTGTCCCGCGCTCCAATGATGGCATTTAGCTGTTGGGGTTCGAGAGTGACTATCTGCCCTCTGATCTTGATGGTGTGGCTTTTGATTGCCGGGTTCCAATTAGCATAGAACTCCCGAACCAAGTGTAGGTTGTATTCCTTGGGCTCCTGAAATATGAAACTTAGCCCAGCAGCCTCGATCCGTTGAACTATTCGGGGGAACTCCTGTGCTAATGGTTCCCGTGATATATGCTCCTCGGGGAAGTATTTGTTTTCCTTGTGCTTAGCATACCACTTCTTCCCCTCATCAGTCACCCATCTCGTTCCGTATTGGCGGCGCTGGCCGCGTGGAACTGCTGGTGCAGCTAGGACTGTTGTGCCCAGTCTAAGTCTTTTCCTCCCGGTGCCTGAAGTTGATGCATCCTTACCTTTATCTTGCCTGCTTGCCATTTTGTCTATCAACACAAGTAAACAATCGCAATGTCAAGCTAAATGAATATTAACTTCGGCTAAGGTCGGGCTACGCTAAGTTTACCCCACACTTAGTCCTTAGCTACGATTACAATACTACGGCAAGAATAACTTTATTTACACCAAACAACCAGCTATACAATTCATGCTTAGCGCGTTCAACAAGAAAAATTCGACGGTATAACTTCTGCGTACTACTCAGACTTCGTACAGCTAATCCCAATCACTACCATCACTAGCAATTCAACCATCGCACTTAGCAAAGAGAAACAACAAAACAAAAAACAACAACAAAAATTCTATATACATGAACCTATACGACCAACCCAATTTGAACAAACTTCAACATTTTCCACATTCAAACAATTTTCTACAACGACTTATCTCATTTCACAAGTACACCCCGGCATATATTTCACAAATTCAACACATTACCAATTTCGATTTCAACAACCAAGCCCTAGAATTGAATTTCGCAATCAAATTCGAATAATTCATGCAATCGACAAGTTCAAACGATCATTACAACATTCCGAACTTTTATCAATCAATAAATAACTCGAATTCATGCTAAATTTCGACTTAGGGTGATTTATCTCACCTCTCATGCTTAAATTCGAATAAAATCGCTAAAAACTTGAGAGAGAATCGGAAAACATACCTCGAAGTTTAAGAACCGAAGAAAACTTGGTAATTCTTTGCCTTAAGCCGTGGCACGTTGGTGGGGAAGGGATTTAGGGATGTTTGGTCGCGGAGGAAATTAAAAATGAGGGGAAAAGGGGAGAAATCGAGGTTTAAAATGTAGAAAAACACGCGGGTCACCCGGCAACCCGGTGTGACCCGTCACAATATATATGGCAACGTGTCACGGAGTGCATCGCGGTGCACTGCCTCCGTGACACGGAGCCATCGTGATAGCTTACTGGAAATTTTGAAAATTCCAGATTACACCTCAATGTGTCACGGAGGGTAACGCGGAGGTCCTCCTCCGTGACACGGAGCTATCGCCCCAGCTCACTGTCTTCTACATTTTATTAATTTTTCATACCTCGCCTTTTCCTTCACGATTCCGTGCACATTTTTCTCCGTTTGACCTGAAAATCCTCTCACTAAACAAAATTGGTTAGAATAATAGGTTTCACCTAACTAAAATAAAAAACAATACTAACTAAAATGAAAAATTTTGTACTAAATCAAGAAAAAGAAAAGTAAAATCTATTTACACTTTACAAAATGAGAGAAAAATATTTTTTTTCACGGGTTGCCTCTCGTGCAGCGCCTGGTTTACCGTCTCGGCTCGACGTCCTTTACGCTCAATTATCCGCTAGGGTGATGGATGATTTCTCATGATCATTGTCCTCCCCCCAGTAGTGCTTACACCTATCCGGTGGTCTTCCCATCAACTCTCGGGAATCATTCATTTTCTTAGCATTACCATGATCAATTACATTGATCACCAAGAGTTCTTCATTCACCATCGGGAGCTTGGGTGCTTTGTACACATCGAACACCTCTACCTTATCGTGTGCTCGCATTGTCAGTTGCCCCGCAGCTACGTCGATTAATGCTTTCCCGGTTGCCAAGAAGGGTCGTCCCAAAATAAATGGGACTTCCGCGTCTGGTTCAAAATCCAGAACAATAAAATCTACCGGGAAAATTAGGGAGCCCACTTGCACTAGAACATCCTCAACAATGCCATCCGGCCTAGCTAAGGATCGATCCGCCAACTGTAAGATTACGGTTATAGGTCTAGGACTCCCTAGACCCAACTTTCTGAATACCGAAGAGGGCATCAGGTTTATGCTCGCTCCTAGGTCACACAATCCACGAGCGCGGATGCTCTGCCCAATCGTAAGCTGGATAGTAAAACTTCCAGGGTCTTTTAGCTTCGTGGGCAGTCTATTTTGGATCCGGGAAGTGCACTCCTCCGTCAAAGCTACCGTGGCATACTCAGTCAAATGACTTTTGTTGGCCATGTTGTCTTTAATGTATTTGGCATATTTAGGCACTCCCTGCAAGACATCAACAAGAGGTAAGTTAACATGTACCTGTTTAAGCACCTCCATGAATTTCTTGAAACACGCCTCCTCCTTGTGTTTCTTGAGTCGTTGAGGGAACGGGGGTGGAGGTCTTTCTGATTCAGCTTCTTTGGTCTTCCCCCTTTCCGAGCTTTGCTCCCCCTCAACTTCGGCTGCTCCCGAGTTTTGAGGTGGTCTTTCTGGTTACACCTCCTTCAGCTGCAAACCACTCCTTGTGGTCACTGCATTTACCTGCTTCGGATTCGGATCCGTGTAACTCGGCAGTCCTCCTCTGGGCCTTGTATTTTGGGCACTAGCAAATTGCCTAAATTGATACTCAAGAGCCTTTGTCGCTAACTGGTTATTTTTCACTTCGGCTGCCAATTTAACATAGTCAGCCTGCAATTGCGCTTGATTAGCGATCATGGTCTTGAACATCTCCTCAATGCTGGGTGATGGTGGTGGAGGAGGGGCATTGTTATTTCTAAATTGAGATTGGTAGTTCTGTTGCCCTCCTTGATTCCTTTGCATACCCTGACCCGAACTTTGGCCTTGATGGTTGTTGCTACCCCATGAAAAATTTGGATGGTTCCTCCAATTTGAATTGTAGCTACTCCCATACTGCTACTAATTTCTTTGTGCATTCCCCACAAAGTTAACCGAATCAGGATTTGCTCCACAGCACTCAGTTGAGTGCTCACTGCTTCCACACACTTCACACCACATTTGCTGGACCGCATTAACTGGAGCTGACGGCTGGTTCAAAGTCATATTGCTGAAGTGGTTGTTCAATTGATTCTGCAAAGCAGCTATCTGTGCAGCGATAGCTGTAAATCCATCCACTTCAAGCACTCCCGCTGCTTTCCTTGCTCCACCTCGTGATGAATCAGCATTCCATTCTGGATTGCCCTGTGAAATCCGGTTTAGCAAAGTGCACAGCTCCTCATAATTCTTTTCCAGCGCTTGCCCTCCAGCTGCTGAATCTAGAAAAATTTTGGTATGGGGTTCCAAACCCTCAATAAATGTGTGCACCAACACCTCATTGGACTGATGATGATGAGGACAGTCCCGCAACATGGATTTAAATCTTTCCCAGGCTTGATATAAATTTTCTCCCTCCCTCTGTTTGAAACTTAGAATTTGACTTCTAAGTCTTGCTGTTTTGCCCGAGGGAAAAAATCTTATCAAGAACTTTCGTGCAAGATCATCCCACGTTGAAATAGAATTTGGTGGCTCAGCTTTCAACCACCTCTTGACTTCACCGAGTAATGAGAATGGAAATAATGTAAGCCGAAGATAATCAGGTGACACTCCAGCGGGTATATAAGTGTCACTTATCTCCAAAAAGTTTTGGAGATGCTGTTGTGGGTCTTCATGAGGGAGACCGGTAAATTGCCCGCTTGTGTGCAATAGTTGCACCATATTTTGCTTGAGTTCAAATCTCCCTCCAGGCTCTGGTTTGCGGATACTGGATGTAACATTGTTGGCATGTGGGATTGCCACCTCGCGAATCGGCCTTGCTGCTGCTTCTTCGGGTACTAACACTGCCCTCACAACCGGTGGATTTTGTTGCTCCATAATAGTCTGTCTGAGCAACTGCAGCTTCCTTTGTAGAGCTTCTCTCCGTTTACTATGAAATATACGTACAGGCTCTATATAAGATTCCACCAGCTCTTTGTCTCTTGCCAGTGTTCACAGCAATTAAATCTGCAAAATACAGGCTAAGACCAAGTTGTCAACACTTGAGAAAATAAAATAAAAATACAGCAAATTTACACTTAATATAATTTCACCAATTGCCTAGTCTCCCTGGCAACGGCCCCAAAAACTTGTTCGGTGCGTTTGTTATAGGTATCTAAACCGACACGCAAGTGCACGTGGTCAAACAAGTAGTAAGTGGCTTTAGTAAGCCAAGTATCGATCCACGGAGACTCTGGATAAGTGAAATTTGCTTAAGTATACTATACTATATCTCACTTCTAAATATGCTGACAACAACGTAACCAAAAAGTGAATAATTTGATTTATAAATTTTATACTATAACTACTAGCAAATATCTACTTTGAATTTAAACTATGGATATGAGCATGCCGAGGTTAAGAACATGTAATGAAACTGATTATAATCATACATTGGTTAATCTTTTCTTCCAGTTGCTAGCCAAGAACATTAGCCAAGAGATTAAAACTCTCGTATTTAATCTCACTTAAGAATCATAAACCATCCGTCTATATTTCTGTGATCAAATGCAATTCATGACCTAGTAATACAATTCCGGTTCCTAAATTGACTAATACGGCTTTCAAGTATATTTCTATCAAGAAAGCACATCAAAACTCAATTTTTCCAAATCAAGTAAAGAACAATATCCTATTAATTCACGACTTTCCAATTTCGTGCTCTCTCGAGTGAAATCGGACTTTTTAGATATACATTAATGTCGGCCACACACCAATGCAGTAGAAACAAGAATTAATAGAACAACGTGGAAGAAAAAGATGAACAACCATATAATTCAATAATCAAAATTCATCACAAGTGTTCATAACCTCAGCAAGGAAGGGATTTAGCCACTCATTTGTGGATTAATCATCATAAAACAAGTGTTAATCATACAAACAATTGAGTTAAAGAAGAAAGAAAAAGAGAAAAAACCCTGAATTTTTCGTCCCTCAACTGCCTGTAACCCACGTCCTTGCTCCACCAAGTCTGAATCATGAAAAATACATTTAAGTGTTCTATTTATACTAATGGGAATTTTTCCCGGAATAACAAGCAACGTGTCACGGAGTGCATCGCGGAGCACTGCCTCGGTGAAACGGCGTGAACGCGGACCCTCACTGGAAATTTGGGGTCCGGGAATAAAGCATCAACGTGGCACGGCGTGCAACGCGGAGGCTTGCCACCGTGCCACGGAGCTATCGCAGAGCCCCTTTAATTGGTGCAGTCCAATGCTTTTTCCCTTGCTCGCATCCAAGTCCAACTCCGATATCCTCCAACATGCATTTTAGCTCTTCGAAATCACATTTTACCTACAAAACAATGCTAATCATGTTGGTTAGTATAAATTCACATTTTATTACCAATTACATGAAAATGTATAAATATTGCTAGATAAACAAGGCGAAAATGATACATTTGAGTATCACTTGGGCATATAAATCTGCGCAAGATCAAATAGCTGCTAGGAATCTCACAACCTGTCTATCTAAATGTGCAGGCAAGTATGCAGCGCCCCATAATTGGACATCAATACAATATGTACCAAATATGTAAGGCGGTAATGAAAAGCTGAATAAACGCTGATAGAAAAGTGAATAACAAGAAGGGGCAGAACTTAACCTGAAAGCTTTCTTATCCATAACCTGCATCTAGTAAAGCACTACACGTATATCAGCTAAGACTGTATAATTACATATTTATAAATTATAACTAGTAGAAAAGAATGCAAGCAAGAACATAACCTGGCCCCCATAAGCCTGGAAGGTACAATCAACATAGAATAACTCGCTCGGGACCCCCATAAGCCCTGGCGAGCACACTTCAATCTATATACCCCAAACAAGGTCAATCTAAGTCAAAAGTAACTATAGTCAACCTAACGGTTCCCTGGGTCTGCAACTGACCCCACGCGGCTCCTGATCTGTAGCTGTGCCTGAGTCTGGTGGACTCTTGATAACTACACGCTGGGAACCAGGATCGACGAGGGTCAGTGATGCCGATACAACATAAAAATAATATTCATCCATGGAGTGGACTTTAATATGGCCCTTGGGCCTCTGCATAGTCCCTTGGGACAACATCTGGCTCCTTAGAGCGATCATATAGCCCCAAAGGCAACAACACAGGTAGTAACCCTGAGGTTGGTTAACGGAAGGCTATCCTAGGTGGGGTAAATTCCAACGGGTACACTACATCTTAATCTTAACCTGGCCACTCAAAAGGCGTATCTAGCTCATAAGGTCTAACGCAACTGCTACTCGCCCCTAGAGTAATCTACATAGCTGCTAATAAGCACACACTGTGTGCCTGTATCTTATCAGAGGATCCTGATAGTGATCATAATTTCTAACGGTCTGGACCGAATAGGGAGAGATCTAGAGTGGCCTAACGATACTCTGAATGTCATGCTAGGACAGTGGTAACTCATAAGCCACGAACAGTAAACTGTCTAGTTCCTTTACTTAGGAAAATTGTAGGGCTTCCACTTAATCGAATCTGCTCCTGAGCAGTTAGCCCCTAACCTTCCCCAGGCGGTTTGCTATTATTCCTAGCCTGAAGGTAGTACTATACTACTATAGTTCTAGTCCCTTGGACTCTGATTTGGTCTGTTCAGATTTCATATAACTTTTTTAGGCAATCCTTAACCTCGTAGGTAGGTTTACTTGGTCCTAGCCACATGGGGCAACCTATACCTGAGTATCTATAAGAGCGGGCTAGGGCATTGGCCCCGCGTTTCACTACTGATAATATTCCCTCCTTAGGGTATCCACGGGTCTATCTGACTCGTATGACTAGAGTGACCTCCAGGGCGACCAGTATGGTGGCACTAAGTTGACTGCGGCTAATAATCACTAGTAGTGGTTAACTATTTAATAGGTTGTCACCTTTCCCACTGGCAACCTTGGTACTGCTGACTCTAGGGTAGGACTATCTTATTCAAATTCTGGCCGTGGAGGCACTAAGGTATGCCAACGGCCTCTGGGCGAGCGTCACTGTCTATCCTGGCATCAAATTGCAGGTTATATCGCCCGTCTACGCCCAATGCTGTCCAATTTACTGAAACATGCCCAATAGCTAACCCTAAGCCTCTAAGGCCTTGGCATGTAGGTAACACATCAGAATTCTACTAACACAGTGAATAAAAGGACAGAGGGCCCACTATAACGCTTCTAGTGTGTGCCACCCCTAACCTGCTCTTTCCCGATAAGGGATACTATAGTCTATCCTCGATACATTTTCTAACAGCTAATCACAACATATGTAAGCATTATCTACAAGCAGTAGTTAATATAACACATGGGATTGTTATCTACGTTCAAGAGCATAAGTCATATCATTATACAACGAGAATAACTTGCCGAGGAATAAACCTTAACATACCTCGAATATAGATTCTCATTTATTCAGTTAGTTCAACCTGTAGGCCAGCAATTCCATTCCATTGCGTCCTTTATACTGAGAGCATGAGGCTATTTCAATAATAGTAATTAATGAATAACGATATCCTTCAATGTTTATCTACAACTTCAACTTCGTTTCATTCGGCCAAAACTTACAATTTCTCGGAAGTTTACAAGAGAGAAATGCTTACCTATTGACCATGGCCGTTTAGAATCCAATTTGGAACAATTTCGATAATATTTACTTGACGGGGTTCCGATTTGCCGAGCGAAGTTTTGGGAAATAACTCCATAGAAATGCTTTCCGTAAGCTTAGAACTTGTTACCTGAAGTTAATTTGCATTTAGACGGAGTTTGACGGCGTAATTCGATGAAAATCGGATGAAACTCGCGTTTTCTCTCTATTCTAGCAGAAGTTACTATTTTATAAATGATTTGAATCATCAAGGGGGCTTTATATAGTTGTTGAGGTAGTAGGCAGGGGGGCGCGGCGTGCCACCCATCGCGCCAATCTAGGGTGTGCCGCACGCCAGCCATAGCACCGCACAAGGGTGTGCCGTACGCCGGCCATAGTGCCAGACCGGCTGGCGCGGCGCAGCGCCCAAGGGCCCGGCCCCTAGCCCCGGCCTCCTGCTCGCTCGATGCCACGTTCGTATACTTATCCCCCGGGCCTTTTTTCGCATGCGTAGTACTCTTAAACTACCAACATTCGTACAAACACATCGGTTAAATGATAGGAACTTACAAGGTGCAATATCATCCCCCCATTAGGAACATTTGTCCACGAATGTTATCTATAGGATTAAAAGGCTCAACTCTTTTTAACTAAGGCCAGAAAAATTTTGATAGAGTCTCCTCTGTAATATGAACTCTCCGGAAACCTAAAACGCAGAAAAGTCCAACACAGGCGTCTCACAGGATGCTATTTGCAACTGAAACATAGCTCTATCACATATAACATAATGTACTGATAATAATAGCAACAAAGAAAACTATATAACATCTAAAACTATCTTTCCATAACCTAAATCATCTGGATTTGGATACGATCATCGTGGAGCCTAGGATAACTGAAACTGTCCAAACTTTGCATCATTCATGGTTTTCTTTTTCAATGCATTTCTTCTATATTTCTGTACCCCATTTCAAGATGGCTCCTATGACCATTGGAGTCTCTCCACGGAGCAGTGCTTTTGTACTTTAGGTATCTCCAATTGGATTGATCTGAGACAAGGACTTCTACGCGCTTGTATAGTGTCCGGTAAGGCTTAATGAATCTGGGGTTGGGCTTGCCCTTCTTATCAGATTCCATGAAGCCCTTCATTGGTGAAATTTACAAGGATAGCCAGTTGCTGCTTCAATCGTTAACTCCCTATATCGTTCGTAGGATAGGACTTTCGATAACCCTGGGTTGCCGGTATATCCTTCCTGATAAGCTTAACTCCCTTTGTCTGACTAATGTATTAGTATGCCGGGTTCAGTTACCCCTAATTTATCTGCTTCAAGTCATCATTTAGGGAGCCTACATTTCCACCCAAAATAGATCTCCGGGCGTATGAATTATGTGCTCTGCTTGACCTTTTGTTTGGGGACGAGAAGTCGTACTCAAATTACCATATCTATTTTGAAACCTTTCTAAAACCTAGCTGTGAGTTGTGCCCCTTTGCCAGAAGTTAATAGACACTGAGATCCCCTATAGAGGGTATATTTCTTTGGTATTTAACTCAGTGTAATCTTCAGCTGAAACATAATTCTGACCAGCAAGAGATGTGTTGATCTCCTTAGCCTGTCAACAATGGCTCAAACGGGGTCATGTTTACACCTGGTTCGTGGTAACCCTGTAACTATATTCATATTATCTACTTTCCATCTTCACGCATAGGCATGGCTATTTCCTGAACTAGCCTTCCTAGTTCCGGGGTCTTGCCTTTCCCTACTGGCCATTGGAGTTCTGTGCTACAACTCGACAATACCTTCCTTCTTCCCATACCATCCGTAGATCTTTTTTATAACCTGATACGTTTTCATCAAACCCGAATTGGGGGGGGGGGTAACAAACATGGTACACCTTACTACAGTCTACTGACGGAGTCCTTCCATATTTGGAATGCCGAGTCGACCTCTGAGTCTCATGATTCCGCCCTTTATTCCGTCAAAGGCCAATAAATCCCTGCTAGGCCTTGTCTTTGTATTGTATTAGGTTAAAGTCTCCATGTTGTCACTCCTTTACCTCCACAACTGAGGGTAGTATTGTGGTACTCTAGGTTACAACCTTACTATCCCTTAAATGTCATCTCGATGTTTAGTTCTCAGCATTCAGCGATGGTCCCATACTCTGTCAACCTACTTTAACTTGGAGGTGGTTTTGTTTCCCTCCAAAGTTAAATACTTGTGCCTTCCACCTTACTTCTATAGACTAAGATCTAGGGTTCGTTCCCTCTGCCTCATATTGTCAAAGATATTACTGACCAAGTGTGTTGACCTATATCGTTCTGACCCGCCCTCGGGCCAATTTCATTCATATGATCTCTTTGTCCTTCGATATAACCAACTAGGGCCAAAGCCATTATTCTTGTTATACCCCGTAGGATTCCCGGCACCTAGATGACCTATTCACATGTTGGTTAAGCATATTTGAAGGCCATACGTGCTAGAGAAAGGCCCAGGAAAAGATCGGACGAGAAGCCTATCGAACCATCGCGGAAGGAGCCGAGGCAGGGCCCCTCCGTGATGGCAGCGTGTCACGGAGGAGGAGCCTCCGCATTGGCTCTGTGACACGTTGGCCTTGTCCAGGCCCAAGTATATAAAGCCCACTTCAATTTTAAATCAGTTATATACTTAGAAATTTCCAGGAAACAGAGAGAGAAATCAGAGAAAGAGGAAGAACGAAGAAATTATATAAAATTCGTCCGATTGCGCTGCTAAACGTTGCCCAAATTCAAATTAACTCCAGATACTGAGGTATTTAGCAGCAGGGAGCATTCCTACGGATTCAGTTTCGTAAAATACGGCCGACGAATCGTCGAGCCACTGAGCTAAGGTGAGTGGAATTGCTCTAAACTAGTGTCTATGTGTTCCTAGCTGTGGATTGAATATTTCTCCCTTCTGGACCTCTGAAAAATAGCGAGTTTCTGGCCGTCTTTCGATAAGCCTAAGTTTAGGCTATAAACTATATCGAAAGTAACGTTGCCTTTTGATATAAAGTTGTATTTAGTATTGATTGACATATTTATGAATGCAGTTGGGAGAAAACAGTTGAAGTACCGGCCGAGCCTCGTCCGACAGACAAATAGTTCAAGGATAAGGTATGTAAAGTTAGTTTCCTCGGCAAGTTAGTAATCTTGGTACAGTACAGTAATTTAAAGGCCAGTAGAATATTCAAAAGCCATGTATGATGTTTACTACGAATGATGGTACGATACTAGAAACGTTATGTTATGATCAGCGTGAGATTTACTAGCACGATATAGATTCTAATATAAGTGTTAAAGAACTGCACAGCATGCTCAGTATGTGATGTGACACAGAATGTTAGGACCTCATTGTATTCAGTTGAAATTCAGTAAAACAATGTAATATTTGTAAGACATCTCAGAAATAGAACGACAAGTTAAAGTGAAGCTAGAAAGCACGTTAGAACTAATAAATCATGTTACTATAGAAACTCAGCGTACAGCATAGCTTTCAGCAGAAATACTACATCATGTTCGGCATTAGACTCAGTACAGTATGACAGAAGACTATATTATATATATACACTATTACCAGTCTCAGCATGTACTAAATACGTACATATCACTATCACTAGTTCAGCATACAGTATGTAGAAATACTTTATCACCATTAGCCTCAGTATGTGAGACATGCAGATAGTATTACTAGTTGAGACCGTTGTATTGTTTGGGGTTGGACTACCTAGCATTCATGACTGCCCCAGGGTTGATAGCTGTATCGACTCGTCCGCCAGAGGACGAGGATACGTCGCTCTACGGAGTGGCATGCCGTCCCACAAGAGACGAAGATGGGATGCGAGTTTCCCCATATTTTGCCTTGGTCGGCTTTTATACACCCCCGTCGAGCGGGTACGCCAGGGGTGTTGATTCAGGAGTCCTCTGGACTCAGATGCAGTTATAGTCAGGGGCTCAACGAGCCCAAGTGCATACCTAGGGAACCGGCAGGATGCTTACGGGGTTGATAGGAGATGGGATGACCGGGGTAGGGGTATAGATTCTGTGCTGGTTGTACCTCCCGGCTTATGGGGGCCGGGTAAGGTTTGCGTGTGCCATGTTATGTTATTTCATGTTAGGCCATGCTACGATAGATACGAGTAGATCAGCAGTTGAGTGATACGTCTCCAGGTACGACCCCTATTTCCTTTCAGTATAAATGAGAACAGGTATGACTTACATTATCAGACAAGTTAATCTGTTTCTTCCTACTTCAGTTTCATCAGTTACATTGTTGTTTTCAGATTTTGCTTTCAGTTATTGCTTTACATACTCAGTACCAGCGGTACTGACGCCCGGTGGGGCGCGGCATTACTTGCCTGCAGGTACTCATAGACGAGCAGGCGATACCACGTGATTCCTGTCAGCGATCGAGCATTCAACTCCTGTCATCCGGAGGTTGAATTCCAGAGGTGTATTTCAGTTTCTTCTGTTGTATAGTACGGGTAGGTCGGGGCCCTGTCCCGATCATTTCTATTGCTATTCCTAGAGGCTTGCAGTCTGTATATGCTTTCCCTGTGGTCAGATGAGCCGGTCATGTGAGGCCGTGTAGTTGTATAGCTGTTAGTACTCTTTCTTTCTTTTATGTTGGCCGTGTTGGGCCATAAGTTTGACAGTAGTGGTGACCTTGCCGGTCACGTAGCTTTCTAGTATTTTATTGCTGAGTTGCAGATAACTAGACAGCATGGTGGCCTTGTCGGCCCGCATAGATTTCCCTATAGTTGCATGTTCTGGTCAGCTGTTATTACAGGTACAGGAGGCTATAGGACAATGGGCCGGGGGCTGTGTTTACAGTCGTTGTATAGCCCTTTGTTTCCAGAAATGTGAGCTAGAGCCAGCCGGGCACCAGATGTGCCCAGGCTTAGTAGTCCAGCAGTTCAGGTCCTAGTAGGGTACCAGGTGCCAGTCATACCCCCCAAGGTGGGGTGTGTCAAACTTGGTATCAGAGCAGGTCGTGTCCCAGGGAGTCTGCAAGCCGTGCTAAGTAGAGTCTTGTCTATGGATGTGTTGTGCACCACATACTATAGGCAGGAGGCTGCGAGGCATGATATGATGGTTACCCTTCTTTTTCAGTCAGTCGTGCTTTATAGCGGTACAGTATAGGGTTGAGTCCCTAAGAACTTACCGTATTCTTTTATTACAGATACAAAGGCAGATCAGCATTACCCTATCACAGGCAGAAGATCAGAGATAGCAACGGAAGGGAGCATCAGCCAGTTACATGATAACTACAGCAGCAGGGGGGGTATCAGAGACCTCCCAGCGTGACACCTTTATTGGCATTATTCCCAGTATACGTTGATAACGTCAGAATAGGAAGTCAGAAGTATAATGTACATATGAGTTGATTTACTTATTAGTTATATAAGATCTGATTAAGATTATAGACAAGGTCAGACCACCAGGTAAGTATGAAAAAGAGAGGGAAATGCAGGAATCCCAAATACATCTTTTCGAATATGGTACAGTTAAATGCTTCTACTTGTTGCAATAAGAAAAGGGCTATTCCCACCTCTTGGTTTTGATGCCAGTATAGTAAAGGGGCATAAGACTTGAGATGGGGTTGCCAAATCAAGCAGTAAGTAAAGATGGGCTGATTGATCCTAGTAAGTATTAGAAAGTATAAAGAGCCCTTATGATTACGTAAGTTGTGCAGACCCTTATGATAACAAGCCAGTAAAGAAAGTAAGACTATTTAGTTTACCCGAAGCAGGGGTAAAAGATCTGTTAGTAATGAATGCTTAGTAATAGTCAATTTCGAGTCAGGAAAAGGCCAAGTCCGCCACATATGCTAACAGATAGCAAGACATACCTGTAAGATTGTGGTTATGATCCAGTTGTGATATCAAAAGGGTGAGGGATCATGTGAATCAGATAGGTCTGACTGCAAGTCAGGGGAAGTATGAACTGATACATGACCAACAATCTTGCTAACAATGAAGAGCAGGTACCTTGAACCCCAGAGTTCAACTTAAGTAAGATGAGGGAAAGAAGCAGGAATGTTAGATCTTGTGGGGAAATTAGAATTTCCCCCAGATTGATAAAATATCGTATTAAGGATTAAGCCTCGGGCGGACAGTAGGATTGCGGTTCAGAATACCGCAGTATGTCCGCTATGGAAAAGTTAAGAAGTTACCGATATAGCTATTCTAATCTAGTGTAGCCTAGAGATAAGGCCCAGCAGACAGTCATGGGCTCTCAGTATATGCCTAGTAAGGCTACAAGATTCGAACGTCGACCCCACATCGCAAGAGTGGCGGAATTTCAAACAGCAGACAATAACTAAAGTGTTTATGTTTGTTACTTTCAGAATGGGGTGACAATGCAATGAAATGATAAGTCAGGGCAGGAGATATTATTAGGTCGTAGAAGCGATGTATTATGTACGGTATGAGACTCAGCAGAGCATATTACAGATTATGTATCACTGCAGAACTCAGTACATATTGTACGTAGCTATTGATATATGTATATATATATATATATATATATATACAGATAATAGATATGCTGTGAGTGGCTGCCTATAAGGGCCACAATCACAGATGCTGACTAGTAATAGAAAGTATATACAAATTGCATTGCAGGACACCCCCTCTTGCCAAAAAGAAGAGAGAAGAGAGAAGAAAGAAAGAAAGGAGAGAAGAAAGGAGAAAGGGAAAGGAGAAGAGAAAGGGCAGATTAAGTGTGAATTACATATGAAGTCATAGGAACTGTCTCAGTTCTCAGTTAATAAGTTAATGGACTTATGTGTTGTTGCCAGATCTAGGCTCTGGAAACTTACTAGAGTTAATGGCCTGAATCAGATGGCTAGATGATAAGAGCACAGTTAGATGGTCTAATGACTAGCTGGCGCTTATATTAGCAGGGAAGCATCTTTAAAAATCAATAGCATTATCGTATATGTTGGAACCAGAATTTTTCCAGTATGTTAAGTGGTCGTACATCATTTTCCCAGCCTTGTAGGTGAGAGTCAACCTTAGTCAACCTAGCAGTTATTATAAGGAATACTCCGCAAGTCAGACAAGCCATGGGCACCCCAAGAAAGGGGTCCACATCAGTAGTTAGCGATAGACTAGTGCTTCAGCCAGTTCTCGTAAGATATTCAGATGCGGGGCCCTGGTAGAAGGCCAGTATTAACAGAATAGCTCATAAGACCGAGAATTCCCCAGAATAGCAATATAAATCCAAGTGGATACACACAAGGCGTAAGAAATTGGTAGTGCTCTGCTAGCACAGTGTTTACTAAGACAAGGAGATCGGTAGGTTCCCTATGAAGATCCAGGGACGGATCACCTGAGAGTAGGTTGGACTAAGCACAACATCACAATTGTTCAATTAGGAGGAAGAAACGGTTAGCTTTCCACAACCCCACAGTTATGCCTGAGCTACAGATGTCCGAGTAGGACATGTAGAGCATTGTTAGACTACTGCAGCATTCGGATCATCTAACCCAGCCATTTAGTTAGTCGAGGTTATTCAGCCAGATTATTAGAGATCATGATCACTGTCAGAATCCCCTGATCAGATACGGGCACACGGTGTGCAGATAGTCGTTCAAGGTTACCTTAGCAACAGGTAGCCTTAGCATACGGCCAGAAGGCCAGATAAGCTCTAGCTATACCGGTAGATTACTTGTCAGATTCTCCGGTATAATAAACTAGTATGACCGTCAATTATATGTCAATTTTTGTAAATGTGAATTTTGGTTTAGTTTAGTAGCCTTTTGGTCACATTGTGTCGGAGGCTGGTGTACAGACAGACACACAGAAAAATTGAAGTAGTGAAGACATAGCCTAGACCTACCACTCCGATCGAAGTATGTAATCCCTGCGGTTAGCCGGGTACTGCAGAGGGTTTGTGGAAGGATTTTCCACCTTAGCAGCACCTCTGACTAAATTGACACAGAAGGCAGCAAGGTTCCAGTAGACCGAGGCGTGTGAGCAGAACTTCTAAGAGTTAAAAGCCAGGTTAACATCAACTCCAGTGTTAGTATCGCCAGGAGGTACAGAAGGTTGATGCGGCATGGTAAAGTAATAGCTTATGCTTTCAGGCAGTTGGAAAAACGTAAAGAGAATTATCTTACACGTGACCTGGAGTTAGTTGCAGTAGTTTATGCTTTAAAGAGTGAAAATTTTGTATCACCCAGGAAGGGCTAATATGGTAGCAGACGCCCTTAGCCGTAAATCTATAGGGGATGAAATGTTGCTATATAAAGGCCGCATTTGCGTTCCAGATATTTTGGGGCATCGCCAGCAGTTTTTGAGCGAGGCGCATTATGCCCGCTATTCTCTCCACCCAGGCGCGATAAAAATGTGCCACGATATCAAAGAAAACTACTAGTGGCCAGGTATAAAAAGAGAAATTGCTGAATTTGTAGCCCAGTGTCCTAACTGCCAACAGGTGAAAGCAGAACATCAGAAACCAGGCGAGTTAGCTTAGGACATAGTTGTGCCTCTCTGGAAATGAGAAGCAGTAAATATGGATTTTGTGGCAGGATTACCCCGTACCAGACGCGGAAATGATTCTATTTGGGTAATAGTAGACAGGCTGATAAAATCAGCTCATTTCCTGCCAGTGAAGGCTACCTTCTCGGCTGAGGATTATGCCGAATTATATATCAGAGAAATAGTTAGATTGCATGGAGTGCCGGTATCTATCATTTCTGATAGGGGGCACAGTTTACAGCTAGATTCTGGCAGTCGTTCCAGAGGGGTCTGGAAACGTAGATTAATTTAAGCACAGTATTCTATCCTCAGACAGATGAGCAAGCTGAGCGCATAATTCAGACGCTCGAAGACATGTTGCGAGCGTGTGTGCCAGATTTCGATAGTAGCCAAAGTGAGCATTTACTGTTAATCGAATTTGCCTACAATAATAGCTATCATTCAGCCATCTAGATGGCGCCTTATGAGGCATTATACGAGCGAAAATGCAGCTCGCCGAATGGTGTTTGAAATCAGAGAATCAGTGTTGGTTGGCCCAGACATTGTTCAGCAGTCAAAGGAAAAGGGAAAGCTTATCCGAAGAATGCTTACTGACTGCATAGAGCCGCCAGAAGTCATATGCAGATGTGCGGCGCAGAAAATTGAAGTTTGATGTGTATGACTGGGTATTTCTGAAGTATCCCCAATGAAAGAGGTAGTGAGGTCCGCCAAGAAAGGTAAGCTCAGCCCGAGGTTTATTGGGCCTTGTCGGATTCGTTGAAGGATAGGCCGAGTAGCATATGAGTTGAATTTGCCTCCAGAATTAGAATCCGTTCATCTGGTCTTTCATGAATCTATGCTGAGGAAATGCATAGGAGACCCGTCCAGAGCAGTCCCAGTCCAGAATATCCAGGTTACGAAAAAGCTGGCCTATGAAGAGGTTCCAATAACTATCTTAAACAGACAGATTCGCAGATTGAGGACTAAAGATATTACGCCTATCAAGGTATTGAGGCGTAAAAAGAACCGAGAGGAGATGACTTAGGAAGCGGAGGAAGGTATGAGGACCAGATATCCTCACCTATTTCAAGCCTAGTCAGGCGACAGGTATGTCCGTATTATTGCTTATGTAGTATCTTATGGTTGTATATGTATAAATGAGGAAAATTGATACGTAACTGTCACGCCCCACCTTGGGGGGTATGACTGGCACCTGGTGCCCTACCAAGACCTGACCTGCTGAACTGTTAAGCCTGGGCGCATCTGGCGCCTGGCTGGCTCTAACTCAAATTTCTGGAAACAAAGGGCTATATAACGGCTGTAAATACAGCCCCCGGCCCATTGGCCCATAGCCTTCTGTACCTGTATTACAGCTGACCAGAAACAAGGTAATTCAGGGGAACCTATGCGGGCCGACAAGGACATCATGCTGTCTAGTTATCTGTAACTCAAGCATAAAATACTGAAAAAGCTACGTGACCGGCAAGGTCACCACTACCGGCAAACTATGGCCCCACACGGCCATTACAAAAGAAAGAAGGAGTAAAGGCAACTATACAACTGCACGGCCTCACACGACCGGCTCATTTGACCACAGGGAATATATACAGACTGCAAGCCTCTAGGAAGGATAATAGAAATGATCGGGACAGGGCCCCGACCTACCCGTACTGTACAACAAAAAGAACTGGGCTACACCTCTAGAAATTCAGCCTCCGGATGACAGGAGCTGAATACTCAACCGCTGATGGGGATCACGAGGTATCGCCTGCTCGTCTATGGGTACCTGCAGGCAAGTAATGCAGCGCCCCACTGGGCGTCAGTACCACTGGTACTGAGTATGTAAAGCAAACTGAGAACAGCCGAATACAATTAATATGACTAACATTTCTGAATAGCAGGAGATAACTGAATCTGTAAGAACTGAAGGGATGTCTGAAATCAATAACATAACTGACGAAACTGGAATAGAAGAACTAAATTAACTATCTGATAGTGTAGATCGTACCTGTTCTTAATCATACTGAAGGGAGTAGGAATCATACCTGGAGGCGTATCATTTCACTAATAATCTGCTCGTATCTACTGTAATCATAGCATAACATACATAACATAACATGGCATACATAACCTTACCCGGCCCCCATAAGCCGGGAGGTACAATCAACACAGAATCTATACCCCTACCCCGGTCATCCCATCTCCTACAGTGGTTGTAAGCACCCTACCGGCCCCAGGGTATGCACTTGGGCTCGCTGAGCCCCTGACTATAACTGTATCTGAGTCCGGAGGACTCCTGAATCTGCACCCGGGCGTATCCGCTCGACTGGGGTGTGTAAGGGCCGATCAAGGCACAAATATGGGGAAAAAACTGGCATCCCATCTTCGTCCCCTGGCGGGACGGCATGCCACTCTGTAGAGTGACGTATCCTCGTCCTCTGGTGGACGAGTCGATACAGCTATTAACCCTGGGCGGTCATGGATGCTAGGTAATCCAACCCCAAACAATACAATGGTCTCAACTGGTAGTACTATCTGGGTACATGTCACACCCCGCCTTGGGGGGTATGACTGGCACCTGGTGCCCTACTAGGACCTGACCTGCTGGACTGTAAGCCTGGGCACATCTGGTGCCTGGCTGGCTCTAACTCATATTTCTGGAAACAAAGGGCTATAAAACGGCTGTAAATACAGCCCCCGGCCTGTTGGCCTATAGCCTTCTGTACCTGTACTAGCAGCTGACCAGAAACATATTATCTCAGGGAAACCTATGCGGGCCGACAAGGCCACCATGCTGTCTAGTTATCTGCAACTCAATCATAAAGCACAAAAGGAAACTACTTGACCGGCAAGCTATGGCCCCACTCGGCCGAAGTAAAAGAAAGCAAGAATACTGACAACCAAACAACTGCACGGCCTCACACGACCGGCTCATATGACCACAGGAAATATATAGACTTCAAGCCTCTAAAAATAGCAATAAAACTAGTCGGGACAGGGCCCCGACCTACCCGTACTATAAAACAAAAGAACTGAAGTACACCTTTGGAATTCAGTCTCCGGCTGACAGGAGCTGAATACTCGATCGCTGACAGGAATCACGTGGTGTCACCTGCTCATCTATAAGTACCTGCAGGCAAGTAATGCAGCGCCCCACCGGGCGTCAGTACCGCTGGTACTGAGTATGTAAAGCAATAACTGAAAGCAAAATCTGAATACAATAATATAACTGAAGAAACTGAAGTAGAGAGAATAGACTAACTGTCTGATAATGTAAATCATACCTTCTCTCAATCTTTACTGGGAAGGGTAAGAGTCATACCTGGAAACGTATTGTGCTACTGCTGATCTACTTGTATCTAACATAACATGGCATAACATGAAATAACATAACATAGCACACACAAACCTTACCCGGCCCCCATAAGCCGGGAGGTACAGCCAGCACAGAATCTATCTACCCCGGTCATCCCATCTCCTACAATGGCTGTAAGCATCCAGCCGGTCCCTGGGTATGCACTTGGGCTCGCTGAGCCCCTGACTATAACTGTACCTGAGTCCGAAGGACTCCAAAATCAACACCCCGGGCGTACCCGCTCGACGGGGGTGTATAAGGGCCGACCAAGGCACAATATGGGGAAACTGGCATCCCATCTTCGTCCCCTTGCGGGACGGCATATCACTCCGTAGAGTGACGTATCCTTGTCCTCTGGCGGACGAGTCGATACAGCTATTAACCCTGGGCGGTCATGAATGCTAGGTAATCCAACCCCAATCAATACAACGGTCTCAACTAGTCATGCTGTCTGTATATCTCATAAGCTAAGGCTAACAGGGGTAAGGTATCGTATATATAGCTGCTGAGCTAATAATAGTAATCTGTAAGTGCCTGATCTGTGCTGAGGCAGGTAAATATAAATACGAACATAGTCTCCTGTCAAACTGTACTGGAGCAATGCTATACAAGATGGTGTTTCTGCTAAAAGCTATACTGTTTACTGAGTTTCTGCATTAACATGATTTCCTATTTCTAACATGCTTTCTAAACTTTATTTAGTTACTATTCTATGTCTGAAATGCTTTACGCATACTGTACTACTTCGCGAGGTTTCAGCTAAACACAACAATATCTTAACATGGCATATTACATCACATACTGTATATACTGGGCAATATCTTTAATACTTAAGTCAGAATCTATATCATACGGATAGGTCTCGTACACGTTACAACCCAAAACTTCTCATATTGCACCAATATTCATAATAACACAATAATCGACTTCTGAACATTCTACTGGTCTGTAAATTACCATACTATCTCAATATTTCTTATCTTGCCGAAGAAACTAACTTTACATACCTTATCTCTGAGCTATTTGTCTGTCGGGCGGAACTCGGCCGGTACTTCAACTGTTTTCTCCCAACTGCATTCATAAACATATCAATTAACACAAAATACAACTTTATTTCAAAAGGCAACGTCACTTTTGATATAGTTTATAGCCTAAACTTAGGCTTATCGAAAGACGGCTAGAAACTCGCTATTTTTCAGTGGCCCAGAAGGGAGAAATATTCACTTCTCAGCTAGGAACACATAGACATTAATTTAGTGCAATTCCACTTACCTTAGATCGGTGGCTCGATGATTCGTCGGCCGTATTTTACGAAACTGAATCCGTAGGAATGCCCTCTGCTGCTAAATACTTCGGTATCTGGGATTAATTTGAGTTTGGGCAGCGTTTGGCAGCGTAATCGGACGAAAATATATAATTTCCTTCGTTCCTTTCCTTTCCTCTACGTTGCCCTCTGTTTCTCTAGAATTTTTTTTAAGGATATAATCATTTAAAACCGAAGTGGGGCTTTATATACTTGGGCCTGGACAAGGCCAACGTGTCACGGAGCCAACGCGGAGGCTCCTCCTCCGTGACACGCTGCCATCGCGGAGGGGCTCTGCCTCGGCTCCTTCCGCGATGGTTCGACAGGCTTCTCGTCCGATCTTTTCCCGGGCCTTTCTCCAACACGTATGGCCTTCAAATATGCTTAACCAACGTGGGAATAAGTCATCTAAGTGCCGGGAATTCTACGGGGTGTAACATTCTCCCCCCTTAAGAACATTCGTCCTCAAATGTATACTGCCATCTAGAGGACTACTTAACTTACTTTTTTAGAAAAATTTTGGCAGAGTTTCCCCTGTAATATGGACTATACCAAGAACCTGAAATGCAGAAAAGTCCAATACAGGCACTGCGCGATCCACTGGATAATTAAATATCAATCTGTCTCACTTATACATACAGGACCATAAGATACTATATAGCAATAATACGGATATATCTGTCGCCTAAATGGGTGAGGATATTTGGTCCTCATATCTGCGAATCTGTTTGTCTAGGCTAGCTACTGGAACCTTTTTGTAGGCCAGCTTTTTCGTAACCTGGATATTCTGGACTGGGACTATTCTGGACGGGTCTCCTATGCATTTCCTCAGCATAGTTACATAACAGACCGGATAAATGGGTTCTAATTCTGGAGGCAAATTCAATTAATGGTAAATGCTCATTTTGGCTATTACCGAAATCTAGCACATCCGCTCGCAACATGTCTTCGAGTGTCTGAATTGGGCGCTCAGCCTGCTCATCTGTCTGAGAATAGAACATTGTACTTAAATTAATCTGCGTGCCCAAACCTTTCTGAAATGATTGACAGAATCTAGCTATAAATTGTGCTCCTTCGTCTGAAATAATGGATACTGGTATTCCATGTAATCTGACTACCTTTCTGATATACAACTCAGCATAACCTTCGGCCGAGAAAGTAACTCTTACTGGCAAGAACTGAGATGATTTTTGTCAATCTTTCACTTACCACTCATATAGAGTCATGTCTGTGTTTAGTACGGGGTAATCTTGCTACAAAATTCATATTCATCGCTTCTCATTTCCAAAGAGGCACAGCTATGTTCTAAACTAACCTGCCTGGTTTCTGATATTCTGCCTTCAACTGTTGGCAGTTAGGACACTAGGCTACCAGTAGTTCTCTTTAATGTCATGGTACCTCTTTGTCGTATCGGGATGAAGAGAATAGCGGGCGTAATGCGCCTCGCTCATAAACTGCTGACGATGCCCCAAAATATCTGGAGCGCAATGCGGCCTTTATATCGCCACACTTCATCCCCGGTTATCTGAAAATATGTCATCTCTCCTTACTGAATCTTATGTTTAAATTGAACCTGGCTAGAGTTCCTATACTGCCGTATTAGCCCTTCCCGGGTGATACCAAATTCTCGCTTTTTAAGGTATAAACTACTGCAACTACCTCCAGGTCATGGGTAAGATAATTCTTTTCACGTCCCTTCAATTGCCTGAAAGCATAAACTATTACTTTACCATTCTGCACCAACCCTCTGGCGATACTAACACTGGAGTTGATGTTAACCTGGCTTTTAACTCTTGGAGGTTCTGCTCACACACCTCAGTCTACTGAAACTTTGCTGCCTTCTGTGTCAATTTAGTCAAAGGTGCTGCTAAGGTGGAAAAATCCTTCCACAGACCCTCTGCAGTGCCCGGCTAACCGCAGGGACTGCGTACTTTGATCAGGGTGGTAGGTTTAGGCTATGTCTTCACTGTTTTGATTTTTCTGGGTATCTATCTGTACACCAGCCTCCGACACAATGTGACCAAAAAGGCTACTAAACTCAACTAAGATTCATATTTTCAAAAGTTAACATATAACTGACAATCATACTGGTTTATTATACCGGAGAATCTGACAAGTAATCTACCGGTATAGTTAGAGCTTATCTAGCCCTCTGGCCGCATGCTAAGGCTACTTGTTGCTAAGGTGATCTTGAACAACTATCTACACACCATGTGCCCGCATCTGATCAGGGGGGTCCTGATATTGATCATGACCTCTAACGATCTGGCTGCATAACCTTAAGTAACTGAATAGTCGAATGACCCGAATGTGGCAGTAGTCTAGCAATGCTCTAACTGTCCTACTTGAGTACTTATAGTTCGTGCATAACCGCAAACTCGTGGGCATCTAACTGCTCTGTTATTTTGTTAAAACCACTGTAAGGCTGAACTTATTCAACTTACTCCCAGGCGATCAATCTCTGGACCTTCACGGGGAGTCTACTGATCCCCTGATCTTAATAAACATTGTGCTAGCAGGGTACTATCAATTTCTTATGCCTTGTGTGTATCCACTTGGATTTATACTGCTATCCTGGGGAATTCTCAGTCTTATGAGTTATTCTATAAATACTGGCCTTCTGCTAGGGCTCTGTATCTAAATATCTTACAAAAACCAGCTGAAATACTAGTCTGTCGCTGACTACTGATGTGGACCCTTCCCTGGGGTACTCACGGGTATTCTGACTGGGGCGGCCGGCTGACTTATGGGGTGTTTCGCATAATAACTACTAGGTTGGCTACGGCCGACTGCTGCCTATAAGGCTGGGAAAACGACGTATGACCACTTAACATGCTAGAACAATTCTGATATTGCTAACCTCTGAAATTTGCCTATTCGGTCTCTAATCCTGGTTCCGGCACATGCACTACTGTTACCGATCTTCAGGGATGCCTCCCTGCTAATACAGGCGCCAGCTGGTCGATAGACCGTCTAACTGCGCCCTTATTATCTAGCCATCTGTTTTAGGCCATTAATTCTGGTAAGCTCCTATAGCCTAGATCCGACAACAACACATGAATCTATCAACTTAATAACTGAGAACTGAGATAGTTTCTATGACTTCATACATAACTCACACTTAATCCGCCCTTTCTCTTCTTCTTCTTTTTTTTTTTTTTGGCGGGGGGGGGGGGGTGTCCTGTAATGCAATTTGTATAGGCTTTCTATTACTAATCAGCATCTGTGATTGTAGCCCTTATAGGCAGCCACTCACAACATATCTATGATCTGTATACATATATATTGCTAGCTACGTACAATATGTACTGATTTCTGCGGTAGTTCATAATCTCTGACAGGTTCTGCTGAGTCTCACATCGTACATGATACATTGCTTCTACGGCCTAATACCATCTCTTGCCCTGACTTATCATTTCATTGCATTGTCACCCCATTCTGAAAGTAACAAACATAAACATTCTAGTTATTGTCTGCTGTTTAAAATTCCGCCACTCTTGCGATGTGGGGGTCGACATTTGAATCCTGTAGCCTTACTAAGCATATGCTGAGAGCCCATGTCTATCTGCTGGGCCTTATCTCTAGGCCACACTAGATTAGAATTGCTGTATCGGTAACTTCTTAACTTTTCCATAGCGGACATACTGTGGTATTCTGAACCGCGATCTTACTGTCAGCGCGAAGCTTAATCCTTAATACAATACTTTATCAATCCGGGGTAGTTCTAATTTCCCCACAAGATCTGACATTCCTGCTTCTCCCTCTCATCTTGCTTAAACTGAACTCTGGGGTTCAAGGTACCTGCCTTTCATTGCTAATGCGATTACTGATCAAGCCTCGGCCTATACTTCTTTGGGCGTATACTCAAGCCCATCTGATTCACATAACCTCTATATCTCTCGATGTCACAACTAGATCATAACTATAATCTTACAAGTATGTCTTGCTATCTATTAGCATATATGGCGGGCTTGGCCTTTTTCTGGCTCAAACTTGATTATTATTAGACATTCATCCCTAGCAGGTCTGTCACCTCTACTTCGGGTAGGCTAACAGTCTTACTTTCTTTACTGGCTTGTTATCATAAGGGTCTGCACAGCTTACGTAATCATAAGGGCTCTCTATATTTTCTAATACTTACTAGGATCAATCAGCCCATCTTTACTTACTGCTTGATCTGGCAACCCCATCTCAAGTCTCATGCCCCTTTACTATACTGGCATCAAAATCAGGAGGTAGGGATAGCCCTTTTCTTATTGCAACAAATAAAAGCATTCAACTATACCATATTCAAAAAGATGTATTCGGGATTCCAGCATTTTCCTTTCTTTTTTCATACTTATCTGGTGGTCTGACCTTATCTGTAATCATAATCGGATCTTATATAACTAATAAGTAAATCAACTCATATGTACATTGTACTTCTGACTTCCTATTCTGACGTTATCAACGTATACTAAGAATAATGCTAATAAAGGTGTCATGCTGGGAGGTCTCTGATACCTTCTCCTTACTGCTGTAGTTATCATGTAACTGACTGATGCTCTCTTCCGTTGCTATTTCTGATCTTCTTCCTGTGATAGGATAATGCTGATCTATCTTTGTATCAGTATCTGTAACCAAGAATACGGTGAGTTCTCAGGGACTCAACCCTATACTGTACCGCTCTAAAGCACGACTGACTGTGAAAGAAGGGTAACCATCATATCATGCCTCGCAGCCTCCTGCCTATAGTATGTGGTGCACAACACATCCATAGACAAGACTCTACTTAGCACGGCTTGCAGACTCCCTGGGATACGACCTGCTCTGATACCAAGTTTGTCACACCCCGCCTTGGGGGGTATGACTGGCACCTGGTGCCCTACTAGGACCTGACCTGCTGGACTGTAAGCCTGGGCACATCTGCTGCCTGGCTGGCTCTAACTCATATTTCTGGAAACAAAGGGCTATATAACGGCTGTAAATACAGCCCCCGGCCTGTTGGCCTATAGCCTTCTATACCTGTACTAGCAGCTGACCAGAAACATATTATCTCAGGAAAACCTATGCGGGCCGATAAGGCCACCATGCTGTCTAGTTATCTGCAACTCAATCATAAAGCACAAAAGGAAACTACGTGACCGGCAAGGTCACCACTACTGGCAAGCTATGGCCCCACACGGCCGAAGTAAAAGAAAGCAAGAATACTGACAACCAAACAACTGCACGGCCTCACACGACCGGCTCATCTGACCACAGGGAATATATAGACTGCAAGCCTCTAAAAATATCAATAGAACTGGTCGGGACAGGGCCCCGACCTACCCGTACTATAAAACAAAAGAACTGAAGTACACCTCTGGAATTCAGTCTCCGGCTGACAGGAGCTGAATACTCGATCACTGACAGGAATCACGTGGTGTCACCTGCTCGTCTATAAGTACCTGCAGGCAAGTAATGCAGCGCCCCACCGGGCGTCAGTACCGCTGGTACTGAGTATGTAAAGCAATAACTGAAAGCAAAATCTGAATACAATAATATAACTGAAGAAACTGAAGTAGAGAGAATAGACTAACTGTCTGATAATGTAAATCATACCTTCTCTCAATCTTTACTGGGAAGGGTAAGAGTCATACCTGGAAACGTATCGTGCTACTGCTGATCTACTTGTATCTAACATAACATGGCATAACATGAAATAACATAACATAGCACACACAAACCTTACCCGACCCCCATAAGCCGGGAGGTACAGCCAGCACAGAATCTATACCCCTACCCCGGTCATCCCATCTCCTACAATGGCTGTAAGCATCCAGCCGGTCCCTGGGTATGCACTTGGGCTCGCTGAGCCCCTGACTATAACTGTACCTGAGTCCGAAGGACTCCAAAATCAACACCCCGGGCGTACCCGCTCGACGGGGGTGTATAAGGGCCGACCAAGGCACAATATGGGGAAACTGGCATCCCATGTTCGTCCCCTTGCGGGACGGCATATCACTCCGTAGAGTGACGTATCCTCGTCCTCTGGCGGACGAGTCGATACAGCTATTAACCCTGGGCGGTCATGAATGCTAGGTAATCCAACCCCAATCAATACAACGGTCTCAACTAGTCATGCTGTCTGTATATCTCATAAGCTAAGGCTAACAGGGGTAAGGTGTCGTATATATAGTTGCGGAGCTAATAATAGTAATCTGTAAGTGCCTGATTCGTGCTGAGGCAGGTAAATATAAATACGAACATAGTCTCCTGTCAAACTGTACTGGAACAATGCTATACAAGATGGTATTTCTGCTAAAAGCTATATTGTTTACTGAGTTTCTGCATTAACATGATTTCCTATTTCTAACATGCTTTCTAAACTTTATTTAGTTACTATTCTATGTCTGAAATGCTTTACGCATACTGTACTACTTCGCGAGGTTTCAGCTAAACACAACAATATCTTAACATGGCATATTACATCACATACTGTATATACTGGGCAATATCTTTAATACTTACGTCAGAATCTATATCATACGGATAGGTCTCGTACACGTTACAACCCAAAACTTCTCATATTGCACCAATATTCATAATAACACAATAATCGACTTCTAAACATTCTACTGGTCTGTAAATTACCATACTGTCTCAATATTTCTTATCTTGCCGAAGAAACTAACTTTACATACCTTATCTCTGAGCTATTTGTCTGTCGGGCGGAACTCGGCCGGTACTTCAACTGTTTTCTCCCAACTGCATTCATAAGCATATCAATTAACACAAAATACAACTTTATTTCAAAAGGCAACATCACTTTCGATATAGTTTATAGCCTAAACTTAGGCTTATCGAAAGACGGCCAGAAACTCGCTATTTTTCAGCGGCCCAGAAGGGAGAAATATTCACTTCTCAGCTAGGAACACATAGACATTAATTTAGTGCAATTCCACTTACCTTAGATCGGTGGCTCGATGATTCGTCGGCCGTATTTTACGAAACTGAATCCGTAGGAATGCCCTCTGCTGCTAAATACTTCGGTATCTGGGATTAATTTGAGTTTGGGCAGCGTTTGGCAGCGTAATCGGACGAAAATATATAATTTCCTTCGTTCCTTTCCTTTCCTCTACGTTGCCCTCTGTTTCTCTGGAAATTGTTTTAAGGATATAATCATTTAAAACCGAAGTGGGGCTTTATATACTTGGGCCTGGACAAGGCCAACGTTTCACGGAGCCAACGCGGAGGCTCCTCCTCCGTGACACGCTGCCATCGCGGAGGGGCTCTGCCTCGGCTCCTTCCGCGATGGTTCGACAGGCTTCTCGTCCGATCTTTTCCCGGGCCTTTCTCCAACACGTATGGCCTTCAAATATGCTTAACCAACGTTGGAATAAGTCATCTAAGTGCCGGGAATTCTACGGGGTGTAACAGTACAGTATGGCAGAAGACTATATTTATATATATATATATACTATTACCAGTCTCAGCATGTACTAAATACGTACACATCACTATCACTAGTTCAGCATACAGTATGTAGAAATACTTTATCACCATTAGCCTCAGTATGTGAGACATGCAGATAGTATTACTAGTTGAGACCGTTGTATTGTTTGGGGTTGGACTACCTAGCATTCATGACCGCCCCAGGGTTGATAGCTGTATCGACTCGTCCGCCAGCGGACGAGGATACGTCGCTCTACGGAGTGGCATGCCGTCCCACAAGGGACGAAGATGGGATGCCAGTTTCCCCATATTTTGCCTTGGTCGGCTTTTATACACCCCCATCGAGCGGGTACGCCCGGGGCGTTGATTCAGGAGTCCTACAGACTCAGATGCAGTTATAGTCAGGGGCTCAGCGAGCCCAAGTGCATACCCAGGGAACCGACAGGATGCTTACGAGGTTGATAGGAGATGGGATGACCGAGGTAGGGGTATAGATTCTGTGCTGGTTGTACCTCCCGGCTTATGGGGGCCGCGTAAGGTTTGCGTGTGCCATGTTATGTTATTTCATGTTAGGCCATGCTACGATAGATACGAGTAGATCAGCAGTTGAGTGATACGTCTCCAGGTACGACCCCTATTTCCTTTCAGTATAAATGAGAACAGGTATGACTTACATTATCAGACAAGTTAATTTGTTTCTTCCTACTTCAGTTTCATCAGTTACATTGTTGTTTTCAGATTTTGCTTTCAGTTATTGCTTTACATACTCAGTACGAGCGGTACTGACGCCCGGTGGGACGCTGCATTACTTGCCTGCAGGTACTCATAGACGAGCAGGCGATACCACGTGATTCCTGTCAGCGATCGAGCATTCAGCTCCTGTCATCCGGAGGCTGAATTCCAGAGGTGTATTTCAGTTTCTTCTGTTGTATAGTACCGGTAGGTCGGGGCCCTGTCCCGATCATTTCTATTGCTATTCCTAGAGGCTTGCAGTCTGTATATGCTTTCCCTGTGGTCAGATGAGCCGGTCGTGTGAGGTCGTGCAGTTGTATAGCTGTTAGTACTCTTTCTTTCTTTTATGTTGGCCGTGTGGGGCCATAAGTTTGACAGTAGTGGTGACCTTGCCGGTCACGTAGCTTTCTAGTATTTCATTGCTGAGTTGCAGATAACTAGACAGCATGGTGGCCTTGTCGGCCCGCATAGGTTTCCCTATAGTTGCATGTTCTGGTCAGCTGTTATTACAGGTATAGGAGGCTATAGGCCAATGGGCCGGGGGCTGTGTTTACAGCCGTTGTATAGCCCTTTGTTTCCAGAAATGTGAGCTAGAGCCAGCCGGGCACCAGATGTGCCCAGGCTTAGCAGTCCAGCAGTTCAGGTCCTAGTAGGGTACCAGGTGCCAGTCATACCCCCAAGGTGGGGTGTGACAATTCTGTAGGTATATCCTACCATCATTAGCACCCTGCAGTAGAATCGACCTATTTCTGACCTGAACTCTACTATTGTTGGGGTTTTATTTCTTATGGACTCCTATGCATACTGAAATGCTACTGGCAATCTTATCTGTCCTCCTACTTTACTACCGTAAAGGTCTAGATAACCTATGTAAATATTAGGGGCCTCAACCACCTTTTAACAATTTCCAGGAGTCAGCGGATCTAGCCCTCCTTTACTATTTACTCTGGAAAATATCACCTCAATACATACACTCTTTGTTATACTGAAAACAAAACTACAATAGCCATTTCTTACTACAATAGAACTAGGGTATGGAACTGTACAACATCTGAAGGCTTAGAGGTAAGAATCCCGCAATTCCCCCTTCGTTCATACCCCCCAGGTACTCCAATGCTAACTGTCGCCCCTGTCTAATCCTATATATCTAGTAGGTAAGTCAACTCATATAGATACTATACTCTTGACCTCCTACTTTGAGGCTGTAGAAAGAACTGAGGACGGTGCTGGCATATCTATTACTTTGTAAAGTTCCTGATGCCTCGAGAGGGTGATGGGGAGATTAAAAGATGTTTGCTTCCGCCTTTAGGCTGGTTATTCCCCAACTATGGCACTTCACTGGTACCCTCTCCTGCTGCTGTAGTTGACTTGCGGCTAATTGAAGTCTGTCCCATATCAAACATTACTCTAGACAGACGTAACAATAAAAACTTAGGGACTCATCCCTATATAACATGGCTCTATAGCACGATCAGAGAAAAAGAAAAGGTAACCATACTATCATGCCTCGTAACCTCCTGCTTATAGAATGTGGTGCATAACACATTTATAAGCAAGACTCTACTAGACACGACTTGCAGACTCCTAGGATATGACCTGCTCTGATACCAAGTTTGTCATGCCCCACCTTAGGAGGCACGACAGGCACCTAGTGCCACACTGGGATCTGAACTGACCTGGCTGGGATCAGGCACCTTTGGTGCCTACCAGTGACTCAAATTCAAAAAAACAAACTGCTATATCTCGGTTGTAAACACAACCTCAAGCCGACACGGCCACCTGTAAAAGAAACCAGCTAATCAAGAACAAGGTAATAAAGGGATCCTATGCGGGCCGACAAGAACACCATGTTGTCTAGTTATAACAGAAATAAAAACAGGTAGCTATGCTGGTCCCCACACGGCCAACACGTAAAATAAGACATACATAGGTCCCACACGGCCAACAACAACAAACTAACTGATGAATGTAGTCTGCAAGCCTCTAAGAATACAAATAGTGATCGGGACAGGGCCCCGACCTACCCAAATACTATACAAATAAAAGATGGTAACCTTTATGACCTGGCAACTCCGAATGAAAGGAGTTGGCCAAACTGCTGACTCTGAATAACTGCTAGGAGATCTCACAACCTGTCTGTCTAAACCTGCAGGAAAGTATGCAGCGCGCCATAATTAGGTGTCAGTACAATGTGTACCAAATATGCAAGGCGGTAATGGAAAGCTGAATAAACGCTAATAGAGAACTAAAAGTGAATAACAAGAAGGGGCAGAACTTAACCTAAAAGCTTTCTTATCCATAACCTGCATCTAATAAAGCACTACATGTATATCAACTAAGATTGTATAATTACATAATTATAAATTATAACTAGCAGGCAAGAATGCAAACAAGAACCTAACCTGGACCCCATAAGCGTGGAAGGTACAATCAACACAGAATAACCCGCTCGGGGCCCCCATAAGCCCTGGCGAGCATACTTCAATCTATATACCCCTAACAAGGTCAACCTGAGTCAGAAGTAACTATAGCCAACCTACCGGTCCCCTGGGTCTGCAACTGAGCCCACTCGGCTCCTGATTTGTAGCTGTGTCTGAGTTCGGTGAACTCTTGATAACTGCACCCTAGGCACCAGGCTCGACGAGGGTCAGTGATGCCGATACGAAATAAAAATAGTATTCCATCCATGGAATGGACTGTAGTATGGTCCTTGGGCCTCTACATAGACCCTTGGGACAACATCTGGCTCCTTGGAGCGATCATATAGCCCCGAAGGCAATGACACAGCTAGTAACCCTGAGGTTGGTTAACGGAAGGCTATCCTAAGTGGGGTCAATCCAAATCGGTACACTGCATCTTAATTTCAACTTGGCCACTCAAAAGGCGTATCTGGCTCATAAGGTCTATCGCAACCTCTACTCGCCCTAGATTAATCTGCATAGCTGCTAACAAGCACACCCCGTGTGCCCTAATCAGAGGATCCTGATAGTGATTATAATCTCTAACGGTTTGGACCGAATAGGGAAAGATCTAGAGTGGCCTAATGATACTTTGAATGTCATGCTAGGACAGTGGTAACTCATAAGCCGCGAACAGTAAACTGTCTAGTTCCTTTACTTAGGAAAATTGTAGGGCTTCCACTTAATCGAATCTGCTCCTGAGCAGTTAGCCCCTAACCTTCCCCAGGCGGTTTGCTATTATTCCTAGCCTGAAGGTAGTACTATACTACTATAGTTCTAGTCCCTTGGACTCTGATTTGGTCTGTTCAGATTTCATATAACTTTTCTAGGTGATCCCTAACCTCATAGGTAGGTTTACTTGGTCCTAGCCACACGCGACAACCTGTACCTGAGTATCTATAAGAGCGGGCTGGGGCGTTGGCCCCGCGTTTCACTACTGATAAGATTCCCTCCTTGGGGTATCCACAGGTCTATCTGACTCGTATGACTAGAGTGACCTCCAGGGCGACTCGTATGGTGGCACTAAGTCGACTGCAGCTAATAATCACTAGTAGTGGTTAATTATATAATAGGTTGTCGCCTTTCCTACCGGAAACCTTGGTGCTGCTAACTCTAGGGTAGGACTATCTTATTCAAATTCTGGACCTAGAGGTGCTATGGTACACCAATGGCCTCTGGGCGAGAATCACTATCTATCTGGGCGTCAAACTGCAGGTTATATCGCACGTCTACGCCCTATGCTGTCCAATTTACTGAAGCAGGCTCAACAGCTAACCCTAAGCCTCTAAGGCCTTGGCATGCGATAACACATCAAAATTCTATGAACACAATGGACAAAAGGACAGAGGGCTTACTATAACGCTTCTAGTGTGTGCCACACCTAACCTGCTCTTTCTCGATGAGTGATACTATAGTCTATCCTCGATACTTTTTCTAATAGCTAACCACAGCATATATAAGCATTATCTATAAGAAGCAGCTAATACAACACATGGGATTGTTCTCTACGTTCAAAAGCATAAGTCATATCATTATACGATGAGAATAACTTGCCGAGGAATAAATATTAACATACCTCGAATGTCGATTCTCATTTATTCGGTTAGTTCAACCTGTACCCGGTGAATCCATTCCATTGTTGCCTTTATACTGAGAGAATAAGGCTATTTAAATAATAGAAATCAGTGAATAATGATATCCTTCAATCGGTTTAACTACAACTTCAACTTTGTTTCATTCGGCCGAAACATACAATTTCTCGGAAGTTTAGAAGGGAGAAATGCTTACCTACTGCCCGTGGCCGTTTAGAATTCAATTTGAAACAATTCCGATAACCTTTACTCAGCGGGGTTCCAGTTTGTCGATCGAATTTTCAAGAAATAACTCTGTAGAATTGCTTCCCGTAGGCTTAGAATTTGCTGCCTGAAGTTAATTTGCGTTTGGACGGAGTTTGACGGCTTAATTCGACGAAAATTGGATGAAACTTGCGTTTTCTCTCTATTCTAGCCGGAGGTACTATTTTGTAAATGATTTGAATTATCAAGGAGGCTTTATATAGTTATTGATGCGGTGGGCAGGGGGGCGCGACGCGCCACCCATTGCGCCAATCCAAGGTGTGCTGCGTGCCTGCGGTTGCGCCAATCCAAGGTGTGCCGCATGCCTGCCATAGTACCGCACAAGGGTGTGTCGCGCGCTGGCCATAGCTCCAGACCAGCTGGTGTGGCGTGGCGCCCAAGGTGCCCGGCCCCTAGCCCCGGCCTCTTGCTCGCTCGATGCTACGTTTGTATACTCATCCCCCGGGTCTTTTTTTGCATGCGTCGTACTCTTAAACTCCCAAAATTCGTATGAACGCATTGGTTAAATGATAGAAACATAGGGGCGTAACAATATTTCTCTTGTCTATAAATACCAATGTATTATTATATATTGATGAACAAATTAAGACAATCATTCTTAGTTTCTCCTGCGTCTTTTTTGTTTTCGACAATATGTGTGTCATAATACGATTTACTACATGAATAAAATAAATTTTTCAATTCACTTTAATTTTTTGTATCACATAAAAATTAGAGAAGGATAAAAAACGTGTCTTTTATTTTTATCGCGCTAGTGACAAATAACTAATAATTTAAATAATGAAATATCTCATGCGAAAAAGATAAACAATTTTTTTTAATTATTTATTTCTTTCTTTTTATTTGAGAAACTTGAAATAAAAAAATAAAAAAGAAATTAATTAAATGTATATACTTTATTTTTACCTTAACAATATTTATAACCACGTGAAGCACGACAAAATTCACTGCTGGTAATTACACTAGACTGTTGCTATTTAAAAAGAATGCTATCACAGTTTATGAACTTTCGCTTTTAAAGCTAAAGAATTTTTAACTTTCTTAAATTATCTAATTTAATTAATAATAAAATATTTTATTTAATTCCTTAAATTCAGCTTATTCAAATGAATTTATAAATCAAGAATATGATAATTCTAATCGTTAGAAGAAACAAAACAAGAATGCTGCAAATTTATAAGTTCGTTCATTTTCGTTTGTTACTTTCTACAAAGTATTTATAAAAATGCATATTTTATATAAGGTAAAATTAATTCATTTGAAATCCTTGATATTGTGAAAATAATATTCATAATATATATATTTATATATATAAATTTTTATGAGTTTAAATTTTATACATTATTAATATAACTAAAATTTTATATTATGGGGTCATCAAAAAGATATCTACAAGTAAGTTTCTTAAGATGTAAAATATATTACCTACTAAAATAAGTAAAGTTAATTTAATGATATGAAAATTATTTAAATTGACAATGTATATATATTATTGCAATAGTTATTTCTTTGAATAAATACGTAGAAAATTTAAAGTGAATTACTGTGAATTTACAATAAAGGCAATGAGCTTTAACCATATTTTTTTCTTAAAAATCTTATTAACACCAACACCCAGTTCACAAATTAAACTGAAGTGTTTACATAAAAGTGTTAGATATTAATTTTTAGTCCTCTTATATGTGATGCTTCAATATTCGTTTATAGTCTTTGCTCAAAGCTATCTAAGAAATTTATTGTTTAATGTCTTAAAATTGTTGAAATTGGTAAGACTAGTGGATAAATAATATACATACATACATACGTGTGTGTGTAATACTTTGATGATTTGTTATATATTTGCACCTAATAATAACAGAATATAACTTATTATACATTTTAACTACCTCATAAAATTTAGTTATTTAATTTTATAGGTTCAAACAATATCTAATCATCTATCACTCCATAAAAAGATCATTCGAATAGATTAACTATTCATCTACTTCAAACTTTCAACTCGTATTTTTTCAATTAAACTTTCTATTATTCATTATATTGCAATTTTAAATTAATTTAAATCGTATGTACTATTTGCATGGGACACACATATAATATACGTGTTCAATATATATATATATATATATTCTAATAAATTAAGTATTCATCTACTTCAAACTTTCAACTCACATTTTTTCAACTAAACTTTCTATTATTCATTTTATTATAATTTTAAATTAATTTATATCATATGTACTATTTACGTGAAACACATATAGTGTGCGTGTTGAAATATATATATATATGGGTGTCTCTTCGCATGTTAGCTAAGTAATTGATTTTGCTCTCAGAGGTTGGAAGTTTGAATCTAAAACTAAATTTGTATTTGACAAAATATAACCTCTCTTGCTTAAAAAAGTATGGTTATAAATGGTGGCGCCACTAAAAAAAATTATTAAAGATATTCAAAAATTTGTTAAAATAATAATAAAATTATATAATTGTAGCAGCTATTGCATTCCAAATTCAAATCAGCTACATTCAATTCTGTATAAACATCTTTTACCATTGTCCCAAAAAACTTTTTATGTTGTCGATGTTCAATTTAAGTATATAATTTATAAAATCTAGAATTAACTTATATAAATAATATATTTTTTTTAAAAAAAAAAAATCAACTGATCACTTTTATTTAATTATAGCTTCTGCCATAATTATAAATCATAGACATTTTCTAGCTTAAGATTCAACTAAACTAACAGGTGACGACTATCCCTAATCTATAAGTGTAAATTAATTTTTTTTGTTCCTTTTATAAATATAGATATCGCTTGTAAAATTTTTTGCGTAAGTTACTAACGGTTTATAGTAACCTTAAATTGTTTAATTTAAAAAATAAAATAGTTAACATGTTATATTTTCTTATTTAATATAATATATATATATATAACATTATTTGATCAGATATTTATTTAAGAAAAGAAATTTTTTTAATTTATAGCCTTATACACATATTACACATTTATATTTTTATTAATTATCTCATCGAAGAAGAAGATATTTTATATAAATCTAAACAAAGATAGTACTCCTTCTATCGCAGTCTATATGACATATTTTACGTTTTAGCCAGTTCAAAAAGAATGACATATATTTTTGTTTGGCAAAAGTTTAATGACACTATTAATATTTTTTACTCATGTTGAATCCCAACTTATTTGACAAAAAGTCCACAAAGGTATACTGTTTTATTTAAAAATTTATATATTTTAAGAATAGTTTGCAATATTACAAAGTCTTTTCATATCTCTTAAATTTTGTGTTCAGTTGAATTAAATCAATAAATTAGAATGGAAAGAGTAATATTATGGAATACTTTACCTCAACGTGTAAACATTAAATCTTAAATAAAGTTTATGGATATTCTGCGCACTGCAAATACCACACTCTGAAGGAAATAAAAATATGCAGCGAAATAATATAGCCATAAGTGAAAGACCCAACAACGACTATATATAAGAAATTTATTAATTTAGAGAAAAGAGGTAGGAGACTTATTTAATAATTCAAAAACTCTCAAATCTCACTACAAGAGAAAATCTCACTATAATAGAAAATCTCACTACAAGAAAATATATAACAAAGCAACCCTATTTATAATACTAGCAAATCAAATTAGACTAGGACTAAAAACCTATTCCTATATGACTTTGACAAATAAATTCTAACTAGACATGAATTAAATAAACTACCAAATATCAAATTCTAAATGATTTTGGATTACTAATCTTGGTTTATTTTCAACATAGCCTCCCTTAAACCAAGATCTTCAAACTTGAGAATTCAATGAACAATATGATGTCTCATAGAAGTCAAGTACCTTAGACTCTCCATCACTTTTCTAAAATATGTAGCATCAACAAAATTGTGGGTGCCATCTTTAGTTGACTTCAATTTCTCTTCAACGGGATCCAAAGTCAATTTGACTTTTTCCATGTTAAACATCTTCAAAATATTATCATCATATTTTTTCTTCTTCTTGTATCCTTGAATAAATATTCTTTGCCTTAAATCATCTGCTTCTTCAATTGATTTTGTCACGCCCCGACTCAGGGCTTGGGCGACCGGCATCTAATGCCATTTCTGGCCCGAGCGAACCAGATAACACCACATACATCATGAGAATCCATCTAACACAAGTGGAATAATCATTAGACTTAGACTTTTAAAAAAAGAAAAGAAATCAATCTATAGAGAGACTTGACACGTTTACATAACATGAAAAATAGTCTATGAAGCCTCTATCATAATTGAAATAACTGATTTTATCAGAACAAGGCATCCGACATACCTTATAATCAAAAAATACTAAAGCTAAGTGAAGTAACTAAGTCCAAACCAAGTGGGGCACACCAATAGTGGAATAAAGAGAATCCTAGCTTGCGGCACAATCGTCGATCTAAGTACCTGAGTCGCATTATAAAACAATGCAGCGCCCCTGGCAAAAGGGGCGTGAGTACATAGGATCGTACTGTATGTAAAATGGTTGAATGAAACATAACATAACTGATAATAAAAAGGACAATCAAAAATATAAATATAATATGAAGGAACTCAAAAATATGAAATCAATAGGTTGACTTTTGTTTTGAAAATCAAATTTTATATCATCATACATTACTTCATTTTGGGAGGTTCTTCACTTAACCGACATAACCCACCGTGTAAACAAGGAGTCTGATCTTAGCCCGATCAGCTAAGACATCGCATACCTTGTTGGGGGTATGAGACATCATAACATAGTTTGCTAGCAAGGATCCATAACAGCCCGTACCAGGGGCACATAAGGAGTCGCCCGAACCAACGGAAATGATCCATCACCTACGTTGGCATACATAGTTTCAGGCACGAAACCTTCTCGGTTAATAATACTACTCCCCCTTTTTATTTCATAAAATGATTTACTTGAAATCATAATTAAGCAGTCAAGCTTATCATCATAAGTCATCATCGTATCATAATCATAGTTCATCATTGTCATAAGACCTTTAAATTCATAAATTTTCATGTCGTAATCATTCTTCATACAAATCATCAAAACATCTCTTTTAGAGGAAAAATCATAATTCAAAAAATCATTGAAACTTCTCTTTTAGAAGAAAAATCGTAGTTTGTAAAATTGACACTTTTCATAAGAGGGCTTATGGAACTCATAGAAGGATCAGAAGGATCATAGACATACATAGAGACTTATGGAGTAATCAAGAATGATCATAAAACATATGTAGGAACTCATAGAGTTTTAAAACTATTCATCATAGACATAATGTTCTTGACCTTAACCGTAACAACTCAAGAAGAAGGAGAATTTCGTAAGTAAATCCTTAAGACAAATCATCAAACTCTAACTTTGAAGGACTTTCTATCTTTTATTCTTTCGTAATTTTTGTGCAGAAAATTATAAAATTCTTGAAAAGGATGTATCATAGAGGATGAGCAGCATTATAGGAAAGTCTTGGATTTCATAAGAATCAATAAGATCAAGGAATCGTATTTTCATCATAACTCTAACTCATACACGAAGGAAAAGCTCATAGGCATGAAAAATGTAGCACGGAGAAGAACAATGAGGTTCCCACACATAGAGATAGTCTTTCCTACCTTATCCTTGGCCTCCCAATAATCACCGCGAAGGAACAATCTCTTTATGATGTCAATATACAATAATTATATGAATAAAAACTACAATCAACACCTTAACGATGAATTTTAAGTCATAGAGACATTTCATCGAACACCCGGAGGGCATGGGATATTCGAGTATCTTATGGGTGGGGTGTACTAACACCCACCTCTTTCTACTGCCCATTACAAAATACATAACCATTTCAAGTTCAACTAAAATAACCACATCCATTCTCAATACCAAAACTGTCCCATAACTCTAACTCATGGGTCATCACATGAACTCATGGCTTTCTAGCATCGTTCCATGAGTTCTGACCTTAGAACATCTATAAAGAGTAGAAAATAATACTCATACAAAATTTTTAAAAAGTTATTTACCTTGGAGGAAAAATTCGTGCTAAAGATTCCAAGTCTTGAACCCAAAAGTCGTTCTTGGCCTTGCTAGAGGAGAGAGAGAGGATTTGATGTCAAAATCTTGAGAGAATCGTGGTTTTATATTGTAAGATCATTGGATATGTTTCTTCATGCTTAGAAGGGTTTCTGAGAGTTTTTGGGGCTGTTGGGATCGAGTTGGGATGAAGAAATAAGGAAGTGAATCCGAAATCACATTTTAAATAGGGACTGAAATCATATTTTACAAAAAAAATATGCAATTCCACGGGCCGTGCATTTCAAGCCGCTGGCCGCAGTTTGGTCCACATTTTTGGACCCTCTACTGACCATTCACTATTGCGTTTCACGAGCCGCGCTTCCCAAGGCGCTAGCCGTGTTTCGGTCTGCGATTCGCAACAGCTTGACAGTGCTTTAGTAAAATGCCCATAACTTTTACTCCTAACTCCGATTGATGTAAGGTCGGATGTGTAGAAAATAATATTCAAAGGGATTCAATTTTATGAGTTTTAATCACCCAAAAATACTTCTTAAATTGGGATCTATGGTCGTTTAAAGTTGACCCTTATTCATAAACTTCACATACTCTTTACTCTTCTCTTTGTATATGTTTCCCTTCTCACATATGGACAACATTCGGCCGTACTTCCCATGTACGCTATGTTTATGGATTCATGGATAGGAATAGTAATTTTCAAGTCTCACATCTCATTTACGGTTCGGGTATGGTCCGTGCTCTTACCCGTTCTTGGAGAAGGTCACAACAATCGATCCCTTTCAATTTCTAACCAACTCCAAACTTCCTTAGCACATTGTAGCTCATGATTGATTCCTCCAAACACTTAATATTCATCCAAAATTTTTTGGGTCAGTCTTGCCCACATATATAAAATGGTTCAAATCTTAATACGAGAGTATGAGGTGTTACAGGTTTGTACTTGATCCTGCATGCCCGTTAGACTTCACTTCGTCTTTTTATATGTGGTAAAGTAGTATTGTCAACAAATAATTTTTCATGCTCTTCAAAACTTACAATTTCGAATAATGGCTCAAAGTTGATTGTATCTTCCATAATCACGCACTTCAATTTAGGATTTAGACCCCTAATTATTTTTATTTTAATTTTGGGTAGATCTTCAAAACCTTGCCCTTCATGAATACTTTTGCTTCTTTCATTACTAACTTCATCTTCATGTTTGATAATGGTGGGTATTTCTATTTCTTTTTCAAGGGCCTCATCTTGTGTAGACCAATCATGTCTATCACATGTCTCATATTTTAATGTACTAGCCTCTATTGAAAGAACATCAATTTCAACCAAATCATTCTATTTAGCCATCCCAAGAATTATTGGTAAATCAGTTTGGATATTATTGGAGTCCTTTTTGCAATCAAATATATCTATACCATAACAAAATTACTACCTTCGCTTCTTTTCTCTAATATTTCTGAATTCTGGTCTTCTTTATTTATTTTTGTCAGATTCAATGATTCTTCTTTTTCTTTTGGATGATCATACATTATTTGCAATGCCTCAACCACTATCTCGTCTGTCTTTTGATTTAGGGACATCTCATATGTCATCAATTCATCTTCGAGATCATCAAATCTCAAAGTATTAAGATCTTGGGTAGCCTCAAGATCTTTCTTCTTGGTATGGAACATTAAACTTAGAGATTTCAATATTGTTTCAACAACTTTAACTTTTTCCAATACTTCTTCATTGATCTTAATATCATTGACAATTTCTAAAATTTTTGTAAAAAGTTCTTTCACAGATTCTATTGGTTTCATCTGGACCAACTCATACTGTCTCCTAAGCTCTTGAAGTTTTTCCCTCTTCACGTCAGTAACACGTCGATGTGAATTGATCAAAATTATTCAAGCCTCCTTTGCAGATTCTGCATACATAAATACTTTATATACAGTTAATGAGACTTTACTATTGAGGTAGTATAATGCCTTAAAATTCAAATGTCTATTTTTCTCCAATTGTATATCTTCTTCAATCGTCAATAATGTGCCTTCTGGGGATTCCACAAATCCTTTATCGATAATGGACCATAGTCCAATAATATTGAAAAAAAAATTCATCTGCTGATACTAACTCTCAAAATTAATTTTTTCATCAAATACTAAAACAGGACAATCAGGTAAATATGAGATATGCATATTTTTTAAATTTATTTGTGTTGGATCTCACAAGAGATCTCGTGGATCTCACATAGGCTCTGATACCAATTTAAAGAAAATAAAAATATGCAGCGAAATAATATAACCGCTAGTGAAAGACCCAACAACGATATACATAAGAAATTTATTAATTTAGAGAGAAGAGGTAGGACACTTTATTCAATAACCCAAAAACTCTCAAATCTCACTACAAGAAAATATGTAATAGAGTACCCCTATTTATAATACTAGCAAACCAAATTAGACTAGGACTAGAAAACATATTCCTATATGACTTTGACGAATAAATTCTAACTAGACAAGAATTAAATAAACTACCAAATATCAAATTCTAAATAATTTTAAATTACTAATCTTGATTTATTTTCAACATACTCTTTTTCGTATTATCTTAATGGTTGTCGTTAACGTGGACAAAAAGTTTGTATGACCTTCTTAAAAAGGATCATAAAACTCATAGAAATCAAGAGAAAATGAGGCTGTCACATGCCATTATTAGATTCTACCAAACAAGAGATGTTATATAATATAAGTATATACAACAAATTATATTAAGATTGATATTAATCAAATTATAATATTTATATAAATTATTTGTATTAATATTTTTATTTTGAGATAATTTATAATTTTTATTCTTTTAATCACTGGTCTTTAATTAATTGTAGATAATATTATTTTAATTTTAATTTACTCTTATTTCTTATTATTAATAATTATAATTGCTTATAAAATCTTTAATTTATTATATTCAAATGGTATATAATAACTGATATTTGACGTTTAGACCTCATTAACTGTTATAAATGAAAGTATTCAAAAAAAATAGTTTAATAATATTGTGTACAAAAAAATACTTATTAATTAATTTAATCAAAAAAAATAGAAAGAATACGAATGTAAAAAAGCGAACACCGGTAATCTTTCCTCATGAAGTGATGATCATAACTGATGAACACCATTTAACTACAAGCTTTTATTTTTAGATATTCAACAACAACAACAACAACATATCTAGTATAATATCCAAATGTGGGGTTTGGGGAGGGTAGAGTGTACACAGACCTTACATCTACCTTAAAGGCAGAGAGGCTATTTTCGATAGACCGTCGACTCAAGAATACACAAAAGAAATCCAGAATCTTTTTAGATATTCTTACTTTAAATGTACTATGTGCATGATATTAATGATGTTTTATCATAGATGTGTTAACATTTTATTTTTACACATAATATATTTTTTACAAAATATTGTTACGTAATTTTTGAGTATGACTATTATACCTAGGTAATATTACAAAGAGTGTACCGTTATAATAAATGTCACTATTGTTATAGCTATAAAATTATTATAGAGAAATAAAATATAACATGAAAAAAATTAAACTATTATATTAAAATATTGTTATAATGAACAATATTATAATAAGGTTTGACTGAGAATCATTCTTTTGAGACTACTATTATATAACAATTCAAAGCCCTTTTTTCATATTTCTTCTTTTTTTATATTTCTTTTTCATTTTTTATTATTTCTATCTCAAGAGAATTTATAAATCTAATGTCATTCTCACCCAAATAATTTTGATTCAGAATTTATATTTTTTTATAAAACCGATTAGATTCACATACATCGTAACCTTTGGTTGAGAAAATTATATTATTAAAATATTTTGTTTTACGTATGAGAGTTACCAAGGGACATACCTAGGTAATTAAACTTTACCTACAATTACTATTGATATATGGCGTGTAAGTAATTTGAGCCTTAATAAATTTTATCGAGACTTTCAAAAAATATCACTGGATCTTCACGATCATTTATTAGTATTTATTGAGATATAATATTCAGAAAAAATGAAATATATCAAGGGACTCTCATGAAACATTTAAAAATCATATAATATTGAATATTATTTATCAACAGACGTCCATTAATTTGTTGAAGTTAATAAAAATTAAAAATTTAAATATATTGGGTGTGTTTCTCGGTAAATATAAATACAAAAGGTAAATGTAAATACACAAGGTTTATGATCACAATTAAAACTTGTCCTAAAAAGGATAAGTGATCGTTGCGAATATAATTCATTTTTAAAATTCTGAGTCTAATCTCATGTAGAACTAAGACTTAGCTGTACTTATTTAGTATCACAAAGAAACAAACTCAAACAATTATTTAATTTTAAAGATTAAGATTGTTATTTCTACTTAACTACCAAATATTAAAACAACGAAAAGAATGAACCAAAAAGAATGATTTAACTTCAAGATTAAGGAGGTCTAATTATGATTTTTTTCAATTATCGAATTCCTTCATGCTACATTAGCTATAATCTCGTCAATTTATTGTCTATGGATCGTGAGCATTCTACTTAGCGCAATTCTCTTCTGAGCAATCACAATAATTTACTAGATGTATTAATTCTTTTGAACTACTCTAGATAATAATTTCTCATCGCTCACTGTAATCACATCAAAGCTTCGTTATCTCTAAAGCCGCTTTTAAACAAAAAAATATTAATCTCACACATACCTAGGCGTGACTTTATTTAACAATAACCTAAATATGTAAGAATATGTGGGGCTATGTCACTGGGGTTAAATCCAAACCTAAGGATGAGAAGGCTGCGGATTTTGTATTGTCGGTGGATTTATGGGAAACTGCTAACTCCAAGGTTATCACTTGGATTAACAATTCCGTAACTCAGTCGATTGGTATGCAATTGGATAAATATGACACAACAAAAGAAATCTGGGATCATTTGGAGAGACTGTACACTCAGTCTAATTTTGCGAAGCAGTACCAGTTAGAGTACGATATTCGTGCTCTTCAACAGAATGCTATGAGCATTCAAGATTTCTATACTACTATGTCTAATTTGTGGGATCAATTGGCCCTAACTGAATCTGCAGAATTGAAAGGTTTTGCGCCGTATATTGCTAGGAGGGAAGAACAACGTTTGGTTCAATTTTTAATGGCATTGCGTTTTGATTTTGAAGGACTGCGTGGAACAATCCTTCATCGATCTCCCCTCCCCACAGTTGATTCAGTTGTCCATGAACTGATTGCAGAAGAGACTCGTATCAAGTCTCAATTGGATAAAGGGTCGAAAACACCTACTACTCCTGCTGTGTTTGCTGCTTCACCGGATCAGTCTAGACTACATCGTTCTCAGATTTCCAATCAATCGCGATGATCTCCTAAAGTTGTGTTTGATGAGTGTGCATTTTGCAAGCAGAAAAATCATTGGAAAGCTCAGTGTCCGTTGTTGCTCAACAAGGCTAAGTCTGGTCAGCAACAGAAGGATGGACAACCACACTCCTTTGGTACTCCTCCACGTCCTCCACAGTTCACTACTGCTGCTGTTGCTGCACCATCAGTAGATGCTGAGTCTGTTAGCACCGTGCCTCCTTCGGCGTTGGATCCCCAGGTGTTCGAATAGTCCAGACAGTTTTTGGCCTCTAATCCTACTGCCATGTCAGCATCCAACTTAGGTCCAGCTTCCTCTAGTACATCAGGTATTCCCTCATCCTTGTGGATTCTGGATTCTGGTGCGACCCAACATATGTCACATTGTTTGTCATCGTTTGGTTCCTTGTCACCCATTTCACCACTCTCTATTGTGTCTGCCAGTGCTACATCTATGCCAGTCGAGGGTGTTGGTTCTGTTACTACTTCTCACATTGTTCTGTCTAATGTTTATTATATTCCTAAACTTGCTTTGAATCTTTCTTCGGTCAGTCAGTTGTGTAGGACTGGTCATTGGGTATTCTTTTCTGATTCTGTTTATGTTGTACAGGACCAACACACTCAGAAGGTGATTGGGATTGGCCGTAGGTTGGGGGAACTCTATGTCCTGGAGAGTCTCAAAGTGTCTGCTGTTGCCGCCTCTAGCATTGATTTGTCTACTTTTTGTTTGAGTCCTTTATCTTCGCAGTTTTATCTTTGGCATTCTCGCTTAGGACATGTATCAGTGTCACGTTTACGTTTTTTAGCCTCTACTGGTGCTTTGGGTCATTTAAATACTTCTGATATTTCAGATTGTAGTGGTTGTAAATTGGCAAAATTTTCTGCCTTACCTTTTAATGAAAGTGTGTCTTATTCAGTTGCTCATTTTGACATTATTCATTCTGATGTATGGGGACCATCACCAGTATCCAGTAAGGGTGGTTCGACCTATTATGTTTTGTTCATAGATGACTATACTCGGTATACCTGGGTTTATCTTATGAAGCGCCTATACTCGGTATACCTGGGTTTATCTTATGAAGCGCAGGTCTGACTTCTTTGGCATTTACAGCAACTTTAGAGCCCTTGCTAAAATGCAACGTTCGGCTGTCATAAAGTGTTTCAGGTGTGACATAGGGGGTGAATATACCTCTAGTGATTTCACTCAGTTACTTGCCTCTGATGGTACCATACACCAGTCATGTTGTACAGATACTCCTGAGCAGAACGGTGTTGCCAAAAGGAAACACCGTCATATTGTTGAGACAGCACGCTCCTTACTATTATCTGCAGAGGTTCCTAGTAATTTTTTGGGAGAAGCAGTCCTAACTGCGTATATGTGATCAATCGTATTCCTACTGTATTGACTTCAGGGATGTCTCCGTTTCAGAAATTATGTGGTCACATGCCAGATTACTCTGCATTACGAGTTTTTGGATGTACTTGTTTTGTTCTTCGTCCTCATGTTGAACGAAACAAGCTGGAGCCAAAATCAGCTATATGTGTGTTTTTGAGGTATGGTGGTGGACAGAAAGGTTATCGTTGCTATGATCCTGTCAGTCAGAAATTATATGTTTCACGGCATGTCACCTTTTTGGAGCATATTCCTTTCTATTCAATTCCAGCTAAATCCCATGATATTAATAAGTCAGATCTTCGGCGTATTGATCCATTTGGCATTGACATAGAGGCTCCAGTTTCGGATTCAGCTGTGCCACCTGCCAGTGCTTCAGCCCCGCCTATGTCTGAGTCTGATCCTGCGACTGGAGATCCACCACCTCTGAGGAGGTCTACTCGTCAGGGTAAGTCCACCAAACTACCTGATTTTGCTTATTCAGCCTACTCACCCCCATTTGCTTCCTTTATTACAAACATACATCAATTGTCTGAACCTGAGTCCTATAGAGAGGCTGTGTCTGATCCTCTTTGGCAGAATGCTATGGCTGAGAAACTCATTTCTCTTTATCAGACACACACATGGGATTTGGTTACCCTCCCACCTGGTAAACATATGATTGGCTGTCGATGGGTGTATAAGATAAAAACAAAGCCTGATGGGTCTGTTGAGTGATACAAGGCTAGACTTGTGGCAAAAGGGTGCTCACAAAAATATGGTATGGACTATGAGGAGACTTTTGCCCCGGTGACAAAGATGACGAGTGTTCGCACTATGATTTTCGTTGCATCCGTTCGACAATGGAAGATATTTCAAATGGATGTCAAGAATGCATTTCTGAATGGTGATCTCCATGAGGAAGTGTATATGACTCCTCCACCGGGTATTGATCACCAGCCGGGTGAAGTTTATCGGCTTCGAAAAGCCCTATATGGTCTTAAGCAAGCCCCTCGTGCTTGGTTTGAGAAATTCTTCACTGTGATTACTTCCCTTGGCTTTGTCCCGAGTAACCATGATTCGGCGTTGTTTGTTAGAAGTACAAGTGCAGGGCGAATCATTTTGTCCTTATATGTAGATGATATGATTATAACTGGTGATGATCATGATGGTATTGAGTCATTAAAGCATGATTTGGCTCATCGGTTTGCCATGAAGGACTTGGGCCTGCTACGTTATTTTTTGGGTATTGAGGTGACTCAGTCTAAGAAAGGATATCTTCTCTCTCAGACTAAGTATATATCTAACTTGTTTAAACGGGCGCGCCTTTCTGACAACAGGACTGCAGATACTCCACTTGAAACCAATGCACGGTACTCTCCTAGTGATGGTGTTTTGTTAACAGATCCGAGTCTTTATCGGACTGTTGTAGGTAGCTTGGTGTATCTTACCGTTACTTGCCCGATATTGCTCATTCAGTTCATGTTGTTAGCCAGTTTGTTACTGCTCTGTTATACCCCGTAAAATTCCCAACACATATATGGCCTATTCGCGAGTTGGTTAAGAGTATTTGAAAGTTATACATGCTAGAAAAAGGCCCGGGAAAAGACCGGACGAGAAACCTGTCGAACCATCACGGAAGGAGCCGGGCAGAGCCCCTCCACGATGGCAACGTGTCACGGAGGTGGAGCCTCCGCGTTGGCTCCGTGACACGTTGGCCCTGTCCAGGCCCAAGTATATAAAGCCCTCCACTTCGGTTTAAATGTTAAAATTCTTATAATTTCCAGTGAAAACAGAGAGAAAATCAGAGAGGAAGAGGAACGAAGGGTTCTTGATAATTTCCTTCCGATTATACCGTCAAACATGGTTCAAACTCAAATTAACTCCAGATACCGAGGTATTTAGTAGCAAGGAGCATTCCTACGGATTTAGTTTCACGAAATTCGGCCGGCGAATCGTCGTGCTACCGAACTAAGGTAAGTGGAATTACTCCAAATTAATGTTAATATACTCCTAGCCTTAAAGTGAATATTTCTCCCTTCTGGACTTTCGAGAAATAGCGAGGTTTTGACCGTCTTTCGATAGCCAAAGTTCAAGCTATAAATATATCAAAAGTAACGTTTCCTTTTAGAATATTGGTGTATTTAGTTCTAATTGACATGTATATGAATGTAGTTGGGAGAAATAGCAGAATTACTGACGGAAATCCCATCAGTCAGTCGGGTACTTAGAAACTAGGTATGTAAAGCTATTCTTTCGGCAAGCCAGGAAGTACAGTCTAGAAAATAAATAGAATAAAGGCTATTGATAGATACCCAGCGTACAGGAACAATTTTAGTACGATTTCCAGCAAGCATGCTAGTATATCATTACGTATCATGCGATAATCAGAATAACAGATAGTCAGATGATTTTAGATAGTAATGTGGTATCAACTAGTAGCTCAGCATGTTCTTACATAATATCCAAAATGGAAGTTGTAAAGGCAGTATAATGAATTAGCAAGATTATAGATAGTATGTATTACACTTGTTGAGACTGTATCCGGTAATAGATGGCACATTTTATGTTATTGAGTTATATCCAGTTATAGATGGCATGTTCTACCTTATTGAGTTATATCCAGATGTAACCAGATCAGTAATCAGATATAGAAATAGCTCCAGATATAGATGTAGCTCCAGAAATAGATATGGCTCTAGAAGCTGTTATAGCTTCAAATCACGGATAACAATAATCAGATAAACAGATAAAGGCCAGGTAGCAGTTAGCCCAACAATCAGAAATAGTGTAAAACAGAATATAGCATCAGTTGTTTAATACGGACTGGCCTTGAAATAAAAGAAGAGAATATGATTAGTATTTTTCATTTGAGCATGCTTGCTGTGTATGTGTTTTGCATGTTGAGACTTGTTGTGGCATGTGGGCACCCTTTAGCATCCCCACCGCCCCTGGGTTATAGCTGTATCGATACCAGATTCAGATACCGCCACCAGCTGGGCGATGTCGTCAGCCTAGAGGACGATGATGGACGACCACCATGATAATACGGTCCAGATTACCCTGCTTGCAGGGGCAGTTCAGTTCGCTCTGCGCAGAGCCAGATTACCCTATTTATAGGGGCAGTTTACTTTGTGTGCGCTTGTGGTCGGGGGCAGTTTTAGATGCAGATTTTTATAAAATTACCCTGTTGCGTGTTTACACCCAGGGGCAGTTTCAGTCACAAATACAGCAGCAAATTACCTCGTTGCGCACTTGCGCCCAGAGGCAGGAGTCTTCGGACTCAGACACAGCTCATTGTCAGAGCCCAAGGCCTGAGTTACGTACCCAAGGGGGCCGGTAGGAGGAGCTCACAGTTGTGAGATGAGTGGAGTGACTTATTTTTTGTTGGTTTAGACCCGGGTAGGGGTAAATAGACTGTTCTGTTGGTTGGCACCTTCCGACTTATGGGGGTCGGTCAGGTATTTTGTGTATTTATATGTATATCTATATGTGTTATTAGATACTGATAGACAGTAGGACGACACTTCATCAGGTACGTCCAGTTTAGTTACAAAATAGGTAAACTCTCCCCAGTTATCCTCAGCTAGATAGACTCAGCTACTTCCTGCTTGTATTTCATGTTGTTGTCGTTACCCATTTCAGTTGTATATTTCAGTTTGCTTTACATGCTCGGTACCTGTGGTACTAACGCCCGTGGGGGCGCTGCATTGCTTGCCTGCAGGTACACATAAACGAGGAGTCGATCCCTCGTGATCCAGTTAGCAGAGTTGTCAGCTCCTATCCTCCGGAGCTAGACAATCGGAGGTTGCTCCTATTTCCTTTTTGATTATAGTTTGGTTAGGTCGGGGCCCTGTCCCGATCATTCTATTATTTCTCCCTAGAGGCTTGCAGTCGGATATTTCCTGTGGTAGTGGAGCCGGTCGTGTGGGGCCGTGCATGTATATATGTGTTTGGTTGATTATGTTGGCCGTGTGGGGCCATAGTCTGATAGTAGTGGTGACCTTGCCGGTCACGTAGTTATTCAGTACTCTATTATTAAGTTACAGATAACTAGACAGCATGGTGGCCTAGTCGGCCCGCATAGGTTTCCCTTTTGTAAGTATGTTTCTGGTTAGCTGAAGTTTTATACAGGTGGCTATAGGCCCAGTCGGCCGGAGGCTGTATTTACAGCCGCTATATAGCCGGTTAGTTTCTTGAAATAGAGCTAGGGTCAGCCAAAGCACTAGATGTGCTCAGGCTGGACCGTTTAGCAGCCTAGAGTCTAGCAGGCACCAGGTGCCCGTCATACCCCCCGAGGTAGGGTGTGACATGCTCCTACTTCAGTTCACTGGGGAGCTATACTTCGTATTTTGAGATATCTTCGTGGCACCTAGTTTCAGAACCTCTTGTTTCCCTCGACGTCATCTCTCGAGTTGAGAGCCTATAGTGATGCTGATTGGGATGGCGATCGCAATGATCGCAAATCCACCACTGGTTTTTGTTTGTTCCTTGGAGATTCTTTAATATCATGGAAGAGGAAGAAACAAGATGTTGTCTCTAGATCTTCCATGGAGGCTGAGTATCATGCTATGGCAGTGACTACATGTGAGATTGTTTGGTTATGTTGGCTTCTTGCAGATATGGGGGTTCACACTTCTCTGCCTACTCCCCTACATTGTGATAACAAGAGTGCGATCCAAATTGCAAAGAACTCTGTTTTCCATGAGCGGACGAAGCACATTGAGATTGATTGTCACTTCACTCGTCATCATCTCCAGCTCGGGACCATATCGCTTCCTTTTATTCCATCGGCCTTGCAGATTGCTGACCTTTTTACGAAGGCTCAGTCGGCGTTTCGGTTTCATTTTTTGTGTGACAAACTCTCAATGCTTATTGCTGTCGCATTGTGAGTTTGAGGGGGAATGTTAGCCCATATACTTGTTAGCAGATGGGCTTTAGGGTTTTAGGTTGTCTTATGCCTATATATAAGGCACACCCTTCCCCATTCTAGCGTATTGTCTTCTATTCTCTTATGTACCTTTGTAGTTAGCCTTTTGACTCTTTTCTTTCTTGTTCTTCAATAAACTCTTGTCATATATCAACAATTCTCACCCAAATAATTCTGATTTAGAGTTTATATTTTTGATAGAATCGATTAAATTCACCTATATCATAACCTTTGATTGAGAAAATTATACTATTAAAAATTTTTGTTTGGCATATGAGATTTACCAAAGGACATTCCTAAGTAATTAAACTTTACCTATAATTACTATTGGTACATGGAGTGTAAGTAATTTGAGCTTTAATAAATTTAACGAGACTTTTGAAAAATATCGATGGAGCCTCTCAATCATTCTTCGGTATTTACTAAGTTAAATATTCAGAAAAAATTAAATATATCAAGGGACTCTCACGAAATATTTAAATATCATATAATATTGAATATTATTTATCAACGTCCATTGATTTGTTAAAATTATTAAAAATTAAAAATTCAAATATACTTGTCCTAAAAAGGATAAGTGATGGCTGCAATTATAATCTGATTTTTAAGTTCGGAGTTGAATCTCACAGAGAACTAAGACTTAGCTATTCTTATTTAATATCACTAAGAAAATAGGCTCGAATAATTATTTAGTTTTAAATATTAAGATTGTTATCTCTAACTATTTAACTACCAAATATTAAAATAATGAAAATTATCAACTAAAGAGAATGATTTGACTTCAAGATTAAGGATGTCAAAGTTATGATTTTTTTTCAATTGTCGAATTCCTTCTCGCTACATTAGCTATAATCTCGTCAATTTATTGTCTACGGATCGTGAGCACTCTACTTAGCGCAATTCTTTTCTAAGAAATCACAATAATTTATTAGATGTATTCTCTTGAACTACTCTAGATAATAATTTCTCACCGCTCACTATAACCACATCAAAGCTTCATTATCTATACCGGCTTTTAAACTTAAAAATATTAATCTCTCACATATCTATGAGTGAAGTTATATAACAACAACCTAAATATAAATTCTTTTTCAAGAAACACATACTAAATAGGTACAAACAATCGATGGTCATTCAATCAACTAAAATAAACACGTAGTTGAACAAGTAGAGAAATTTAAAGGGCTAAACTATATTAAAACGTAACAAGAATTCATATTACAAAAGGTTCTACCAAAATCTTATATGAGGAATGTAGCTACTCATATTTTTTAAGAACATAAAATAGAATTCCATAATGATTAAGTAAAAAAAGGGAACAAACTGAAACTCTGAGCTGAATTCCTGTTGCTTTGCCTCTTTGTGCGTTCTTGCCTCCAAGTAATGTATCCTCTCGAAAATATATTTCTTATGGCTTCTTTTATAACCTAGGATATGTAGGGAATCAAATAAACTAATTCAAATTTGTTGGGGCAACTTTTTAGGCTTTTCTAAATTAGCACTTTGCGAGGATCACAAACGAGCCCGATCAATTTTAAAATTTCTCTTATTTCTTGGTTTATCTGTTAGTCTCGCGAAGCGAGGATCTTGGACGAGCTCGACCATCCTTCAATCTCCATTTCTTTGCTTCAAATTATGCCAAAATCACCTCTTTTCGATCATATTCATCTGACACATTTTTTATCCTCATAAAACTCATAATAAGCTCTAAATACCTAAGATATTAATGTAACAACACAATTATGCATAAGATATAAGGCGAAAATGTAATATAAATATATACTTTTAATCAAATATAACCACTCAAAACTTAGACTTTTGCTCGTCCTCGAGAAAGTTCAAAAATTAACATCATGGTCTAGAGCTACATTCGAGCATGCTCGTGCATCAGAACTAATGAAAATGACATCAACATTTATAACCTATCATACGCATGTAGACACCTTTCTCAAACTTTTCATACCAAGACTATTTAAAATTCTCAAATGATCTCTCATAACATCCTAACTTCAAAATTGATCTTCCTCTATCTAATTCTTGACTTGCTTTCTCTGCCAACTAAAAATCAAAGTACCTCACAAATCTTTAACTCATGTGCCTACACCAGTCAAACCAAGAGAGAAATTATTCCACACCCTAAAATGAAATTCAGATGTATTTGAAGTAGTCGCATAGAATTCACTCTCTCACAAAAAAACCATATGCCGCCCAAGATCGTAAGATAGGCTTGCCCATAGTGTAAGACTCAACTTCTAAGCCTGAAGAAATCTAGAATCAAATGGGACTTTCACAGGTTGTAATGCAGGCTAAGGGAAGGGTAAGATACATTTAGAAAAATAGTGAATTGACCCTCTTAAGCACTATAATACACTACACTTTTACTTTCAAGCACCCAATTAAGGAGCTCATTATACAAATGTCCCAAAAGGCTCCCTTTTATTTTTAACCCCTCTCATGTAATTTCACTAAAGTAGTATTCTTTTTTCCCATTTTTTTTCTTTTTGTCCAGCTAATGAAACTAATTTTTTTCACTCCTTTCTTTAGTTATAGTCAAAATCTACCTTATGTTCCTATTGCGTCCAAGCGCACACACAAACACACATAATTATACAAGTAATACAGTGATTTGGAGAATCGATTGTCCAGCCCACAGGGACTCATAGTTGATAAGGATTATGGACAAGCTACTATTGTTTATTTAACAAGTGTTTTCTGTAAGAGTTGGTTTTATAATTTTTATAACCTTAGAATTAAAACTAATACTAATCAAACGAATAATGGATATTCTCTTGAAAATAACTGTAAGATAGAAATTCCGAGGCTATGACACATTTTTACATTCATGCTTATGGTTGCTTTTGTTAATATGCAAAAATTTATTGAGATGTTAATTCACTGGGTTAATAGTATAGTTATGACTTTTTCGAGCCTCTAACCCTATACTTAGATTATTCACATGATTATATCTCTATGACATGTTTGTAATAAGAACGCATTTATCCTCCCGTATGTTAACTAAGTAGGGAAAATTAGGTATATCTCTATCCCAGCCACAAATCCTTTCTCTTAGGAAGGATCCTATTCTAATTGACCCTCGTTCTATCTCAACTTTCCTCTCTCAAGTTTGAAGAGAATAGATTATCCTATTGATCGTGAATCAGCAAGATAGTAAATACATAATCAATTAAACAATCTCTAATGATAAAATATGCATAATCAACTCAAGTTTATACACAAACACTCATGCTCAAGCCATAACTCTAGAATAAGGGAGATTAACCACTCATGCTCAAGTTACAAATAATTTTAATCATGCTCAATTCCATGACAAGAAGAGAAAATAAGAAAAGAAAGTAACGCTAGGTTGAGAAGCTCTGCTTTTATACATGTGCTCTAAAAATATCCAATTCTCTTCAAAAATGATAAGGGTCCATTTTATACTAATTGAAAAACACTAAAAAGTCTCACTAAAAAACGGGTGAGTTTTTAGCCGAAATTCGGGGTGAGATGATGCCTCACTCTGAGCTTCACTTTATGAGGCCTCATTTCTTCTTCCATACTTAGTTTCTCAGTTGCTCTACTACTGCATTAAGCCTTGTGAGGTGAGATCTATGGTGAGACCTAGGCTCGCTCTCAACCTTGCTTTACGAGGTCCTTTCCTTTTTCCGCACTTAGTGAATATTCTTGCTTGTCCAGATTTAGGCTCGCTAGGCTAGCTCTAGGGAGAGTCTTGGGCTCTCTCCTAGCCTCTCTTTGCAAGGTCTCTTGAGAATATCACACATTGATTTTTCCTCTTCTTTCTTCTCCAATGCTTGCCCAGCAAGCTCTAGAGTGAAGTGTGTGCTTGATTTGAGTCTTGCTCTATGAAGGATATCAAATTTCTTCATACTTAGTCACTTTCTCGGAGTTTTAACCTACAAATTAAGCAGAACATTTCTATTAGGTCAATAACGCAATAACATGAAATATCTAGGTGTATTTACCTCATTTGCTCTCAAACAAAGTATAAATGTGGGTGAAATATGTTCAATAGACATAAAAATACACCTAGCATCATCATCCCACACTTTAATCTTTTTATCCTTGAAGAAACTCATATACACCCAACCACAAATTATGCATCATACTATGCCAATTCAAACAAGTCTACTCATTCCTATGTCACTATGACATTTTTAAACATAGTTAACCTCTCATTCAATATGGGCATTATCATTTTTCAACATAATGACACTTCTATCAAGATAATGTAATCTCTAAAACTGACTCTCATTCAATACAGGGTAAATAAGATCAATTTATCAAGTGAAGACATCAATTAGTTCACCAATTTGTTATCATTCATGTGCTGCTCATGAGAGATGCCTTTATTCAACATGGTGAAACCATCAATCTAGCTATCAGGGCATATATATGTAAGGAAAATTTAACACAACTTTGTCAAGAAAATTCACATGCATACAAAATATACATAAGCTTGCCTTAGTGTCATACTCTATTAACAAAAGTGACCTCAACATAAGATCTATTAGGAATTTACAGGTTATAATGTCGGCTACCAGACAGGTAAAAATTATTTAAAAATAGTGACTAACCTTACTAAGTACTTTTAAGACATCTCACTAAATTCTTATTCACATCGTTCTTTATTTCTTTCATCTTTTTTACTCCTTTGCTTTTTCTTATATCTTCCCTAATCTTTAAGCACTTCTTAACTTTTTATACATTACTAGCAAGGAGAGATTTTCTATATTTTTCCTCTTTTTCAAGCAATCAAGTATTTTTATCTTTTTTCTTTTGTTTTTCATCTCCTTAATAACATCATAATATATTTTGTTCAAGTGCACCGTCAGGTTATTTTCTTTAACTTCTGTCTCATCTTCTTTTGCTCAACTTAATCCTCCCATTTCCTTCTAACTATTCTCCTCTTCAAGTGCCTTTGGAAATTCAGGATCAAATATTATCAAGCTTACAATAAATAAGAAAGGCTATTTGACCAGTTATCAAAGAAACATGACTAAAGGCTCAATGGGATGACCGTTGATAACGTACGGATAGGCAAAAAGCTTAGTAAAATTTATGGATTAACAAATATCTGCCTATGTCATCTCCTAACTTACACAATATGTTTCACTTTATAGACATACTGGGCAAGTTCTATATATCTATATAATACAAGAAATGCGACTAAACCTTTTGTACACATGGCACACAAACCATTCAAAAAAGTTTTCCATTGACCCTTTACTTTACAACACAATCAAATTCAATGAAGCTCATTTTGAAACCTATTTAAGTCCAGAGTCAAGTGAAAGAGCCTACGTGTCTTAACTAGAATTAGTTTATATTTTTGTGCACAACATTTTGAGAGTTAGCCAATATTATCTATGGTGAGCCTAGATTGAGTATCTAGCATTTTAATGGCGACAAGGTTCTGCTAATCCTACTCCCAACGACTACTCTTTGCCAAGAGGGTCATCATCCATCCATCATCGAAAAAGTCCCTATCTATGACTAAAATAAAAATCTACCTACGTACGGTTGAGTGACTTCCCTTGGGCAAGAACCAAAAATAAATCAAGGAATACAATAATACTAGCACGACAAATTACTACCACATGTTAACATACTACTATTGAAAAGCAAGAAATTAATTACAAACAATAAAAAGTGAAAAAAAATTAAAAAAATAATATACGTAGTACCCATCAAATAATCAAAATAAGAAGTTTCTTCTCCCACCCCACACTTATAAATTTGTACATCCTCAGTGCTCAAAACAAAATATAAAGGGTGAAGATCAAACAACTCTATATCCAATCATTGAATCATCAGTTAATGGTGCAAAGTCGATGTCTCCCTCCTTAATATTGCAGTCAGGCACCGACTCTTCTCCCTAATCATCCTCCTCCTCCTCTTTCTCATGTACAATTTGCTCGGGCATTGGGATGTCAGCACCCAACGGCTCCTCATAACCTAGTCCCACCATACACATATATTGGAAATGCTCATTGAGTGGTTAGCACTTATCGGGAGTGGTCACGTCCTTAACTGTAGCGGTTGTGCCCCCAGTGACAACTGCAACCTTATCATCCCATAGATATGGGCATTGTAATTGTGTCATATCGTGCTTGGCGTTCAACTGCAGTCAAGTTGTGTCATGGGTATCGTCGAACCTTTTGACTCTGGTCACATCAATTGGCCTCTCATCCATTCAAGGCGATAGTCAACTTCTTCGCCTTTATAAAAAAATATTTTCAACCTTTATAAAATTTTATTTTAGTTTATTTGAAAATTTCAGAAGCTTAAATAATTAATCAAAATATGGAGATCCAAAATTAGGTGTTAACAAAAATAATGTCCCAAAGTTCTAAATCCTCTCCAACTATGAAATCCTACATTTTGGCTTTCTACTATCCATAATATTTTCCATTGAAGGATGATGGCCTTGTGGTTTATTGTCCTTCTTGAACTTTAGGTGGTGCAACCATCTCTTATTCTTTCAATGTGTTAGCCTTGTGGAAAGAACCAACTCTAGTACCTATTTGTGTCCTCATCATTTGTGAAAGAGTGAAACAAATAGATTTATAGTTTAGTCTGAATCAAGTATGCACGTAAGGAATGAAAGAATAGAATTTTCTAAGTGTCTTGTAGCCTCTCAAAGATAAGTACAAATGTCTTTGTACCGAACCGTAAGAGTCTACTAGATATTGCTCTTATATCTTTGAAGTCGGTGAACCTAGGGATCTGATACACAGTTTTCATGACTCAAAAATCTAATAGCTATGATGACACCTACACCTAACCTGGTAGGCAAACCATAATCCATTTTATTGCATTTTTAGCTATTACGAAGAAAAATAATTGTGAGAAATATATATAAATCATAACTTGAAGTCTCATAACTATAAAATGCGAAAAACATCATGTAAACCCAAAAAACCTGGTGTCACAAGTGATAGAGCTTCTAAAATATGAATACAATGTCTAAAAGTATATATAAAACAACTCTCTAGGAATGAAACAACATCATGCCCAGTGAGATCCCATAAGTGGGTCATAGGGAGGGTGGAGTGTACATAGACTTTACCCCCGTTTTTTATGAGGCAGAGAAGTTGTTTCTGATAGAAGAAGTCCAGTGTTTCCGATCAGCCAGATAGCACACCCCGAGATCTCCATAAAACAAGTTATCGAATCAAGGGGGTCCGAATGTACCACTAGTGACAGATCTAAATATGCACATAAAAGGTACAACAAATGAGGTATGAGTATGGGGATCAACATATACTTAGTAAAAATCTTTAACCGAGCCTATCGAAGTAGTGCAAGGGTTAGCCATTGAAAATACTTTTTAAAACTTAAAAAATTGTACTCTACATAGTTATTAATCGACGAGGAAATAACACAACAAATTCAGGTAAAATTTCTAGAATCAACAAATACATGAAAATAAGCACAATTTACCTCATCGCAACAATATAAAGCTTAAACAGAATCCACAAATTTAGATAAATATGAAATGCGATGACCATATTTATGCAATTAGTATATACACTAACTACACGAAGGTGTCTGGGAGCAGTGACTCATAGGTAAGTTGCATGATTAGTATATAAACATGGATGTCCTCAAAATAAGATATGAATTATATACGCTCACACAAGGTATTTCGATAATGTACAAAGAATTCATGCGACACAGTTATTATCAAATATACGAGATATGTGAATTGGTGTCAACATGCAATCAATTAACATAGCAACACCTAAATTATGTTAAAGAATGCTTCATAATACACAGGTAATGTCAAATAATTACATAAATTAACTCATAATTGGATAAGTATCAAACTATAGAACTTGGTACTCGCATTGGTGTTCGTTACCTCACATATACAATATCCCTTTACCCTTTACCTCATTATCGTTTTAAATTAGAAAATACTTCTTCAATCGGAGGCAAAACTCTTAACTTATCTCGATCTGAAACACTGCGAACTTATAAAATAGCCTTGTCCTTTCTTAGTGCTTGATTTATTTTTTGCAATTCACTTTGTTGCATAGTTACTCAAAGAACCTAATTTTTCGATTGCTTAAGATACAGCTAAACTAACAAGTAGTATCAGAGCCAAATCTTTAAATAAAGGTTAACATCTTGAATGACTAAAAATAGCTACACCTCCTAGAGTCAGAGAAGTCCAATCAATCTCAAGATCACCTACTTCAGTGGCAAATATTATGGTTGGTGGAATGCAAAAAATGCAAGACTTCAGCATAGGTGAAGATCTTAAATTATGGGATATTATCATGAAAGGCCCCAAAATCCCTTAAACTACTGATCACATAAGAGAAGATCATCTCCAAGAGGAGATATGAATACAATGATGAAGAGATAAAGAACATTCAAAAGAATGACAGAACAAAATTTTTCATATTTATGGCATAAGGCCCGATGAATTCAACATAATCTCCTCTGGCACAACAATTAGAAATCAGGAACACTCCCCAAACTAGGTATGAGAAGAGACTTCAAGAATTCAACCTGAAAGAGAAAGATATGATGAGTCTATCTTAAAGAGAGTATAGCATACTCTAATTTTGACTCAGGGCAGATGAAGATCTTGAAAAATTATTCAGAGTTCAAAGACATAATTAGCACATGCCAGGAGATCATGACTTGGATCATCCTCAAAGCCTTCTAAGAAATCCATACTGATAGAGAAAAACTAATGTAAAACTATACAGCTCTGAAATTGAAACATAAGAACCTGACAATAAGAGTTGATGATTTAACAAGACAGGTTCTTGCATTAAAGAAAAGGAAGGTAGGATCCAAAGCTAGTGAATGTTCAGGTTCACCTATAGATGTAAGAATATGTAGTGGTAAATCCAAACAGACCTGAAAATTCACAAAAAAACTAAAATATAACACCCAAAAAGTCCCTAAGCCTAGATCTTGGACATGAAGTAGAAACTAGCATGAAAACCTATATTTTTCCTCAGAATGACTCAAGTGACGAGTCGCGGTATGTCCCAACGACTCATCAAGTGAGTCATGGTGAGTCTCAGTAGTTTCATCCTTTAGAGCATGAGTTATGGTATGAAGGTACAACTCGTGGTCATGAATCATCATTTCCATTTGCAGACAGGGCCCAAACTTAACGACCCACCAGATGACTTGTTGGACCATATGACGACTTGTGATGATGATTCGTGAGATGAAATTCAGAGAATATGCAAGACTGTCCACTAACCACGAGTAATAAGATGAATCATGGTATCCTATGATGGGTCATCGTCCGTGATGAGAAGTCCAGAAACTGGCCAAAAGGTTCTAGTAAGTAACGACTTGTCACCATGAGTCGTGGTGACAATCAATTACTCATGGTGTGGCGCGTGATGACTTGTTGGCAAATTTTTAATGCGAATTCACAGGGATATTTTCATAACTTCCTATACTTTTAACTCATAAACTAGGTTATTTTGGATTTTCTTAGGGGGATATTTAAGGGTTTTACTTAGCTTAAACTCCTATTCTTTTCTCCTAACACCATAGATTGAAATCAAGCTCTCGAGGATTCTCAAGAAAACTAGGGTTCCTCTTCTCCCTTTCTCTTGGGTCTCAAGTTAAGTTAAGAAATCATTAATCCCAGGTATGTGGGATCATCAATTGGGGATTTCTTCCACCCTTTTTCCCACGATAAGCTCAATTTCGTTAATTCAGTTCTTCCAGGTTTCCAGTTGTGATTTTCAGGAATTTCTAGGGTTAGACCTTTTTTATGCAAAAACTCTAGATTCATTATGGATTGACTCTCTCATGCTTTTACATGTATTTCATGATTATGATTGGGTTTATTTCTATAAAGAAAACTCTCATGATTATCCATTTTTAAGTTACCATGATTTATCCAATTATGTATGAATCTCCTAAATTTTAAGTTCTTATTTCATGGCTGTTCAACACGTTTTTCATGGCTAGTTCATGTATGTCAAGAAATTTATTGTCACGATCCAATTGGCCATGATTGGCACCCACACTAACCCCTCGGTGGGTGAACCAACTTTTTCCAATTATTTACCCCAAAACCATCAAAATTCAAAAGGAATAAAACACACTATAAAATTAATTAACAAAACATCAATATAAATAAAGAAACCAAAAATAATCCACTATCAAAACACTCCCAGAACCTGATTGTCATTGTACACGAGGACATCTACCTATCCTTGTCTAAGAGTAATCCAAAAGAGAAAGAAAACGATAAGAAAATCAATAAGAGTCTGAACTAAAGACATCAGCCGCGGAAGAGTCGGTCAGTACACCTTAAGCCGCTCATCTTTCTACTACTCCATTGCTACTTTAAAGATGAGGGTGAGATGAGCTGTCGAGATTGGATTCTGCATTCAGAAAATAAGAGTAGGAGTAGCGCAGTACAAAACACAGTACTGATAGGTATCATCAGTCGAACTTATATAATAACACACATATATATATATATATATGAAACAACAATATGCGAATACCTTAGGACACCATTTCAATAGACAATACTCATCCAGAAATTAAATCTACTCATCTCACCCTCAGATATGATAAGCTTGGATGGTTGAATCACCTACAGTGAACCTTCGAACCCTAGGGTAACCATGTAAGAGACCAGCTGATATTTTTGGAACTATTTTAAGTGAAAAAAATTAGATCCAAGTCGTGAAGATATATTCCCGCCGACATGGGGCCCACCTCCATGTCTTGCTTGTGGCAGTCTTGCGAACATGAATATCTCTCTATTCTGAAGTCGTATTGGTGAATCATTTTGTGCATTGGAAACTAGACTCATAGATCTTCAAGACATTTGACCCAAATTTCAAAGAATTTCTAAAAGTAATTTGATAACTTTTGTCGATTTTCATTTTACAACTTTCTCGACATCAAATATTAACGTACGATCGTTGAGTAATATGAATAACTCATAATACATCCTTTTTGAGGTACTAAGAATTCTTTTCCATAGCTCAAAAGTGAAAGTTTATCACCTAAGTTATACAGGGTGTTACACGAACTTTTTCCAAGGATTCCTTTAGCAAATCAATACCCCAAGGCCTCACCTCAAAAGCGTCAGACTATCCGATTGGAGACCTGCATTTCCTCCCATATAGAGCTTCAAATGGTGCCATGTAAAATACTCTAATGATAACTATTGTTGTAAGAAAACTCTCGCCAAAGGCAAAAAGTTTATCCCCATGGCCACCAAAATCAATCATGCAAAGCTCGGAGCATGTCCTCTAATACCTTAATTGTCCTTTATAACTATCTATCTATCCGTGGATAAAAGATTGTGCTCAAGTCCAACTTGGTAACTAGCTCTGCCTACAAAGTCCTCCAAAAATAGGAGGTGAACTAAGAACCCCTGTTGACATGATCAAAACTGGCACCCCATGAAATTGAATCACCTCCTTCACATACAGCTTAACCAATCTCTCAACATTGTAAGTCACTTGAACAGGTAAGAAGTGGGCATACTTAGTTAGTCTGTCGACAATGACCCAAATAGAGTCAACTTTCCCAATGTCTTTGGAAGGCCAACTAGGAAGTCCATCACTATCCTCTCCCATGTCCACTCTGGGATGGGTATCCTCTAAAGTACTCCCCCAGGCTTACGATGCTTGTACTTCACCTACTGACATTTCAAACACTGGGCGACATAATTAACAATGTCCTGCTTTATCCTGCCCCACCAATAAAGATGCTTCAGGTCATGATACAATTTAGTAACCCTAGGATGGATGGAGTACCTCGAGTTGTGTGCTTCTGACAGGATGGTTTTAATCAACTCATCAACCCAGGGAACACTCTTGTCCCTTTATTTGCAGGACCCCTTCATCATCTAACACTACTTCCTTAGCTTCTCCACATAAGACCTTGTCCCGAATCTTACTTAGATTTGCATCCTCAAACTGTCTGACTTTTACCTCTTCTAGTAGTGATGACTTAGCCTCCACACTGGCTAGTATCCCACCTATTTCTGTTAATGAAAGTCTCATCAAGTTGTTTGCTAGCGTCTGGACTTCTATAGCAATTGGTCGCTGAGTAGCTTCCAAACAAGCTTGACTACCCATACTCACCACTTTTCGGCTCAAGACATCAGCCGCCATGTTTGCGTTCCCTGGGTGATACAAGATTGTAAAATCATAATCCTTAAGTAGTTCCATCCATCTCCGTTGTCTCAAATTATGATCATTCTAGGAGAACACATACTGCAGGCTTCGATGGTCTGTGAACACCTCACAACGAGCCCCGTACAAGTAATGCCTCTAGATTTTTAGGGAAAATACTACCGCTGCCAACTCCAAGTCGTGCGTGAGGTAATTCTTCTTATGTGCCTTCAACTATCTCGAAGCGTAAATAATGATCTGTCCTTCATGCATTAACACAACACCCAACCCAGACTTTGAGGCATCATAATAAACTACGAGATCTTTACCTTCGATCGGTAATGCCAGGATTGGTGCGGTGGTTAGCAGGTTTTTGAGCTTCTGAAAACTCTCCTCACATTCCTCGGACCATTGACAAGGCACATCCTTCTAGTCAACCTTGTCAACACCGAGGCAATGGATGCAAATCACTTCACGAATCGACGGTAATAACTAGCCAGCCCCACGAAACTCCGAATCTATGTCACTGTAGTAGGCCTAACCCAATTTCGGACCGCCTCCACCTTCTGTGGATCCAACTTAATCCCCTCCTTGGAGATTATATGTCCTAGAAAAGATACCGAGTCCATACAAAATTCACACTTGGTGAACTTTCCATATAATTTTTCTCCTTTAGCAACCCCAGCACAATCCTCAGATGATTCTCATGTTCCTTCTTAGTCTTAGAGTATACCAAGATATCATCAATGAACATGATTATAAATGAATCTAGATAAGGTTTAAAGATATCATTCATTAAGCTCATGAATGTTGTTGGAGCATTAGTGAGTCCAAAGGACATGACTAGGAACTCATTATGTCCATGCCTGGTGTCATAACTCGAACATAGGTCCGGATTGAGACACGGGACAAGGAGCCCCGAGAGACTCCAAGTCGACCCATGGCATGAACATACATCTATATCAATCAAGAAAAGAGGAAGACATAGCATAAATAACATGGAAGAAATTCGAACATAACATGACAATCTGAATATACAACCCAAGTCTGAAGCTGAATACAATCTATTGTCTGTAAAACCTCTATATCTGATGAGTTGATGAGACAAGACCCCAGCTAACTCTGTAATTTTGAAACTGAAAATACATAAACATAACTAAATAGAAGAGGGGCCCTCGATAGATAAGGACTCATCAATAGACATGAGTGCTAACTCTGGAAGCTGGCTAGTGATAGGGATGAGTCTAAAGATCGAAGCCTATATCATAAAATAATACAACATAGAGTATGCAGTCAGTATATGGAATGTACCGAGTATGCAAGGTAAGTAAAACCGCTTAAATAAGTAAAATCATTAAAAACATGCATAATGTAAAACAACATCAAGATAAGAATCTGAGAGTAGGGCTTGCATGCTATTTTCTGAAACCATGATCTGAACATAACTGAACAACATAACCAAAATCGAATGACCAAAGCTGAAATCTGATAATCATAAGTAAGACTATACATTGGGTCAAACCTGCTTTTGAACATATATATTTATATCATAAATGATAACAAGCATAACTGAAATCATGAGGAACAATGGGAGACTCGTCTTATAACTGACATTACCACGATAGAGCTTACATGGTCCAAACTATCACACTCAAGTAGATAGATCCGTCCAAAGCCTTGCCAGAGCTAAGGACGATACCATGATATCGATATCAAGATCAAGGTGCATTTGGGACAGGAGATAGCTCACAAGGGAGGTCCCAAAGTGTGTGTGTGTGTGTGTGTGTGTGTGTGTATATGTAAATTTATGTTGGCGCGTAGTTTTGAGGCATAAGGTTGACTGACCCTTAGCCTACTCGATGCTAGACACTACTCCCAAAAATATGCATATGCTCTCCATCATTTTTCAATGAAGCTGACCATCTTCTATTGACGAAGCTGAATGATCATATACATATAAAGTCTGAAATCATACGTGAGGAGCTTTGGCTCAAACCATACCACAAGCTGAACATAATTGGGAGTCTTAACTCCAAAATTATGTGGTAAGCTAATTTGTGAAATCATAAATCATCCCAATACTTAAACATGATTGAAAATACTTAATTCACTTGAAAACATGATCATAGACATGGGTAACTTGGAAACATGCTTTTTATCAATAATATCTCATCATACTTGAACTTCATCATAAATCTCAACTTTCATGAACTTCTCATAGATGGGCATTTTAATTTATAAATCTTGAAAACATGATTATAATTGAAAATAATATAAAACTTGCCCATGAATCATAATTCGATAATAGGAACATGCTTAGATCATACCCATGGTAGAAACTTAGGAAATTCATGCATTAGTTTAAAAACTCATAGGATCAACATATAGATTTTTCATGAATTAGAGAGAGATTGGGCATGACTGTGAACAAATTCACCCATTCACAACCCTACATACCTAAGATGGACTGATCACACCAATTCCTTGATAGCTCATAGAGAATTGCGGAAGAACTTGTAGAAAACCTAAACTTGATCACCTTCTAAACCCTCACCTTGTATGCATGAATGTGAATGAGCCTAGGATAAACTCACCCCTCTTAAAACTTCCTATTTCGAGCTTAAAACGACATAGTTTAGGACCCTAGGGCTTAGGAATTACAGAAATACCCTTAATAAAAATTCTGGAAAAACTGAACTTCCAGTGACCACGAGTTGTACCACGAGTTGTACCAAGATGTAACGACTCATGGTCACCACTGTCTCATCTTTCATTCATCTCAGAATCCGACCATGACTCGCATATCACGACTCATGATGTCCTACCACAAGTCGTACTATTGATCGTGGCATCATTGACTTTCACCTGGGACAACCTAACCACGACTCCTCATCACGACTCGTTGCCATTTCCTATGAGTCATGTCATGACCCGTGACATCCTACCCTAACCCCATATGGGAAAATTCATCACGACTACTAGCCACGAGTCATACCTACTCATCATGATTTTTAGAGTGACTCGTGGTCTGCCCCAAAACTCCAAAAATCCATCACGACTTGAACCACGACCCATCAGATCCCATCACGACTCGCACTATGAGTTGTTCTGATGCAAAAACTCAGGTTTTTCTACAGATTTTATTTCCAATTCCCGAGTCTAGTTTTAGGCACTTTTGGAATATTACAATATCTTCCCCTTGAGAACATTCATCCTCGAATGTGGCAAACATACAGGAAAAAAAAGAAATGCAATAATCATATTCAAACACTGAACATACATGCTGAAAACTGACGGAATGACTGACTCCAAGTTGGACTATACAACTGAACTGAATTCATGAATCATACATACATACTTTGACATGAAGGAAACTGGGGTACATGAGCTGACATGAAATTGAATAGAGTTTTAGGGCAAAAACTAATACCTCAAGTTGGAATTGAGCCGGTAGGAAATAGATGTGGGTATCTAGCTATTATATTGACTTCGGCTTCCCACATCGCTCCCTCAATATGTTCGTTCCTTCTTAAAACTTTAACTAAAGCTACTTCTTTATTTCTTGGCCTTCGAACCTGTCGATCCAGTATTTCCATTGTTTCTTTGCCTTCGAACCTACCGATCCAGTATTTCCACCAGAACCTCCTCATCACTAAGGCTGTCCTTCACCCCTAAACTCTCCTCTGAAACAACTAGGGTTGGGTCCCCCAAACACTTCTTTAAGTGTGGTACATGAAGAACAGGATGCAGATAAGCTAATTCTGAGGACAACTCAAATTCATATGCCACCTTGCCAACCCGCTTCACAATCTGGTAGGGGCCAACATAACGAAGGCTGAGTTTTTCTTTCTTTCCAAACCTCATCACTCCCTTCATAGGATAAACCTTCAGAAACACCCAATCATCAACTTCATATTCAAGTTCTCTCTTCCTCACATCGACATAGGACTTTTGGCGGCTTTGAGCTATTTTCAACATGTCCCGTATGAGCTGAACTTTCTCCATGGCCTCATGGACTGAATCTGGTCCTATCATCGCGGCTTCACCGACTTTAAATCAACCAATAGGCGATCTACACCTCCAACCATAGAGAGCTTCAAACGGAGCCATCCGAATGCTGGAATGGTAGCTGTTATTATATGCAAACTCAATAAGAGGAAAATGGTCATCCCAACTACCCTTGAAGTCCATCACACATGCTCTTAACGTGTACTCGAGAGTCTGAATTGTCCACTCTGCATGACCATCCATTTGTGGGTGAAATTTTGTACTGAGCTTAAACTGAGTACCAAGTCTTTTTTGAAACGATCTCCAGAACTGAGAGGTAAACTGAGTACCTCTGTCTGATATGATGAACAAGGGCACTCCATGCAATCGAACTAGCTCTCGGATGTATAGTTTGGCATAATCTCTGCTGAATTAGTGGTTTTTACCGGTAGAAAATGAGCGGCTTTGGCCAACCTGTCCACGACCACCCAAATGGAGTCATACTGTCGACGAATGCGAGGCAACCCTGTGATGAATTCCATATTGATTTCCTCCTATTTCCAAGTAGGGATACTGATGTACTGAAGCATACCTCCCGGTCTCTGGTGCTCAACCTTCACTTGATGACAGTTTGGGCACTTAACTATGAATTCTGCGATGTCCTTCTTCATGCCATTCCACCAATATATTTTCCGTAGGTCACAGTACATCTTGGTGGCACCTGAATGTATCGAATATCTAGAACCGTGAGCCTCATGCAACATTTGACTTCTCAAATCATCAACGTCCAGGACACACAAGCGACCCTGATATCGAATCACACCATCTCCCCCTTTGGAGAAGACCTCTACCTTCTGATTCTGAAAGGATTCCTTTAACTTTACCGAAATAGGGTCCTTGTCTTGTCTAGCTTTCACATCAATCACCAAGGGTGATTCTGACCTGCTCTGAATGATAACACTATCATCGGTCGAGTCAACCAAATGAACTCCCAACCATGCAAGTCGATGCACATCCTTCATCAGCTCCTTCCTCCCTTCATCTACATGAGACACACTCTCCATAGAGAGTCTACTAACCGTGTCTGCCACCACATTGGCCTTACCCGGATGGTAAAGGACACTCATATCATAATCCTTGAGTAGCTCCAACCTCCTTCTTTGGCGTAGATTTAGATCCTTATAGGTAAACACATATTGTAGACTCTTGTGGTACGTAAATACATCTACATGGACTCTGTAAAAATAGTGTCTCCATATCTTCAAGGAAAATACCACAACCGCCAATTCAAGATCATGGGTCAGGTAATTCCTTTCATGAACCTTCAGCAGCCTGGAAGTGTATGCTATGATTTTACCATGCTGCACCAATAAACAAGCAAGGATGATTTTAGAAGCATCGCAATAAACCACAAACCCATCAGTACCCTCCGGTAGAGTTAACACCGGTGCTGAGGTGAGTCGAGTCTTCAAAACCTAGAAGCTCCTCTCACAAGCATCCGACCACTGGAATTTCACTTTCTTTTGGGCCAATTTAGTCAGTGGCGCTGCAATTGCTGCAATCCCTCATCAAATCTCCGATAATAACCAGCTAAGCCCAAGAAACTCCTGATGTATGAAGGATTCACCTGTCTAGGCCAATTCTTTACCGCCTCTATTTTCTAAGAGTCCACCTTTATACCCTCACTTGACACCACATGGCTCAAAACCGCCACTGAATTCAACCAAAACTCGCACTTGCTGAATTTGGCATACAATTGGCGGTCCTTGAGATTCTATAGTACCACCCTTAAATGAGAGGCATGCTCCTCCTCGCTCCATGAATATATCAGGATGTCATCAATAAACACGATCACAAACATATCCAAGTATGGCTTGAACACCCTCTTCATCAGGTCTAGGAGCATTTGTTAGTCCAAAAGACATAACTACAGACTTATAATGACCATACCGCTCCTGAAGGCTGCCTTCGGGATGTTACTCTCCCGAATCCTGAGTTGATGGTATCTGAATCTGAGATCTATCTTCGAAAAACGCTTGGCACCCTGAAGCTGGTCAAAAAAATCATCAATCCTGGGTAGAGGATGCCTGTTCTTGATGGTGACCTTGTTCAATTGCCAATAATCAATACACATACGAAGAGAACCATCTTTCTTTCAAACAAAGAGAACTGGTGCACCCCATGGGGATTTTCTCGTTCTGATGAATCCTTTGTCTAAAAGGTCCTTCAACTACTCCATCAACTCCTTTAGCTCGGCTGGAGCCATTCTGTAAGTAGGAATAGATATAGGTTTCCCATTGGGAAGAAGGTCAATACCAAAATCAATCTCCCGCTTGGGAGGGATTCCTGATAATTCATCCGGGAAGACTTCTGGATACTCATACTACTGGGACTAACTGGATAGTTAGGGTCTCGAGTGTGGCATCCTTAACCCTAACTAAATGGTACACGCAACCCTTGGAGATCATCTTTCTGGCCTTAAGGTAGGAAATGAAACGACCTACAGGAACAGCTGAAATACCCTTCCATCCTATGACTGGCTCACCTAAAAATCTGAACTCCACTGCTCGGGTTCTACAATTAACTGAGGTATAACATGCAAATAGCCAATCCATGCCGAGGATAACATCAAAATCGATCATGGCTAACTCTACTAGATCTGCTGAGGTGACTTTATGAAGGACTATGACTGGGAAACTTCTATACACCCGTTTAGCTACAATTGAATCACCTACTGGAGTAGAGACTGAGAAGGGTTCTGACAAGATTTCGGGACTGACTGCGAAACTACTAGCCACATAAGGTGTCACAAAAGACAGGTAGCCCCTGGATCTAACAAAGCATATACATCAAGATGAAAAACTCAAAACATACCAGTGACTATATCCGGGGAGACCTCCTGCTCCGAGAGGATGCTAAGGCATAGAATCTGTTTTGGCACTAAACACCACCTGTGCTAGTAGATGCCCCCTGGTGGGCTAGGCATGCGGGTGGAGCTGCTGAACTAGAAGCTGGGCCTCAGCCCCTGTCATGGCCCTTTATAGCTGCTGGACAATCTCTGAGCATATGTTTGGGCTTTTCACACCTGAAGCAAGCACCTATACCCAACAAACACTGACATGTGTGCCCCCGACCACACCTGCCGCAAACTGGGATACTAGAATCCATAGGCCTGCTGCTTTGACCCCTAAAGCCTGATGCCCATCCTCTTTGGTCATGCCTAGGTATGGATGGCAAACTCATCACTGAAGATGCTAGGGTTGAAGATCTCTGATGGGTCTACTGTCGGTGCCCACTGCCTGGTCTCGGGTGAGAGAATCTATAGCTGTCTGTCCTGGCCCTCTTGGCCTCTCTCTCCCTCATATGCGTCGCCTCTATCTGCTTGGTGTATAAGACTATCCGAGGGAAATCCATATCCTGATGGAGCATAGAGGTCCTGCAATCCTTGTCTATATAGTCCACCACCCCATGAACAAACCAGCTCACTCGCATCCTCTGATCAACCACTAACTCTGGCGCGTACTTTGATAGACGGGTGAACTCAAGGGCATATTCCTGCACTGTCATCTTCCATTGTTTTAGATTCATGAACTCGACTACCTTCAACTCCCTCATCTCATGAGGGAAGAACTTATCTAGAAAAGCAACGTGAAACTCCTCCCAACTGATAGGGCCTGCTCCGGCTGCCCTACTATCCTTTTACTATTTAAACCAAATGTGTGCGACCCCCTTCAACTGATATGAGGCCAAATCAGCACACTTTTCTCCATTTACCCCCATCTTCAAGATCTCGTTAATAAACTCATGTGCATCCTCGTCCACCTTTGATCCAAGAAACTTTGGTGGGATCATCTTTAGGAAATCTCTGACTCGTGCTGCCTCCGCATTCCCGTTCTGTGGAACATGCGCCACTACTGGTTGATTGACCTAGGTGGTCAAGGACTGCGCTAACATCTGAATGGATGCCCTGAATTCAGCATGGGCAGCCTGCTCCAGTACGTGGGGCTCATGCGCGGGTGGGGCTTGTTGGTGCCCGTCTCCATTGCCATCCTCATGGCCATTTCCATTTCTATTCCTTCTATTGTTAACTCTGTGGGAAGACATGATTCTGCAATCACGAATAGCACGAATTAGAAGAATAAAGGGACATTTCACCGCACAACATAGATCATAAAAGAAGGGAATATTTCTTAAACATCTTGTAGCTTCTTCGTCATAAGAGTGGCGCACTTCACACCCATGAAAAAGACTACTTTATGCGGCTTTCAGATAACCTAGGACACTTCAAAACCTATGGATCTGATACCAAGTTTGTCATGACCGAACATAGGCCCAGATCGAGACACGGGACAAGGAGCCCCGAGAGACTCCAAGTAGACCCATGGCATGAACATACATCTAGCTCAATCAAGAAAAGTGCAAGACTTAACATAAATAACATGGCAGAAATTCAAACATAACATGACAATCTGAATATACAATCCATGTCTAAAGCTGAATATAATCTATTGTTTGAAAAAACTCTACATCTAATGAGTTGATGGGACAAGACCCCAACTAAATCTATAAATTTGAAACTAAGAATACATAAACATAACTAAATAGAAGGGAGCCTTTTTAATCAAGTATGTTGGATTTCAATAAGGATCTCCTTTCGTCCTTGTGTCCCAATTTATACTAAAATCCTAAACACTTGATTTCTAGAAAAGCACGTTCTAGGGTTTCAATTTATACATAAATTCTCATACGTCTTCTATGGATTTTAAGACACATTATGATTAATAGCCGTGTATGCTTACGAAATTACTTTCAAGTTCTCAAATTATTTTCATGATATGTTGATAGCATGATTATAGAATTTTCACCATAATTTAGGGTAAATTTCGAAATGGGGTTTCATTAAATATTCACATGTTTTTACCATGAACTCATTATATATGTTTAAAGCATGAGTTGATCATATGGGTTTCCGTAAATCTAGAATATATGATCTTGGTTATGTGTTAAACCATGATTAGAACTTATGGGCTTGGGTGGATATGAAATATGTATATGTCTTCACTATGATTTCGGGCATATGTTAAAGTATGACTTGGACCTATTATCTTACATGAATCTAGAATATATGACTGATACTAAGAATTTGGGATTGAAATGTTATGAACTTCAAGGACAAGCATGATAATAGTCTTTCAGACATTTGGGCTTGTTGATAGTAGAAAGTAGCCTTGATTAGACTTTAAATGAATTCAGTATGATGTAATTAGTTAAACACTCAAGTCTCTGATTAGTTGAAGTAGCTCATACTATGCGAATGATTGTTAGATTGGTACCTTCATGTAAAAGCTTTATCGGGACTCTCAATGGCCGTGAATGTTTCCCCAGGTTTAGTTAGGGATTCTAAATAGCATAAAATGTCTCCCTTAGTCAGTCCGGGATTCTCAATAGCAGAGAATGTCTCCCTTAGCTCAGTCAGGAATTCTCAACAGCAGAGAATGTCTTCCTTAGCTCAGTCAGGGATTCTCAATAGCAGAGAATGTCTCCCTTAGCTCAGTCAGGGATTCTCATTAGCCTAGTATGTTTTTCCTTATCTTAGTCAGAGATTCTCATTAGCCGAGAATATTTTCCTTAGTTTAGTTAGGGAGTCTCAAATAGCAGAGAATGTCCCCCTTAGCCAGTCAGGGACTCTCAATAGCAGAGAATGTCTCCCTTAGCCAGTCAGGGACTCTCAATAGCAGAGAATGTCTCCCTTAGTCTATGATATCAGTTCAGCTCAGCTCCGTATAGTTTTGATGTTCAGCTTAAATCAGTCTTAACAGAATCTAGTCTCAGTAATCAACAGTCAGTCAATACAATGTATGATATCATATACAACTTCAATTATCAGAATGCGCTAAAGTACATGACCCTTATACATCAGTTTGATTATACTTCAGTAAATATTTTCAAATAAAAGCTTCATGTCAATATATATGTATCTTAGATTGGGTTGTTGTATTTCATCTGTTATATGTTCAGTGTTTTACTCAATTTACTTCCTTCCTGTATACTAAAATGTTTTATTTTCTTCACGCTTCCTGCATAATCAGTACATTCCAAGTACTGACCTCATACTTTATGCACTATATCATTTCATGATATAGATTCAAGTTTCCAAACGCAGCCACGTAGTTAGATACGATCCAATTCTATCTCAGCTAATTATGGTGAGTCCTCATCTCTCAAGGACGAGATCTAATCTTTCCCATTTCAGTTACATTTTAGTTTTCAGACTTTAGGAGTTAGCTGGGAGCTTGTCCCAGCAACTCATCAGTGTAGTAGAGGCTTTCAGACTTATATTAACAGATTCAGCTTTTGTATTAGATTTTTATTTAATTATGTTCTTATGGATCATGGCTAGACTCTTTCAGTTAGCTTATGATTAGTTATGATTTTGTTAGCTGTTGTCTTGCTAATGTTACGCTATGATCATGCCATGGGTCGACTTGGAGCTTCTCGGGGTTCCTTGTCCTGTGGCTCGTTCCAGGCCTATGTTCAGGTCGTGACAAACTTGGTATAAGAGCATTAGGTTTTGAATTATCCTAGGGTTTCTGGAAGTCGCATTAAGTAGAGTCTTTTTCATAGGTGTGAAGCGCGCCACATTTATGATGAAGAGGCTACGAGACATTTTGGGAATGTTCCCTTTTCTTCATGATTCTTATCGTGCGTAGAGTATGAAACTGTAACAGTCCCTCTCCTGACTCGTGCTTTACGAGCTCGCAGATAATGCCTCCCAGACAAGCGAAAGGAAGAAGAAATGGTAATGGGCACCAACAAGCCCCACCAGCCCCAGCAAACCCAATGGACGAACATGATACTCATGCCAAGTTCAGGGAAGCATTTCACATGTTGGCGCAGGCCATGACCTTACAGATTAATCAGCAGGCGATGGCTCATGTTCCTCAGAATGGGAATGTAGAAGTGGCTAAGGTAAGAGACTTCCTCAAGATGAAACCACCCAAATTCTTGGGGTCAAAGGTGGATGAGGACCCGTATGAGTTCTTAGAGGAGATCAAAGAGATCACCCAAATTATGGGGGTGATGGGAACGGAGAGCGCAGACTGAGCCTCTTACCAGCTGAAAGGAGTCGCTCACATATGATTTTATCAGTGGAGAGATAGTCGGGGAGTTAGAGCAGCCCCCATAAGTTGGTATGAGTTTATGACTGCATTCCTGGATAGGTTTTTCCCTGGAGAGTTGAGGGAGGCAAAGGTGGCAGAGTTCATCAACTTGAGGCAGAACAACATGACTGTCTAGGAGTATGCGTTGGAGTTTACCTGATTGTCTAAGTATGCACCGGAGATGGTAGCCGACCAGAGAGCTCGTGTAAGAAGGTTCATGAACAGAGTGGTAGACTCCTTGGTCAAAGAGTGCAGGACCTCCTTGTTGCACAAGGACATAGACTTTCCACGTTTAGTGATAAACGCCCAACAAACAGAGGCAGAATAGGTGAAGGAAAAAGAGAGAGAGGCTAAGAGAGCTAGGGCAGGAGATTCAAAGTTGTCTCCTCAGAGATCGAGTGGTACACACCACTCATGCTCCCAGCAGAGATCATCAACCCCGACACCTACCACAGCCAGTGTTCCGTACAGACCTAGGGTAAGAGAGATAACCTATCCATCTTGTAAAAGTTGTAAGAAGCACCATTTGGGAGAATGCATGGCTGGCTCAGACTCTTGTTTTTGGTGCGGCAAGTTGGGTCATAAGCACTGAGATCGCGCAGCAGCTAAGCGGGGTGAGAGTAGGGCCCCAGCCACCTCTTCAACAGCTCCTATAATCAACCCATTTCAGCGAGGTTCATCATCTAGCGCAGGTGGCGGACAGTATCAAAACCGCTCCTATGCCTTGTCAGCACATCAGGATAAGGGCAAGTCACCAGAAGTAGTCATAGGTATGTTATGAATTTCTCATGTTACTCTTTCCATATTGCTAGCCCATAAACCCCAAAATTGAATAAGAAGCTCTTGTGATGTTTGTTGAGAAGAGATTGTCGATATATGGTGTGAAATAGCTGTAAGTATGAGGGTTGCAGTGAATGTTAGAGGGATAGGAGGAGTCGGGAGTTAGTGGTGTAACCCCAATCTTAAGAGAGATTCAGGAGCCTTAGAATGATAGCTTAAAGCTTAGGGGGAGATGGTATGTTACACCCCATAAGTTCTTGACACTTAGTTGGCCTATTCGCATTATGGTTAAGAGTTTTAAAATTTTATACGTGCGAAAAAAGGGCCCCCGGAGAGACCAGACAAGCGCCAAGTCAGAGCGTCGCAAGGAAAATGCAACTTATAAATCGCATTCGACAAATGCGACTTATAAATAACATTTGACAAATGAAACTTAAAGACCCCAAGTATATAAGGCTCCCACTTCATTTTAAATCATTTTCCCTTCATATAATTTCCAGTAAACGAACAGAAATAGAGGGGAACGAAGGGTTTGATTAAATTTCCTTCCATTTACACCGTAAAATGCAGTCCAAACTCGAATTAACTTCGGGTAGCGAAGTATAAAGCTGCAGGGAGCATTCCTACGGAGTTAGTTTCATGAAATTCGGCCAACGAATCATCGTCTCACTAAGCCAAGGTAAGTGTAATTGCTCCAAACTAGTGTTAATATACTCCCAGCATTAAAGTGAGTATTTCTCCCTTCTAGACTTTCGAGAAATTATGAGTTTTTGGTCGTTCTTCAATAAGTCGAAGAATAGGTAGCAGGTATAACCATAAGTACGGTTTATTTCCAAAATAATAGTAGAATTAATTCTTTCGTGAATATGAATACAGTTGGGAGAAATAGCTGAATACTAGTCGAGCTACACCGGTTAATCAGAAAGTCGGCAGTTGAAGTATGTAAAGCTAGTTTCTTTTGGCAAGCTAGTAGTTCCAGTATAGCAAAATAGTAAAAATTCCAGTACAATGTTTCAGAAGCCGTATATTATATTCAGTATGAGTTCAGTAAGAATGTTAGAATTATTATACAGTGTTCAACATGAAACTCGGTAAAATAGTATAATTCCCAGCAGAATATTCCAGAAATATTATTTCAGACTTAGTATATCTCAGTATCAGATTCAGTATATTTCAGTATCAGATTCGACATATTTCAGTATTAGATTCAGTATATTTCAATATGAGATTCAGAACAGAATACCAGAATATAAATATTATTATCAGATTCAGTATATATATATATTACATGCGGTTATTGCTATCTGTGGAGACATGATTGTTCTGTGTTGGCACCCTTAGAGCTTCCTTGACCGCCCCAGGTTTAATAGTTGTGTCGACTCGCCTGCAAGAGGGTGAGGATACGTCGCTCTACGGAGTGGCATGCCGTCCGCCAGCGGACGAAGATGGGATGCAGATTCCCCAAAGCAGGCTGATCAGCACTATACCACACCCCCTGTCGAGCGCTTGCGCCCGGGGTGCAGATTACAGTTTTCAAATTTCAGATTTCAGGAGTCCTCCAGACTCAGATACAACTATAGTAAGGGGCCCAGCGAGCCCAAGTTGCATACCCATGGGGCCGACTAGATGCTCCTAGTTACTAGGTGGATGGTATGACTTGGGTAAGGGTATATAGATTGTGTGCTGGTTGGTACCTTACGGCTTATGGGGGCTGGTAAGGTTCTTGTATGCTATGTTGTGTTAGTTACTAATAGATAGAAAGTAGACCGCCATGTTATCAGGTATGACTCTTACTCTCTTCAGTACAGTTACGCTCTTTTCAGTCAGTCTCAGCCTGTCTCCTATTACTTCAGTATTATTGTTTGCTTTCAGTTATTTTCAGTTATTGCTTGCATACTCAGTACCAGTGGTACTGACGCCCATTTTGGGACGCTGCATTACTTGCCTTTAGGTACTCATAGACGGGGAGTAGATCCCTCGTAGTTCCAGCCAGCGTACAGAGTCTTCAGCTCCTGTCATTCCGAGCTTGAAAGCTAAAGGTTTACTTCCCTTTTTGTTTGTACAGTATGGGTAGGCCAGGGTCCTATCCCGACCATCTTATTAGAGGCTTGCGGATTGTATATTCCCTGTGGTTAGTTGTATCGGTCGTGTGGGGCCGTGTGTATGTTTTTAGTTTGCATGTGATGGCTGTGTGGGGCCTTGTTCTGTTGTCAGTTGGTGACCTTGTCAGTCACATATCAATTTAGCACTTGATTCTACTTTTCAGCAATAACTAGTCAGCATGGTGGCCTTGTCGGCCCGCATAGGTTCCCTTATGTTCAGTTGTTCTAGATAGCTGTTATATTCCTACAGGTGGATATAGGCCTTGTCGGCCGGAGGCTATATTTACAGCCGTTATATAGCCCGTTGTTTTCATAAATCTAGAATTAGAGTCAACCTGGCACCAGAAGTGCTTGGGCTCAGTAGTCCAGCAGTCTAGGTCCTAGTAGGGCACCAGGTGCCAGTCATGCCTCCCAAGGCAGGGTGTGACAAAATTGGTATCAGAGCAGGTCGTATCCTAGGGAGTCTGCAAGTCGTGCTAAGTAGAGTCTTGTCTATGGATGTGTTGTGCACCACATACCATAGGTAGGAGGCTGCAAGGCATGATAAGGTGGTTACTCTTTCTTCGTATTAAGTCGTGTCATAGAGTAGTACAGTATAGGGTTGAGTCCCTAAAGCTTATAATACTATTTCTTTACAGATAAAATGTCAGATCAACGACATCCTATCACAGGCGAAAGATTGGACATAGCAGCAGGAGAGGGCACCAGCAGGATTCCTCAGCCTCGTTTAGAATAAGCCTGATCTGAGGGCGATACACAGGTATTGTCGCGACCTTCTCAGCAGTCTCCACCGCATCAGGGGCCACTCAGGACGACACCACCTCCGAAGTTCCTATACCTACACCATCTGACCAAGAGGTCAGGAGTGCAGTAGTTATGTTAGCGCAAATGATGGCTACTCAGCGCCAGTCAATACAACCTACAACGACAAAATCATCAGGTGGGCCTAGTAGTTCGAGGGTCCGAAAATTCCTGGCACTAGGTCCCCTATAATTTACCGGGACAGATCAAACAGAGGACCCCAGTACTTCCTGGATCATATGCAGAGGATTTTCCGGGTAATGCATGTTACATCTACAAAGTCGATCGAATTGGTGGTATTCCGACTGCGAGATATTGTTGTGTTATGGTATGAGAGTTGGGAAAGGTCTCGAGGGAGAGATGTTGCCCCTCCGACCTGGTCTAGCTTTTTAGAGGCTTTCCTGGACCGTTACCTTCCACGAGAGATCCGACAGGCCCGGATGGACAAGTTTTTACACCTGGAGCAGGGGGCGATGAGTGTTCGATTCTTTGGCCCGCTATGCTCCAACCTTTGTAGACACCATGCCATCCAGAGTCCACCAGTTTATTATGGGGCTGAACCCAGAATATATTGAGGCCTGTATGACAGCTACTTTGCGGAAAGATATGGATATTACTCGAGTGCAGGCTTTTTCTCAGACTATTGATGGCCTCAGACAACAGCGACAGGATAGCAGACGAACAAGTCAGGAACAGCGCTGCAGGGACAGGTCAGATGAGTTACAGGGGCAGATTCAGAGAGGGCCTAGGCCACGGTTGTCAGATAGGCCACCTAGACCCCCACCTCCATCACAGCAACAGAGGGGTAGATTTAGTCGCCGAGGACAGTCAGAGTCCAGTGGAAGTTCTCAAACAGTAGATTCACCCCAGCAGAAGAGAGCAGAGCAGAGTAGGTATACACCACCACTTTGCCCTATTTGCAGCTGATGCCACTCTGGAGCTTGCAGATATAGCTCCACAGGGTGTTATATATGTGGACAGGAGGGTCATGTGATGAGAGATTGTCCAGCCAGGGGTCAGGGTGATCGGGATAGACAGGACAAGGCATCAGTAGGGTCGCGAGCTCGGTTAGCCCCGACAGGGCTCAAGCCCTCAGTTTCAACAGGCAGTGGCCAAGGCAGATCAGGGGCAGACAGGATTCAGAGGCGTCTCAAGATGTAGTGACAGGTATGATGACTATTTGCTATCACCCTGTTTATGTATTAATCAATCCGAGATCTACCTTGTCCTATGTTATCTCATTAGTGGCTCAAAAGTTCATTATTGTACCAGAATTGCTTCGGCAACCCTTTTTAGTATCTACACCCATCGGTGACTCTATTATAGCCAGAAGGGTTTATCGAGGGTGTACAGTAGACCATACCTGGACTCGTTCATGATAGTGTATTCTCGCTCAGACAGTAGACCATACAGTAGACCATACCTGGACCATGGAAACGATATTCTAGTGTATTCTCACTCAGAGGCAGACCACCAGGATCATTTGCGGACAGTGCTCCAGATTCTTAGGGACCGTCAGTTATATGCCAAGTTCTCGAAATGTGAATTCTGGCTGAATTTAGTAGCCTTTTTGGGTCATATCGTGTCGGATGCTGGTATATAGGTAAATACCCAGATAATAGAAGCAGTAAAAGCATGGCCCAGACCTACTACTCAGATTGAGGTACGCAGTTTCCTGAGGTTAGCAGGGTACTACAAAAGGTTTGTTGAAGGATTTTCCACCTTAGCAGCACCTCTGACTAAACTGATGCAGAAGGCAGCAAAATTTCAGTAGACTGAGGCACGTGAGCAGAGCTTCCAGGAATTGAAAGACAGGTTAACATCAGCTACAGTGTTAGCATTGCCAAAAGGTACAAAAGGTTATGCAGTTTATTGTGACGCTTCAGGTGTTGGGTTAGGATGTGTGTTGATGCAGCATGGTAAAGTAATTGCTTATGCTTCCAGACAGCTGAGGAAACATGAAAAGAATTATCCTACCCATGACCTAGAATTGGCCGCAGTGATTCATGCCTTAAAAATATGGAGACATTACTTGTATGGTGTCCTCGTGGATATTTTCACTGATCATAAGAGCCTACAGTATATCTTCACCCAGAAAGAGTTGAATTTGCGGCAACGTCGCTAGTTAGAGCTGTTGAAAGACTATGATGTGAATATTCTGTATCACCCAGGAAGGGCCAATGTGGTGGCAGATGCCCTTAGCCGTAATTCTATGGGGGAGTTTGGCATACTTACAACCTGTGCAGTGGGAATTGGCCCGATAATTGCATCAGTTAGCTAGTTTAGCCGTCGTGTAGCAGAAATAGAGGACAACGGAGCGGTAATCCAGAACACCGCAGTGTCGTCTTTAGTCGTGGAAATAAAGGCACGGCAGTGTGAAGATCCTAGCCTGGTTCAGCTTAGAAACAGAGTTCAGCAAGGAGAGGTGACAGATTTTTAGATAACTGAGAATGGGATATTGCGATATAAAGATCGCCTTTGTGTTCCAGATGTTACAGGGCTTCGCCAGCAGATTATGGGCGAGGTACATTATGCCCGTTATTCTCTCCACCCAGGTTCGACGAAAATGTACCACGATATAAAAGAAATCTACTGGTGGCCGGAAATGAAGAAGGGGATAGCAGAATTCATAGCTCAGTGTCCCAACTGCCAGCAGGTAAAAGCTGAACATCAGAAACCAGGGGGACTAACTCAGGATATAGTTGTGCCTCTATGGAAATGGGAAGCAATAAATATGGATTTTGTAGCAGGATTACCCCGCACCAGGCGTAGATATGATTCGATTTGGGTTATTGTTGATAGACTGACAAAATCAGCTCATTTTCTGCCAGTAAGGGCTACCTTTTCCGCCGAGGATTATGCTGAGCTGTATATCAGAGAAATAGTCAGGTTGCATGGTGTTATAGTGTCCATTATCTCCGACAGAGGGGCGCAGTTTACAGCTAAATTCTGGAAATCATTTCAGAGAGGCTTGGGGACGCAGGTTAACCTGAGCATAGCTTTTCATCCTCACACAGATGGGCAGGCAGAATGCACCTTTCAAATGCTCAAGGATATATTGCGAGCATGCGTGTTGGATTTCGGAGGTAGCTGGGATGAACATTTACCACTCATTGAGTTCTCCTATAATAAAAGTTACCATTCAGCCATTCAGATGGCGCCTTATGAGGCATTATATGGGCGAAAGTGCAGATCTCCAGTTGGTTGGTTTGAGGTAGGAGAATCAACATTGATTGGGCTAGATATCATTCACCAGTCAGAGGAAAAAGTAAAGCTTATCAGAGAACATTTACTGACTGCTTAGAGCCGCCAAAAATCGTATGCTGACGTGCGGTGCAGAAACTTGGAATTTAATGTGGTTGATTGGGTGTTTCTGAAAGTTTCACCGATGAAGGGTGTAATGAGATTTGGCAAGAAAGGCAAGCTCAGCCCGAGGTTTGTTGGGCCTTATCAGATTCGCCGAAGAATAGGCCAAGTGCCATATGAGTTAGACTTACCTCCAGAGTTAGAATCTGTCCACCCAGTTTTCCATGTATCAATGCTGAGAAAGTGCATAGGTGATCCCTTCAGAATTGTCCTAGTCCAAGATGTTCAGGTTACAGAGAAGTTGGCCTATGAAGAAGTTCCAGTAGCCATACTAGACCGGCAGATCCGCAGATTAAGAACTAAAGATGTTGCTTCTGTCAAAGTGTTATGGCGTAACAAGAATCGAGAGGAAATGACTTGGGAAGCAGAAGAAGATATGAAAGTCAGACACCCTCAATTAAATCAGACTTAGTCAGCCAAAGGTATGTTGATATTGTTGTTTTATGAGTTGCTTTATATTCATGTGTATAAGTGAGATGTTGACTTCAGTTTATTATGAAATGAATGCTATAGTATTATATGGAGTACCTGTATTGGACTTTTTTATGTTTCAGGATTTTTGAAAAAGTCCATATTACAAGGGAAACTCTGTCGAAATTTTTCCAGAATAAGTAGAACAAGTTGAAATTTCTGTAAATAGAAGTTAACATTCGAGGATGAATATTCTTGAGGGGGGAAGGATGTTACACCCCGTAAGTTCTTGGAACTTAGTTGGCCTATTCGCATGTTGGTTAAGAGTTTTAGAATGCCATACGTGCGAGAAAAGGGCTCGGGGAGAGATCGTACAAGCGCCAAGTTGGAGCGTCGCAAGGAAAATGCGACTTATAAGTCGCATTCGACAAATGCGACTTAAAGGCCCCAAGTATATAAGGCTCCCACTTTGTTTTAAATCATTTTCCCTTCATATAATTTCCAGTAAACGAACAGAAACATAGGGGAACAAAGGGTTTGATTAAATTTCCTTCCATTTACACAGTCAAACGCAGTCCAAACTCGAATTAATTTCGGGTAGCGAAGTATAAAGCTGCAGGGAGCATTCCTACGGAATTAATTTTGTGAAATTCGGCCGACGAATCGTCGTCTAACCGAGCCAAGGTAAGTGGAATTTCTCCAAACTAGTGTTAATATACTCGAAGCATTAAAGTGAGTATTTCTCCCTTCTAAACTTTTGAGAAATTACGAGTTTTCGATCGTTCTTTGATAAGTCGAAGAATAGGCAGTAGGTATATCCATAAGTTTGGTTTCTTTTCAAAATAATAGTAGAATTAATTCTATTCTTTCGTGAATATGAATACAGATGGGAGAAATAGCTGAATACTAGCCGAGCTACGCTAGTTAATCAGAAAGTCGGTAGTTGAGGTATGTAAAGATAGTTTCTTTTGACAAGCTAGTAGTTCCAGTATAGCAAAATAGTAAAAATTCCAGTAGAATGTTTCAGAAGCCGTATATTATATTCAGTATGAGTTCAGTAAGCATGTTAGAATTTTTATACAGTGTTCAACATGAAACTCAGTAAAACATTATAATTCCAAGCAGAATATTCCAGAAATATTATTTCAGACTCAGTATATCTCAGTATCAGATTCAGTATATTTCAGTATCAGATTTAGCATATTTCAGTATCAGATTCAGTATATTTCAGTATGAGATTCAGAACAAAATACCAGAATATAAATATTATTATCATATTCAGTATATATATATATATATATATATATATATATATATTATATGTGGTTATTGCTATCTGTGGAGACATGATTGTTCTGTGTTGGCACCCTTAGAGCTTCCTTGACCGCCCCAGGGTTAATAGCTGTGTCGACCCGCCTGCCAGAGGGTGAGGATACGTCGCTCTATGGAGTGGCATGCCATCCGCCAGCGGACGAAGATGGGATGCAGATTCCCCACAGCAGGCTGATCAGCACTATACCATACCCCATGTCGAGCGCTTGCGCTCGGGGTGCAGATTACAGTTTTAGATTTCAAATTTCAGGAGTCCTCCGGACTCAGATACAACTATAGTCAGGGACCCAGCGAGCCCAAGTTGCATACCTAGGGGGCCGGCTGGATGCTCCTAGTTACTAGGTGGATGGTATGACCTGGGTAGGGGTATATAGATTGTGTGTTGGTTGGTACCTTATGGCTTATGGGGGCTGGTAAGGTTCTTGTATGCTATGTTGTGTAAGTTATTAATAGATAAAAGGTAGACTGCCATGTTATCAAGTATGACTCTTACTCTCTTCAGTACAGTTACGCTCTTTTCAGTCAGTCTCAGCCCATTTCCTATTACTTCAGTATCTATCAGTATTATTATTTGCTTTCATTTATTTTCAGTTATTGATTGCATACTCAGTACTATTGGTACTGACGCCCGTTTTGGGATGCTGCATTACTTGCCTGCAGGTACTCATAGACGAGGATCAGATCCCTCGTAGTTCCAGCAAGTGTACAGAGTCTTCAGCTCCTGTCATCCGGAGCTTGATAGCTAAAGGTTTACTTCCCTTTTTGTTTGTACAGTATGGGTAGGCCAGAGCCTTGTCCCGACCATCTTATTATTCTTAGAGGCTTGCGGATTGTATATTCCCTGTTGTTAGTTGTACCGGTCGTGTGGGGCCATGTGTATGTTTTTAGTTTGCGTGATGGCCGTGTCGGGCCTTATTCAGCTGTCAGTTGGTGACGTTGTCGGTCATAGATCAGTTTAGCACTTGATTCTACTTTTCAGCGATAACTAGTCAGCATGGTGGCCTTGTCGGCCCGCATAGGTTCCCTTATGTTCAGTTGTTCTGGATAGCTATTATATTCCTACAGGTGGCTATAGGCCTTGTCGGCCAGAGGCTGTATTTACAGTCGTTATATAGCCCGTTGTTTTCATAAATCCGAAATTAGAGCCAGCCTAGCACTAGAAGTGCTTAGGTTCAGTAGTCCAGCAGTCCAGGTCCTAGTAGGGCACCAGGTGCCAGTCATGCCTCCCAAGGCGGGGCGTGACATGGTAGGTCTGTGAGACAAGTTGAATCTTGTGTATGCTAGTAGGGGAGTTACAACCCTAACAGTTATGGTATGCCAATCCCTTCGGGTTCAGATAATTCCTCTTGTGTTTCAGTTGAAGCTACGCTTTATCCATTCCCGTGTGCATACTTCTAGAATTTCTAGATAGCCGCTTCAGACAGCGATGCCAGTCTTACTCCTTAAGGCTCATTTTCATGTTCTAAACTAGCTATATGTGTTAACTCATGTCTTCCATTATGTTTGGCTCGAACTTAGTCTTTAGAAGTTTCTTTAGTAGCTCAGTAAATAAGAGTACCTCATGTATGTGCTCAGCTTTAGATGTCATGAATGATTCTTGATCATGAATCCCTTACTTTCACTTATACCAGATATCATGAATTCTAGATTAATATCAGAAACTGATTCGAGAATAATGACTCAGTCCGTATCAGCTCAGTGCTAGTTACGGGAAAAGAATCCTTCTCAATGTTCTATCTAGTTCCATGTCAGTTCCATGTCTTTCAAGTCCCTCTCACGCCTTAGCATGCATGTATGATTTAGATATTTAGTTCAGATATGTAAATCATCCCGGAGTTAGATACTCCATCAGTTCCAGTTGTAAATGTTTAGTATTAGGGATATCGGTTCCTTCCCTAGTTTTTCAGTATGTTTAACCTACAACCTAGGACTAAAATTCCCAAGGGGGAGATATTGTAACGCCCTAGAGTTTCCCAGATCAGCCCCAGGTTGGATGAAGTCTAGTAGAAAAACTTCTCAGAATGACTCCTCCAATGGGTCATTGGTTTCCCTAACGGCCCGTTAGATGGAGTTGTTGGAAGGGTTTCAAGAAAAGGGGCAAAAGGATTTTGATACCACGAGAGGAAAAAATGAGTCGTAGTGAGGGGAAATGACCTGTTAGTTGCAGTTGTGGTAAGTTAGCAGTCCGGACCTTCCAGGAACAACGAGCCAAGTGACGACCCATTGGTTGCGGTGACGGGTCGTCCTGAGAGGTCGTTAGTTGGAGATTAGAAAAGGGTGTGGTTTCTGGTTCAGTGACAACAAATAGTTACCACGAACCGTTAAGTGATGTGACGACCCATGGTGACCATCGTTGGAGGGATCTCAGGTTTTGGAGGCAGTGGTGACGACAGTAGGTACTGACGAGTCATTGAGACAAGTAACGACTCGTCCTGTCGGTTGTGGGATGAAGAAGCAGAATCTGAAGAAATGACCCCTGAAGTAACGGACGGTCACCACGAGTCATGGTAAGGACCAACGACTCGTGATGAGGGTCGTGGTCACTGGACGGGCAGATTTTTAATCTTAGTCCCAGGGGTATTTTAGTAAAGTCCTATGCTTCCAGTTCCTAAATGACATTATTTTAGGTATTGTAAGGGTTGAATTAAAGGGGTTTTTACTAGGCTAAGCCCCCCCCCCCCATTCTCCAAAACCATTCGTAAGTTTTCTTCCTCTTCATCTCTCAAGCTCAAGGATCATCTAGGGTTCCTTTCAAGAGTTGCAAGCTTCGAGATCTATAAGGGAGCCTTTTTAATCAGGTATGTGAGACTTCAATAAGGATATCCTTTCGTCCTTGTGTCTCAATTTTTATACTAAAACCCTAAACCCTTGATTTCTAGAAAAGCATGTTCTAGGGTTTCAAATTATGCACAAATTCTCATGTCTTCTATGGATTTTAAGACCCATCATTATTAATAGTCATGTATGCTTACGAACCAAGTTCTCGAATTATATTCATGATATGTTGATAGCATGATTATAGAATTTTCACCATGATTTAGGTTATATTTCGAAATGGGGTTTCATTAAATATTCACATGCTTTTACCATGAACTCATTATATATGTTTAAAGCATGAGTCGATCATATGGGTTTCCATAAATCTAGAATATATGATCTTGGTTATGTGTTAAAGCATTATTACAACTTATGGGCTTGGGTGGATATGAAATATGTATATGCCTTCATTATGATTTCAGGTATATGATAAAGTATGACTTGGACCTATTATCTTACATGAATCTAGAATATATGACTAATACTAAGAATTCGGGAATGAAATGTTATGAACATCAAGGACAAAGCATGATAATGGTCTTTCAGACATTCGGGCTTGTTGATAGTAGAAAGTAGCCTTGATAAGACTTTAAATGAATTCAGTATGATATAATTAGTTGAACACTCAGGTCTCTGATTAGATGAAGTAGCTCAAACTATATGAATGATTGTAAGATTGGTACCTTCATGTAAAAGTTTTATCGGGACTTTCAATAGCCGAGAATGTTTCCCCCAGTTCAGTCAGGGATTCTCAATAGCAGAGAATGTTTCCCTTAGTCAGTCCGGGATTCTCAATAGCAGAGAATGTCTCCCCTAGCTCAGTCAGGGATTATCAATAGCAAAGAATGTCTCCTTAGCTTAGTCAGAGATTCTCAATAGCATAGAATGTCTCCCTTAGCTCAGTCAGGGATTCTCATTAGCTGAGAATGTTTTCCCTTAGCTCAATCAAGGATTCTCATTAGCTGAGAATGTTTCCCTTAGTTCAGTTAGGGAGTCTTCAATAGAAGAGAATGTCTCCCATAGCCAGTCAGGGACTCTCAATAGCAGAGAATGTCTCCCTTAGTCTATGATATCAGTTCAACTCAGCTCTGTATAGTTTCAGAGTTCAGTTTAAATCAGTCTTAACAGAATCCAGTCTTAGTTATCAACAGTTAGTCAGTACAGTGTATGATATCAGATACAACTTCAGTTATCAGAATGCGTACAGTACATGACCCTTATGCATCATTTTGATTATACTTCAGCAAATGTTTTCAAATAAAATCTTCATGTCAATATATACATATCTTAGATAGGGTTGCTGTATTTCAGTCAGTTATATGTTCAATTATGTACTCAGTTTACTTCTTTCCTATATACTTGCATGTTTTATTTTCTTTATGCTTCCCGCATACTCATTACATTTCAAGTACTGAACATATACTTTATGTGCTATATCATTTTATGATATAGATTCAGGTTTCCAGACTCAGTAATGCGGTTAGATACGCCCCAATTCTATCTCGCTAATTTTGGTGAGTCCTTATCTCTCGAGGATGAGATCTATGCTTTCCCATTTCAGTTATATTTTAGTTTTCAGACTTTAGCTGGGGGCTTGTCCCAGCAACTCATCAGTGTAGTAGAGGCTTTCAGACTTGTATTATCAGAGTGAGCTTTTATATCAGAGTTTTATTTAATTATGTTCTTATGAATTATGGCTAGACTCTTTCAGTTAGCTTCCACTCAGTTATGATTCTGTTAGCTGTTGTCTTTCTAATCATGCCATGGGTCGACTTGGAGCCTCTCGGAGTTCCTTATCCCGTGTATCAACCCGGGCCTATGTTCGAATCGTGACAAAATGCATAGAAGTGGGCCTGATTACCTGCTTAAGAACCGGCCCGGACTGATTGCCACCCCTACTGACCTGGGCACCTCTTCTACCCAACTTGGTGCCACCTCTAACAACTGGTTGATTGCACCTCCCTAGTTGTGGGCTATCCCTACTGAATGCACTCCCTCCCCTTACCGCAGGGGTCAGAGCTCGAGGAGCTGGGTGTGGAAAAAGCTGCCCAAGCTGACCAAACCTGGGACACCATCTGTAGATATGGCCATACTTTCCACACTCATGACACACCTTCTCAATGACTGGTCTCTCAGTCGGAACAGAAGAAATAGGACGAACCCTAAAATTCAAGTGAACTATTTGAGTACTCCCAACTGTACCTGTTGGTCGTGGAGTGGTCCCTAGTGTACCCCCAGCTGACAACTACATTACTGACTGAACAGGGCATCTTGAGTAGTCCTGGGGTGCCGGAGTCCTAAAAAAAAAGTCGTTGTAAGAACCTACCTTCCGAGCCTTCTTCTCAGCAATCTTCACATAACCATCTTGTTTTACCCCCTCCACATTTTTCACAAACTCAACAACCTCCTGCAATGTCTTACCTGCAGAGATCATCTGATGGGATGAACACTGGAGACCCATATTCAGGCCTTTAACAAACCATCTGATCCTCTCCTCCTCTACGTGCAATAAGGGTAGAGTATACTTGGACACTGAGTGGAATCAAGCCTCGTATGCGGCAGCTATAGAGGTCCCCTGCTCAATAGTGGTGAACTCGTCCTGCCTCCAATCTCTTAGGGTACGTGGTACGTACTTCTCTAGAAAAATGGAGTAGAATTTGGTCTAGGTCAATGGTTGTGATCTCGCTGGTCTGCACTCCACATATGCCCTCCACTAGAGATTAATATCACCCATCAGCTGGAAGGTGACAAACTCTACCCCGTACTTCTCCACTGCCCCCATTTTGTGGAGTCTCTCATGACAGTCAAAGATAAACTCGTAGGCTTCCTCCGCCTCGGTACCATAAAAGGTGGGAGACTTTATCTTGGTAAACCTCCAGAACAAGTCATGCTCCTCTTCAGTCATTACCGGTCTAGCTAACGACCTCAGGAACATAACTACCACAGAAATATCATTAATATTGGGAGCCATAGCAGTTATATGTTGTATCCCCAACTATTACCCTACGGGAGTCGCTGGCACTGTCCTATTACCCACGAACCACTAAGAAGGTTAAGGACCTGAGCTAGGACCTCGGAGGATGTTGGAGTGGCTGCCGCCTCTCCTTGAGTAGGAACCTCCACCTCCACAGCCACTCTCTCTTGCACCACCAGTGGTACTAGAGATGCTGATCTCTCCTAAACTGTAGCAGGAGCGAGGGCCCCTCCTTTGGTAGCAACAGGCCTCCTTCTGCGACCTCTGCCCTATCCTCTGCCGCGAACTGGGGTGGTTGTTGCTGACTCGGGTGCTTCCTCTCTATTTTCGCCTGCACGTGTTCTCACCATCTATGAGGGAAATAAAGAAGAATTATTAGATACCAATTTGGATCACTAGATACCAATTGAAATCAAGTAATAGCATGAAAAGGAAAGAAAGAAGGGAGTATTTCTAAAGTTTTGCAGTCTCTCGAAGATAAGTTACGGACATCTCCGCACTGATCTGCGAGACTCAAATAGACTCGTCCTCGCGCAATGAGATCAACAATCCTAGAGTTATGATACCAACTTTGTCATAACCTAATTGTCTATGATTGGCACCCACACTATCCCCCCCCCCCTCCCTCAGTGGGCGAACCAACAATTCCTGACTATTTGCCCCAGAACCATTGATATTTAGAAGGAATAAAACATATTATGAAATTAATTAACGGAACATCATTATAAATAAAGAAACCAAAAATAATCCCCTATAAAAATACTCACAGAACTTAATTGTTATTGTACATGAGTACATCTACCTATCATTATCTAAGAGTAATCCAAAGAAGAAAGAAAATGACAAGAAAATCAATAAGAGTCTAAACTAAAGACATCTGTCGCGAAAGAGTCGATCACTACACCTTGAGTCGCTCAGCTTTCTACAACTTCGTTGCTACTTTAAAGATGAGGGCGAGATGAGCTTCCAGGATCGGATTCTACACTCAGAAAAGAAGTGCAGGAGTAGCGTCAGTACAAATATAGTACTGGTAGGCATCATCGGTAGAACTTAAATTATAACATACATATATATGAAAAAATAACATGTGATTACCTCAAGACACCATTTCAATAGACAATACTCATTCAGAATTTAAATATGCTCAGGGTGCTAACTAACCTAATCACTAGATTGGGCCTCACAGCAGTGGTCATTTGACCGCTATCATGGTCTCGCTGCAGCGCTACTGCCTTGGTAGTAGCTCGACTTAGCTGCATACCCACCATTCTATTAACTCTTTTCAGCATACTAGTTATTATGATTATCCATGCTATTCACAGCCATCAATAAACGATCGACACATCATAACCACAAAGAATTGTAACACCCCTAAACTTTCCTAGACCAAATTCAGACATTGCATGAAAAAACAGGAAAAACATCTGAAATTTTTCTGCCTCAAATGACCCAGACAATGAACCGTTGGTAGAAACAACGGTCGGTTGTAAGGGGTCGGGGTTTGTTCAGTATATCTTTCTCCCAGAAACAACGAGCCAAACAATGAGCCATTGATAGTTCCAATGACCCGCTATAGGCAGCCATTGTTAGACTTCCAGTGAGGGTTGGGTTTGTGCTAGGAAGCAACGAGTGGAATCAATGGCCTGTCTTTTCCACCCTTCATTAGGACCCAGTCCTCACTAGTGTTGACAATGAGTGGGTTCAATGACCCGTTGTTTCTACCAATGAGTCGTTGTATCACTCATTGTCTTAGGGGCCGAGTTTCCCTCTCCCAGACTACGACAGGAACCAACGGCTCGTTGAAGCTTCCAATGGACCGTTGGATCCTCACGTTGTTTAAGTCCTATAGGTCCAACTTCAGAACCAAAACCAACGACAGCTTTTAACGGCCTGTTGTTTAAACCAACAACCCATTCTGAGAACCGTTGTTCAGGGTCGAGCAGTTTTCAGTTCTTTTTGCCAGGGGTATTTTGGTACTTTTCCAGCCTTTTTAACTTGAAACCATGTCATTTTGGGTTCGTATAGGAGAGAATTAAAGGGATTAGAACGAACCTTTTCCTTTATTCCTCTCAACTCCCTCAAGAACAGTGCGTAGAAACTTTGACAAAAAGTACAGAGCAGGAGCAAGGGTCGATTTTCTTCTCAATTCTTCCCAGGGATTTTCACCAGGGTTTTTTCTACAGGTATGTGGGAATTCAGTAGGGAGATTGTTCTCCCCTTGCGTCCCCCGAAGCTCTCTCTTTGTTCACTTTCAGTCATAGCCCTGAGTTTGTGAATTCGAAATTATTGCTATTGTTCTTGGATTATTTCATGTGGAATCCTATCCTATGTTAATTGTAGCTATTTTCCACCAGCTAGTAATCAAAATGATGCTTGTTCCATCAATTTTGAAATTCAACCCTAACTTTTGAAAATTCAGAAATTAGAATCCTGCTTAAGCTTTGAATTCTTGAGAGTGCTTGCATCTTTCGGAGTTAGGGGCTTCTATAATGCTTGTATGTGTTAAAAACCCAATTACTGGTATGATATTCAGATTCATTCAGAAATCCTATATACTTTGTATTTTCTCAAAATTGTTAGTTCAGCTTCAGTCAAAGTACTAGAATATTCAATGTTAGTCAGAAATGTCAGTTGATCAGTTTGACTCTAGTCTTTTCCCGAGGTGCCAGTGGTGCCTCTCAGTTATCAGACTCAGACTTAGATTACAATTATTTGGTCTATTAGGTGGTCATGACATTTCAGTTATATAGCTCTGATCAGCCCCAGGACCCCAGTTCAGTTATCAGTTTATTCTTTAGACGGTTACGACGCTTCCAGCTAAGCAGCTCTGACCAGTCTTAGAATTCAGTTTCCAAATCTGGTCCTATAAGATGCTCAGGGAACTCTCTGACAGTTTCCCTGGGCCAGTATAGTCTTGGGCCCCAGTATCGAGCTATCCACTTGTTAGTAGTAGTAGTAATAGGATTATCTAATGGGAGTAGGACTTAGCACCGAAAGGACCGGGGTTCCAACGCACCCAAATTCCAGTACTACATTGCCACCATAGGTTATATTTACTTGGCCTCATGGCCCCCTATGACAGTTATTTTTCACAGTCCATGCCTTTATATCCTGGCAAGGTGTATTGGGTCCTACCGATGAGGTGTGTACATCGAACTCCACGTATAGCTCACATGGTTATATGTCGGTTATAGCCTCTCCCACTAATCAGTTCAGTTACTCTTAGATTTATCAGTTCAGATTAGTTCATTGCAGTACCTCAGAATCAGTATCTTAGACTTAGGACATGTTTACGACCATCAGCCAGGGTCATTTTTGACCATATAAGTTTTACACCAGTTGGATCAGTTTTCAGAATTTCAGTTGGTCATTTCATGTCGTACCAGTTCAGTTACTAGTTCTATCATATTATTCATGTCTCTCTCACTTACTCAGTACATTCAAAGTACTGACGCATACTTTTATGTTGTATCGTGTCATGATACAACTGCAGGTTCCCAGACTCAGCATCGTTAGCTGTTACGATCCAGATCCTCCTCCGCTGCAGCCGAAGTGTGAGTCCTCATCATTCGAGTGCCTTGTTTTACTTTCTTTCAGTCTAGTTATTATTTTAGTTAGACTTAGAGTTAGCTGGAGGCTTGTCCCAGCAACTCTTCAGTAGATGGCTTTCAGACCAGACTTGGTTTCAGATTTGTTTTTAGATATTTTAACTCTCTATTTTCAGTCTTTAATTTTTCTTTAAAATGCTTTGATGTGATTATTTTAAATTTTCGCTATGCATGTTTACTCAGAATGCTGTGAATGATAGATCAGGGGTTAACTTAGAGTCACTTGTGGCTTCAAGTACCGTGTTGCGTTCAGGGTGGAGGCTCGGGGCGTGATAAGAATATATAATGAATCATTCACGAAGGGTTTCATAAATCATCACGAGTCCTCATTTAACTACACCTAACTATCAAATCATTACAACACCTATTCAAATGAGCAAAACACATGACCATAGGTTCAGTTCAATAAGGTCCTCACATTCACAGTCCGCTCTTACTTCTTACATTCAATCAAATAATATAATGAATGGTGATATACTAGGCACACGCCTCCATCACATCAAAATGAACACTCAATCACTGAACATCGATGTACACACATGCTAGAGGGTCTTATTTCTGCCCTTTCAGTCGTGACCTGCAGGAGACTCTAGAAATCCATGTACTGTACCGGCATGGTACCCGTTCCCACTCATCTGGTCATTCGGACATGAGCCATTCAATCATCATTACTAGCCCAGATGCTCCCCTAGGGCATGAGCCACTCATCTCAGGACATTCATAGTATCCACTTTCATTTACACATCTCGGTGCTTACCACTCAGCCAGTTTATTGACCCTGGGAAGGTCTTATCTTACCTTTCTTAACTCGACTACTTACATAATTCATGAATCACGTGTCAAACAATACAACCGAGGATAAACAACCTCTTAACATCAAACTTCCAGATTACATAAATAATGATTTCACAGCTAATCATTCAATGATAAAATTTAACAAAAAGACTACATCAACAAGTAATGTCCAAAGAACAATGCACACAAAATCATTCCACACACAAATACGCTATTATCCAAAGTCTAAATCCTGTGAAACCATAACCTACCTCTATTTGGAGGATTCGAATGTCAATTACTCCACTGGGGCCTTGTCTTTCCTCAATGCATCCGAACATTCAAAGTATAGAAATAAGAGGTTAAGAACAATTCAATAGTCTATTTTCGAAATTAAGGGTTTTGAGCATTCAAACCCACCCCATTCTACCCATTGTCACAGTCCACCTCGTTACCCACTACTTTAATTCTTTAAAATTAATTTCACAAGAACCATTCCTACTTGGTTCATGAAATTTCTACTCCCTCAAACCCTTTTAAGGCAGTTTTTAAGGATAAAGGTTTCAATTTCACCAAGTTCTAGTTCTAAACTTTCACATGGACAAATTTCTACAAGGACATTCGCCTCAGTAAGTGTTCATTACTCCCTTCCAAACCTAGGAACCAACACCCACTAGATCTCCATTATTCAAAGCTAGTTTCACTATTCTAGGGTTCTTCAATTGAGAATTCCACCATTAGAGGTCCCCCCCCCTCTTGATTCAATGGTGTTAGGGAATAAAAAGTAGAAGGAATAATCCAAAGTTCTTATCTTAGAAAGGAGAATTGCTCTGCCCTTGGGAAAACCACTCTAGCTTCAAAAAGATCATGCCTTAGAATAATGCGGTGAATCCACTGAAATTCCACTTAAAATTCACTTTCTAGTTCCCGTCATTTGCTGCAGCAGTTGCATTGCATTGGACCCGATACGGCGCCCCAAACACCATCGCAGCGAATCCTGCGGTATATTTCTCGATCTGTTATAGTAGAACTCCAACCGTGGTAATGATCTCACTGCAGGGGTTATCCTTCTGATGCAGCAGTCTCCCGTAACTAGTAGCTCTTATTTTTGGAACAAAGACCATTTTCCAGCTTCAAAATCCCACCAACATCTACTCAACACCTTCCCACCAATACTTACACTAGAGAGGGTATTCGATCTTATTTTTTCCCCTGTAGATGGATGGGTCGTTACATTTACATAATTTTTACTAGCCAATGCAAATAATCCATGTTTCAAGTATGATTATGAGCACCATGTGTGTACTGGGAGTAGTATTTAACACCAAGTAGGCTGGGGTTTAGTGCACCCAGGTCTCAATATTATGTGTCACCGAAGGATAAGGGGTCCTGCCAGTAGAGAGTGTCTCTCTTGCCCTTAGATAAGGGGTCCTCGTCAATTGAGAGTTTCTCCCTTACTATAATGGGATCATGAGTGATATCACGCCTTCATGGTTCTTAACCTTGGCAAGGTGTGGATACCCTCCCAATTAGGGGTACAAGTTGGGCTCTATGAGGCTCACTTGGAGTATGTCGGTTATAACAATCTCCAATTGTTCCACATGTTCCATGTTTCTTCATGTTCATGTTTTATGATGCCATGACTTATAGTTTTATTGACCCATTGATCATTTTATGAGTTTTACTTATGATTTCAAGTATGTTAAGCTTTATGAGTTTGTTTTGAAAACCTTGGGTCATTGTACTACAGTTTATGATGAAAACCTCATGTTTTATGACTATATCACGATCATGAATTTTTAGCACATTGTCCTTAATTTAATGTTTTACTTATCCTCCATACTCAGTATATTCAAGGTACTAATCGCATACATTTTGTAGTCTTATAATATAGGTTCATGTATTCAGTCTCATCCCAGATTCATACATTGTGTTGGTGAGCCCTCATCATCCGAGGACGATAGTTTTGATTTATGCCTTTCTTTTAGTCATTCCAGTTACAGACTTTGTAGAGCTAGTTGGGGACCTGTCCCTTCAGCTCATCTTATGTTTAGAGACTTTTCATACTATGATGTATAGTGTCCAGCGATTTGACTTATTGTCGCAGTCTTACATTTTATGATATCTCAGGCTTATTCCACTTATGTTATATCTCTTGATTTACTTTCACTTAGTTATATGCTTATACTATGCATGTACCATAGGTTAGCTTGGAGTCATTCGTATTTCTAGGTTTCGTATTGCATATGGGGTCTATGCTCGGATCGTGACATAAAAGAAGCCAGATATAAACTTAAAGGAGCTCTTAAATAGATCAGGCCTCAAGTATGAAGATTTTTCTACAAGAAAGGTACAACAATAGCAGATGCATGTCCAAGACTAAAAGAGGAGCGAAAGAACCTAATTCTTCACAAGAGCATCTCAGCTTTCACCACAAGGAAACCAAATACATAAGGGTTCCTATAATGCCTCTATAAAACAAAAGGAAAGGGCCAAGATACTGTGAATAAAAGGCATGTGCAGAAGTCTCAACACATGACGTAAAAAGAAGTAATATTTCCTTCTACCAAAATCCCATGAAGAGAAAGTGCAGGAAAGTACTAGAACATCCCACTTCCGAGAGAAGGAAAGTGCATAGATCAGAGTAGAATGAGAAATAGGAAGCAGTGCAGTACAACAAAGTCAGGATCTATCATTCTAAGAACTAGTATTGAAAGCCTTATTCTTAAAAACAAAAGGTAGAAGAAGACTGATAGAGATAGATTTGTCTCTCAAAAGTAGAAGGATCTAGAAAGTTCAAAACATGGATTCTAAATCACCTCCTAAAGTGATTGAAAATAAGGGGGTGATAGCACGAGCTTAGAACATGAAAAATAAAAGCCTCTTAAATTAAAGAGAGCTTGTAAAGAGAATATGTGATGCTGACAAAAAAAAGATAGAAGATCAACAGCAGATGAAGAGTGCCACTGAAGAAGTAGGTTCTAAGCCACAAAAACCAAAGAACCTATTTCTTTGATGATCTAATGCAAAGAATTGAAGAAGAAAATATTTGTCTGGTTTGATAAAAAGTCAATCCTGAAGTTTTGTGTTATCATAAAATGAGAACTTAAATTATGGATCAACCTATAAAATCTTAGGAGACATGCACCCAGTTCAAAACATGAAATATCATGATGATCTTTAAAAATTCAAGTTGATGAAAGAAAGAAAGAACTGGCAAAGAACATAAAGGAGATGATTGAAGAAAATTATCCATGATCACACTCATACTGATGTCTATATAGTTGAATGATAAATTTCTTATTAAACCAGACAATGAAATTGACTCTTTAAGAAGAAAAAAGAAGACAAGTGCAAAGTAAGTAGATGAAGCAGCACGAACCCAAGTTGAACAAAACGACAGGACACACGTGAAGAAAAGTAGAAGAGGTTGATTAAGAACACTCTTTGATTATTATAAAATGTGGCTTCTTTTAGTCACAATGATTAGAAGAAGAGCTGACAGTTTTATGCTACTCTTAGGAATGATCAGTCACAAGAGAAGAACAGTTAAAGAACCTGGTCCTTATGATTTGTTAGCTATGCATCTCCATTCCTTGTATTTAAATTTCATAAGCTTATACACACGGCTAAATCATGATTTTAATCCCTAAAGCATATTTCAAAATCATCCAAGTCACATATCAAACTTTGTTATCCAACCACCTAGATATTTGACCATAATATACCTCCATAAAGACCAACATCTCAAGACTCTTCCCTGCCTATTTTTCATGAGCTTGAGTTTTTCTAAATTTAAATCTCTGAAAATCCCTTCTTATAAAAAAAAACACCCAATAAAAATGAATAATCAAGGAATTATTTGTAGTAATGAGCTAAATGTTGATAATGAGCTAAAAAGAAATTATTTGTAGTAACAACGATTTTCTTATTCTTGTGCTGTTGTTAATGAACCTCAGGTCTTGCTTGAGCATATCTTCATTCTAATGATTGAGCAACACAACAATAAAGAATTTACTATAAGACTCAAATAATAATTATGAATAATAATTTTTTAGAATTATATTTATGATGTATAAATGTTTATCCATCAGGTAAGTTTCTCATTTAGAAAAAATAATTATATAAATATAATACATTATATTAGATCGTATATTTTTAAAAATTTTTAAAATTATATATGTTAACATAATCAGCCAAATGACCCTTATAGGATCTATTCTTGGTCTACATTAGATGTCTTCAATATTACTAGACTAGTCATATATGTCATAGTTCCGGTGTACGTTGATCACAATTCAAGTATTCGAAGTTCCTTGAATATAAAATTAAAATTATTATTATTATTATTATTATATAAATAAATATATATATATATATATATATATATATATATATATATATATATATATATATATATATATATATATATTTAAAAGAAAAATTCGTGCGTAATTTTACATTTGAAATCCTATTAAATAAAAATCATGGCTCTGCTATTACTAAATATCATTCTATGAGGTCAGGTTAAAGCAACCAAAAGTGAAATATTAACACGATAATAACTTTATAATTTATTTTATCGTAAATTTTAAAAAGAAAAAAGAAAAAAACTTAGCATAATTTGATTCATATTATAAATATATTTTTAAATTATGGTGAATGTTTATTTCTTTAAAGAAAAGTTAGGGTTAGTAATTTTGAGACAAAGTTAGTTTTTTCTATAAATAAAGGGGCTTTCATTTATTTTAATTCATCTCTTTCATCCCTCAAGAGAAATAAGAATTCTTTTCTCTTCTCTTTCTCTATAATATTCTTCTTGTTTTATTATTTTATAACACATCAGCACAAGATTCTAATAAATTGAGTTATTGGACAATAACATAAAGTCGTGCAATACATTTCGTCCACCACATAGCATTCGGTCCTGGAAACTAAAGAAGGAAAGTTTCTTCGGTCCCTTCTCTTTGACATATGAATCATTGAACATGGTCTTTTTGTGTCGATATTTCTATTTTACTGCCTAAATATTTGATGTAGTTATGAGGTGGAATTAAGTGAAGTGGATATGGATATTTAGATTATTATTTAGGTATGGATTTATATTTATTGTATTTTATAAATTTCATAATAATTAAATTCATTCACGTTTATAATAATCAAAAGTGGGTTAAATTTCACGATGCTTCATAATTCCTAAAGCAACAATTATTTTAAAGTGTGGTATACTCTGCAAGATATGTTAGAGAGAGAAAAATTCTCTATATTATATGTGCTTCCATATGCTCTTGAAGTAACAATATCTTAAACGAGATTTTAAGCTATCACAATTTGATACGCTTAAGGCACGTTCAGATGATTATGTTCCATTCTTGAAGAATGAGAACTTTTGATAAATGTTACAACTAAGGATCCATTATCTCAAGTGATGCGGCAATATTAAGTAAAATTTATAAAGATGAACATACTCTTGGTTGTGAAGATATCACGACTCACCTCTAGAAGAGGCAGAATAATTGAAGAACTAGAAGATTATTCAAGAGATCTTTTGTATTATTTCTTCTCATGATAAGTTGATTGTACCAACTAATATTAGGACTAGATGTCCAAAAAAATTGAAAAGTATAAAAGGTGAATATGAGCTTATTCACCTGCCACGTGATGTCTTAAATAGATGCATCTGTAATATGGTCACATGTGTGTTTATTGTCAACTGGCAGTTTGATATTCACAAGGTTACTTGCTCAATATTAATTGAGCTAAAAGCATAATTCAGATTGTGTAATCAAGACAATTCATTTTGATAATGCTGGTTTATATCCAAGATGGTTTGACATTGAATGTCTCAGATAAATAGTTGAACCAGTGGGTTGGTCTATGATATGATATATTACATACAATATCACTTGTATATTGATCAATAAATTATGATTAATCTCTCATTCGCTCAATTGGTTCAGGGTCAGGAATCAAATGTTTTTCATCTTATAACTTTTGATGTGCCATTGATTAATGAATCTATCATGATGCACACGAATGAATTCTCCAAGAAGATCAGAGATATATGTTAGTTTTTCTAACATGATAGGGAGAGAATAAGCGTCTAAGAAATATATTGTGAATTATCATTAGTATGATTCTCATTCAAAAATAATTTAAGTCAAATATCTAAAATATTTACTAACCCAAAATTAATTTCATATTTCAGCTGCAAAATTTCCAACTAAATTAATGCCCTCGAAGGATAAAGCTATAGTATGTACGAAGTATTCTAGATCAATCGGGTTCGATTGCAATAATTTTTTAAAAATAAAATGGGAAAAATGATCATAATAAGGAGATAATATGGTCTTGAAGAGCTTATATCAAGAGCCAACGATATAACACTTCATGAAACCTCATGAAAGGCTTAAGTACCTAAGAAAAATATTAGAAATGATGAGATCTCAATGAGTTATGTCCTATTGCAAACCGATACAAATGATATATCGCCGATGATATCTTTGACACAATATTATCAATATAATGCGTTGTTATACTCCGCAAGCCCAAAGATCAAATCCGGGAGTTGAAATAAAAAAAATTAAAATTTGGCATCAGGTATCAGAACGGGTCGTGAGGTGACCCGTTAGAGCAGCCATGAGTCGTGATGTGACTCATGGTGAGGCCCAAGTGATGAGTTTGAAGTTTGGGAAATGAGATCCCCACGGGCGTGACTACGAGTTGTGGTCAATCGTGGAAAGTGGAGATGGAGAGAGGAGGAAAAGAAAGATATTGTACCTAACGGAAGGACTCCAGGAGTCGTGGTCAGTCCCCACGAGTCGTGGTCAGTCCCCACGAGTCGTGGGATGATTCATGGTCAGCTAGATAAAAATTATTTGGAGTTGAGGCAGTGTACCTGACGAGTGGTGACCACGAGTCATGGTCACCAGGTAATGAATCGTTGAGTCCCCCATTATGAGCCTCAAATGACTGTTAAGCAGTGAACCTGATAGATGATTCCACGAGTCATGGACTAGGGTAATGAGTCGTTAAGTCCCTCGTGGTGACCAACAGTGGGTTTCAGGAAGTGTACCTCACGAGTGTGACCACGACCTGTTAGGTCACCCGTGAGGACTGACAATCAATTTTTTCCTGCGAGTTTTCAAAGGGTCTTTTAGTAATTTTATACCCTCCTAAATTTTAAACTATGTCTTTTTAAGCATATTTTCAAACTTAATAGAAGGGTTAAACGGGTTCTTTCCTCATTCCCCACTCAGACCTTCAGAAAACAGATCGTAGAACTTCTTTCAGAGTTTTTCAGAGCAAGAGCTAGGGAAACCTTTTTTCCTCAGTTTCTCAAGAAATTCTTCGGGCTTCCTCACCAGGTATGTGAGAATTCAACAAGAGGTTCTTCTCTTGTGTCCCCAAATTCTTCTTTATTTCTCTCTATTAGTTGTAGCCCTGAAACTACTAAATATCAAGAATTTCTAATCATACTTCGTCTAAATCATGTGGGATATTATACCATGTTAATTATAGATATTTTTCACTAGTTTGTGACTGAAATGATGTTAAATCTTGTGAAGTGAAATTTAGCCCTATTGCTTGAACTAGAAAATCTTGAAATTTGCATTAGTGCTTGAATTATCAAAATTTTTCTTGAATTTATTAGTATTGTGGACTCCCAGGTTGTTAGTAGCATTGAAACTAAATTAGATTATTGTCAGTTCAGTTTTAGTAAGAATGTTAAAATTCTTAGTGACAGTCAAAAAATGTCAGCTGATCAGTTTGACTACAGAAACTCTCAAGGTGTTCGTAGTACCTCCCAGTTATCAGAATCAGATTCAGAATTCAGTTTTATTGGTCCACTGGGCGGTCATGGTACTTTGATAAACAGCTCTGACTAGCCTTAGTACCCCAGTTTCATATTTTAGTTTTTTCTTTAGACAGTTATGACGCTTCCAGATAAGCAGCTCTGACCAGTCTTAAAACCCAGTTCCAGAATTTGATCTGATAAGACTCTCAGGGTGCTTTCAAATATGTATCCTTAACTAGTCTTGGGCCCCAGTTTTGAGTTATCAACTTAGTATTCAGTCTAGGACTATCCAGTGGGAGTAGGATGTAGCACCGAGCGAACCGAGATTCCAGCGTACCCAGGTTCTCAAAACTACGTGGACACTGTAGGTTACAGTATTTATTGGCCTGATTGGCCCCAGACTCTTGTGATCATCCAGTCATGCCTTTATACCCTAACAAGGTATATTGGGTCCTACCGATGGGGTGTATACATCGGACTCCACGTCTAGCTCACGTGGTTATATGTCAGTTATAGACTCTCCCATTAGTCAGTTCAGTTCATATCAGTATTCCAGATTTAGAACATGCTTTGACCATCAGACAGGGTCTTTTGGACCATCTCAGTATTTTAATTATTCAGTTCAGTAGCTTTAACTGGTCATTGCATGTCTTTTCAGTTCAACATTTTCCTTTTTATTTATTCCATTGTGCTTTTTTTCTCTCACTTACTCAGTACATTCAAAGTATTAATGCATACTTTTATGTTGTATCATTTTATGATACAGCTGCAGGATCTCATTCTCTGCCTCACTAGTCGATTACTCACCGAAGACTTCAGTTGTTCTAGCTGGTGAGACCTCATTCTTTGAGGACAGAGATTTATTGCTTTAGTTATATTTTCCTTCCTTTTCATTTAGATTTGGAGTTAGCTAGGGGCTTGTCCCAGCAGCTCATCAGTCATAGTGGCTTCAGACGCAGATTTATTTTTTAGACTCAGATTGGTTTATTAGACTTGTAGCTTTGTTTTAATATTTTCAAATGTTATGAACTAGCTTTACTTCTTTCAAGTATTTATATTCTTGCTTTAAACTTCCATTGTATGTATTTTTATGTTACTCAGAATCCCAGTGTATGATAGACTAGGAGTTGACTTGGGGTGACTGGTGACTCCGAGTACCGTGTTACGCCTAGGGTGTAAACTCGGGGCATGACATGCAAAATATTGTAAAAGATTGTGAGGATCTGAATTCAACGTCTATTAAAGCATACTAACGTACGAAATTATCAAGTGAAATGATGCATCTTGATAAATGTAAAGATTATTAGACCTGTAGTCCAGACAAAGAAGATGTCACACATTTAAATACTAATGAATGTTGTCACTTGACAAAAATTATGTGAAAAGCACTGAAAATTCAAAATGCCTGAAGCATTTACAATTTTTTTTAAACTTATTCATAATCCTTATATGGAGAAAATCAAGTAAGGTGGAATATGACTTAACCACTTTAGTGAATATTCATCAAAAAAAGATATAATAATGACTTTTCTAACCTTTGTGTTTTTATAAAGAAAATAATATTGAGGTTGATTGTACGATGAATGACATAAACCTCATTGAAATTCTAGCAGAGATTCAAAAGACAATTGATTGTTCAAAGAAGGTATTTGAGATGAGAGATCTTGAAAAGACAAAATTATGTCTCGATTTGCAAATTGATTTGACTAACAGTATCTTTGTCCATCAATCTACCTACACAGAAAAGGATATTTATCTGACGCACACAAAGCTTGATCTCAAACAGGCTACGTGTTCATATGTGGGGGTACTGTCATATCTTGGCGATCAATAAAACAGTCTATTGTGGCTACTTCATCAAATCATGTTGAGATAATAGCTACTCATAAAGCAAGTCAATAATGTATATGGTTATGTCAATGATAAATCTCATTCGAGAAAAATATGATTTGAAATGCGACAAAAAACTCACGACCTTATATAAAGACAGTGCAGCATGGATAGTACAATCAAAGGGGGGATTCATAAAAGGAGATAGAACAAATCAAATTTCACTCAAAAGATACTTCACACATGATCTCCAAAAGAATGGTGATATCAACATACAACAGATTCATTCGAGTGAAGTCTCTGTCAACTACAACTTTTGAGAAGATGGTGCACAAGATTGGGATGCGAAGATTCAAGTTTTTGGGTTGATGTTCTCATCTTTTTTTGGATAGAAATCAAACTTTTTATTCAACCAACTGAGAAATTTGCACCAACTAGCTACCCAGACTCTAAGCTAGTTCCCAACATCTTTATAAACTATCAACTATAAACGTAAACCTTTAAACAATTTACAATTCTAACTAGGAAAAATAATTCAATCCTTGCAGTATCTGTCTCTATTTGAACCTTTGTTGCCCTTATATATGCAGTTGGAGAATAATTTTCTTGATCCTATTTTTGTATTCCTATCCTTTTTGTTGGAATCTTCTGGAGTTTCATTCCATCCAAACATGATACATGCAGGCATTAAACAACTATCCCAGTATTTGTGATGTCGTTTTTCCTTGCTTCACCCTGCTTGGCAGCCATTGTATCTCATCCTCCCATGAAGCAAATGATATGTGAATATCCAGCCATTCCAACAGATATTTTTAAATATTTCTGGCGTATATACATTCAAAAAATAAATGTGAAAAGGATTTCATCGCATTTGTTCCACATAACACACATCCTTGGGTCACTTGAATACCCCACTTCTCCAATCTGTCAATTATAGCTAATCGACCATGTACTGCCAGCCATAATATAAATTGATATTTTGGGATTGCTTCTTGAATCATGGTCAAGCTCTTCCATTGCACTTTGTGAAACTGAGGAGTGAATAACACATAGGCTTTGTGAATACTAAATTTCCCATTTTGAGCTATCTGCCTGAGCTCATTGAACATATTGTTATGACTAAACCATCTTCTAGCATCAAATATTTTTCTCACCAACCAACATGCTTGTTAAGGGCATTCCATACTACTGATATCTTGCCTTTTTATATAGAAGTTGTGTATCCAATGTACGCAAAGAGTGTCCTTTTTAAATGCCACAACCCATAAAAGTTTGTTGATAGCTGCCCTAATCCATCGAATGGAAATCTATTAGATTCAGTCCCCTTGCACTCCTTAGATTACACATTATATCCCATGCTACTAATGCCTTCTTTGATGATTCTGTACTACCTATCTAGAGAAAGGTTCTGCAAATACTACTAGTTAATTGAATCACCTTTCTAGGCAATAGGAAGATTTGTCCCCAATAAATTTGCATTTCAAATAACACACTCTTTATCAACTGCACTCTCCCACTGTAAGATAGGAACTTAGTAGACCAACATCGAATCCTTACTATCATTTTCTCCATCAATGGCATACATTGTTGCACAGTGCTTGCTGATAATGGTACCCCCAGGTACTTGAATGGCATCTCACCCAAGGAGAAGTGTATCTCTTTCAAAATCCTATCCTTGAAGTCTTGCATAGTTCCTGTAATATATAAGGAACTCTTCTCCATGTTTGCTTTTAGCCCTGATACCTCAGAAAAATAATTAAATACTTACAGCATTGATTGAATAGATGGTTGATCAGCTCTACAACACATTATCAAGTCATCAACAAAGCATATATACACCACCTTCAGCTTACCATATCTAGGATGGTATTTAAAAAAGGGGTTATGTCTTAGTTGTTTGAGTGCTCTATTCAAATATTCCATAACTAGGACAAACAGATATGGAGACATGGGATACTCAATCCTTTCTTTGCAGCAAATCTTGGGGTTAGACCTCCATTCAATAACAATGAGTAACTCACAGTCGAAACACATTCTATAATAATATTCAAAAAATTCATAGGCAAACCGACTTCCAATAATACCATCCTCAAGAATGGCCATTCCACAGAATCATATGCCTTTCTGATATCCATCTTAACCAGGCATCTTGGTGAGAGTCTTTTTTTGGTGTATCCTTTAACTAGTTCATGTGCCACAATAACATTATCCAGAATATTCCTACCAGCTATGAATGCAGACTGAGAAAGCCCAACCAAATAATCCACAACCAGTTTTAATCTTATGGTGATCACCTTTGCTATTAGCTGGTAAATTGTTGTGCAACAGGCTATAAGCCTGTACTCTTTAACATATGTAGGATTAGGAACTTTCGGTATCAATGTCACAGTGGTACAATTCACCTCCCTGAGCAGCTTTCCTGATTTAAAGAACTGTAAAACTGCCCCTATTACATCCTCTCCAATAAGATAACAAAACTGCTTGAAGAACTGTATATTGAACCCATCCACACCTGGTGCCTAATCATTCAGCATTTCTTTCAGAGCCAGCACTACAGCTTGTGCACTTATCTCCTGTGTCAACAACAATCGTTGTTGTCTATCTAAGCATGGACCATCTCTTGCTGTGGCAGAGTTCAAGCAAGGTATCTCTGTAGCACAGGCCCTTGTAAATTCTGGAAGAACCTCATAAATTCTTGTTGTATTTGTTCCGGATCAGTCAGCTTCTCACCTTGTTTAGTGCATATGGTAGTTATTTTATTCCTTGCCTGTTTAACTTTCAAATAAGCATAAAATAATTTAGTATTTGAATCTCCATATGTAATCCAAGTGGCCTGGGATCTCTGTCTTAGAACCTGTTCGTGGATCAATGACCATTTCTCCAGCTGCATCAATATTTCCTTTTCTTTCCTTGATCAACCTTTGGCAGAACAAATCTTCTTGTAATGCTTCTTAGATTAGATTTAACTTTTCCGGCAGATCTAATACTTTTTTATTCAGTGATGAAGCTTCCTTGTGCATAGTTCTAGTTTGTACTTCAATTAGTTTCAACTTTCTACAAATTGAGTACATAATGTATCCTGGTATTTGTTGCTCCCAACACTAATGGACTACCTCTTTAAACTCCTTATGATGTAATAAGGCATTAATCAACCTGAATGGCTTGGGCCGCTTCCTTCTGATTATTTCTGTAGTGATTATAATGGGAGAGTGATCAGATCAAGAAGGATCAACATAATAACTCATCGGGGGAGTTAATACGCGTTGTACTCTTTTTTTCTTGTAAGGTTTTGTCCCACAGAATTTTCTTTATAAGGTTTTTAATGAGGCGGCCAAAATGCGTGTTATTAGATACATGTACTTTTTTTTCTTCACTAGAATTTTTTTCCACTGGATTTTTTTCTAGTAAGGTTTTAATGAGACATATTATCTATCAAATAGACATCCAAGGAGGATTGTTATAAATATATTTTCTAATTATGATGAATGTTTATTTTTTTAATGGAAAGTTAGGGTTAGTAACTTTAGGACCAAGTTAGTTTTTCCCTATAAATAAAGGAGTTTCCATTTATTATAATTCATTCCTTTCATTTCTCAAGAAAAATAAGAATTCTTCTCTCTTATCTTTTTGTAAAATATTCTTCTCATTTTATTATTTTATAACAATTCACATATTAGTTATGCGAGAATTACAAGGCACAGATGATTTATGCAGTGATTAAAAATGAAAAGACTGTTAAGTAGTCATTAATAATGAGGGGTTTGCTATATTACTTATCTTTATAAGGGGCGGAATTATTATTTTTAAATAGTTTAATCCCATATAGATAATACACAACTTCCTGTTTTGCATTTTATCCTATATGAAAAAAAGTACATAAATTTTGGCTCAATCTAAATCTATATTATATCTATATATAATAAATTTAGATATGAAGTAGATGGTGGCACCTTTCTTGGATCACTATTGATATTTATTTTTTTAATTAATTTTTTAATTGTTTTTTTATATTTGTCATAATAATTATGAATATTATGACAGTACAAAAACTCAAAATAATCTTTAAAAATATTTAATATATATTAAAATATAAAATTTTTTATAACAATACAAAGCGTGAAAAATTCACTAATTTAATATTAATATCATTTAAACCGACACCAAATGCGGCATTACTGCATTAGGTACGCGTTGATGGTTTTTTTCTGATGCGGCCGACCAAATATTGCATTAATAAAGCTGCAATTATTTTTTCTTATGTAATTACACAGTAGACCTGATTATAGAATTTAATTTAAAATTATTATTTGTCTATAATTTAAATCTTTCAATTTCACTTTTAAATCATAATTTTAAATTTTAAATTTTGTAAAAAATAGAAATTTCAAAATTTTAAATTGTGATTTTTATTTTTTAAATTATAAAATTTAATTTATAAATTAAAAGGACTCATCATTTTAGATTTTGTAAAAAAATAACTCATGCTCTATATGAATAAATTGTTCATATAATGTGAAAGAATTATATCAAAGAATAGTTCATTGCTGCTATTGTTTATATTTTCAATCAATTAATCTTTGCAAAATTATGTGTATTTGAAAAGTTTGTACTAGCATGTAACAAAAATATTAATTATGAATGAAACGTGAAGATATGCGATTTATTAATGTGGCCCCTCAGGATATAATTTTAATATTTTATTTATGAATCATAATTTGCTCATTTGATAATATTATCTAAGATTTGTGAAAATTTTAATAACTTTCATAAATTATGAGAATTTTATATTTATGATAACAAATATAACTTATAAAATTTTAACTTCAAATCACTAGTCACATTCAAACGGACCCTTAAACTTTATATTATCTATGCAAAATATGGTACTTAAATTAAATTATGCTTCCTCCGTTCTATTTTAGTTTGTCAAAATAAAATTTGCACAGACCTCAAAAAAAAGTTAATTAAAAATATAATTTAATTAATATAATTTTTAATTCTTTAATTTTTATCTATTTCGGCTGTACGTGAACATAATTCAACCAAACGACCCCTTGCAGGATTTATTCTTGGTCTACATTAACACGTATGCAATGTCACTAGACTAGCAACATTTACTTGACAGTTTCGATGTATCTTTTCTCTAAAAAATAAAAATAAGAATAAAAATAATTCTCTTCAGTATCATTTTCTTTAAACAAAAAAGAAAGTGAACTCCAGATGGCATAAACTGCATGCAAATACACCAGAACATATGTCACTTAGCCTAGGCTAGATGGGTTTCTTTTATACTAGTATATATATAGTTTGTAACGCCTTCGACCTTTTCTCTCATCATGCATTACAAAAGAAAGTACTCCATTTTAGATAACATGGTGGTTTCATCTCAATCAATTCATCTTCCAAATTCTTCCCACATATTTAAAACATGCAAGCCCCTTACCTCTGATCATCATCATCATAATAATAATAATAATATTCCAGTGATTGACATGTTAGATCCTCAAGCTAAATTCCTTATTACAAAAGCATGTCAAGAATTTGGATTCTTTAAGGTTGTCAACCATGGTGTACCTGAGGAAACAATGACAAGATTAGAAAATGATGCTGTGAAGTTCTTTAATTTGCCACAGTGTGACAAGGACAAAGCTGGTCCTGCTAATCCTTTTGGTTATGGTCACAAAAGAATTGGCTCTAACTGTGATGTCGGTTGGGTTGAATATCTTCTCTTCACTGCTTCTAACTCTGAGAAATCCGTCTGCATTCCTGCAAGTTCTCACCTTTTCTGGTAAGGCCAATCAAAGTGTCCTGGAATTTCCTATTATGATTTTTTTTTTCTTTTTTTGAATCTTAGTAATACAATTGATTAGCTATTTGGTTTTTCTCAATTTTTCACTTTGTAATTATCCGTGTAATTAAAAAAAAAAAGTGTGTAACTATTTTTCTCCTTTATTTAAATATTTATTACTTTTGTCCACGGATATTGCCGTTAGCAAAATCTGTCACCGACCACTCTTTTTTCAGTAAAAAGAATTTGAAAATTGTTGGAAAGAAAGTTATACGGTACTATTTTTTCCTTCTCAATTTATATGGCATACTCAAAATTTTAAAAGTTTATTTAAGTTTTTATTTATTGAAATTTTTTATATGAATTTTACATATTTTAAGCTATTAATTATTATTATTTATCGTATTTTGTTACGTAGTTTTCAAATATATAAATTTTATTTTAAAATTTTAAAATTTTTATATATTCAAAGTTACAGTTAAAATTTGAAATTTTAAATCTCAAAACTTTGTATTATGCCATATAAATTGAGATAAAGAGAATAATATTTATTGTGAGTATTTACGGGAATAATCCTCCATGGCTTAAGTTGCAAATATTGAAGTCATTATCGAGTTTAAGTGCTCGAAAATAATAAAGTTTTAGTATTTGAAATATCGATGAAATATTTAAAAAAACATGTCTATCATTATTTCAATTAAGATTAAGATTTTCACTCACAAAATTTGACATTTTTTCAAGTAAAACTCGTGTTAAAACACAATTTGACTTCCAAATATTGTTTTTTCCTTTAGATGTTACTAGTACATTTTTTTTTTTTTTAACAATTTCAACTAATTAAATACCACCAATACAGCTACTTATTTCTTTGGAAGGATCAAAGGGTCAATCTTCTTTGATAAAATGTTCTTTGGAATTTATGATTTTAGCAGGAGTAAAAAAGGAACCATAATATGAAGAAAAAGTGACAATTGCATTATTTATTTATTTATTTATTTTTCTTCATTGGTGTCTATATCCAGGTGTGGTGTCAATGAGTATGTGACAGCAGCTAGAAATACAGCATGTCTTGTGCTGGAAAAGATGGCAGAAGGGTTGAAAATTGAGCCAAAGAATGTGTTGAGTAGGCTGCTAAGAGGTGAAAAGAGCGACTCCTGTTTTAGGCTAAACCACTATCCACCATGCACAGAACTCGAAGCATTGAGTGGTGGTGGTGGAAATTTGATTGGTTTTGGTGAGCACACAGACCCACAAGTTATATCCATTATAAGGTCTAATAACACTACTGGACTTCAGATCTCCCTCAGAGATGGTACATGGGTCTCTGTCCCACCTGATCCGTACTCCTTTTTCATCCTCGTTGGTGATTCCCTCCAGGTAATACTTATCAATATATACTTTCTTCGTTTTTCTTTTTTTTTCTTAAACTCTCTTTGCAAAAAGAGAAATATATTTTGTATGACATATTTAAAATAAAAAAATATTTTAGTATATTCTATATATTTCTAATTTAATATTACAGCATTTTTTAACAAAAAATACTTTCTTAAAATTTGATGTCACGTCGAAATCAGCCAACCAAAATAACATTTTTCATGTTCTTTTCTTGAGGTTTTGGAGATTTTGTGATTTTCCCACTCAATTTTTGAGGATCTGAAAAAGTTACTAGTTAACACAATTTTTGGGTAATTAAATTGTGTTAATTATGTAAATTAATGGAGTAATACTATTAATATATATAACTTAAATACACAATAAACTAAATATTCATTCCTTCCCCCTTTTTTTCTTAAAATAATAATAACGAAATCTTCAATAGGGAACTAAATATTCCTTAATTATTAGTTTGGGGGTATTTTTTTTTTTTTTCTAATTTGAAAATTTGGGTTTATTGCATGCAGGTAATGACTAATGGGAGATTTAGGAGTGTAAGGCACAGAGTGTTGGCAAACAGTATGAAGTCAAGGTTGTCAATGATATATTTTGGTGGACCCCCTTTGAATGAAAAAATAGGACCATTATCCTCTTTAATGGAGGAAGGAGAAGAGAGTTTGTACAAGGAATTTACATGGCATGAATACAAGAAGTATGCCTACATGACAAAGTTGGGTGATGATAGGCTGGGCCTATTTCGAAGACAAAATTAAATAAAGTATGATATATATGCGGGGGGGGGGGTCAAAAACTAGCCAATTTTAGGGAAAATACTATAAGATTTTGTCATCCAATAGACAGGTTTGGAAAGATTTTGGCCTTTGGTTAACAAAAAAACAAAATCTTGTTTTTTATTTCTTTTGTTTGTTTCATTGTCTAGCTAATAGTACAATAAAAATGCCATGTAATAATCATCATCGTGTCGCTCCTCTGTATACTTTTAGCAGAAGCTTGTGATATTTTTATGGTATTTTTTTGGTTTTCTTGGAAAAGTAATTTTTAAATTTTTTTAAATACTTTTAAATTTTATAATTTTTACATATAAAAAGTTTTTAAAGACTTATTTTTTTATTCAAACTCTAAAAAGAAATAACAAATCTCATTTCTTTTTCTTTTTCTTTATTTTTCGGCAAAAGGAGCTTAAGGCCGGAAGCCTAATACCAATATTTAATAAAAAGTCTTACGACGGAAAGCAAAACTAATGTAAAAAAAGCAGGAAAGGAAAGCAAGTAAAACTCAATCAACAAATATTTAATAAATAAGTTATATGTATTTGAATAAAAATATTAAAATTAATAATAAGCAGTTAAAGTATTTTAAAATAAAATAGTGATAAGTATTTTTTTTATAGTTAAATTTACTTTTAACGTTCTTTAAGTTATTTATAGTAACAACAATGTGGTTTTATAAAATTTTAAGTTTCAATTTGATTCGAATACAGAATAACTTATGTTTCATTTATTTTTAAATAAATTTAATTAAATAAAATTACTTTTATAAACATAAAATATTTTATATAAGCTAAAATATAATAAGATATAATAAAATTATTAATAATTTAACTAACATTTTTAATTAAAAAAATATACTTAAATGGTACACAAAATTTGTATAAAAAAATAAATAGTTAACATTTTTTTTGTCTCTAATTAAACTAAAATAGTCAACTATCATAAATATTCTTACAATCAAATCACAAGTTGTCATTCAAATATTAAAGGGTTTCACGTTTTATTTTACTTCTTTTTTGAATTTTCACATTTTGTGTTTATCAATAATTTTTTTTTTCAGTTTGATTAACTCTTGAAATCATTAACAAATAATTTAGTATAGAGAAGTAGGAGAGAATTAATCATGTTTTATAAAATCCACAAATCAACGATATTGATGTCAAGTTGAAGAAGAGTTACGTTCCATGCTTATCCGTGGAACTTGAAGAACTACTAAAAAATATTAAAGAGAAATTTGTTAATCCAAATAATATCATAAAAAACTGCATAATTATTGTTAATATTGATGAGTTGGAGGAAGTTTTAGGTTTGAAAGTATATAAGTGGAAGTGGCATCATGGACAACGTTCAAAATTTATTTTTTAGAAAAGATATTTTGGGGATTACATAAAAATATTAAAGACAAAATTGTACATGATTTGATCAAATCAAAAGTGCTTATAACCTGTAAAACCATAAGTTGGTTAGTGGGGGGGGGGGTGACCAAGTTATGGCTTAAAACGTGATTTGACTTATAAGTACTTTCAATATTTATCAAATGCATAAATAAGTTAAAATATGCTTATAAGCTAGTCCAAACACCCTCTGTGTAAACAAATTCTAGGTGAAACTAGTGCCTTCTTAGGAGGTCTGATATGGTATCATCATAAATTACCTATAGAGCTCTCACCAGATAATATGAAATCAATCATAAATCAAACAGATATCCTTCAGTCTCTCTCTACTTGAGCAGCTTCCTCAAAACGTGTATTTGAAATAGTGAGCAGGTCTTGTGAAGTAAAAATCAGAACTATTTCCTGTTACTATGTTGCAGATTTAGGACCTAGATTACCTCTGAATGCCCCATCAGTGTTACATTTGTACCACCCTACATTAGAAAACTGCCACACCACGTGCTTATATGTTATAGGGACCATGTATCCCTTCTAGATTATATCCTTTGAGGCGACGTAGTTGGAAAGTTTAACATCCAAGGATATCTCATCCTTACTAACGTAAACAACCCCATGTTAATCTTACGTATAACTCTATTAAAAGAGCTAGTATCTTCATGTCTTATTGGGTTCCTCTTTTTTCATATCTTCCACGTGATAAAAGTTGGAGTTGCATTATATAGAAGCTTCAATTTGGATACATAGCTTGCATTCCACCATATCCACATAACTTGCTTAATCTATACAAAAGAATCTTGGAGTCCTGTAACACCTGTAAAGTATCTCCAAATCTTTTTAATCGAACAAGCCAGTGAGAAACACATGATCCATTGTTTTTTATTGAGAGTTTGTAAAATACCAACATCTAGACACTATAGTTGTCTTCCTTACCATGAGAACCTCATCAACTGATAACTTAAAATATTATATTCTCCAAGTAAAGAATGATATTTTAAAAGGTATACCTTTACTCCCTAACTTATCACAAGACTGAGCTACTTGTTTTTTTATCTGAGAAGATTTCAAGTACCATTCATTATGAATTCTCCAAAATTTATGTTCATCCATCATGGTTTGTCACATTTTTCCATTATCACCAATGGACCTAACTCCTGTTGAGCATGTTCTACAGTATCATTTGGAAGGATTTGAGACATTTTTTAACACCCCAAAAGTTTCTTAGACCAAACCCAGATTTAGAATGAAAAATCAGAAAATTTTTATCTCAGAACGACTCAACCAACGAGTCGTTGTCAATAACAATGACCCATTGACTGAGTCGTTGTCAGCCCTGCAGCTTTTAATCCTCAGATTCGATGAGTGGTATAATAACCCGTCGTTAGTGATAATGAGTCATTGTGTTGCCATGTTGTCAATCCAGAATATGATCAAATTTTGTCTTTCAAACAACGAGCCAAATGATGAGTCGTTATTTGGTATAACGACTCATCCTTAGGAGTCACTGAAAGAAATCAAAAAAGAGTTAGAAATCCCTCTAGTGACAACAGTTGGATACAACGATCCATTATTTTATATGACGGGTCATTCTGTCCATCCACTAGGGGATATCCAGAACTATTCAGAATTTCCAGTGGTGATAACGAGTAGTGACAATGATCCGTTATGGCAACCAACGAGTCGTCGTGGTGTTCGTTGGGAGAAGTTCAGAAGTGGTTCAAAATCCTTCCCCTGACTACAACTGGATACAACGATCCATTGTTACATCCAACGAGTCGTCCGTCCATCCGCTGGTCAGTCCATAGAAACTGACTTCCCAGGCCCAGAATCAACAACTGGTTCTAATGAGTCGTGGTTTCAACCAACAACTTGTTGTAAGACTCGTAGGATATGGACAGTCAGGTTTTGAAACGGTTATCCAGGGGTATTTTTGTAAAATTCTAAGCTCCTAACTTCAAAACTACATTATTTTGGGGTGCGTTTAGAGGGAAATTAAAGGAGTTGATCAACTTATCTTCTCATTCTATCCCAAAACTCAAAGAAGCAGTACGTAGAAATTCAGACAACCTCTTTCAAGCAAGAGCTAGGGCTCCTTTTCTTCCTTAGAATTCAGGTGTTTTTCTCAGAGAAATTCCTTCTTCAGGTATGTTGGAATTCAACAAGGGTTCTCTTTCCCCCTTGTGTCCTAAATTATTTTTAAGAAACTTCGTTATTTCCAGCCCTGTAAAATATTAGAAGTTAGGGTTTCTCAATCAATTTAAGAGCTCCTTAATTTTGATGATGCTTTAGACTTTCATGTCTATTATTAGCTAAAATTCATGTTTTGAGTTCATTTACACAGTGTTCTTTCTCAGCCCTAATCGTTAGCATGATTTTTGAATGAAACTTGTATGATTTATAATTCAAATAGAATTATTGTACTTTCATGATGTTTCCACTTGAAATTATGAATTTTAGCACATATGCTTTGAATGAAAAGTCAATTCTTTTGTATGTTCAATCTCAATAGTATTTTCAGTACTCAGTATATTCAGTAGTATCAATTTATCAGCATGTTCATTATTCTTTAGACTATTATGACACTTTCACATAAAGCAGCTCTAACAAGTCTTAGAATACAGTTTCTTTCAGGTCCTTAGACTCTTAGAACACTTTCAGATAAGTAGTTCTGACTTAGTCTTAGGACATCAATTTCGAGCTACCAGCACAATTAGATATAATTAGGTTTCCAGTAGGAGTAGTACTTATCATTGAGCGGGCCGGGGTTCAGCGCATCCACGTCCCCAGAACTACGTACCATCATAGGTTATTAGCCCGAATGGGCTCCTAGATAGTGATCAGACAGCTCAATCACTATACTCTAGCAAGTTACAGTGGGCTCTCTTTGATGGGTGTATACATCGGACTCCACGTCTAACTCATGTGGTTATATGTCGGTTATAGGCTTGCTCACAGTACAGTTCAGTCCAACACAATCATAGTCCGCAGTCCAGTCTAGACTTCTAGATTTTTAGATTTTTCTTATGACCTTCGGTCAGCTATTGGTTCTTATCGTATTGTCAGATTTTCATATTTTTGTTGAGTATTTACGTTTTTAGATTTGGTCGTAGCATGTCATTCAGTACAATTTGTGTATTATCAGCTTTCAAATATTTAACATGTATCTCACATACTCAGTACATTCAAAGTACTGATCGCATATTTCTATATGCTATATCATTCTATGATATAGGCTCAAGTACCCAGCATCAGCACCGCAACTCCTCTCAATGATTCTCCAACAGCTTCTTGTGGTGAGTCCTCATCTGCCAAAGGCTGAAGTTTCCATTTTAGTATATATTATTTTTCAGTTTAGTTTTAGACATTAGAGTTAGTTGGGGATTTGTCTCATCAACTCATCAGTTCTTTTAGAAGGCTTTCAGACAATATATGTTAGATTCAGCTTGAGTTACAGTATTTGTTCATATCTTTGTTATTATTTAGTATTTGGTTATTTTAGTCAGCTTTCGCTTGATATTATTTTCATCATGATCAGTCTTAATAGAATTATGATTTACCGTGAGTGTGCTTGGGGTCACTTGTGATCCTAAGTACCGTATTGTATCCAGGATGTAGACTCGGTCCGTGACACATTTTATGATAATCCCGGTTTTCCTCCATACATTAGATCTTCTAAATCCTCTATGGTTTCATCTATGCAGAATTAGTCAAGAGTTATATCGTATAAAGCACACAAATCTTTTCAAGTATGTGGGAATTCAACAAGGGTTCCCTTTCCCCCTCGTGTCCCAAATTATTTTCGGAGAAACTTTAATATTTCCATCCTTATAAAAGATTAGAAGCTAGGGTTTCTCAGTCAGTTTAAGAGTTCCTTAATATTGATGATGCTTTACACTTTCATATCTATTATAAGCTGAAGTTTATGTCTTGGGTTCATTTACACAGTGTGCTTTCTTAGCCCTAATCGTTAGCATGATTTTTGAATGAAACTTGTATGATTTCTAAGCTGGACGACTGGTATTATATGGATGGACGGTAAATCCAGGTATGCTGCTGGTCCATTGGTGTTTCGACGCTCGATCTCAAATAGAATTATTATACTATCATGATGTTTCCAATTGAAATTATGAATTTTAGCATAGATGTGCTTTGAATGAAAAGTCAATGCTTTTGTATGTTCAATATCAGTAATATTTTTTGTACTCAGTATATTCAGTAGTATCAGTTTGTCAACATGTTCATCGTTCTTTAGACTGTCACGACACTTTCAAATAAAGCAGCTCTGATAAGTCTTAGACCATAGTTTCTTTCAGGTCCTTAGATTCTCAGAACACTTTCAAATAAGTAGTTTTGACTTAGTCTTAGGACATCAGTTTTGAGCTACCAGCATAGTTAGATATAATTAGGTTTCCAGTGGGAGTAGTACTTAGCACCGAGCAAGCCGGGGTTCAGCGCATCCAGGTTTTGCAGAACTATGTGCCACCGTAGGTTATTAGCCTGAATGGACTCCCATATAGTGATCACACAGCTCAACCACTATATCCTAGCAAGGTACAGTGGCCTCTCTTCGATGGGGTGTATACATCGGACTCCACGTCTAGCTCACGTGGTTATATGTCAGTTATAGGCTCTCCCAAAGTACAATTCATTCTAGTACAGTCATAGTTCCAAGTCCATTCTAGACTTGCAAATTTTTAGATTTTGCTTATGACCTTCAGTCAACTATTTGTTCTTATAGTATTGTCAGATTTTCAGATTTCTGTTCAGTATTTACGTTTTTAGATTTGGTCATAGCATGTCATTCAGTACAGTTTGTGTATTATCAATTTTGTATGTTTAGCTTGTATCTCACATACTCAGTATATTCAAAGTACTAATCGCATATTTATGTGTGTTATATCGTTCTATGATAAAGGCTCATATACCCAGCCTCAGCACCGCAGCTAGTTCCTCTCGACGATTCTCCAAAAGCTTCCATTGGTGAGTTTTCTATTTCAGTATATATTATTTTTTTAGTTTAGTTTCAGATATTAGAGTTAGCTGAGAGGTTTGTCCCAACAACTCATCAGTTCTTTTAGAAGGCTTTCAGACAATATATGTTAGATTCAGCTTGAGTTACAGTGTGTGTTCAGATCTTTTTTATTATTCAGTATTTGGTTATTTTTAGTCAGCTTCTGCTTGATATTATTTTCAGCATGATTAGTCTTAATAGAATTATGCTTTATCATGGGTTTGCTTGAGGTCACTTGTGATCTTAAGTACTGTGTCGTATTCACGGTGTAGACTCAGATGGTGATAAACTTGTTATCAGAGCCTTAGGTTTAGAGTGTCCTTGGATGTCTAAGAGCAACATCAAGTAGAGTCCTGTTCATGGGTATGAAGCGCGTCATACTTATGAGGGGGAGGCTACGAAATGTTTTTAGAAAAATTTTCTTTCTTAATGATTACTATCGTGCGTAGAGTTTTAGTCTCTAAAATATCCTCCTAACTTGTGCTCTACCCTTTTTAGTCGACGATGCCTCCTAGAAGATATAATGGAAGAAGGCTTAAAATTCAACCAGCAAGCACCACCAACTCCAGCAGCCCCTCAGGATGATCAGGTGTCCCCTGCCGAATTTAGGGATTCCATATAGATGCTAGCCCAAGTGGTGACCAGTCAGGTCAACCAACAGGTTGTCGCACCTACCAATGCCAGTGGGTCTACAACTGCCGCCAGAGTCTAGAATTTTACTCGGATGAACCCTCCAGCATTTCACGGGTCTAAGGTAGATGAGGATCCATGGGAGTTCATTGACGAGGTTCAGAAGATCACCCAAATCATGGGTGTTAACTCGGTTGAAAGTGCAGACTTGGCTGCTTATCAGTTGCAGGGGGTCGCCCAAATATAGTATAAGCAATGGAAGGAAGGAAGATGGGTTGGTGCAGGCCAGTGAAGTGGGACGAGTTTGTGACTGCGTTCCTGGACAGATTCTTTTCCTGGGAGTTAAAGGAAGCTAAGAACTACTGAGTTTGTAAACCTGAAGCAGAATGACTTGATAGTGCAGGAATACGCCTTGAAGTTCACCCAACTGTCAAAGGATGCTGCAGAAATAGTCACTGAGCCGAGGGCTCACATGCTCAAGTTTATGAATGGAGTTTCAAATTTGGTAGTCAAGGAGTGCAGGACTGTCATGCTTATCAATGAAATGGACATCTCCAGGCTCATTATTCATGCACAACAGATAGAGGCAGAGAAGCTAAAGGAGATAGAGAGGGAGAATAAACGGGCGAGAACAGGTCAATTTGAGTACTCAAACAGAGGTTAAGCGGTGGTAATCACCCCCAACAACAGCATAGACCTCCAGCACCCTCATCAGCCAGTGCTCCTTCATCCAAGCCCTGCAAAGATCGGAGGGGTGGAGCATCAGGCTCCCAGTCTCAGAGTCATGTCTCCAATAGCCGCACTTTTTTAGTATGTTCTAAGTGTGCAAGAACTATTTGGGTGAGTGCCGTCTAGGCAAGGAGGGTTGTTTCGGGTGTGGCCAGCTGGGTCACAGATTAAGAAATTGCCCGTCAGTAGGATGGGAGAAGGCCCAGTCAACCACATTGGCAGCTCTGTCAGGTTGTTCAGCTACGTAGGGTACCACTTCAGGTGCAGGTGGCAGTCAGCGCCAGAACTGCTTCTATTCTTTATCCTCTCATCATGACTAGGAGAATTCACCTGACATAATGACTGGTATGTTATGACTCTATCAGATAGATGTGTATACTTTACTAGATCTAGAAGCCACACTTTCTTTTGTGACTCCTTATAGTGATGTTCCAGTTTGACCCTGAAATTCTCTCAGAACTGTTTTTAGTCTCTACTTTGATTTGTGAGTCAGTTAGAGCTTGCTAGGTGTATAAGGACTGTCCGATCACAGTATTGCATAAATTTAGAATAGTTGATCTAGTAGAGTTAGACATGGCCGACTTCGGCCTCATTCTTGGTATGGATTGGTTACATTCTTGATATGCCTCGGTTGACTATAGAACCAAGGTCGTTAGATTCTAGTTTCCTAACAAACCACTTCTAGAATGGACGGATAGTACATCAGCGCCTAAAGGTCGATTCATTTCATATCTTAAGGCTAGGAAAATAATCTCTAAGGGGTGCATCTATCACTTAGTTAGGGTCAAAGATTCTAGTTCCGAGACCCTGACACTTCAGTCAGTTCCAGTTATAATATAAGTTCCCCGAGGTATTTCCCAAAGATCTTCCCCGAGTCCCTCCCTGAGCGAAAAATAGACTTCGACATTAGCCTTCTTCTAGATACCCAATCGATCTCTATTCCTCCTTACAAAATTACTCCAGTTGAGCTTACGGAGTTGAAGGAATAGTTGAAAGAACTTCTAGATAAGGGATTCATCAGACGCAGTATCTCTTCATGAGGTTCCCCAGGCCTATTCGTGCGAAAGAAAGACGGTACACTCAAAATATGCATCGACTACCATTAGCTGAACAAGGTCACAGTCAAGAATAGGTATCTTCTACCAAGGATTGATGACTTGTTCGATCAAATTCAGGTAGCTAGTTGTTTTCAGGTAGATCTCAGATCAGGATACCGCCAGCTCAGGGTCAAGGAATGTGACATTCCAAAAAACAACCTTCAAAACTCATTATGGTCACTCCAAATTCATAGTTATGTCTTTTAGACTAACCAATGCTCCTACAGCTTTTATGGACCTGATAAATAGGGCATTCAAGTCGTACATGGACATGTTCGTTATTGTCTTTATGGACGATGTTCTGCTTTACACCAAAATAGAGGAGGAGCATGCAAACCATCTGAGAATAGTTTTGTAGACTCTCAAGGATTTCCAGTTGTTCGCTAAATTTAGAAAGTGTGAATTCTGTCTGAAATCAGTTGAATTCCTTGGTCATGTGGTCTCTAGTGAGGGTATTCAGGTAGATCCTCGAAAAATAGTGGCAGTCAAGGACTGGCCCATATCTACTCCTCCGTCAGACATTAGGAGTTTCTTGGGCCTAGCCGGTTATTATAAATGATTTGTAGAAGGGTTCTCCTCCATTGCATCTCCTTTGACCAGACTAACTTAAAGGAAGGTGAAGTTTCAGTGGTCCGATGCATGTGAGAAGAGCATTAAGGAGTTGAAGACTTGACTCACTATAGCCCTAGTTCTGACTTTGCCAGAAGGTTCAGATGGGTTTATGATCTATTGTGATGCCTCCAAAGTTGGTCTTGGTTGTGTTTTGATGCAGCATGGTAAGGTCATAGCTTATGCTTCCAGACAACTCAAGGTTCATGATAAGAACTATCTAACTCATGATCTTGAACTGGCACCGGTAGTATTTGCCTTGAAGATTTGGAGGCACTACCTTTATGGGATTCATGTGGATGTTTTTATAAACCACAAGAGCCTACAGTATGTGTTCAGTCAGAAGGACCTGAATTTGCGTCAGATGAAGGTGGTTAGAGTTGTTCAAAGACTACGACATGAGCGACTTGTACCACTCGGGTAAGGCCAAATAGTGGCTGATGCTCTCAGCAGAATGTCTATGGGGAGTGTTACTCATGTAGAGAAGGATAAAAGAAACTGGCGAAGGATATTCACAAACTGGCTCGGTTATGGATTCAGTTGGTTGATATAGTAGAATGTGGATTTGTAGTCCGAAGTAGGTTAGAATCCTCCCTGGTGGTGAAGATTAATTCAAAGCAGGATGAAGACCCAATTCTACTTAAGTTGAAAGAAGTAGTCCTAAGGAGAGAGGTGGAAGCTTTCTCCAAAGGGGTAGATGGTGTGCTCCATTATCAGGGCAGTGTCACGCTCTGAGTCTACACCTTGGACGGGACACGGTACTTGGAGTCACAACTAACCCCAAGGCAACCCCTGGTCTATCATACACTGGTATTCTGAGTAAAACATACACAGCGGAAGCTTTGAAAGAATAACATAAAGCATTTATGAAAGCTAAAACTGAAACATAAAGTTTAAAACATCTGAACGATCTGAAAGTCTAAAATCAAATATGAATCTGAAAGTCATATAGCTGATGAGTTGATGGGACAAGCTCCCAGCTAACTCTAAGTATAACTAAAAGTAATGAAATGACTAAAAGAAATGAAATAATGCCCTAGAAAGATGAGGACTCACACTTCTGCTACTGAGGAGGATTTGAACTGCGGCGACTAACGACGCAAAGTCTGAGAACCTGCGGCTGTATCATGAAATGATACAGCATAAAAATATGCATCAGTACTTTGAATGTACTGAGTAAGTGAGAGAAAACATGATGCTGAATATAATTGACTGAATTGAAATGACATGCAATGACCAACTAATATACTAAACTGAAACAACTGAAGTAAACTGAGATGGTCAATGGTCAAAGACATGCCCTAAGTATGAAATACTGAGTCTGAGATACTACACTGAACTGAACTGACTAGTCTGAGACTAAACTGAGATGACTAGTGGGAGAGTCTATAACTACCATATAACCACGTGAGCTAGACGTGGAGTCTGATGTATACACCCTATCGGTAGGACCCAATATACCTTACCAGGGTATAAAGGCATGGATGGTGAGATCACTGTCTGGGGCCATGATGCCAATAAAACTGTAACCTACGGTGGCAACGTTGTTCTAGTAACCTGGGTGCGCTGGAAACCCGACCTATTTCGGTGCTAAGTCCTACTCCTACTGGATGGTCCTAACATGACTACTACTACCAAGCTGATAGCTTGAAACTGGGGCTGAAGACTAAGTCAGGGATACTTATCTGGAAGTACCCTGAGAGTCTTATCGGACCGAATTTAGGAACTAGTGTTCTAATACTAGTCAGAGTTGCTTATCTGGAAGCGTCATAACCGTCTAAAGAACAAACTAAAATCTGGAACTAGGGTCCTAAGGCTAGTCAGAGTTGTTCATCTAAAGTGTCATGACCGCCTAGTGGACCAAAGAAATAGAGTTCTGAGTCTGATTTTGATAACTGGGAGGTATCACAGACACCTCAAGGATTTCTATAGTCAAACTGATGAGCTGACATTATATTGGTCAACCCAGAGGTTGCTAAGAATTGATTGAGACTAGCTGACATTCTGAGTAATACAGAGTATATAAACTTTCTGACTGGAACTGACTAATATACATGTGACTGAGTTCCCAACACATACAAATACTATAGAAACCCCTAACTCTAAAAGATTCAATCAACTTTAGAGAATTCAATACTTAAGCAGGATTCTAGTTTTTTATTTTCAAGAGCTAGGGCTAAAATTCTACTTCACAGTGACAGGCATCATTTTAGTCACAGTTGAAGGAAAACATCTACCATTAACATAGAATAAGATTCCATATGAATTAAAAAAAGTATGATAACAATATCTTCACATTCGTAAACTCTGGGCTAGAACTGATAGTGAACAGGGAAAGAGTTCTAGGGGACACAAGGGGAGAACAACTCCTTGTTGAATTACCACATACCTATATAACAAATCCTAATGAAAATCTCTGGGAAAACTGAGAGGAAATTTCGAACCCTTGCTCCTTCTCTGTGTTTTCTGCTACGTTTTCTACGTATTTTTCTTGAGAGAATTGAGAGAAAATAAATGAAAAGAGTCATTCTAACCCTTTAAATCCCTCCAATATGAACCCAAAATGATGGGGTTTCAAGGTTAAAAGGCCGGAAAAATACTAAAATCCCCTGGCGAAAATGTCACGCCCCGCATTGGGAGGCATGACTGGCACCTGGTGCCCTACTAGGATCTGAACTACTGAGTTAACTGAGCCTAAGCACCTCTGGTGCAGGGCTTCATCTGTTTACGCTATTAAACGCGATCCAAACTTGAATTAATCTTGGGTAGTGAAGTATTAAGCTGCAGGAGCATTCCTGCGGAGTTAGTTTCGTGAAATTCGACTGGCGAATCGTCGTCCTACCTAGCTAAGGTAAATGGAATTGCTCCAAATTAGTGTCAATATACTCCTAGCCCTAAAGTGAGCATTTCTCCCTTTTGGACTTTCGAGAAATAACGAGTTTTCGACTGTTTTTCGATAAGTCAAAGTTTGGGCTATATATATATATTCAAAGTAGTATTTTCTTCCACAATATTGATGAATTTAGTTCCAATTGCTATGAATGTGAATACAGTTGGAAGAAATAGCTGAATATTGGTTGAGTTACGCCAGTTAGCAGGAAGGCCGACAATTGAGGTATGTAAAGCTAGTTTCTTCGGCAAGTTAGTAATTCTAGCATAGTAAAATAGAATAAATTCCAGAAGGAAGTTCCAAAAGTCGAATATTAAGTATTTTTGCGTTATTATGTCATATTCCGAATAAAAGTCAGTAAATCAGTATCAGACAATAAGATCATATCCCAGACTCAGTTTAACTCAGTATTAGATTCAGTTTAATTCAGTAAGAGATCCAGAATAGAATATCAAAACATGAAAAGTTTTTATCAGATTTATTATACATATTATATGTGATTATTGTTGCTTGTTGAGACTTGATTGTGTTATGTGGGCACCCTTAGAGCTTCCTCGTCGCCCCAGGGTTAATAGCTGTGTCGACTCACCTGCCAGAGGGTGAGGATATGTCACTCCAAGGAGTGGCATGCCATCCGCAGTAGGACGAATATGGGATGCAGCATTCCCCATAGCAGGCTGATCATCGTTACAGTATACCCTATCGAGCGCTTGCGCCGAGGGCACAGATTACAGATTACAGATACGGATTTCAGATTACAGTTACAGGAGTCCTCCCGACTCAGATACAGTTATAGTCAGGGGCCTCGAGAGCCCAAGCTGCATACCCAGGGGGGCAGTGGGGTGCTCGTAGTTATTAGGTAAGTGGAGTGAATTTATTTTGGATGGTTTGACCCGGGTAGGGGTATATAGATTGCATGTTGATTGGCACCTTCCGGCTTATGGGGGCTGGTATAGGTTCTTGTATGCTATATATATATATATACATGTTACTCATTAAATGAATAGTTAGCAGGACGCCGCATCGACAAGTATGGTTCTTATCTTCCTTCCAGTACAGTTAAGCTCAGTACAGATGCTGTTATCCCAAACAGTTTTAGCTATCCTCTATCACTTCAGTAACTATCAGTATTACTGTTTATCTTCAATTATGTTCAGCTTTGCTTTGCATACTCGGTACCAGTGGTACTGAAGCCCATTTGGGGGTGCTGCATTACTTGCCTGCAGGTACTCATAGATAAGGAGCTGATCCCTCGTGATTCCATCCAGCACATAGAGTCATCAGCTCCTGTCATCCAGAGCTAGACAGCTAGAGGTTTATTTTTTTCTTTTGTTGTACGGTATGGGTAGGCCGGGGCCCTATCCCGATCATCTTATTAGTATTCTTAGAGGCTTGCCAATTGTGTATTCCCTGTGGTTAGCGGTACCGATTGTGTGAGGTCGTGTGTATGTTTTAGCTTGTTTATGATGGCCGTGTAGGGCCTTATTCAGTTGGTAGTGGTGACCTTGTCGGTCACGTAATGATTTAGCACCTGTTTTCCTGATTTAGAAGTAACTAGACAGCATGGTGGCCTTGTCGGCCCGCATAAGTTCCTTTATACTATCTTTGTTCTGGTTAGCTGTTGTTATCTTACAGGTGGCTATGGGCCTAGTCGGCCGAAGGCTGTATTTACAGCCGTTATATAGCCCATCATTTTCTTGAATCCAGAGTTAGAGCCAGCCTGGCACCAGAAGTGCTTAGGCTCAGCTAGTTCAGCAGTCGAGGTCCTAGTAGGGCACCAGGTACCAGTCATGCCTCCCAAGGCGGGGCGTGACAAACTTGGTAACAGAGCAGGTCATATCCCATGGAGTCTGCAAGTCGTGCTAAGTAGAGTCTTGTCTATGGTTTTGTTGTGCACCACATACCATAGGCAGGAGGCTGTAAGGCATAATAGGATGGTTACTCTTTCTTCATATTCAGTCGTGCCACAGAGCAGTACAGTATAGGGTTGAGTCCCTAAAACTTATCATACTCTTTGTTTACAGATTAAAATGGCAGACCAGCGACACCCTGCCACAGGCAGAAGACTGGATACGCAGCAGGAGAAGGCACCAGCAGGATGCCTCAGCTTCATTTAGAATCAGCCCGATCTGAGGGCGATACAGAGGCATCATCACAGCCTTCTGAGCAGTCGCCACCCTACCAAGAGTCATTCGGAACGACACCGCCTCTGACAGCTCCTGTACCTACACCATCCAACCAGGAAATTCGAAGTGCAGTAGTTATGTTGGCACAAATGATGGCTACTCAGCGCCAGTCAGTGCCACCTATAACAGCAGAGTCATCCGGTGGGTCTGGCAGTTTGAGAGTCCGAGAATTTTTTGCACTAGGTCCCCCGCAGGTCACAGGGTCAGATCAGGCAGAGGACCCCCAGGATTTCCTGGACCAGATGCAGAGAATCTTCCGGGTCATGCATGTAACGTCTACAGAATCAGTTGAGTTAGCGGTATTCCGGCTGCGGGATATTATTGTGTTGTGGTATGAAAGTTGGGAAAGTTTCCAAGGGAGAGATGTTGCCCCTCCGACCTGGTCCAACTTCTCAGAGGCCTTCCTGGATTGTTATTTGCCATGGGAAATTCGACAGGCCCGGATGGATCAATTTTTACACTTGGAGCAGGGGGCTAGGAGTTTACCGGAATACGCCCTACAGTTTGATTCCTTGGCCCACTATGCTCCAGCTTTTGTGGACACCATGTCATCTAGAGTCCAGCGGTTTAATATAGGTTTGAACCCAGAATACATTGAGGCATGCATGATAGCTACACTGCGGGAGATATGGATATCGCTCGGGTGCAGGCCTTTGCCCAGACCATTGAGGGCCTTAGACAGCAGCAACAGGATAGTAGACGTATAAATCAGGAGCAGCGTCACAGGGATAGATCAGATGAAATACAGAGGGAGATTCAGAGAGGACCCAAGCCCCGATTGTCAGACAGACCACCTAGACCCCCACCTTCGTCACAGCAGCAGAGGGGTAGATTTATTCGCCGAGGAAAGTCAGAGTCCGGCGGCAGTTCTCGAACGGTAGATTCACCTCAGTAGAGGAGGGCAGAGTAGAGCAGATACACACCCCCACCTTGCCCTATTTGCAGCTGACCCACGCTAGAGCTTGCAGATATGGCTCCACAGGGTGTTATATATGCGGGCAGAAGGGTCATGTGATGAGAGACTATCCAGCCAGAGGTCAGGGTAGCCGAGATAATTAGGATAGGGCGTCAGCATGGCCACGAGCTCTAGCAGCCTCGGCAAGGCGTAGGCCCTCAGGTCCATCAGGTAGGGGCCAAGGTAGATCAGGGGCCTCTAGTTCAGGTAAGGGCCCAAGCCGTACCTATGCATTACTAGGGAGGCAGGACTCAGAGGCGTCTCCAGATGTGGTAACAGGTATGATGACTATTTGCTCATACCCTGCTTATGTATTAATTGATCCAAGGTCTACTTTGTCCTACGTTACCCCATTTGTGGCTCGGAAGTTCAGTGTTGTACTAGAGTTGCTTCACCAACCCTTTTCAGTATCTACACCTGTCGGTGACTCCATTATAGCCAGAAGGGTTTATCAAGGGTGTACAGTAGAGGTTGTTGATCGTCAGACTACAGTAGATCTGGTAGAACTAGAGATGATTAATTTCGATGCCATTATAGGTATGGATTGGTTAGTGCAGTGCTATGCCAACATAGAATGCTGGACCAAGACAGTCCGATTCCACTTTCTAGGGGAGGCAGTATGAGAGTGGAAGGGCAGTACAGCTACACCAAAAGGTAGGTCTATTTCCTACCTTCAGGCGAGGAAGTTGATAGCTAAGGGATGCATTTACCACCTAGTCAGAGTCCAGGATGTTCGGGCAGAGCCTCCGACTCTCCAGTCTGTTCCAGTGGTTAACGAATTCCCTGACGTATTTCCAGATGAGCTACCTGGTATTCCCCCAGAAAGAGAAATAGATTTTCCAATTGATTTGCTACCAGGCACTCAGCCCATATCAATTCCTCCGTATCGTATGGCTCCTGCTGAACTTAGAGAATTAAAGGAGCAGCTGAAAGATCTGTTAGATAAGGGCTTTATCAGGCCGAGTACTTCACCTTGGGGTCCGTCAGTTCTATTTGTGAGAAAGAAGGATGGCTCGCTCTACATGTGTATAGATTACCGGCAGTTGAATAAGGTTACAGTCAAGAATAAGTATCCGCTTCCCAGAATAGATGATTTGTTTGATCAATTACAGGGGGCCAGATATTTCTCAAAGTATTGACTTACGATCCGGATATCATCAGGTTCGAGTTTGTGAAAGGGACATTCCAAAGACTGCCTTCAGGATCAGATACGACCATTTTGAATTCCTAGTCATGTCCTTTGGGCTAACGAATGCCCCAACAGTATTTATGGACCTGATGAACAGCATCTTCAGACCATACCTGGACCTGTTCATGATAGTGTTCATTGACGATATTCTGGTGTATTCTCGCTCAGAGGCAGACCACCAGGATCATTTACATATAGTGCTTCAGATTCTCAGGGACCGTCAGCTGTATGCCAAGTTCTCTAAATGTGAATTTTGGCTGAACTCAGTAGCTTTCTTGGGGCATATTGTGTCGGATGCTGGTATACAGGTAGACTCGCAAAAAAATAGAAGCAGTAAAAACATGGCCTAGACCTACCACTCTGATCGAAGTCCGCAGTTTTCTAGGGTTAGCAGGGTACTACAAAAGATTTGTTTTGGATTCTCCACCATAGCGGCACCTCTGACTAAGCTAACGCAAAAAGCAGTACAGTTTTAGTGGACGGAGGCATGTGAGCAGAGTTTCCAGGAATTGAAAGACAGATTGACCTCTGCCCCAATATTAGCATTGACAGAAGGTACAGAGGGTTATGCAGTTTATTGTGACGCTTCGGGTATTTGGTTAGGATGTGTGTTGATGCAGCATGGTAAGGTAATTGCTTATGCTTCCAGACAGCTGAGGAAACACGAAAAAAATTATCCTACCCCGACCTGGAACTAGCCGCAGTGATCCACACTCTAAAGATATGGAGACATTACGTGTATGGCGTCCATGTGGATATTTTCACTGATCATAAGAACCTACAGTATATCTTCACTCAGAGGGAGTTGAATTTGAGGCAGCACCGCTGGTTGGAATTGCTGAAAGATTATGATGTAAATATTCTGTATCACCCAGGAAGAGCCAACGTAGTAGTAGATGCCCTCAGCCGCAAATCCATGGGGAGTTTGGTGTACTTGCAGCCCGAACAGCGGGAGTTGGCCAGAGAAATACACCAGTTAGCCAGTTTAGCCATTTGCATAGCAGAAATAGAGGACAACAGAGCGGTAATTCAGAACACCGCAGTGTCCTCATTAGTTGAAGAGGTAAAAGAACGGCAGTATGAGGATCCGGACCTAGTTCAGCTTAAATACAGAGTTCAGTAAGGAAAAGCGCCAGATTTTCAAGTAACTGAGGATGAAGTGTTGTGATGTAAAGGCCGCCTTTGTGTTTCAGATGTTTCAGGTCTTCGCTGGCAGATTATGAGTGAGGTACATTACGCCCGCTATTGTCTCCACCCAGGCGCGACGAAAATGTACCACGATATCAAAGAAATATACTGGTGGCCAAGTATGAAGAGGGAAATAGCATAATTCATAGCCCAGTGTCCTAATTGCCAGCAAGTAAAAGTGGAACACCAGAAACCAGGCGGATTGACTCAAGACATAGCTGTGCCTCTTTGGAAGTGGGAAGTAGTAAATATGGACTTTGTAGCAGAATTACCCCATACCAGACATAGACATGATTTGATTTGGTTAATTGTTGACAGACTGACAAAATCAACCTATTTTCTGCCAGTAAGGGCTACTTTCTCTGTCAAAGATTATGCTGAGTTGTATATTAGAGAAATAGTCAGACTGCACGGTGTTCCAGCATCCATTATCTCTAACAGAGGGGTGCAATTTATAGCTAGATTTTGGCAATCATTTCAGAGAGGCCTGGGAACACAGATTAATCTGAGCACAGCATTCCACCCTCAGACAGATGGGCAGGCAGAACGTACTATTCAGACGCTCGAGGATATGTTACGAGCGTGTGTATTGGACTTCGGAGGTAGTTGGGATGAGCACCTACCACTTATTGAGTTTTCTTATAACAATAGCTATCACTCAGCTATCCAGATGGCGCCCTTTGAGGCTTTTTATGGGCGAAAATGCAGATCGCCGATTGGCTGGTTTGAAGTAGGAGAGTCAACGCTAATTGGGCCGGATATTATTCATCAGTCAGAGGAAAAGGTAAAGCTTATCAGAGAACGCCTACTGACTGCTCAGAGCCGCCAGAAATCGTATGCTGATGTCCGACGCAGAAACTTGGAATTTAATGTGAATGAATGGGTGTTTTTGAAAGTTTATCCAATGAAAGGGGTGATGAGATTCGGCAAGAAAGATAAGCTCAGCCCGAGATTTGTTGGGACTTATCAGATTCCTCGAAGAATAGGCCAAGTAGCATACGAGTTGAACTTACCTCCAGAATTAGAGTCTGTTCATCCAGTTTTCCACGTATCTATGCTGAGGAAGTATATAGGAGACCCCTCCATAGTTGTTCCAGTTTAGGATGTCCAGGTTACGGAAGAGCTGGCTTATGAAGAGGTCCCAGTAGCCATACTAGACAGGCAGATTCGCAGGTTGAGAACTAAAGACATTGCCTCTATCAAAGTACTATGGCATAATTGGAACCGAGAGGAGATGACTTGGGAAGTAGAGGAAGATATGAAAGTCAGATATCCTCAACTGTTCCAGACTTAAACAACCAGAGATACGTTAGTGTTGTTGTTTTATGAATTTCCTTATATTATGTGAATAAATGAAATAGTTGGCTTTTGTGATGAATACTAGTATTGTGTGGAGTACCTGTATTGGACTTTTCTGTGTTTCAGGATTTTTGAGATAGTCCATATATAGGGGAGACTCTGCCGAAATTTTTCTAAACTAAGTCAAATAAGTAGAAATTCTTGCAAGAAGAAGTTTACATTCGAGGATGAATATTCTTAAGGGGGGGAGGATGTTACACCCCGTAAATTCTTGACATGTAGATGACCTATTCGCATGTTGGTTAAGAGTTTTGAAATGCCATATGTGCTAGAAAAAGGCGCGGGGGGAAGACCGGACAAGCGCCAAGTCGGAGAGTCGCAAGAGGGAGCCAGGCAGAACCCCTCCGTGATGGCGGCAGCGTGTCACAGGGGGGGGGGGGGGGAGGGGGGGCACTCCACGATGACTGGCGTGTCACGGAGGCCCTGTTCAGGCCCAAGTATAAAAGGGCCTGCCACTTCGGTTTTAATCATTTACTCCCTTAAATTTCCAGAAAACAAACAGAGAACAGAGGGCACGAGAAGGTTCAACAAAATTTCATCTGTTTACGCTATTAAACGCGGTCCAAACTCGAATAAATCTTGGGTAGTGAAGTATTAAGCTGCCGGGAGCATTCCTGCAGACTTAGTTTCGTGAAATTCGGTCGGCGAATCGTCGTCCTACCGAGCTAAGGTAAATGGAATTGCTCCAAATTAGTGTCAATATACTCCTAGCCCTAAAGTGAGCATTTCTCCCTTCTGGACTTTCGATAAATAGCGAGTTTTCGACTGTTTTTCGATAAGTCAAAGTTTGGGCTATATATATATATTCAAAGTAGTATTTTCTTCCAGAATATTGATGAATTTAGCTCTAATTGCTATGAATGTGAATACAGTTGGAAGAAATAGCTGAATATTGGCCGAGTTACGCCAGTTAGCCGGAAGGCCGACAACTGAGGTATGTAAAGCAAGTTTCTTCGGCAAGTTAGTAATTCTAGCATAGTAAAATAGAATAAATTCCAGAAGGAAGTTCCAAAAGTCGAATATTAAGTATGTTTGAGTTATTATGTCATATTCAGAATAAAGTCAGTAAATCAGTATCAGACAACAAGATCTTATCCCAGACTCAGTTTAACTCAGTATTAGATTTAGTTTAATTCAGCAAGAGATTTAGAATAGAATATCAGAATATGAATAGTATTATCAGATTTATTATACATGTTATATGTGATTATTGTTGCTTATTGAGACCTGATTGTGTTATGTGGGCACCCTTAGAGCTTCCTCGCCGCCCCAGGGTTAATAGCTGTGTCGACTCGCCCGCCAGAGGGTGAGGATACATCACTCCAAGGAGTGGCATGCTGTCCACAGTAGGACGAAGATTGGATGTAGCATTCCCCATAGCAGGTTGATCATCATTACAGTTTTCTCTATCGAGTGCTTGCACCTAGGCCACATATTACAGATACAGATTTCAACTTACAGTTACAGGAGTCCTCCGGACTTAGATACAGTTATAGTCAGGGGCCCAGAGAGCCGAAGCTGCATACCCAGGGGGCTGGTAGGGTGCTCGTAGTTATTAGGTGACTGGAGTGAATTTATTTTAGATGGTTTGACTCGGGTAAGGGTATATAGATTGCGTGTTGATTGGCACCTTCCGGCTTATGAGGGCTGGTATAGGTTCTTGTATGCTATATATATATATATATATATACATGTTACTCATTAAAAGAATAGTTAGCAGGACGCTGCATCGACAGGTATGGTTCTTATCTTCCTTCCAGTATAGTTAAGCTCAGTACAGATGCTACTATCCCAAACAGTTTTAGCTATCCTCTGTCACTTTAGTAACTATCACTATTACTATTTATCTTCAGTTATATTTAGTTTTGCTTTGCATACTCGGTACCAGTGGTACTGACGCCCGTTTGGGGCGCTGCATTACTTGCCTGCAGGTACTCATAGACGAGGAGCCGATCTCTCGTGATTCTAGCCAGCACATAGAGTCATCAGCTCCTATCATCCGATCTAGACAGCTAGAGGTTTATTTCTTTTCTTTTGTTGTACAGTATAGGTAGGCCGTCCCGACCATCTTATCAGTATTCTTAGAGGCTTGCAGATTGTGTATTCCCTGTGGTTAGCGGTACCGATCATGTGAGGCCGTGTGTATGTTTTAGCTTGTTTATGATTGCCGTGTGGGGCCTTATTCAGTTGGTAGTGGTGACTTTGTCGGTCACGTAGCGGTTTAGCACTTGTTTTCCTGATTTAGAAGTAACTAGACAACATGGTGACCTTGTCGACTCGCATAAATTCCTTTATACTACCATTGTTCTGGTTAGCTGTTGTTATCTTTCAGGATGCTATGGGCCTAGTCGGCCGGAGGCTGTATTTACAGCTGTTATATAGCCTGTCGTTTTCTTGAATCCAGAGTTAGAGCTAGTCTGGCACCAGAAGTGCTCAGGTCTGCTAGTTCAGCAGTCCAGGTCCTAGTAGGGCACCAGGTACCAGTCATGCCTCCCAAGGCGGGGTGTGACAAAAACGTACACAGAGGAAGATTTTAAATAAAACATTTATGAACGTAAGTCCAAATCATAAAGTGTAAGTCATCTGAACAATACTAATAGTCCGAAAACCACGCCTGCGTCTGAAAGCCATCTAATTGAGGAGTTGCTGGGACAAGTCCCCAGCTAACTCTAAGTCTAACTGAATGTAACAAACATAACTGAGATAAATGAAATATTGTCCTCGAGAGATGAGGACTCACACTTCTACTACTGAGAGAGGGAGATCTGAACAAAGTCGACTAACGACGCCGGGTCTGAGAACCTATGGCTGTATCATGAAATGATACAACATAAAAGTATGCGTTAGTACTTTGAATGTACTGAGTAAGTAGGAGAAAACATAACGGAATATAAAAGACTGTACTAAAAAATGACAAGAAATGACTAACTGATATACTAAGATGAATAACTGTAATAAACTGAGATGGCCGAGATGACCCTGTCTAATGGTCAAAGACATGCCCTAAGTCTGAAAGTTCTGAGTCCGAAATACTAATTGAACTGATCTAAACTGATAGAGATGAAATTGAACTGAACTGCTTATTCTGAGACTGGACTGAGCTGACTAGTGAGAGAGTCTATAATCGACATGTAACCACGCGAGCTAAACGTGGAGTCCAATGTATACGCCCCACCTATAGGATCCAATATACCTTGCCAGGGTATAGAGGCATGAACTGGATGATCACAAAAGTCTGGGGCCAATCAGGACAATAAATATTGTAACCTACGCTACCAAAGTAGTTCTGGGAACCTGGGTGTGGTGGAACCCCGGTCCGCTCGGTGTTAAGTCCTGCTCCCACTGGAATGCCTAAATTGAATACCAAGCTGATAGCTCAAAACTAGGGTCCAAGACTAGTAAGGGATATATAACTGAAGGTACCCTGAGAGTCTTATCAAACAAGATTCTGAAACTGGGTTCTAGACTGAGAGCTGCTTATTTAGAAGCTCGTAACCGTCTAAGAACAAACTATAATCTGACTGGAGTCCTAGGGCTAGTCAGAGCTATCTATCTAAGTGTCATGACCGCCTTGTGGACCAATACACTGAGTTCTGGAACTAATTTTGATAACTGGGAGGTGATACTACACCTCAGGAATTTCTGTAGTCAAATTGATCAGCTGACATTATTCTAGTCAACCCGGAGGTTGCAAAAGAAAAATCTAACTAAGACTAGGCTGACATTTCTGAGTATATAAACTTTCTGACTAAAATTTGCCTAACATATATTTGACTGAGTTTCTAACACATACAACTATTATAGAAACCCCTAACGCTGAAACATTCAAAATATTTTGAGAATTCAATACTTATGTAGGATTCTAGTTTCTGTTTTCAAGAGTTAGGGCTAAAATTCACATTCAACGGAACAGAAATTATTTTAGTTACAAATTGGTGGAAAACATTTAAAATTATCATAGAATAATATTCCTCAAGAAATAAACAATGTCTGATAGCAATATCTTCACAATCGAAAATTCAGGGCTACAACTGATAATGAACTGAGGAAGAGTTTTAGGGGACACAAGGAAAGAACAATCCCCTTGTTGAATTCCCACATACTTGGCAAAAATTTCCCAAAGAAGGAAGCTTGAATCTGATGCAATGGGTGTGAAGACCTAGTCTTGCCTAAGAGTTCTTGAGAGGAAACTACAATCGTTTTCTAAAAGTTTACGTGGGGAATAAAGGGAAAACCATTTAATCCCTCTAATATCTCTGAATATTTTCCGAAAACGATGTAGTTTAAGGACTAAATAGGTAGGAGATTACAAAAATATATCTGGGCTAAAAATCTAAAATTTGGTCAACGGGTCACTCAACAAGTCATTGGTTGAAACCACTACTTGTTGGGACCTCTCATTGGGTCTACTGCCTGAAGTTTGTAAATACCGGATCTAGCAACACCACGAGGGACCCAATGACTCATTACCCTAGGCCACGACTCATGGCATCACTCATTAAGTACACTATTTAATAATCATCTGGGGCTGGTAATGGGAGACGTCACGACTCGTTACTAGTAACCACGACTCGTGGTCACCATTCATCATGTACGCTGCCTATATTTTAAAAATTCCCTTCTACCTGGTAACGACTCATCCCACGACTCGTTACTACTCATGACAGGTCGTTAGATAACTCATTACCTTCCCTGCCACCAGGACTACACTTCCCCACGACTACTCCCAACGGGTCGTTGGTTGGACCAACGATCCGTTAGGTCGTCCATGCTGTAATATTTTTTCCAGTTTTCAGCAAACTTCTAGATTTTATCTTGGGTCTAATCTTAGGCATTTTGGGGGTATTATATTAATACTGAATAAACAAAAATAGTTGAGCATAAGAAAAAAAAGGACACTAGATAGGAGTAGAAGAATACTAGAGGCACGAAGTTGGTAAGGCTAGGAAAATGGAATAGATGGTAACAACTGTGTCAATCGACGAATGGTTTCGATATTTTTAGCCATCTCTTTATCAAGAATAGTCTGTAATTCATTAATCCTCGCCTGAAGAGCATTCTTTTCCTTGTTATGATTTGTTTGGGCAGTTTCTAGTTCAACAGTTTTTTCAGCCAAGGCAATCCTCATCCTTTGCAATGGAGTGTCAGCTCCATCATTAAAGCAGGTAAGACAATATGGCTCACCTATCCAAGGACATACTTTGTTGTTTGGAAAGTCTAGACTTGAACATAAACTGAGTAGCCCTCAAAGAATTGAGCTAGCCAAAAGCCATAAGGGGGAGCATGTCCCTTTTCATCCTTCTGAAGCACACGCTACATGTGCTTAATGGTCAAACTGGGAAATTTTATCTTGACTTCAGTGTCAAAAAGTTCCATTAGCGTAAAATCAAGGTAATTTGTCTTAGTCCTCCTCTCCTTTCATGGTGTAATCATCTTGTGAACCACATCAAAATACAATTGATGCAAGGGAGATATTTCACTCTTCATCACAGACGATGCTGGGGGGGATCTTTTGGGTTTGATTTGTACTTGCGTACACTGTCATTGCAAGAGAATCAGATGCAGCTGAGCAGGTACTATGGGTATTTCAATGGGAGATGAAGATACAGCTTCCATTGTGAGAGAAGGTGAATTTTCAATAAGGTTTTTTTCAAGATTTAAAATTTTCAAGAAGGGTGCTAAAGCCTATATGTGCAAATTCATTGGTTTATAGAAGAGAGCGGGAAGATGAAACATGTGTGTGGATGTGATTGAAACTAGTAAATGCTCAAGTAAAGAAAAGGTGGGATGTATGATATGATGGAGGTGACAGCTTTTGAAATCTTGAGTTATAACGGTTTAGAAGCAATGAATGCATGGAACATGAGTGTTTATCTGTTTCATATTTGGCAGTATTAGCTTAGTGTAGTATAGAACATATCAGGTAGAAGTAATTTAGTGTTCACAATTGCTTGTGTTGACTGTTTCTCTGCATAATTTAATATAAAATTATGTTAAAACAGATCAATAATCTGGATACGGGATACACAACTAAATGTGCAAGACTAAATTGAATAATAGTTTGGCTAGTAAATTTTTTAGGAAAACCTTTATTCTAGCCAATCATTGAGGGGAGCTCATGTAATCTTAATCATCCCCAAGTCTAACCTGTTCTTTTCAAAATATTCCTTACTTAGTGCCTTGATAAAAATATCAGCAATTTATTCTTCAGTAGAATAAAATATTTTGGGATATGACATTTTTCAACATTGTCTCTAAGAAAATTGTGTCTTATGTTAATATGTTTGGCTTTTTCATGTTGCACGAGATTTTTAGCAATATTTATCACACTAGTATTACCATACAAGATAGGAACACATCCAACATCTATACCAAAATCTATCAATTGTTGTTTGATCCATAGCAATTGAGCATAATATGATCCAGTGGACACATACTCGGCCTCAACAGTAGACAAAACTACATAGTTTTGTTTCTTAGTGGACCAAGAGATCAAACATGATCCAAGAAAGTGTGCCATACCTGTGATGCTTTTTCTGTCAACTAAATACCCTCGTAAGGTTCCAGCATCACCATCAGCAAACTGCATTGGTGTACAATCAGCTTCTTGATTTGTTGTTCCCCCTGTCAATGTGCCCTCAGTCTGTTCAATAGTTGGACCAGGTGGTACAACCTGTTCCTAGGCATGCCCATCAGTTTCAATTTTATCCTTTTGCCTCCTCTGCTTCTTATCCTTATTGATCCACTAAGATCCATATGCACTAGGTCAAGGCACCTGTTTGTACTTACCTGGTTCTTTGGCTTGAAAAAGGATCTCACTTGCTTCCCCCTTACACAGACACTACAAACTTTGTCATCTTTGAAATTAGTTTTAGGCAAGCTTATAATCATGTACTTTGAAGCAAGTTTGTTCAACTGTTTAAAACTAGCATGTCCATGTGTCAAAGTAAGGGATCACAATCAATTGCACTAAAACAAATCAGATTTGTGTTAGGCATCCTCATGATGTCAGCGTGATACACATTTTTATGTCTTTTGGAAATTTGTACAATTTCCTTTGTATCCATCTACATGATACACTTCTTCTAGTGCCTTTGCTTATGATCTTTCAATCTTTTCAATTCCAGTAACTATACCCTTGTTACCATCTCCAAAAGACACATTCCTCTTTTTGAGTGAAGTGAGTGTAAGAAACTTTTGTTTGTTTTTAGTTATATTTCTTGAATAAGCACTATCCATATACCAATGTTGCTTGTTTCCTTTCACTTTCACCTGCAAAATAGTTTAAAGGTTAGTCTTAGGAATTCAGAAAAGCTTGGGTCCTTTCTTGTGATTAAAATGATGAATCAAATGACTTTTTTTGCTCATATTGGCAACAAGTTGTTAGACCTGTTTCTATGAACAGGTTTAAAGTTGTTTTCTTTTTTAATTTTGTACTTCTATTTCTACACTCAATAGCTATTAGACATTCAGTAGTGGGGTGTCCAAGTTTTTCACAAATGAAATACATATCCTCAGTGATAGTAGTTTCTTTATGGAATGATATATCCGTCCGTTCATTATGAGTCCTTCCACTATTTACAATTCTACAGGAGTTAGTCCATCTATTTGCTTTCTCAAAAGCCAATTTCAACCTAGACACTTCTAGATTCACTTTTTTCACCTTTTATTTCTCATAAAAGAAATTAATTTTGCAATCCTTAACCTTTGACTCAATCTTTTTCTGATGTTTGCTTAAGACTTCCTTTTTAGTAATGGACAACTCCACCATTTCAGATTTTAGGTTCAGATTAATTGAATTAAGTCGGTCAACCTGTTTTTTTAGGGTATTGTTCTCTTTATCAATGACAACCTTGCAGGTTTTAAGATCAATACAATCAAACTTTAAACTTGCAAATGCACTGAACAATTGATCCCTACTGGAGGGTAACTCTTGAAAATTATCAATTAGAGAGCTCATTAAGGAAATGAGTTTCCTTTTAGAGAAAAGGTGCAATTTTTCTTTTAGATCAGGAGTACTTACCTCAGATTTTGTCTCTTCTTCTTCTTGATCTGAGTCTCCTATAGCCATGAAAGAAGTCTCATCTACCTCTTCATTATCAAACTCTTCTAATCCTAATCCCCATGCAACCATCATAGAATAATTTCCTTCTCCTTTTTCTTTGCTTTCTCCCTTATTTCCTTTTCAGACCTTTTTTTCTTCCGCTCAATTTTCCATAGTAGACAGTCTTTGATCATGTGATCGGTTTTATTACACTTGTAGTAGTTGGCTTGGGATTTGTCACTAGACCCTTTCTTGCTACATATTCCTTTCCTGCCATACCCATTTCCTTTCTTGAGAAATTTTTTGAAACTTTTTGCCAGAAATGCAACTTGTTTTTCATCAAGATTAGACTCGTCGTTGTCAAATGCCTTCAGTGCTAGTGACTTTTCTTTAACCACTTCTTCCCTTTTGTGATCATCCATACTTATTTCATAGGTTTTCAAGTTTCCCACTAGTTCATCAAGAGTCATGGTAGAGGTATCCTTAGCTTCTCTTATAGCAATGACTTTTATATTCCATTTAGCTTTTAGGAGAATACATAGTAATTTATCGACCTTCTCCTCAATGGTAAGAACCTTTTCTAGAGATGATAGCTCATTGACTAGAGATGTGATTCTAGTGATCATTTCTTGTAATGACTCATTCTCCTTCTTCTTGAATGCTTCATACTCAGTGAATAACATAGCTATCCTAAACTTTCTCACTTGGCTGGACTCTTCATGAGCATTAACCAGTGCATCCCATATTTTATTGGCAGTAGTACAATTTGAAATTCTATTGTACTCATCAAGATCTAAGCCACAAACTAGAATGTTTTTTTGCCTTTGCATTCTTCTTAAGTGCTACTAAATCTTTTAGAGTGAATTCGGTCCTTGCTTTCATGACCATAGCTCCTTTCACAATTTTCATAGGAATTGTTGGTCCTATAGTGATTAGATCTCATAACTTGTAATCCTCAGCCTGAATGAAGTTTTCCATACGAACTTTCCACCAGATGAAATGAGATCCATTGAAAAGAGGAGGTCTGGGGGTTGAATGTCCTTCGTTGTGCCCAATTGGTGTTGTAGAATTCATCATGATTTTATCTTAAGTGTTAGCCTTTACAAGATAACCTACTCTAATACCAATTGACATTCTACATGATCAAGACTTTAGTTATTTAACTTAACTTATAGCCTATGAGTGAAATAGGTTGCCAAACATGTTTCAACAAAGCGGTAAAAGTTGTAAGTAGAAAATACAGTATTTAAGTGGAAAACACCCGGCTCACAGAAGATGAAAAATCACGACCTGTACCTCAATAGGATTTAACCCAACTTCACTAAACATAATGAGCCTTTCAACAGCAGATTACGAACTCTTATAACCTAAGGAGTTATAAACTCTAATTTCTAACAACTCACAAACATCCCAAGGTATGTGTTCCCAAAGCCTTCGAGTTAACTCAAATTTAAGACTAAATAATCCTAATTCAATTTATAACACGCTGAACAAAGATAACATTAATATTACAACTCAATGACACTCTTAATACAAGAATGCTAAAACTCTTAGCCTAATTCTGTACTAGCACCTGGTTTTTCAATGTGTTCTGTTACTCTTTGGGTATCACTCCTGAAGTTAATTTGCTAATTGGCTTTTTTGTCTGTAAGTGTACAGGTGCTCTGAGTTACTAAGCTCCTATTTAAGCACAACTCTTCAAAGAGTTCTTCTTTTCATCGAACTACACCTCAACTCAAACTCTTCTTAACTTGGAGTTCTACTTCAAGTAGACTCCTTCTTCAAGACAAATCTTTGCTTCTTTAGTGTTGTAGTCAAATTTCAATACTTCAATTCAGCACATGTTAATTTCCTTGAGTTTACTATTTAAGCACAACTCTTTAGAGAGTTCTTTTTAATTTCAAACTACACATCAATTCAAACTATTCCTGACTTAGAGTTCTACTTCAAGTGAGACTCATTCTTCAAGTCAAACTCCTTCCTTCTTTTAGTGTTGTAGTCGAACTTCAATACTTCAATACAACACATGTTTTATTTCTTTGAATTTATGTGAAGTAACTTTATTATTTGTTTCTTGATTTTCGCACACTTGTTTTTATTTATTATTGACCATACTGCGAACTCAGCTCCTTGAGACAGTGTACCTATGAAGCAACTTGGCTTACCTGAAATCATCAAAACTACCTAGAACCCAACAAAATAATATATAAATTTCCTAATAACTTATACATGCACTAGTTATAGGGATTTCAAAATTGTAAATCAAGCACTATACTACTAATATTATATATAAATAACTTACTTTCTTACTAGCTATCAAATAATAGGATATATTACTTGTGCAAAATTTTAACAACTAAACACTAACCTTTAAATCAGCCACCAAAAACAACCATTACTCATATATACTATATATATACATTTCTTTCACCATGGGAGTGCAAAATTTTAACAACTAAACACTAACCTTTAAATCAGCCACCAAAAACAACCATTACTCATATATACTATATATATACATTTCTTTCACCCCGCTCCCATGGCAGCCCGATCCTCAAAAGCTTTTCCACAAATCAATTAATTTTCTATTAGTCTCAGTTTCACCTGTCAAATTACACAGCCACTGTCTGTTGGCCTCACGTTTTTGCCTTCTAGTATGCACGACAGCTCAATAGAAACATACTCAGGTCCACTCTACAGCTCTCACTTGAAGATTCTCTCAATTTCTCTCCATTTTTAAAATTAAGCATCATACTCACATAGAACTCTACAAAAGTTCTCCATTAATAATTGCTTAGGTACTCTGTAGAGATCCCTCTCTTTTTTGTCTCTTGCTTTCTCTTCGTTCGGAGTTTCGAATCGGCAAAAATGGCCGACGAACCTTCTCTCACGCGCTGGTCCTTTGAGGTACTCACAATCGCCAAAGAACAGCTCTTAGTTCTCAATGCTCCGATTGTGCTTGTTTTGTTGATGTTGTTGAACTTAGATTGAAGGTCGAATGTGCTTAGGATTGTTTAATTTCTCGCATGCATGTGATAATTATGTGTGAATTCTGTGAGTTGTTGAATAAGTGAAGAAATGTTGGAAAGGAAAAGAAAAGGACATGTGAGTTTGACTTTTTTTTGGTTGATTTTTGACCTTTTCCAGTTTTGTTTTCATTGTTTCTTACAAACTATCACATTTGGTTTTTCCAAAGCTATTTAGACTGAAAGCTAAAAAGTTCAGAAACCAGGAGTTCTATTGTGGATTGTTTAATTGGTGAGAAAAATGTTGGTAGAAAGAAATAAGGAGATATGAGTTTGTTCGTTTAGGTTATGATTTGATATATTCTCTTTCTCCGACTATATTCTGGTCTTCTATTGAAGGAAACAGGAATGAGTATGAATACAAGTGATTCTTACCTTAGTTGATTTGAAGTGGAATTAGCTAAACAATCTTGAGAGAAGTCCAAAAAGAGTGGACATAGTTTGGTAATGCCATTGTTCGGATATAGAACTTAAAGTATATGCTTGACATTGTCTGAATTCCTGCAGGTATCAATAATTGTTTGTTTGGCCTATTTAATTGCTGAAAATGTGGAATATTTAGACATTGGGATGCATAAGGATGATGTTGTTCATTAATTTGAATTTCTTAGGTCTTGGTTTGGTTCTCATTCATTAACATTCCAGTCTTCTAAACTATTTGGGAGGAAATAGAAAAGAAGTCACAAGCTGTTTATACAAACGGTATCAATTTTAGGAAAAATCCGTGTGAAATTCAAAAGAGCGAATTTGAATAATTAATTATTTTTACAAGCGGGCTTGGACGAGGACAAGAAGCACTTTTGGGATGATTTGGATGAGGTGGTGAGAGGTATACCGCACATTGAGAAGTTATTCGTTGGAAGAGGTTGCAATGGACACATTGGCTCTACTTCGAGGGTTATGATAATGTGCATGGAGGTTTTGGTTTGAGGGACAGGAGTGAAGGAGGAGTCTCATTTTTTTAATTTCGCAAGAGTTTTTTGGTTGGCGGTAGCCAATTCGAGTTTCTCGTAAAAGAATGAACACTTGGTAGCCTTTTGTGGTATGGTGGCTAAGACTCATATAGACTATTGGCTCCTTAGGATGGATGATAAAGGTCTTTGTAAAGACTATAAAGTTATCCCGAGTGAGAATCTTACGACCTAGCATAAACTCTTGACGATGGATTTGGAGATCAAGAGAAAGAGAAAGAAGAGGGTTGTGGATGACCGGCCAAGGGTCAAATGGGATAACTTGACTATGGCAGTGCTCAAGAGATGGGGGAGTAGTGGGGATATTAATAGTATGTGGGTTAGGACTGCTAGTTGTATTAGGTTAGGGACTAGAGAGGTGTCAGGGTTCTCGAGAAGTAGATGGGGTGGGTATCGAGGCGATTGGTGGTGGAATGAAGAATCCCAAACGAGAGTGGAGGCTAAGAAGGTGGCGTATGCGAAGTTGGTGAAAAGTAAGGAAGAGGAAGAAAAATGGACGAAGAGGGAAAGATATAAGGTGGCAAAGAAGGAGGCAAAGTTAGTGGTTATGACGGCAAAAACGAGGACTTTTGAATGCCTGTATGTTGAATTAAAGGACAATAGCAAGGATAAGAAGTTGTATAAGCTAGCCAAGGTAAGAGAAAGGAGGGCCAATGACCTATACCAAGTGAAGTGCATCAAGGACGAGGACAATAAAGTACTAGTGGAAGAGGCACTCATTAGATAGAGATGGCAGTAACACTTCCATAAATTCTTGAATGAAGAGTAGGACAAAGATATTGCGTTGGGAATTTGGAGCACTCAGAGAGGCATTGCAATTTTGTGTATTGTAGGCATATAAAAGTTGAGGAGGTTAACGGTGTTATTCGTAGGATGCGTAGGGGAAGAGCAACCAGGTCATATGAGATCCTGGTGAAATTTTGGAAGAGCGTATGCAGGGTAGGTATAGAGTGGCTGATTGACTTGTTTAATATCATTTTAAGACGACGAAAATGCCCAAAGAATGGAGGTGGAGTGATGATCTCGTGTACAAGAACAAGGTTGACATTAAGAATTGCAACAATTATAGAGGCATCAAGTTGCTAAGCCATTCTATGAAGATTTAAGAGAGGATGGTGGAGATGGTGAGGAGGGGTGTGGCTATTTTCGTGAACCAGTTTGGAATTCATGCCAAGATGCTCAACTACAGAAGCCATTCATCTTTAAGGAGACTAGTGGAGCAATGTAGGAAAAGGAAGGACTTACATATGGTGTTCATTGATCTAGAAAAGCTTATGATAAAGTCCCAAAGAAGGTTTTATAGAGATTCTTGGAGGCTGGAGGTGTACCTGTGGTGTACACTACAGTAATCAAGGATATGTACGATGGAGCCAAGACGCGAGTAAGAATAATAGGAGGATACTCATAGCACTTTCCAATTGTCATAGGGTTGAACCAAGGATGAACTCTTATCCCTTTTTGTTTGTCTTGGTGATGGATAAATTGACGCGACATATTCAATGAGAGGTTCCACGGTGTATATTATTTGGGGATGACATAGTTTTGATTGATGAGACTTGCATTGAATTTAACGCTAAGCTGGAGGTTTGGAGACAAATCCTGGAGTGCAAGTTTAGTAACGAAATGCATGAAGCTAGAGTGGAAGTGAGGCTTGACACATAGGTCATCCAAAAGAGAGGAAGTTTTAAGTATCTTGGATCTATTATCCAAGGAAATGTGGAGATTGACGATGATGTCACACATCATATTGGTGCATGGATGATGAAATGGAGGTTCGCATTCGGAGTCTTGTATGATAAAAAGATACCATCAAAACTTAAAAGAAAAATTCTATAGGATAATCGTCAGACCGATATGTTGTATGAGACGGAGTGTTTGCCAATCAAGAACTCTCACGTTCAGAAGATGAAAGTTGCGGAAATGAGAATGATATGATGGATGTGTACTACTAAGTGGGATAGGATTAGATATGAAGTTATCTAGGATAAGGTTGGAGTGGCTTTGGTAGAGGACAAGATGCAAAAAAAACATGATTGAGATGGTTTGGACATGTGAAAAGGAGATGCATGGATATCTCGATGCAGAGGGGTGAGAGTTTGGCTATGGATTGTTCTAGGAATGGTAGAGGTATTGGGGAGAGATGATTAGACAGAACATGACGCAATTTTAGCTTACCGAGGATATGACAGTAGATAGGAGGTTGTGGAGACACGAATTAGGGTAGAAGGTTAGTAGATAGTAGTAGAGGGTTGTCTAGCTTATTCGTTCATACTAGTAGTCATAACATTACTCCTGTAGTTTCTTGTCCTTCGATTTCTGTTACTATTTATTGTAATTACTACCCAGAATGATTTGTCGTACATTCTATAGTATTTTTCCATGACTTCTTCACTAGTTGTCTAGCTTATTCATTTATACTAGTAGTCATAGCATTACTCATGTAGTTTCTTGTCCTTCAATTTCTGTCACTATTTGTTGTAATTACTATCCAGAATGATTTGTCATACATTCTATAGTATTTTTCCATGACTTCTTCACTTTCGTTATTTCTTTTTTCGTATTTCTTTGAACTATTTTATCTTGAGCCGAGGATCTATCAGGAACAGTCTCTCTACCTCCAACGTAGGAGCAGAGTTTTCAAAAGAATTTTCGGGACGAGTTTCGACCGAGTCCTGCGGCAAGATGTACCAAAAATTCTCCAGGGGGCAAATGAAAGACGTAGATCAAATAAAGCGTAAGCCCCGAGTGTAAAAGCATAAGTCCCCGATGTAAAAACATATGCCCTGGGTGTTAAATTTGATTCTTAATGTTGTAAAGGTATTTTTGCTATAATTCATATTTTTTTAATTATTGGTGCAATGATATTTATTCCTTGAGCCGAGGGTCTATCGCAAACCGTCCCTCTGCCTTTGAGGTAGAGATAAGGTCCGTGTACACTCTACCCTCTCCAGACCCCACATTATGGGATTATATTGGGTATGTTGTTGTTGTTATATTGGTGTAATGATATTTATACTTAATGCTATCATATTTTCATATTGTAGTGATTTTTCTTAAAATATATCAATAAAGAAAGCAACTCTCATAGAAACTAATGTTTTCATAAATAGTTTTTTTTAGATGATTATGCCTAAAATTGATAGGATAGAGATTCCGTAGCACTATGTTCCTAAGACAACGTTATCTATATTTTCACATTGCTGTTACACTATTTATTTTTCTCCTTCTTTAAAATATATAAAAATTAATCAATTCAAATATTAGTTGAGGGTGCGAATTACTAGTAAATATGGAGATCAATGATGAAGTGAATGATGATTTCATTGTAAAGATTATCTCATTTATTATCATTTTTTGTGTTGTTATCTTTCTCAAATAATAATTATAATATTTTTTCTATATTATTGGTGATTTATTTGTAGAATTATTAAAAATATTGTTTTTACTGGTTTTCTTAGTAATAAAATTGATACATGAGATATACACCCCGTAGATCCATGAAACTTACGCCCCGTATTTCAGGGCTTCTGCCATCGCCCAGTGCTGCGTAAAATGCCTCGTCTCGCACCCCTTCCTTTTAAAACACTAGATAGGAGTAAGGTCCACGTACATGTTACCTTCACCAGACTCACTTCGTGGGATTACAATAGATATGTTATTTTTGTTGTTGTAATGAATCTGAATAATTAGTTAGACCTAATTGAAAGTGCTGAATGATTCCGTAAGCCTGGATTTTGTCTCTGGATGAAATTAATAAATCTCAATCAGGAAGCACGAATATTTACACTGACCTGTTTTTGCTGTCCATAGGACTTCAAGTTGTTCTATGAGATTAAGTTTGGGAGGAAGAAAGATTCTGCTGCAGAAGATGCGGGTGAAAATGGTGAAGTTGCATATAGTGGAAATTCTTTGACTGTGACATCAAATGGAAGTGGGCATGTAAAGAACACCTCAGATTTGTCCATCTATGAGCAATACAATCAGGTATTTTCCTGAATAATTCATAATATAGTGATCACAAAATCCTATACTTGGTACATGGTTATCTATCTGACAGCTGTAACCAATTTGTCTTGATTTAGGCAAATAATGGGAGCTTAACGCACTCTAATGGAGTTTCATCCGCCAGAGGGGATGAAAAACCGTATGATTCAGCAAATAATTACCTTATCCATTTTTTTTTTTCAAAACCTATTTTGTAAAACGTTTTTTCTTGAGTCAAGGGTCTATCGAAAATAACTTTTCTACCCCACAAAGGTAGGGGTAAGGTCTTGCACACCCTACCCTCCCCATAGCCCACTTGTGGGATCACACTGGGTATGTTGTTGTTGTATTTTGTGTTTGGTTGCTTGTGTTTAATACTGCTCAATTATCTACAATTAAAATATATATTTACGCTGTGCATGCTCTGTGAAATATTTGCATTCCAATAAATATGCGACAAACTCATTTTTTAAGGTAAAACAACTATTAACTACTGGAGCATCATTTCTTTTCCTGGATTCACTGATTTTTCAGGCAGAAATCTCTGCTTCCTCCTTTTGAGTCAGCAGAAATGCGTGCTTTAGGAGAAAGCTTAATTAGGTAAGTGACTAAAAATGACCTGAAACCTGTTGCTGTTAATTCAACCTCATATTTCATTGTGCCCGCTGTCATTTTCAACATTGAAAATCTAATATTTTCCGAAATTTCTATCTCCCTTTACCTTCCCAGGGATATTATTCGTGGTAGCCCTGATGTTAAGTGGGAGAGCATCAAAGGATTGGAGAATGCCAAACGTCTACTAAAAGAGGTTGTTGTCATGCCAATAAAATATCCAAAGTAGGTTCTGTAAACCAACACTTATATATATGGTACTATCGTTCAAGTTGAATACACAAAGATTCTTATTTTATGGTAGAAACCTAAAGACTGAAAGATTTAGTATGTGTAGTATACTCAATAATATTTTCTGGGATTTTTGCTTCTGTACTTACTTTTACTGAACTGCTTCGTTAGGAGAGCAAAAGAGAGATCGGAGTCCTCATAACTGAGCCAGGCTCTCGTTTCTGTTTCTTAAGGTACTTTACAGGTCTTCTATCTCCATGGAAAGGTATCCTCCTTTTTGGCCCACCAGGAACAGGAAAGGTTTGTATTCACTTTATTATTCTTCTTGATATGCTATTGAAATCAAATTTTGTGTCCTTCTGTCATTTTTCACATTCATTTTTTTCCCCCACAATTTCTACTATTTATTTCTGTTCTTTGGTACTATTAACATGTGGTATGTCCACTCTTTATATTCATCTCATGTTGGAATCAGTATACTTAGAATTCAGTAACATGATACGGAAGATGGACCAAGTATGAAGGATTATTTATTAACTAGTTATTTTATTCATGTTGATTTTCTAGACCATGCTTGCAAAGGCTGTTGCTACTGAATGCAATACCACTTTCTTCAACATCTCAGCATCATCAGTTGTCAGCAAATGGCGTGGTAAGAATTAGCTTTGTGACATACTAAAATGCTTTCACCAATTTTCCTAGTTGGCCAATCTAATTTGCCTGGCAAAACTAGCTACATGACTAAAATGCTTTCATCACTTTTCCTCGTTGAACAATCTAATTTATCTGGCAAAGCTATGAATACAACAATTGAAAATCGATACTGCTTTAATGTTGATTGAAAAGAAAAGTGGGGCAAATGTTGGAAATTTCAAGCATTTAGATAATGGAAAAAGTAAATTCAGCTCATTAGAGTTTTGAGTTTTATGATTTTAGAAAAGAAATGAGGAAGAAACTAATATAACCATCCTATTAAAGGAAAAAGGACAATGTTAGACTTCTAGTAGAAAATATTGTATTCAATCTAAGTGGGGGAAGTACCATAATACAAATATTTGAGTGGCTATAATTTATTTGTATTTTCTATTTTATCGTTTACTTCCCCTTCAAAGACCGGTATTTTGGAAATAGATGGAACTGTGTACAGAATAAGGCACATGGTTTATTTGTTGAACAAGGTAGTCATAATGGGGTCACAGGAAGTTAGGAACTCTGATGAACTATGTCTTAAATAATATCAAATGCATGTTCTCATGTAGCTTGTTACCTAATATCAATGAAGTTATGTTGCAGCAGTTAGTGAATAAGTAAAGTTTTGTGTTCCTACACTGAGGGAAACTGCTCTCATCTGTGTCAACCTCGATAGAAATTGGCATCTCATGGGCTGGACTCATAATTCAAAGCCTATGTATGGTTGGGGCCTGGTTCAGCTTCTGTACAAAAAGTTAACAATTATGATTCCTTTGTTACTGGTAGACCATTTGTTCATCTGTTAAAATGTGAAGAAATACATAGTTAGAGGTGGTTTAATCATGTTTCTTGAATTTTATATTGTCACAGTCGAGGGAGATCATCCCAAAAGTATCTTATCTGGTAATAGTTTAATAAGTTTTTTGATACATGAATTCAAGAAAAATTAATTTGTTCTACCCTTTGAGAGTTTCTTCCGTGATACAGGTGATTCGGAGAAACTGATAAAAGTGTTATTTGACCTCGCAAGGCATCATGCACCTTCAACAATATTTCTGGATGAAATTGATGCAATCATCAGCCAACGTGGTGAAGCACGTAGTGAGCATGAAGCTAGTAGGCGTTTAAAAACTGAATTTCTCATACAGGTGATACTTGACTTTCGAAAGTGAATTGTGGACATGCAAAAGTCCAAAATTACTTGCCCTAGATGTATTATTGTCCCTCTTAGCAGGAGACCACACTGTGTTACAATTGACAACAATCAAAAGCCATTTACTAACCCTAAAAGATGATGGTCCTCATTGTCCCTTTCTTCTTTGTATGGTGGGGTATGGGAGATTGTAGCACTCCATGATATGCTTCAAATATTTCTCAAGATAGATCAACCAGTGAGATTGCATCTTACAAAATCTTATCCTTTTTCACAAGATATGAGGTATCTGATGCTGAATCCGCTTTGAATATCAGCAAATTCCAACAATTTTTTTGATCTTCCCACCCTTTTGAAGTATTGAGCTTACATTTGGACTCTGATTATACTTTGCTTCTGTATGATCTCCATGTTCCATTGTTAACCTAGAAAATTTTCAGAGACTACTTTTAACTAGGGTCACCATTATGTGCTCTATCATGTGGTGTTATTTTGTATACATTGTTATGGCATGCTGCTATCAAAGAGTAAGCATGAGGTAGCTCAAATAAAGAGGGTAATTATAGGAACTAAAAAGAGAGGGTCACATCTGTGTGAAAATTTGTGATGTAAGCAAAATCTGACTATATATTTGAGCCCATCATCAGGGATAACTTAGTCATGCAGAAATTAGGAGAAAAAATTCTGAAGAAGATAATCCATCCTTAATTTATACCCCATTCTGAAGAAAATAATCCATCCTTAATTTATACCCTCCCCTCCCCTTTCCCCCCACCAAAACTTAAAAGAAAAGAAAATCAAACCATACCTAAAGTAAGCTTAGAATGTCTTCAGACATTGATTTTTCTTTTACAATACTACGGCCCTAGCTAAGAAATTGTTTTCCTATAATCATACTTGTCTCAAAATTAATATTTGAATTAGATTGCAGATGGATGGTTTGACGCGGACAGATGAGCTTGTTTTTGTTCTGGCAGCAACAAATCTTCCCTGGGAACTAGATGCAGCTATGCTCAGGCGTCTTGAAAAGCTGGTAATTTTTCAAATCGTCTGAAACATATTCTGCTTGATAATGAGACTATTGGCTAAATGGCAAAGAATAAGAGCAATAAGACAAATTTTAGTTAAATTTTTTCTTTACCAAGTCTTCTGTTTCAAGACCCCTTAGTACATTGGGATTGAACATGTGAAATTTGAAGCAGCCAATGTACATTTCATTGCCTAGTAAATTCGTATTGAACTTGCCAAATTTGGAGCCAATGGAAGCTTTTCAAGTGGCATGAGGCTTTAGTAGAGGGTGCCGGACTGGTGGTTTGATTTCCATCAAAGTTGTTCGTGAATTTTTTTTGAACTTTCTTTGGTACTTCTTCAAACTGAATGTTTGGTTCAATTGCTGGTCTAATTGTGAATCAATATATTTACTTTTGATTGAGTAATAAAGTTCTTCCTTTACCTTATTTTCGTAAGTTTTGAGGGTGGGTACGTGATAAGAATCAGGTTACCTGAAAGGAAACAAGAAAATAATGCGGAAGCGAAAAAACGAAGATTGAAGACATGAATATTAAGATATGCGAAATTCGAGATAAAATTCCCAAATTTTCAAAATTAAGTGCTAAGAAAGTCTATAAATCAACCCCTTTATATATGGAGACGTATCCCAAATAGCATGGGATTCAAATCTTACTTTTATGGTAATAATAACTAATAAAAACCTTATTAGGAAACTTTAAATTAGGGAAACAAGTAAAAGACTTTCCAAAACTACCTAACAAAAAGTAGGGGAAAAGTGGAAAATTAGCACCAAAAAACCTAAACCTGTTTTGCTCCAATTTTGGGCATGAATTAGTCCCTTTTTGGGCGTAAGGATCATCTTTTTGGCTGAATTTTCAGCTCCTTGCTTGGCACTTTCAACTCATTTTTTTGGGCTCCGTGTGGCCCCAATCTTTCTTCTCTAGGATTTAGACTTTGACCATGAAAAACGTGTTACACTTAGCCACTCTTTTCCATTATTCCTTAGCTCATTCTTGGGCTCATCTTCCACGATAAGCACCTTCTTGATCTTTCTAGCTTCATCCGAGTTCTTTAGTGAAAGCATGCTACCGTGGATGCTATCAGACCTGATGGGCAGGAAATTTTACATGTCTGAACACATGTTAGATATGTGCATAATGTAAGGAAAAGAGTGCAACAGCTGAAACAACAATCTTATGCGACCTTATTTGTTCGTATCTACTACAATGTCAAAGCCTATCTGACAAGTAACCTCAGCTTGACAAAATAATTCGTTACTCACCTTCTGACTGTAATTTTAGATTCTTGTGCCTCTACCAGAGCCAGAAGCTAGGAGGGCAATGTTTGAGGAATTGCTGACATCGGCACCTGAAGAGGAGATTCTACCCTATGACCTATTGGTAGAAATGACAGAAGGGTTTTCAGGTTCTGATATTCGGTTATTGTGTAAGGAGGCTGCCATGCAACCATTGAGACGCCTAATAGCACAACTGGAAGAGAAACAAGAAGTGGTGCCTGAGGATGGTATGACATGTTTACACTGTTCTTTGTTAGTTGAGGGTAATTGATAATGAATGCCTAGGGAAAAATTTTGGGATTTTCGCTTGTAGTAATTCAGTATTTTACCCGACGTGTTTTACTTTAACTTATTTTTTTCACATTATGCCATATACTCTATGTCTCAGTCCCAAACTAAGTGAAGTCAGCTATATGGATGCACTATATTCTTTATGCTCTATTCATAGTGTACGTCCGTTCCATGCATTGATCTTTTAATATTTTCCACCTAAATGCTATTGTATTTGGTGATTCCTTATTGACATATCAGCACACTTTAATTATGCATCCAACAAATTTGCAAAATAAGACCATACGATTTCCTTTAGCTCATGCATTATTGCTTGTTAAACCAACAAACTGAAGATGAACTATGATTGTGGCCTGGCCCCCAGGGTTTTGGTTTAGTGGTAAGAGCACACCATATGATGTGTGGGCTAGACGCATGTCGCGGGTTTGAATCCTGATGTAAACGAAAGCTTCGAGCACGTTATCCACCGAGTTTCGAACTGTGCGCCATTAGCTCTCGAAAATTTCTCGGTAGAACTATGATTGTGGCCTGATAGAGATATTGGCCTGGTAGAGAAGCATATCCCACACCTTCATGAAACACTTTCTAGAGTCAATGTTACTAAGTCTAGTGCGTATATCCTTTCAGTTGTGTTCAACATTCTCTTATCATCTTTGATGTGGTCTACTATAGCATATATGATCAGGATGCTACTGATCTAGTCAGAACTCTTCATGTATCTGCCTACTTTTCTGAGTTCTGACTTTTGATAGTGGTGTTCCATGTTCCAGATGATAATAAACTCATCTCCAAACTGTGTTAAATATTGTGCAAAATGTTTTTTGTGAAACTATATCTGGGTACTTGAACATTTCATATGCACCCTCAAATGCAAATGCTTGGATAATAGTCTTGTAATGGTCAATGTCAAATTAGAGATCATAGACAATAACATTTTACTGCAACAAGCATGTCTAAGTTTCTCTTATTCAACTCTTCCTGCTTTCTGACAAGTTTCAGAATGATTCACCAACAAATGAATTGACCTAATGGAATCATAGTTATTTTAATTATTGAGTAATGTCATTGCCAAGCTGATCTTGTAAGGCTTGCATTATGCATAGAAGATTTTCAGTTGAGCCACGTCTTTAAAAGGTTTCAGGACACATTTATACTCTACGGAAAAATTTTATTTTGGATTACAATATATGAAATGTGTAATCTTGCTTATTTCTTCTTAGCAGTTGATGTGCAACTGCAGATGTTCTCCTTAATTTTTAATGAATTTGTCGCGTTTGAACTATTTATGAAAATGTGCTGCGTTGGTCATAAAGATCGCATTTGTTTGACTCATGCGTGGTTGTTACCTTTCTTTTTAAGTAAAATTTGTGAGTTTCAGGTAAGCAATAAACTTTGATCACTTTAAAGTATGTTTCTAAAGGAGATTTCATGGTTTCAGTTCTTGTTATTGAATGAAAAGGAGCACCTCATCATTGTCAAAGGTAAGGTGGTCCTTGCTATGGCTACTGCGAATATATATGGCAATAAGCATTTTCAATGGAATTACTTCAGTAGCTGTTCATTTAATTTTGTTGATCACATTTACGTAGAACAAGTATCTGTTGTAAATGATGTGTCTAAATATAAAATTGGCCTATATTTATTGGAATTACTCACCCTTTTGTCATGTTAGTAAAATATATGGTTTGAGTAAATGAAATTGAATGGAAGCAGGATGGAGTTATGTCGAGATTGATAGTATCACAGTTGGTAGGGTATGAAGGCCGTTAAAATAGGTGATTTATAAAATGATTGGAAGTAAAATAAGGTTAATTGGTATATCTAATAAGGTATAATTGTGTGGAATATTACGCAAATCTCTCTATTTCTAGACTTCATGTCACGAAGTTGTATATTTTAACTCACTGATGGATGTATTCCCATATCTAAATTAGACGATTCCGAGTAATCGAAGTTTTAAGTGCTGATCAAATATTCAAATGTTTATTCATGTAAGAATTTCTTATCCTTTTGGTTGACACCAATGTAGCTTTAGTCAACAAGGGCAGGAGGTGACTATTAGATTTAGGTGCTGAGTGAATATTCAAACGTTTATTCATGTGAGAATTTCTTACCTTTTTGGTTGACACCACCTCAGCCTTAGTCAATAAGGGAAGGGGGTGACTATTAGATAGGGTCCCCGAAAGTTCATGGAAAGAGTTTAATGGAAGAAAGCATTTTCTAAGATGTTGGAAGTTTTCAAACTGGACCAATTTGATGGCACAAACTTCACCCTTAGTAAAGACAAGTTGTTCTTTCCCATAGAACTGAGGGTTGCGTATTTGCTAATTACTGATCTTCCTGCAATCTCAGAACCAACTGAAAATGAATTTGCTGAGGTGAAGGCATCACACAAAAAGCATGAAGAAAATGAGGTGTGCTATATAGGTCTCATCTTAACTCATTGTCTTATCGTTTATGTGATTTTTCGTCCTCTTAAATCACCACGTGAAATTTAGAAAAGTGTTGAAAAATTATCAGCCACTTTGAATGATTATAGAAAGAAACTTTTACATTCTAGTGAGGATTTCATGGTGGATCAGTTAACAAAGCATATTCGGATTGAGGAAGAAATGCAAATTGTGAAAATAAATATGCTTTGGAAACTAGTTCAAAGATGGATCATGTTGGTCTAGCAAGGGAAATAATTCTGAAAAATCTAAAAACAAGGCTGAAAAGAAAGAAAGAAAAAGTTTGATGTTTCAAACGAAAACTCTTCTAACTATAAGAAAAGTTTGTCATTATCATTGTGGCAAAAAGGTACATTTAAAAAGAGATTTGCAGACTTTAAAGGGTGAATGTTGAATAACAAGCTTCTTGCTGTGGTTTCTGGTTTGAATTTGAGCATGGTAACCAAGTGCAATATGGCAGTGACTCAAAAATCTAGGATAGGTGGTATGATTCTGGTGCTACTGTTCCAAAAAAGAAAATATTTTCAACGCTAGAAAGTTGCAGGGGAATATTGACATCATCAAGGTTGGAAAAGGAAAAGTTGAACTGTAATTTACTTATTTTAACAAATGTTCATCATGTTTCAGATATGAGGAAGGGTTTAATTTTTGCAAATCTCTTATATAAGCAAGGCCTCAAAATTGTTATAGAGGCAAATAAGGCGGATAAGTTTATTTTTTCTAAGAATAGTATTGTATTTGTAGGACAAGGCTATTCTTGTGAGGGCATGTTAAACCAAGTATTAATAAAGTTGATGTTTCTAGTTAAATAATTGAGTTAATTAATAATTATGGCATGCTAAATTTTCACATGTTAATTTCAAGTATATTAAGTTTGTGTCTAAAAATGAATTAATTTCATATGTAGAGAAAAATGACAAGAAATGTGAAATATGCATACATGATAAGATGGCTAAGAAATATTTTTTCAAAGAATAAAAGGGCAAGTGATTTACTTGAACTTTTGATACATGTGAGTTGAATGATACAGGTGAGTTGAATGGTGTAAGTGGGTTGAATGGTCATTCAACTACAGCAGAAAATAAATATTTATTACTTTTATATATGATCATTTTAGATATACATATGTTTACTTAATAAAAATAAAAGATCAAGCCTTTGATATGTTTAAGAGTTATAAAGTATTAGTGAAAAGTCAATTGAAAAAGAAGATTAAAATCCTATGAAGTGATCGAGGAGGTGAATATTTTTTAAATGAATTTTCTGTTTTGTGTGAAGAAAATGATTTGATTCACCAATTTACTGCACCATACAACCCACAATAAAATAATTTTTGCTGAAAGAAAAGATAGAATGCTGATAAATATGGTTAATGTCATGCTTATTCTAAACATCCAACGAATTTGTGGGGGAAGTTGTGTTAATGGCTTATTTTGTGCACAATAAAATATCTTCAAAGAAGTTTAAGATTTTGCCATATGCATTATGAAAATAAAGAAAGCGTAACTTAAATTTCTTAAGGTATGAGACTGTATTGCCTATTACAACATTTCAAATTTTAAAACAAAGTTAAGAACAAGAGATTTTTTTTTTTTGATCAACAAAAGAACAAGAGAAATTAAAAGGATATTTATAGGATATGCTGAGAATTCCAAATATGCAAGCCTCTTAGAGTGGATACTTGGTCGGAATAGGGCTCCAATCTACCCATCAACTGAAAAACAAAAGACCAACCAACCTCTGGATCTGGCAACTCTGAAAGAAGTATCGCTGGCCAATCTGCTGAACTCAATTGTACTACTGATGAGAAGGCTTGTCTACCTGTCTATGAGGACCTATAGGTAAGAATGTCCGGCACCAATCTTGGGGCATCAGTATGAAACAATCTACGAAGTATGCAAGACAATAAAATGACTAAGCATATATCAAATGTCCTGAAAATAATCAGGTAGGGAGTCAAGAATTGTCTGGACATACTAACCTACTTCTGAGTCTAAGCATACAAGCAATAATCAAACAATAATCTACCTAGGTCCCCATAAGCCCAATATGTACAAACAAAAGTCAAACAACCTACCTGAGTCCCCATAAGCTCGGTAGGTACATATCAATCTATATACCCTTATTGGTAACTCTCTAGCCTTGTAGGAAACCATTACATCTCAATAGCCCCTCAGAATAGCCTAGAAGGTAATCATTATGTCTTTAATGATTTCTTAGGCCTTCTGTGTTTTCCAATAGTATTTTAAGCATCAATGCAACCTTTTCGGTATTAACATAGCCTCATAGGCATCACACAGTCCTTCTGAGCATCGACTTAGAATCCTTGGCATGAAGAAATCCCGTAAGTGAACAGGCTAAAAAATGGCATCATAGGTATCAAAGGATCTCGTTAGCTCTATCTAATCGGATAGCCCGGAGGCTCCATATAGCCGATCACACAAGGCTCGTTGTTTTTGTATTTGAGCACACAAGGCTCTTATATTTGTATTTGAGCACACAAGGCTCTTATATATGTATCTGAGCACACAAGACTCCTGGTGTCTGAAGTAGCCTCAATAGTCTCAAAAATAAACAACAGACCTGACAAATAGCCCAAAGTAAGCGGGCAAGCTGTATGCGATCTGTATGAGTATTCTAAAGCCGTATCTAATGTAAGGTCACTATTTATAGAATAAAAGCCCCTATAAGGAATAGATAATCCTACTCAAAAAGCCAACACCACGTCTATGGCTCTAAGCAGCTCAACAATAATATCCTAGTCATATCACACTTAGGCTCTACAGAATCATGTGACTTTCATTATGGCCTTGTATTTCTACAGCTAACCACAATAGTCCCGAAGGCAATATCAACAATAAAATAGCCCGAAGGCGTACATGTGGCTATAAGCCACCTATACGAATGGTTCTACACCTTATCTGAAAATAATGTTGCTAATAATAGATTATGAATCTTTGCAGCTGACCACAATAGCCCTATAAGTAGCAACCTTGAACAACCATCCTGAAGGCGATCAATATAACGATAAGCAACCTATATGAATGGATTCTACGTCATATCCAATTAAGATGTCGTTACAAATTGAATACGAATCCAGATAAGGGAGGAATACATCATCTCAAGAAGCTAACAATAAACAACTATGGCTATGAGTAAAACAACGACACTAATCAAGCCGTATCATTTTTATGATTTAAATAATTTGCTGAAGAAGGGAATAGTCTTAACATACCTTATGTCCAATTCCTTGGCGTTAGTGGAACCTTGCTCAAATCTTTTAGTATTTACTGTCATGACTCAATCCACCATACCTACAATAGGTTCTAACAAGATACTACAGGAAAACATGACAAAAATATCATTAACAATAAGTTCTTCCTCGAAATTGATTCTAAAGTTCAAATAAAGAATGGGTTAAGGATGAAGAACTCTTACATTGCATTAAACAGATGCTAACAGTAGATAAATAAACACCTATAAAGCTTCCTCTTCGAATAACAACAATCGGAGGCGAAATCAACGGGAAAACACATACTAGTTGAGGCTTATGTCGATCTAAACTTGGATTTAGCTTGAATTAATCCTTCCCCTTCAATCCTATCTTAAATATATGGAACCCTTGAAAGAAAAGGAGTTGTTCACCTTTTGGAAATAGAGGAAAAGGAATTTAAATGAAGACAATGAAGTTCTTCAAATCTCCACCGACTTAGGGCCCACCTCCACATGTCTGCTTGTGCAGTCTCGTGAAAATATAATATCTATCTATTTTGAAGATATATTAGTGAATGATTTAAGTTATTAAAAACTAGACTCATAGACCTTCAATTTGATAGGTAGTAGGCCCTCTAACTCCTTATAAATTGGGAGAAAAATTTTGAGACATTTGACCCAAATTTCAGAGAATTTGTGAAAGTAATTTGCAATAACTTTTGCCAGACTTTTATTTTACAACTTGTTTGACTTCAAATATTATCATAGGTTCATTGTGTGATTTTAATACCTCATAACACATTCTTATCATATTAAACACTCTTAATCTTTTCTCGAAAATATGAGTTAATTGCTTTAATTATATGTAGTGTTACATTAGTAATCAATGTTTACCGAGATAAGACCCTAATATACCCATAAACAAATAAAGCTTAAATAAATAAAGACTACACCCTAAAAGTAAGTGGGGCTCTTTAATAGCTTAATGCGGAAAACCTAGCGTGTAGCCCTGTCGTCCTGATGATCTGAACTTGTAACATGAAATGCAGCACCCCAGCAAAAGGGACGTAAGTACATATAGAATAGTATTTATATGTAATATAGAATAGAATTAAATAGGTCGTAGTTTTTGTCTGGGGACCTATTTTCTATGTTTAATTCAATATAGGAAATAGGTACCTAAATAAAACATGAAAAGAATCAAGGAGCTCAATCAATAGGTTGACTCAACGTTTTCATTGTTAATCATAAGGTAATCCTTCTATGGAAGTTTTCTCAATTTAACCGATATATTCACCATGTGAGCACATAAAATCTAATCTCGATCCGATCGATTGAGTCATCTTATTCCTTTTCAGATTATGAGCCATAAATATGATATGCTCGCATTTAAATTCATATCATATCCACAAGGGGGTAACATAGAGGAATAGCCAAAAGTTTGGTAGGACCCTTATCCTACATAGTTTAGGGCTATTAGGATAGGACTCACGTCTTCTCGATTAACAATAATACTCCCAACATTTACGTGATAAAAATTAGCTCCATGGCTTGTAATCATAGTTTAACAATAGTTCATTTCATCGATCATAACATTCATCATATCGTGAAATTATAAAGTTTATATTTTTTGAAGAGAAAACGCAAATCATTATTCATTGTAATTTTCACAGTGAATGTGATAGGATTCATAGAATAATATTGTCAATAGAATCTATAACAGTTCTTGTTGTTTGAAGTTTGATTCATTATAGCCTCTTAATTTCTTAGTTGATTTGTATTGGGTGTTTGCTCTTTTGAGTTGTAAGCGCCAACAACTGGCTAGAGTTGTTAAAGAAGAGTTAGGCTACAATCGAAGCATATTGTAAAAAGGGAAACAATATGTTATAATAGTTATCTCCTTAGTTGGTTGCAACCTAAACTTGTAAACTCAAATTTAGTGATAATTTGAGAGAGAGAGAGAGAGAGAGAGAGAGGTTGTAGTTTTTTGACTCCTAGGAGAGGAGTTTTTTCATGTAAAAGCTCTTGTGTTGATTGTTTTTAATTATAGGGAAGAGTTGTTATTGTATTTAGCTCCTTAATTAGTTGCAACCTAAACTTGAGTAAAGTCAAATTTAGTGATAATTAGAGAGAGAGAGAGAGAGAGAGAGAGAGAGAGAGAGAGATCATAGTTTTTTTACTCCTAGAAGAGGAGTTTTTTCTCATAAAACTCTTATTGATTGTTTTAAATTCTTCACTTACTTCTTGTTTAGTTGCTGATGAATTTGGTCAATATACATAGGGGTGCATAAAATAACAATTGTTATCAAAGCAGATATTTTCAAAAGACTAATGCCTTGAAAGTTCTTGAGATGGTTGCGCTGCCGGGAGTACAAGAAGGACAATCAACCAAAAGGCTACCCTACTTCAATCGAAAATATTATGGTTGGTGAAAATTAAGGATACAAGATTTCATAATTGGAGAGGACCTAGAGCTATGTGATATTATATAAGAAGGTCCAAAAAATCCCCATAACCACGGGTGATAAAGGCAAGAAGACTCTACCCAAGGTAAGAGTAGATTACAATGAGGAAGACATCAAAATTGTTCAAAAGAATGCCAATACAAAGAAGATACTTATTTGTGTCATTAGATCCAATAAATATAGTAGAGTTTCCTCTTGTAAAGCTGTCAAGGAATCATGGGACACCTCAAAAATAACTTACAAAGGAACAAATTAGGTCAAGAAGTCAAAAATTTTCTTATTAAATAGGAAATTTGAGTTATTCAAGATGAATGAAGGAGAATTCCTTTCAAGATATATTCAATAGCTTCACTGATATAACTCACTCGGAGAAATTATTTAATTAAATAAAAGAAGTGAGAAACTTCTAAACATCATGCCTGACTCTTGGGAGAGCAAAGTGAATACAATCGTAGAGGCAAAATACCTGGAGAGAATGATAATGGAAGAACTCATGGAAAAGTAAAAAAATCTATGAGATGATGAAGCTCCCGAGTCAGAAGAATGTTCCCACCAAGAAGAGAAGTGAACTTGGTCCTTAAAATTACATAGAATCAAGACCTTCATAACAAAGAATCGCACTTCTCACTCGAAGGTTTCAAAGGATAATAAGAAGAGGAGGGTTCCTAAATAAAGGTGGCACCTCAAGACTAAGAGTATCTGATTGAAGCAATTTAGAGACACAAATTAGTGGTATGTCATAAGTGTGGGAGTATTGATCATTTCATAAGAGAATGCCTAGAAAGAGAGAATAAATTAAGAAGGAATGATCTTGACAAAGGAAGAAGAGACTTAGTCCCCAGGAACATGATGTCTATTAGGCAGGTAGATCAAGTAGTGAGGAAAAGACTGACAGTTGTGGGAAACTCCTCAAGTGATGATGAGGACGATGAAGACCACAAACAATACCTGTTGTCCAAATAAGAAGAATTAGAGAAAATACTACCATTAATGACTATCTTTGATTTAGAGTCTAAAGAGAAAACTAGTGAGGTAAATTTTTCTAAAATCAAAAAGGAAAATACACACTTACTTGGGATTGGAACATGTGACTCAATTGTCCTCGATGCGTTCCAAGAGATTCCTATTGAAAGGGACAAATTAATACACGAATACATTACCCTTTAATTGGATTATAAGAACCTGGAAACTGAAGTTGATATTTATCACGCCTCGAGACTACACCCTGGACGTAACACGGTACTTGAAGTCACAAGTGACCCCAAGTCAACCCCTGGTCTATCATACACTGGTATTCTAAGTAAAACAATATATATATATAGCAGAAGCTTTGAAATAACAGCATAAGAGCATTTGAGAAAATAAACTAGAAGAAAACATTAAAATTTAAAACATTTGAAATCTGAAATTAACTCTGTGTTTGAAAGCCTTCTAACTGATGAGTTGCTGGGACAAGCCCCCAGCTAACTCTAAGTCTAACTAAAAATAATAACTCAACTGAAAGAAAGTAAAACAAGGCCCTCGAATGATGAGGACTCACACTTCGATTGCAGCGGAAGAGGATCTGAAGCGCAATGGCTAACGATGCTGAGTCTGGGAATCTGCAGCTGTATCATGAAACGATACAGCATAAAAGTATGTGTTAGTACTTTGAATGTACTGAGTAAGTGGGAGAAAACATATTTGAATATAAAGTCTGAACTGAAATGACACGCAATGACCAATAGGTAAGCTGAACTGAAGTACTGATGTAAACTGAAATGGTCAAGATGACCCAGTCTGATGGTCAAAGACATACCCTAAGTCTGAATTACTAAGTTTGAGAGACCACACTGAACGGATCTGAACTGAACTGAACTGTCAAAAATTGAGACTGAACTTAACTGACTAGTAGGAGAGTCTCTAACCGACATATAATCACGTGAGCTAGACGTGGAGTCCGATGTACACACCCTATCGGTAGGACCCAATATACTTTGTCAGGGTATAAAGACATGAACTGGGTGATCACAAAAGTCTGGGGCCAATCAGGCTAAGTAATACTGTAACCTATGCTGGCAACGTAGTTTTGGGAACCTGGGTGTGCTGAACCCCAGCCCGCTCAGTGTTAAGTCCTATCCCACTGAAAAACTTAAACTGAATTACTAGGCTGATAGCTCGAAACTGGGGTCCAAGACTCGTCAGGGACATAATTGAAAGTACCCTGAGAGCCTTATCGGACCAGATTCTGAAACTGAATTCTAGACTGGTCAGAGTTGCTTATCTAGACACGTCGTAACCATCTAAGAACATCTATAAACTGAACTAGGGTCCTGGGACTGGTCATAGTTATATATCTAAAATGTCATGACCGTCTAATGGACCAAAATACTGGATTCTATTGCTTCTGTGAACATAGTAGCTAAATAATCCCAACGTGTTACATAAGGCAAATATTGTATACTTGTTCGGTTTTCCGCAATTTTCTCCATCCCTCTATGCAAATAACCTCTGATTTTGATTCTGTGTAATGTCCCAAAAACTCAAAATCTAATTCTGGGACTTAAAGTAGGAAATCTAAAAAAGCTACAGGACGACCCACCTAACGACTTGGTAAGTGACCCCACAACTCGTTAGATGAGCCGTGAGAAGGAGGTTTGAGATTTTGGAGAAGCGAGTCAGTGTACCCAATGAGGGACTTCATGAGTCGTGGTCACTGACCATGACCCGTTAGGTTACTCGTGGTCAGGCCTGAGTTAGGAGTATATTTTGTTGACCAATGTACTTGATGGGTGGGGGCAACGAGTCATGGTCCCCATTAATGACTCGTTATGTCCCCCATTACTAGCCTTATTGAGTTTTTAGCCAGTGTACCTGACGGGAGTGACCACGAGTTGTGGTCAGCCACCACGACCCGTTAGGGGCACCCGAAAGTTCTTCCCAACGAATTTTTAAGGGCTATTTAGTAATTTCCTACTCTCCCAAGATTTAAACTACGCCATTTTAGTAATAATTTCAGACATTTTAGTGGGTAAAAATGGTTCATTCCTCATTCCCCACTCTCAGTACTCAGGAACATCGAAAGTTCTCCTTTCAAGAACCCTCCAAGCAAAACTAGGGCTTCTCATCTCTTGCAGAAGTTCAAGCTTCTTCTCTAGAAGGATTTTTAGTCAGGTATGTGGGAATTCAACAAGGGAATTGTCCCTCCCTTGTGTCCTCCAATATCCTCCCATAATTTCCCTATCAGTTTAGCCTTGAGATTTTCGAATATGAAAAAGATTTCCATGTTGGTTTTCATTAATTTCAATTGGGATACTATCCATGTTTATTATTCATATGATCTTCATCAGTTCCTAAGTAAATTGTTGTTGTTCTTGCCAAGGTGATTTAAGCCCTAAACTTTCGAGTAATGATTATTGTGTATTAAATTTCTGTCTATTGTATAAGGTATGTTTTGGGCAGAATTTCCTATATTTGTTGAGTAAACACTCCTTTAGTAAGATGATTTTAGCCTTGATAGACGAGATTTCTTTAATTATTAAGATTATTCCATATTATGAAATTTCCATGTTGTTGGAATAGGTTGAGTTTTCTATTAGCTGCTTAGTAGTTTGGTTCAGTTAGAACATAGAACCTCTTCAGAACTACAGAAAGTGTCAACTGATCAGTTTGACTACAATCTTTTCCTGAGGTGTCAGTGGTGCCTCCTAGTTATCAGAATCAGACTCAAAATCTAGTTTATTGGTCCATTAGGCGGTCATGAATTTTATATATATATATATATAACTTTGACCAGCCCCAGGACCCCTATTGAGTTTACAGTTGTTCTTAGACGGTTATGAAGCTTCCACATAAGCAGCTTTAACCAGTCTAGAACTCAGTTTCAAAATCTGGTCCGATAAGGCCCTCAGGATACTTTCAGTTATATATCCCTGATGAGTCTTGGACCCCTATTTCAAGCTATCAGCCTAGTAGTTCAGTTTAGGTTTTTAAGTGGGAGTAGGACTTAGCACCGAGCGAGCCGGGGTTCCAACACACCCAGGTTCCCAAAACTACGTTGCCAGCGTAGATTACAGTATTACTTGACCTGATTGGCCCCAGACTTTTATGATCACCCAACTCATGTCTTTATACACTGGCAAAGTATATTGGGTCCTACCATTGGGGTGTGTACATTGGACTCCACGTTTAGCTCACGTGGTTAAATGTCGGTTATAGACTGTCCCACTAGTCAGTCCAGTCCAATTTCAGAATAAGCAGCTCAGTTCAGTTCTAGTTCTATCGGTTTAGCTCAGTTCAGTTCAGTATCTCATACTCAGTACTTTCAGACTTAGGACATGCCTTGACCATCAGACAGGGTCATTTTGACCACCTCAGTTTACTTCAGTAGTCCAGTTCAGTTTACTTATTGGTCATTGCATGTCATATCGGTTCAGACTTTATATTTAATTATGTTTTCTCCCACTTACTCAATACATTCAAAGTATCTGACGCATACTTTTATGATGTATCATTTCATGATATAGCTGCAGGTTCTTAGACCCAGTGTCATTAATCAATTTCGTTCGGATCTCCCTATCAGCAGCAGCAATGTGAGTCATCATATTCCGAGGGCATTATTTCATTCATTTCAGTTTTCTTTATTATTTTTAGTTAAGACTTAGAGTTAGCTAGGAGCTTGTCCCAGTAACTCCTCTGTTAGATGGCTTTCAGACCAGACTTGATTTCAGACTTTCAGATATTTAAAATCTCTATGTTCGGTCTTTAATTTTTCATAAATGTTGTTATGTATTATATCAAATTTCCACTATGCGTGTTTACTCAGAATACCAATGTATGATAGACCAAGAGTTGACTTTGGATCACTTGTGACTTCAAGTACCATGTTACGTCCAGGGTTTAGGCTCGGGTCATGACAAACTTGGTATCAGAGCCCTAGGTTTTGAGTATCCTTGGAAAGTCTGAAAGCCGCATCGAGTAGAGTCCTTTTCATGAGTGTGAAGTGCGCCACATTTATGATGAGGAGCCTACGAGATGTTATTAGAAAAATTCTCTTTTGTTCATACTCTATATCATGCATAAATTTCAATTTCAGGAATGCCCTTCTAATTCGTGCTCTGTTTCGTTTCAGTGAACCATGCCTCCCAGACGCAGTAATAGAAGAATGGTCGGTAATGTTAACAGACCTGCCCCACCAGCCCCGACAGCTCCTCAAGATGATTCGGTGTCTACCACCGAATTCAAGGCGGCCATTCAACTACTGGCCCAACTAGTCATCAACCAGGTGAACCAACAGTTGGTGCCGATGAACACCAATGGGTTTCCAGCAGCTGCGAGGGTGCAGGACTTCACCCGTATGAACCTTCCATATTTTCAGGGATCCAAGGTAGGGGAGGATCCCCAGGAGTTCGTGGATGAGATTAGGAAGATTACCCGCATTATGGGTGTCAGCTCCTCGGAGAGTGCTGATCTGGTTGCCTACCAGCTCAAAGGGGTAGCTCAGGTCTGGCATGACCAGTGGAAAGAGGGGTGGTCAGCCGGAGCAAGACCAGTGGAGTGGGAAGAATTCCACACAGCTTTCTTGGACAGATTTTTTCCTCAGGAGCTGAGGGAGGCAAAGATGGTGGAGTTTATGAATTTGAGACAGGGCAACAAGACAGTGGAGGAGTATGCTTTGGAGTTTACTAGGTTGTCTAAGTACGCACCAGAGATGGTAGCCGAGCCAAGGGCTCGCATGTTGAAGTTTGTGAACAGGGTGTAAATTTGGTCCTCAAGGAGTGTAGGACAGCGATGTTGATTAAAGACATGGATCTCTCCAGCTTGAATGTCTATGCCCAGCAGATTGAGGCTGAAAAACTGAAGGATATGGAGCTAAAGAACAAACGGGCAAGGACTGGCTAGTCAGATTTCGGCCGTTAGAGGTCTAGTGGTAGTAGTCGCCACCACAACAGCAGCAGAGAGCCTCAGCACCCAGTTCAGCCAGCGCCCCAACCTTTCGATCCCGCCAGGATCGGAGGGGTGGGTCATCTAGCACTCAGTCTCACGCCCATAGCACCGGGAACAAGTATCCATCTTGTCCCAAGTGTGGTGGGAACCACTCGGGAGAGTGCCTTCAGGGTCGAGAGGGTTGTTTTGGTTGTGGACAGCTCGGACATTGGCTCAGGGAGTGCCCATCAGCCGGGCAAGGGAGACCCCAATCCACCACATCATCAGCTCCAGTAGGTCGACCAGCCCAGCAGGCTAACACATCAGGTACAGATGACGGTCAGCGTCAGAATCACTTTTATGCTCTGTCTTCTCGTCAGGATCAGGAGAGCTCACCTAACGTAGTCAAGGGTATGTTACGTCTCTTTCATCTAGACGTGTATTCCCTCCTAGATCCAGGAGCCACTCTTTTATTCATGACTCCCTACATAGAAGTACAATTCAATATCAGTCCATAGGTCCTCTCAAAACCATTCTTAATCTCCACCCTAGTTGGCGAGTCAGTTAGAGCCAGTTGGGTGTATAAAAACTGCCCAGTCTCAGTCTTGAGTAAAGTATTCCAGCTGATCTTGTAGATTTAGACATGGTCGACTTTGACCTTATTCTCAGCATGGATTGGTTACACTCCTGCTATGCCTCAGGCGATTGTAGAACTAGAGTTGTCAAGTTTCAGTTTCCGAACGAACTAGTGTTGGAATGGACGGGCAGTAGTTTAGCGCCTAAGGGTAGATTTATTTTCTACCTTAAAGCCTAGAAACTCATATCCAAGGGATGTATTTATCATCTAGTTCGGGTCAAGGATTCCAACTCTAAGACCCCTACTATCCAGTCAATTTCGGTGGTCAGCGAGTTTTCAGATGTTTTTCCTGAAGATCTTCCCAGTGGTCCCCCTGAACGGGAAATAGATTTCGGGATAGATCTCCTTCCAGATACTCAGCCCATCTCCATCCCTCCTTACAGAATGGCTCCAGCTGAGCTTAAGGAGTTGAAGAAGCAGCTAAAAGATCTTCTTGACAAGGGTTTTATCAGACGCAACATCTCTCCCTGGGGTGCTCCAGTGCTATTCGTGCGTAAGAAAGACGATACCCTCAGAATATGCATAGATGATCGTCAGCTGAACAAGGTCACAATTAAGAACAAGTAGCCTCTACCTAAATTGACGACCTGCTCGACCAACTTCAGGAAGCTAGTTGTTTCTCCAAGATCGATCTCAGGTCAGGGTACCATCAGCTAAGGGTTAGGGAGTGTGACATACTGAAAACAGCATTCAAAACTTGGTATGGTCAATACAAGTTTGTGGTGATGTCCTTCAGGCTAACAAACGCCCCAGCAGCCTTCATGGATTTGATGAATAGGGTCTTCAAGCAGTACCTAGATATGTTTGTCATTGTATTTATCGACGACATTCTAGTATACTCCAAAAATGAGGAAGAGTATGCAAATCACCTAAGATTAGCATTACAGACACTCAGGGACCGCTAATTATTTGCCAAGTTTAGCAAGTGCAAGTTTTGGTTAAAGTCTGTGACTTTCTTAGGTCATGTGGTCACGGGGGAAGGAATACAAGTAGACCCTCATAAGATAGCAACAGTGAAGGATTGGCCCAAAGGTACCTCTCCTACTGAAATCAGGAGTTTACTGGGTTTGGCGGGTTATTGCCGATGGTTTGTGGAAGGTTTATCCTCTATAGCATCTCCTCTGACTAAGTTAACTCAGAAGAAGGTGAAATTTTAGTGGTCGGATAAGTGTGAGAAGAGTTTTCAGGAGTTGAAGACTCTACTCACTACTGTTCCAGTTTTAACCTTGTCGGAAGGATCAGATGGGTTGTTTGTTTATTCTGACACTTCCAGAGTTGGAGTCGGTTGCGTTCTGATGCAGCGGGGCAAAGTAATAGCCTATGCATCTAGACAGCTCAAAATTTATGAGAAGAATTATCCAACTCATGACTTGGAGTTGGCAGCGGTGGTGTTTGCTCTAAAAATATGGAGGCATTACTTATATGGAGCTCACATAGATGTATTTATAAATCATAAGAGTATTCAGTACATGCTGAGACAGAAGAATCTAAATCTGTGTCAGAGAAGGTGGTTGGAGTTACTAAAAGATTATGACATAAGTGTACTCTATCACTCGGGCAAGGACAATGTGGTGGCTGACACCCTAAGCAGACGGTTTATGGAGAGTGTGACTCATATTGAGGAAGACAAAAAGTAGCTAGCAAGGGATGTTCACAGACTAGCCCGATTAGGGGTGCAGCTGGTGGATTCAGCTGAAGGCGGGGTGGTAGTGTATAGTAGGTCGGATTCGTCCTTGGTAGTTGAAGTTAAGATCAGACAAGATGAAGATCTAGTCCTACTTAAACTTAAAGAAGCAGTTCTCATAAAGGAGATTGAGGCTTTCTCCAAAGGGGGAGATGGGGTGCTTTGTTACCAGGGAAGATTGTGTGTGCTAGATATTGGTGAGCTGAGACAGTAGATATTGGCTGAGGCACATAGCTCGAGATACTCCATTCACCCTAGTGCTACTAAAATGTACCGCGACTTGCGGGATATTTACTGGTGCAACGGCATGAAAAGAGACATTGCTGAATTCATAGCCAAGTGCCCGAACTGCCAGCAAGTCAAGGTAGAGCATCAAAGGCAAGGAGGCATGACCCATGATATTAGTATACCCACGTGGAAGTGGGAAGAAGTGAATACGGATTTTATTACGGGTATACCTCGGACTCGCCGACAACATGACTCAATCTGGGTGGTAGTAGATCGGATGACTAAGTCAGCTCATTTCCTCCCTGTTAAACCACAGACTCAGCTGAGGACTATGCCAAACTTTACATCCGAAAGTTAGTCAGACTCCATGGGGTGCCTTTGCCTATCATTTCAAAAAGGGGAATGCAGTTCACCTCACACTTCTGAAAGTCCTTTCAGAAGGGACTAGGCACTCAGGTCAAACTCAGCACCGCTTTTCACCTGCAGACTGATAGGAAAGAGAAGCGGACCATTCATACCCTATACGATATGTTAAGAGCATGCGCGATCGATCTTAAGGGTAATTAGGATGACCACTTGCCTCTTATCGAGTTTGCGTACAACAACAGCTACCATTCTAGTAGCCAGATGGCCCCATTTGAAGCATTGTATGGTAGAAGGTGTAGATCTCCTATAGTGTGGTTTGAAGTTGGTGAAGCTACCTTGATAGCTCCAGACTTGGTTCACGAGGCAATGCAGAAAGTTCAGCTCATCCGAGAAAGGTTGAAAACTGCTCAAAGCTGCCAGAAATCTTATGCCGATGTGCGGATAAGAGAGTTAGAGTTTTCAGTTGATGATTGGGTATATCTGAAAATTTTGCCCATGAAAGGAGTGATGAGGTTTGGAAAGAAGTGGAAGCTCAGTCTGCGGTATGTGGGACCTTATAGAATTTTGAGGCGTATCGACAATGTGGCCTATGAGCTAGAGTTACCTTAGAACTACCAGTTGTACACCCAGTTTTCCGTGTGTCACTTCTGAAGAAATGCATCGGAGATCCAACCTCAGTTGTGTCATTGGACAGCGTAGGAATAAAGGATAGTCTCACATATGAGGAGGTACCAGTCCAGATCCTTGACCGTCCGGTTCGTAAGTTGAGGAATAAAGAAAGAGCTTCAGTCAAGGTCCTATGGAGAAATCAACAGGTTGAAGGAGCTACATGGGAGACCGAAGCAGATATGATGGTCAAATACCCGCACTTGTTCTCTACCGACTCTGTTATAGCTTGAAATGCTAGTTTTGCATTAGGATCTGATCTAGTTGTTGAATTCAATACATGTGTATAAGTTTCTTTACAACTTTGGATGTGTGTATCAAAAGTAAATTCAGTTCAGTTATGTATTTTGAAATGGAGGTAATCATTCTGGCAGTTTTGGAGTTAAATGAGCAGTATTAGGAAATTTTAATTGCTATTTTTCTGCTTCTTGTGAGTTTTCTAACATTCGAGGATGAATATTTAAAAGAGGGAGATATTGTAATGCCCAGGAAACTCAAAATCTAATTTCAAAACTTAAAGTAGGAAATCTGGAAAAGCTGCAGAAAAGCTACAGGATGACCCACCTAACGACTCGTTAAGTGACCCCACGACTCGTTAGATGAGCCGTGAGAAGGAGGTTTGACATTTTGGAAAAGGGAGGCAGTGTACCCAACGAGGGACTTCACGAGTCGTAGTCACTGACCATGACCCCGTTAGGTCACTCGTGGTCAAGCCTGAGTTAGGAATATATTTTGTTGACCAGTGTACTTGACGGGTGGGGAAACGAGTCGTGGTCCTAAGTAACGACTCGTTATGTCCCCCGTTACCATCCTTATTGAGTTTTTAGCCAATGTACTTGAAGGGAGTGATCACGAGTCATGGTCAGCCACCACGACCCGTTAGGGGCACCTAGCAGTTTTTCTCAGCGAATTTCTAAGGGCTATTTAGTAATTTCCTACTCTCCCAAGCTTTAAACTACGTCGTTTTAGTAATAATTACAGACGTTTTAGTAGGGAAAAATGGTTCATTCCTCATTCCCCACTCTCAGTTCTCAGGAACATCGAAAGTTCTCCTCTCAAGAACCCTCCAAACAAAACTAGGGCTTCTGATCTCTTGCAGAAGTTCAAGCTTCTTCTCCGGAAGAATTTTAGTCAGGTATGTGGGAATTCAACAAGGGAATTGTCCTTCCCTTGTGTCCCCCAATGTCCTTCCATAATTTCCCTATCAATTTAGCCTTGAGATTTTCGAATATGAAAAAGATTCTCAAGTTGGTTTTCATTAATTTCGATTGGGATACTATCCATGTTTATTATTCATATGATCTTCATCAGTTCCTAAGTAAATTGTTGTTGTACTTTCCAAGGTGATTTAAGCCCTAAACTTTCGAGTAATGATTATTGCGTATTAAATTTCTGTTTAGTACTTATAAAGTATGTTTTGGGCTAAATTTCCTGGTAATTCTTATTATATATATTTGTTGAGTAAACACTCCATTGATAAGATGATTTTAGCCTTGATAGACGATATTTGTTTAATTCTTAAGATTATTCCACATTATGGAATTCCCGTGTTGTTAGAATAGGTTGAGTTCTCTATTAGCTTCTTAGTAGTTTAGTTCAGTTAGAACGTAGAACCTCTTCAGAACTACAAAAAGTGTCAACTAATCAATTTGACTCCATTCTTTTCCCGAGGTGTCAGTGGTGCCTCCCAGTTAGCAGAATCAGACTCAGAATCTAGTTTATTGGTCCATTAGGTGGTCATGACTTTTACATATATATATATATATAGAGAGAGAGAGAGAGAGCTATGACCAGCCCCAGGACCCCATTTGAGTTTACAGTTGTTCTTAGACAGTTACGACGCTTTCAGATAAGCAGCTCTAACCAATTTAGAACTCAGTTTCAGAATCTTGTCCGATAAGGCCCTCAGGGTATTTTCAGTTATATGTCCCTGTCTAGTATTGGACCCCAGTTTCGATCTATCATCCTAGAAGTTCAGTTTAGATTTTCCAATGGGAGTAGGACTTAGCACCGATTGGGCCGGGGTTCCAGCGCACCCAGGTTCCCAGAACTACATTGCCAGCGTAGGTTACAGTATTACTTGACCTGATTGGCCCCAGACTTTTTTGATCACCCATTTCATGCCTTTATACCCTGACAAGGTATATTGGGTCCTACCAATGGGGTGTATACATCGGACTCCACGTCTAGCTCACATGGTTAAATATCGGTTATAGGCTCTCCCACTAGTCAGTCTATTCCAGTTTCAGAATAAGCAACTCAGTTCAGTTCTAGTTCTATCAGTTTAGCCTAGTTCAGTTCAGTATCTCATACTCAGTACTTTCAGACTTAGGACATGCCTTGACCATCAGACAGGGTCATTTTGACCACCTGAGTTTAATTCAGTAGTTCAGTTCAATTTACTTATTGGTCATTGCATGTCATATCGGTTCAGACTTTATATTCAGTTATGTTTTCTCCCACTTACTCAGTACATTCAAAGTACTGACGCATACTTTTATGTTGTATCGTTTCATGATACAGCTGCAGGTTCTCAGACCCAGCGCCGTTAGCTGATTTCGTTCGGATCTCCCAATCAGCAGCAGCAGTGTGAGTCCTCATATTCTGAGGGCGTTATTTCATTCATTTCAGTTTTCTTTATTATTTTCAGTTAAGACTTAGAGTTAGCTGGGGGCTTGTCCCAGTAACTCCTCTGTTAGATAGCTTTCAGGCCAGACTTGATTTCAAACTTTCAAATATTTAAAATCGCTATGTTCAGTCTTTAATTTTTCATAAATGCTATTATGTATTATTTCAAATTTCCGTTGTGCATGTTTACTCAGAATACCAGTGTATGATAGATCAAGGGTTGACTTGGAGTCACTTGTGACTTCAAGTACCGTGTTATGTCTAGGGTGTAGGCTCGTGTCGTGACATCCTGATAACTAAGGGGCATTACTGAAACCTCGGGAAAAGACTAAAGTCAAACTTATCAGTTGACACTTTCTGAATAATGCTGAAGAGGTTCTACATTCTAACTGAACTAAACGACTAAGCAGCTAATGGAGAACGCTAACTCATTCCAACAACACGGGAATTTCATAATATGACAAAATTTCAATAATTTAAAGGGGTCTCATCCAACAAGGGTAAAATCATTCTCCTCAATGGAATAATTGCTCACATATATATATATATATATATATATATATAATAAGAATTACTAGGATATTCAGCCTAAAACATACTTTGTAAAATAGACGAAATTTAATACGCAATAATCTTTACTCAAAAATTTAAGGCTATAAATCACTCGGATAGAACAACAACAATTTACTTATGAATTAATAAAGATCATATGAATAATAAACATGGATAATAACCCAATTGAAATTTATGAAAAAACAACATGAAAATCCCTTCATATTCGAAAATCTCAGGGCTAAACTAATAGGAAAATTATGGGAAGATTGTAACACCTGAAACTTTTCTAGACCAAATTTAGACATTGCATGAAAAACCATAGAAAAACTAGAGAAAAACCAGAGAAAAATTTCTGTCTCAAACGACCCAGACAAAGAATCATTGGTGGAACCCACAGGCCGTTGTAAGGAGTCATGGTTTGCTCAGCAAATTTCCTCCCAGAAACAACGAGTCGTTGGTAGTTCCAACGACCCGTTGTAGGCAGCCGTTGTTAGATCTTCCAGTAAGGGGTTTGGGTTTGTGCTGGGAAGCAACGAGTGGAATAACGGCTCATTTTTATCTTCAATGGGCCGTCCTTTCCACCCATTGTCAGGACCTAGGCCCCCTACAGTGTTGACAATGAGTGGGTGCAACGACCCGTTGTGCCTAACAATGAGTCATTGTATCTCTCATTGTCTTAGGGCCCGAGTTTCCCTCTCCGTAACCACGATAGGAACCAACGGCTCGTTAGTGCTACGAAAGGACCTTTGGATCCTCTCATTGTTTCAGTCCAGCAGTTCCGGCGTCAGAAACCAAGACCAATGACAGCTTTCAACGAGCCGTTGTTTGAACCAACGACCCATCCTGAGATCCGTTGTTCAGGGTCGAGCAGTTTTCAGTTCTTTCTGCCAGGGGTATTTTAGTATTTTACCATCTTTCTAAACTTGAAACCATGTCATTTTGGGTTTGTATAGGAGGGAATTAAAGGGTTAGAACGATCCTTTCCATTCATTTTTCTCAACTCCCTCAAGAATAGAGTGTAAAACTTCTCTGGAAGCATAGAGCAGAAGCTAGGGTTGATTTTCTTTTCAGTTTTCTCACGGATTTTCACCAGGGTTTTCTTCTTCAGGTATGTGAAAATTCAGTAAGGAGATTGTTCTCCCCTTGTGTCCCCCAAAGCTCTCCCTGTTCACTTTCAGTCATAGCCCTGAGATTGTGAATTCAAAATTTTTGCTATTGTCCTTGGATTATTTCATGTGGAATCCCATCCTATGTTAGTTGTAGCTATTTTCTACCAGCTTGTAATCAAAATGATTCTTGTTCCATCAATTTAGAAATTTAGCCCTAACTTTTGAAAAGTTAGAAACTAGAATCCTGCTTAAGTTTTGAATTCCTGAAAATTGCTTGCATCTCTCAGAATTAGGGGCTTCTATAATGATTGTATGTGTTAAAAACTCAGCTATATGTATGTTATTCAGATTCACTCAGAAAGTTTATATACTTTGTATTTCTCAGAATTGATAATTCAGTTTCAGCCAAAGTACTAGAATATTCAGTGTTAATCAGAAATGTCGGTTGATTAGTTTGACTCCAGACTGTTCCCGTGGTGTCAGTGGTGCCTCCGAGTTAACAGAATCAAACTCAAGATTTATTTTTATTTGATCCATTAGGCGGTCATGACATTCCAGTTATATAGCTTTGACCAGCCCTAGGACCTCATTTCAGTTATCAATTTGTTCCTTAAAAGGTTACGACGCTTCCAGATACGCAGCTCTGACTACTCTTAGAATTCAGTTTCCAAATATGGTCCTATAAGACGCTCTGGGAACTCTATGACAGTATCCCTGGGTCAGTATAGTCTTTGGCCCCAGTATCGAGCTATCCTCTTATCATTAGTAGTAGTAATAGGATTATTCAGTGGGAGTAGGACTTAGCACCGAAAGGGCCGGGGTTGCAGCGCACCCAGGTTCCAGAACTACATTGCCACCATAGGTTTTATTTACTTAGCCTCACAGCCCCCTCTGATAGTGATTCTCAAAGTCCATACCTTTATACCCTAGCAAGGTATATTGGGTTCTTCCGGTGGGGGTATACATCGGACTCCACATCTAGCTCACGTGGTTATATGTCGGTTATAGCCTCTCCCACTAGTCCGTTCAGTTTAATATCTGATTTGTCAGTTCAGATCAGTTTAGTGCAGTATCTCAGATTCAGTATCTCAGACATAGGACATGTTTATGACCATCAGCCAGGGTCACTTTTGACCATATCATTTTTACACCAATTGTATCAGTTTTCAGTATTTCAGTTGGTCATTTCATGTCGTATTAGTTCAGTTATTAGTTCTATCATATTATTCATGTTTCTCTCACTTACTCAGTACATTCAAAGTACTGACGCGTACTTTTATGTTGTATCGTTTCATGATACAGCCATAGGTTATCAGACCCAGCACCGTTAGCCGATTATGTTCGAGTCTTTCTATCAGCAGCAGCAGTGTGAGTCCTCATATTTAGAGGGCTCATTTTACTCATTTGAGTTTCTTTATTATTTTCAGTTAGACTTAGAGTTAGTTGGGGACTTGTCCCAGCAACTTCTCAGTTAGATGGCTTTCAGACCAAACTTGATTTTAAATTTTTTGAATATTTTAAATCTCAATGTTCAGTCTTTAATTTTTCATAAATGCTATTATGTATTATTTTAAATTTTCGTTGTGCATGTGTACTCAGAATACCAGTGTATGATAGACCAGGGGTTGACTTGGGGTCACTCGTGACTTTAAATACCGTGTTATGTTCAGGGTGTAGGCTCGGGGTGTGACAAACTTGGTATCAGAGCGCTAGATTTAGAGTATCCTCAGAAAGTCTGAAAGCTGTATCGAGTAGAGTCCTTTTCATGAGTGTGAAGCGCGCCACATTTATGACAAGGAGGTTGCAAGATGTTATTAGGAAAACTCTTTTTTGTTCACATTCCTTATCATGCGTTAAGTTCAATTTCATAAATGCCCTTCTAACTCGTGCTCTATTTCATTTCAATGAACCATGCCTCCTAAACGCGGTAACGGAAAAAGGGCCGGCAATGCCAATAGACCCGCCCCAGCAGCCCCTCAGGATGACACAGTGTCCACTGCAGAGTTCAGAGCGGCTATCCAGCTGCTCGCCCAAACAGTCACCAACCAGGTGAACCAGCAAGTGGTACCGATGAACACTAATAGGTCTGCAGCCTCTGGGAGGGTGAGGGATTTCACTCGGATGAACCCTCCATCATTCCAGGGGTCCAAAGTAGGGGAGGACCCCCAAGAGTTCGTGGAAAAAATCAGGAAGATTACCCGAATCATGGGTGTCAGTTCCTCTGAAAGTGCCGATTTGGCCGCCTACCAGCTGAAAGGAGTAGCCCAAGTCTGGCATTACCAGTGGAAGGAAGGACAGCCAACGGGAGCAGGACCAGTGGAGTGGGAAGAATTCCACACAACTTTTCTGAACAGGTTTTTCCCTCGGGAGCTGAGGGAGGCTAAGATGGCGGAGTTTATGAACTTGCGACAGGGCAACAGAACTGTGGAGGGGTATGCTCTGGAGTTTACTAGGTTTTCTAAGTATGCTCCAGAGATGGTAGCTGAGCCAAGGGCTTGCATGCTGAAGTTTGTTAACAGGGTGACAAACTTGGTCCTCAAGGAGTGCAGGACAGCGATGCTAATCAAGGATATGGACCTCTCTAGCTTAATTGTGTATGCCCAGCAAATTGAGGTAAAGAAGCTAAATATATAGAGCGTAAGAACAAACGGGCAAGGACTGGTCAATTAGATTTTAGCCATCAGAGGTCTGGCGGTAGTAGCCGCTCACAGAAACAACAGCAGCAGAGAGCCCAGCCCCTAGATTAGCCAGCGCCCCAACCTTTCGGTCCCACAAGGATCGGAGGGGTGGATCATCTAGCACTCAATATAAGTCTCACAGTACCGGGAACAGGTATCCAGCTTGCCTCAAGTGTGGTAGGAATCACCCAGGGGAATGCCTTCAGGGGCGAGAGGATTGTTTTGGATGTGGACAGCTTAGACACAGGCTCAGGGAGTGCCCGTCAGCAGGGTGAGGGAGATCACAATCTACCACATCATCAGCTCCAACAGGCCAACCAACTCAGTAGGCCAACACATCAGGTACAGATGGCGGTCAGTGCCAGAATCGTTTCTATGCTCGATCTTCTTGTCAGGATCAGGAAAGCTCACCTGACGTAGTTACTGGTATGTAACGTCTCTTCCATCTAGACGTATATGCCTTTTTAGATCCAGGAGCCACTCTTTCATTTGTGACTCCATATATAGCAGTCCAGTTCAACATTAGTCCAGAGGTCTTATTAGAACCCTTCTCAGTCTACACCCCAGTTGGCAAGTAAGTTAGAGCCAGCCGGGTGTATAAAAATTTCCCAGTCTATGTCCTGAATAAAGTCATTCCAGCTGATCTCATAGAGCTATACATGGTCGAATTCGACCTTATTATCGGCATGGATTGGTTACACTCTTGCTATGCCTCAGTTGACTGCAGAACTAGAGTTGTCAAATTTCAGTTTCCGAATGAACCAGTGTTAGAATGGTCGGGTAACATTTCAGCGCCTAAGGATAGGTTTATTTCCTACCTTAAGGCCCAGAAACTTATTCCCAAAGGATGTCTATATCATCTGGTTCAGGTCAAGGATTCCAACTCGGAGACCCCAGCCATTCAGTCAGTTCCAGTTGTCAGCGAGTTCCCAGATGTATTTCTTGAAGATCTTCCCGGAGTTCCTCCTGAACGGGAAATAGATTTCAGAATAGATCTCCTCCTAGACACTCAGCCCATCTCCATACCTCCTTATAGAATGGCTCCAACTGAGCTTAAGGAGTTGAAGGAGTAGTTAAAGGATCTTCTTGATAAGGGTTTTGTCAGACCCACCATCTCTCCCTAGGGTGCTTCAGTGCTATTCGTGCGTAAGAAAGACACTACCCTTAGAATGTGCATAGATTACTGTCAGCTGAACAAGGTCACAGTTAAGAACAAGTACCCTCTGCCCAGAATTGACAATCTTTTGGACCAACTTCAGGGAGCCAGTTGTTTCTTCTAGATCGATCTCAGGTCAGGGTACCATCAGCTAAGGGTTAGGGAGTGTGACATACCGAAAATAGCATTCAGAACTTCGTATGGTCACTACGAGTTTGTGGTGATGTCCTTTGGGTTAACAAACACCCCAGCAACCTTCATGGATTTGATGAATCGGGTCTTCAAGCAATACATGGATATGTTAGTCATTGTATTTATCGATGACATTCTGGTGTACTCCAGAAATGAGGAAGAGCATGCCAATCACCTAAGTTTAGCATTATATACCCTCAGAGATCGCCAGTTATTCGCCAAGTTCAGCAAGTGTGAATTCTGGTTAAAGTCTATGACTTTCTTGGGTCATGTGGTCTCAGGTGAGGGGATACAAGTAGATCCTCATAAGATAGCAGTAGTGAAGAATTGGCCCAGACCTACCTCTCCTACTGAAATTAGGAGTTTCCTGGCTTAGCAGGTTATTACCGACGGTTTGTGGAAGGTTTCTCCTCCATAGCATCTCCTCTGACCAAATTAACCCAGAAGAAGGTGAAATTCCAGTGGTTGGACGAGTGTGAGAAGAGTTTCCAGGAGTTGAGACTCGAGTCACTACCGCTCTAGTGTTAACCTTGCCGAAAGGATCAGATAGGTTGGTTGTTTATTGCGACACCTCTAGAGTTGGACTCGGTTGCATTTTGATGCAGCGGGGCAAAGTGATAGCCTATGCCTCCAGACAGCTCAAAGTTTATGAGAGGAATTATCCAACTCATGACTTGGAGTTGGCAGCGGTAGTATTCTTGTTTAAAATATGGAAACACTACTAATACGAGGCTCATGTGGATGTGTTCACGGATCACAAGAGCCTCCAATAAGTGTTTAGCCAGAAGGACCTAAACCTGCGTCAGAGACGGTGGTTAGAGCTGCTAAAGGATTATGACATGAGTGTGTTGTATCACCCGGGTAAGACCAATGTGGTGGCTGACGCCCTAAGAAGATGGTATATGGGAAGTGTGGCTCACTTTGAGGAAGACAAGAGGGAGCTAGCGAAAGAAGTTCACAGGCTAGCCCGGTTAGGGGTGCAGTTGGTGGATTCAGCTGAAGGTGGCATGGTAATGCAAAGTGGGTCAGATTCATCTTTGGTAGTTGAAGTCAAATCCAGACAGGCTGAGGATCCCATTTTACCTAAACTTAAGGAATCATTCATCAAAAAAGAGACAGAAGCTTTCTCCCAAGGGGGAGATGGGGTGCTCCGTTACCAAGGCAGGTCATGTGTACCAGATATTGGTAAGTTGAGACAGTAGAGACTGGCTGATGCACATAGTTCGAGATACTCTATTCACCTTGGTTCTACTAAAATGTACCGCGACTTGCGGGATATTTACTGGTGGAATGGCATGAAAAGGGATATCGCGAATTTGTAGCACAGTGCCCGAACTGCCAGCAAGACAAGGTAGAACACCAGAGACCCGGAGGCATGACTCAAGATATCAGTATACCCACTTGGAAGGGGGAATAAGTAAATATGAACTTCATTACAGTTCTACCACGAACTCGGCGGTAGCATGACTCAATCTGGGTGATAGTAGACCGGATGACTAAGTCAGCACATTTCCTTCCAGTCAAAACCACAGATTCAGCTGAGGACTATGCCAAACTTTACATCTGAAAGTTATTCAGACTCCATGGGGTTCCCTTGGCAATCATTTCAAACAGGGGAACACAATTCACCTCACACTTTTGGAAGTCCTTTCAAAAGGTACTAGGCACTCGAGTCAAACTCAGTACTGCTTTTCATCCGCAGACGATGGGCAAGCTGACAGACCATTCAAACCCTGGAAGATATGTTAAGAGCGTGCGCGATTGATTTTAAGGGTAATTGTGATGACCATTTGCCTCTTATCGAGTTTGTGTACAATAACAGCTACGATTACAGCATCCAGATGGTCCCATTTGAAGCATTATATGGTAGAAGGTGTAGATCTCCTATAGGGTGGTTTGAAGTTGGTGAAGCTACCTTGATAGGGCCAGACTCAGTTCACGAGGCAAGGCAGAAAGTTTAGCTTATCTGAGAGAGGTTGAAAATAGCTCAGAGCCGTTAAAAATCTTATGCTGATGTGCTGAGAAGAGAGTTGGAGTTTGCAATTGATGACTGGGTATACCTGAAAATTTCGCCCATGAAAGGGGTGATGAGATTTGGGAAAAAGGAAAAGCTCAGTCCAAGATATGTAGGACCCTATAAGATTTTAAGGCGGATTGGTAAGGTAGCCTACGAGTTGGAGTTATCTTCAGAGTTAGCAGTCGTGCACCCAGTCTTCCATGTGTCAATACTGAAAAAGTGTGTTGGTGATCCAACTTCAGTGGAACCATTGGACAATGTGGAGATAAAGGATAGTCTCTCTTACAAAGAAGTTCCAGTTCAGATCCTTGACCTTCAGGTTCATAAGCTGAGAAACAAAAAAATCTCTTTGGTGAAAGTTTTGTGGAGGAATCAGCTAGTTGAGGCGGAGCCACATGGAAAGAAGAAGCAGACATGATGGCTAAATACCCTCACTTTTTCTCTCCCAATTCAGTTCTGGAATCAGGTACTAAATCCCTTCTCAGTACTCTACTCAGTTCCGTACTCATCAGCTTTATTTAGATGTTCTATGAGCATCCTAGTTGCATCAAATCTGTTAGTACGGTTAAGTCAGTTTGGAGTCAGTTACTCCTTTAGAAAACAGTTCATAGTCTCAATTTTAGAAATCATAGCTCTTTTCCTAGTTTTGGTCTTCATTCGAGTACGAATGATCCCAAGGGGGAGATATTGTAACACCCCGAAACTTTCCTAGACCAAATTCAGATGTTGCATTAAAACCATAGAAAAACCAGAAAAAAAATTTTGTCTCAGATGACCTAGACAACGGACCGTTGGTGGAACCATAGGCCATTGTAAGGAGTCATGGTTTTCTCAGCAAATTTCCTCCGAGAAACAACGAGTCGTTGGTAGTTCCAACGACCCGTTGTAGGTAGCCGTTGTTAGATCTTCCAGTAAGTGGTTGGATTTGTGCTGGGAAGCAATAAGTGGAATAACGTCTCGTTTTTATCTCCAATGGGTCGTCCTTTCCACCCTTCATCAGAACCCAGGCCCCCAACAGTGTTGACAACGAGTGGGTGCAACGACCCGTTGTACCTAACAATGAGTCGTTGTATCTCTTATTATCTTAGGGCCCGAGTTTCCCTCTCCGTGACCACGACAGGAACCAACGGCTCGTTAGTGGTTCTACCAGACCTTTGGATCCTCTCATTGTTTCAGTCCAGTAGGTCTGCCTTTAGAAACAAGAACCAACGACAGCTTTCAACAGGCCCTTGTTTGAACCAACGACCCGTCCTGAGATCTGTTGTTCAGGGTCGAGCAGTTTTCAGTTCTTCTGCCAGGGGTATTTTAATATTTTCACAGCTTACTAAACTTGAAACCATGTCATTTTGTGTTCGTATAGGAGGTAATTAAAGGGTTAGAACGACCCTTTCCATTCATTTTTCTCAACTCCCTCAAGAACAGAGCGTAAAACTTCTCTGGAAGCATAAAGTAGAAGCTAGGGTTGATTTTCTTCTCAGTTTTCTCAAGGATTTTCACCAGGGTTTTCTTCTTCAGGTATGTGGAAATTCAGTAAGGAGATTGCTCTCCCTTTGCGTCCCCCAAAGCTCACCCTATTCACTTTCAGTCATAGCCCTGAGATTGTGAATTCAAAATTTTTGCTATTGTCCTTGGATTATTTCATGTGGAATCCCATACTATGTTAATTGTAGCTATTTTCTACCAGCTTGTAATCAAAATGATGCTTGTTCCATCAATTTGGAAATTTAGCCCTAACTTTTGAAAAGTCAGAAACTAGAATCCTGCTTAAGTTTTGAATTCCTGAAAATTGCTTGCATCTCTCAGAGTTAGGGGCTTCTATAATGATTGTATGTGTTAAAAACTCAGTTATATGTATGTTATTCAGATTCACTCAGAAAGTCTATATACTTTGTATTTCTCAAAATTGACAATTCAGTTTCAGCCAAAGTACTAGAATATTCAGTGTCAATCAGAAATGTCGGCTGATTAGTTTGACTCCAGTCTGTTCCCGAGGTGTCAGTGGTGCCTCCCAGTTAACAGAATCAAACTCAGGATTTATTTTTATTTGGTCCTAACGGTCATGAAATTCCAATTATATAGCTCTGACCAGCCCCAAGACCCCAGTTTAGTTATCAATTTGTTCCTTAGAAGGTTACGACGCTTCCAGATAAGCAGCTCTGACTAATCTTAGAACTCAGTTTTCAAATCTGGTCCTATAAGATGCTCGGGGAACTCTCTGACAGTATCCTTGGGTCAGTATAGTCTTGGGTCCCAGTATCGAGCTATCCTCTTATCAGTAGTAGTAGTAATAGGATTATTCAGTGGGAGTAGGACTTAGCACCGAAAGGGCCGGGGTTCCAGCGCACCCAGGTTCCATAACTATGTCGCCACCGTAGGTTTTATTTACTTAGCCTAATGGCACCCTCTGACAGTGATTCTCACAGTCCATGCCTTTATACCCTGGCAAGGTATATTGGATTCTTCCGGTGGGGGTATACATCGGATTCCACGTCTACCTCAAGTGGTTATATGTCGGTTATAGCCTCTCCCACTAGTCAGTTCAATTTAATATCCGATTTCTCAGCTCAAATCAGTTTAGTGCAGTATCTCAGATTCAGTATCTCAGACTTAGGACATGTTTATGACCATCAGCCAGGGTCACTTTTGACCATATTAGTTTTACACCAGTTGTATAATTTTTAGTATTTCAGTTGGTCATTTCATGTTGTATTAGTTCAGTTATTAGTTCTATCATATTATTCATGTTTCTCTCACTTACTCAGTACATTCAAAGTACTAACACATACTTTTATACTGTATCATTTCATAATACAGCCGTAGGTTCTCAGACCCAGCACTGTTAGCCGATTACGTTCGAGTCTCTCTATCAGCGGCAGCATTGTGAGTCCTTATATTTCGAGGGCACATTTTATTCATTTCAGTTCCTTTATTGTTTTCAGCTAGACTTAGAGTTAGCTGGGGGCTTATCCCAGCAACTCCTCAGTTAGATGGCTTTCAGACCAAACTTGATTTCAAATTTTCAGATATTTTAAATCTCTATGTTCAGTCTTTAATTTTTCATAAATGCTATTATGTATTATTTCAAATTTCCGCTGTGCATGTTTACTCAGAATACCAGTGTATGATAGACCAGGGGTTGACTTGGGGTCACCCGTGACTTCAAGTACCGTATTACGTCCAGGGTGTGGGCCCGAGGCGTGACAAAGATATTGGGGGACACAACGGAAGGACAATTCCCTTGTTGAATTCCTACTTACCTGGCTAAGAATTTCCTGAAGAAGAAGACTTGAACTGCTGCGATGAAGGAAGAACCCTAAGCTTGCTTGAAGGATTCTTGAGAGGAGAACTTATGGTGATTTTCTGAAAATTGAGAGTGGGAATAAGGAATAAACCGTTTTTCCCCACTAAAAGGTCTAAAATTATTACTAAAACGACGTAGTGGAAATTACTAAATAGCCCTTAGAAATTCGCTGGAAAATCTACCAGGTGACCCTAACGAGGGACATAACGAGTCGTGGTCACTAGTCATGGACCATACTGTCTCACACCTGAAGATTAAATGCTAAGTTTGGTAACGAGTCACCCAATGAGTCGTTACCACTGACGACGACTCGTATGACACTCGTTAGGTGCACTGGCTAAAAACTGATTAGGGCTAGAAACGGGGGACGTAATGAGTCGTTACCGGTGGCCACGACTTGTTGTTCCCACCCGTCAAGTACACTGACCAACTTAGAAATTCCTCAACCCAGGCCTGACCACGAGTGACTTAACGGGTCGTGGTTAGTGACCATGACTCGTGAAGTCTCTCGTTGGGTGCACTGCTTCTCATTTCCAATACTTACTCCTTCTTCTCACGACTGACCTAACGAGTCGTTGGGTCTCATAACGACTCATTGGGTAAGTCGTCCTGTAGCATTTCTGCATCTTTTTTAGATTTTCAGATTTAAGTCTCGGAATTAGATTTTGAGTTTTCGAGGCATTACAATATTCTCAAGAATCAGGTTTTCACATTGAAGAATGAGAAGGAGACATTAGAGATTAAGAAACTTCTAATTGCGTCTATTACAAAGAAGGATCATATTAATGACACTCTATAATAACTATAGAATATGATGAAGGGTAAGGCTGATCTTTGTGATGAATATGAAAGTGAACAAGGTTTTTCAAGAAGAATTGAAGAGATCCAAGAATGATCTAAGGACAGCACATCAATGGACCATGTCCTAAAAAATTATAACCTCTTTGCATGAAACTCAAAGTAGTGGCATGCAAGGGTTAAGGTACAAAAAGGTAAAGACAAGCAATAAAAATATGGGAACCCCTATATCTTTCAAACTTAAATTCTTATACTATGAAGATTATGGACGCACAACAAAGACATGTAGAGTCAAAAAGTGGTCAATTCAGAGAAATAAACTTAGTATTGAGAAAAGGGTAAGAGAAGAACCTGGTTCCTCACAACAACTAGGTCAAGCAGCAAGACGTCGTTATTCTTACATAAAGGAACCCAGCCAGCCTAAATTCCTAAGACTTCTTTATAAGTTGAAAAGAAATATTAAGGTGGGGGGAAACAAGAGCATATGGAAGAGGTCTGAATATATGGCTAAGGAAAGAGAAGAATTCCTCCTACTAAAAGCCAATCATGAGTACATTATAAGTATTTAAAATCTCATTCCAAGGTGATAAAGATATGAAGACCAGCTGATGAAGAGTGTCACATGTATATGATGAAAGAAACAAGTTCTAAAAGTGTTGCAGAAATAACAAACATAATTCTTGGTTGAACATGGCACATGTGTGAAGATACAATAGACATCATGAATCCTCTAAAAAATTAACTATTGAGTTATTTGAGTTCAAAACAATAAATAGAAATTATGGATCAATAGACCGTAACATAAAGGCTTCCAAATTTAAAATAGCAAAACTCAGATTCTATGAAGACAAGAAGCAACGATGAAAGTGATCTTTTATAAATTTAAGTAATCAAGGAGAGAAGAAGTTAGTCAGAGGATGTTAATGATAAAAATAAATATCATATGCTGATGAATGCCAATGGATCAAATCAAGGAGTTTATGAGATCTCAGGTAAATACAAAGGAACTATATAAGAATTTATTTCTTTGAAAATTATACATGGAAAACACATCGATGCGGAGAAATGTCCACACACAAAGAAAAAGATGAACCAATTCCCTTTAGAAGATGATCAAGAATAATGCTTACCATAAAAATTGAAGAATGAAACTACTTGATTTGATCAAAGATAAAATCAAGAACACTCTTGATTCCATCAGTAATTAGCTATGATTTAGTCATAGTGTTAGTGGATGAATCTGAGATAAATATCTAGCTCAATCTTATACCTTAACTAGTATGAACACATGGTATGATCAAGGAGGCTAGATGAGGTTTAGTGATGTTATCCTATTCCTGAGAATTACTGGAGAGAACAAAGTCAAAGAACTTGATTCTTGTAACAAGTCAGATATTCATCTCCTTTCCTATAATTAGTTATGTAAGCTTGTCTACACTGCTATACACTAATCTAAATTATTAAGTCATATTTTGATATCATTCAACCAAAATTACATCATCATCAACCTTGAAGCCAATCATCAGAATACTTAACCATATCTTATTCCTACAAAGAGTAACCCTTCAAAACTGTTCCTTATTTAATCTACGTTGAGTACATGTGTAGCCCCTCAAACTTGTAATTTTTTTTCATTTAGGCATTTAAACTAAGGATTGTACCTATTGATTACCTAAATATATGCAAAATTTTACCTCTTAGACATATATCGCTGACATGGCATGATGTGTGTAACACACCCATTTTTAAGAGCCTGAAAAAGTTATTTTTTATATTTCATTTTTCTTTTTTTGCCTCCTTCACCTTCTCTTTACCACAGTCATTCCATGTCATCCTCCACTATCCACCAGGCATATTCCACCATGAGCATTTTTGAATCGTCATCACCTTTTTGAACTACCACAACTATTTATTAGTCACCAATAAAAACGGCCACACCCACTAGCCATAAAAACTACTGTGAACTCCTCCTCCACAATTTTGAACAACAATCAGATTTTTTGTCCAAAATAATGAATATTTATAAAAAATTTCCTCTCCAATTGAAGGAATTAGATGTAAATCACGTGTTAGAATTCGTACTAAAACTCATTGGACAAGCATAACAGTATCAATCGAAAAAACGGGTCCTCTTTCATCGGCTCCATTTTAATAGATTTAACAGACCCATTTACCATTTTTCTATAATATAAGAACAAAGAGTACGTCGTAAAACATAATCACAATAAGAAGTTCTTTTCTATTCGTGGCCATTGAAATGGTTATTCTTCCATCATTATATTTTAGCAGATAAAATAATTGAAATATAACCCATAATTTTATTTTTGTTTTCTCCATTTAGACTTACACATATCAAAAAAAATAAGAAGACAAATGGAAGGATTTTTCTGGTAAAAGAAGACAAAGGAAAAGGCATATGAAGAAGATGGTGAAGGATGATGTTTGTTTTCAATTTCCACATGTTAGCTCTTGACTCATCTTTCTTGCCATGTTATATAGCATCTGAAAATCACGTTATTTGATTTTGTGAAAGATTGTACACGATGTGTCAACGGACACACTTTAACTTGGGTTCAGGCCTTCAATAGATACAATCCTTAGTTTAGGTGTCTAAACAAAAAAATTATATGTATTCAGCCTTTAATCTAAGTAAAACCTCAAAATTTCCTAGTTTAAAATTTCCACTAACTAAAAACTAAAAACCAAAAGATCAACAAATAGGGACGGTATTAATTCAAGGGGAAAACAAAAGGAGGGGGACTATAAAAAAAGAATATAGCTCAAGATTACAAGAAAAAGATATGAGGAATTGAGAAAGTTTATCAATGTGAGGAATGTGTAAAAACTCAAAAGAAAATGATTGATGTTACATAATTTAATCTTTAGTGATGATGAAGAGCTGAATAGATAAAGTGATTGATAAAGAACCAAATTCTTTGGATATCAGTCCGTCAAATTAATGTAAATGGATGAAGCAAAAACTATGATAATAAGAATCTTACCATTGATGTTCCATTGTAAAAATTAAATCAGGTTCAAGGAGCAAAAATCTAATTATCCAAATGACCAAAAATGAAAGAAGAGAAGGAGAAGAAATTGAAGAATGCCCACTGCTCCCTTGACAAATTACTTGGAAACTCACTTTAAAACGTTTTTCATTTTATCAAGTAAACCTATTTTCTAGCCACCTTTAAAAATCAAAATCAAATACTATCTTATTTTATGACAGTGTTATAAGCTTATGTGATTATCTATCTGGTTTGGTCTGTATAGATTAAAGAGATACATCATATATTCTATTGGGCTTTGTTTATATTATGTTATGTTTATATTAGTGTAGCCCATCAATCATGAGCTGGATATTGTTATGGTATTATATGGATTTTACTAGAACTATTGCTTTTTAATGATGCGAAAAGGAGAAAGATAAGGTGTCACGCCCCGAGCCTACATCCTGGACGTAACACGGTACTTGAAGCTACAAGTGACCCCAAGTCAACCCCTGGTCTATCATACCCTAGCATTTTGAGTAAACATGCACAGCGGAAGTTTTAAACTAACAGATTTATCAGTTTAAGAAAATATAAAGACTGAAAGTAGAGAAAGAAATATTATATCTGAAATTCAATTCTGAAAGACAAGTCTAGTCTGAAATCCAACTACTGAGGAGTTGCTAGGACAGGTCCCCAGCTAACTCTAAGTCTAAACCAAATCATATCCAACCGAAATAATTAAACAAGGCCCTCGAATGATGAGGACTCACACTCTGATCTGCTGAAATGGAATGCTCTGAAACTGAAGTAAAATCTGAAAACCTACAGTTGTATCATGAAACGATATAGCATGAAAACATGCGTCAGTACTTTGAATGTACTGAGTAAGTGGGAGAAACATACTGAATATAAAGTCTAAACTGAAATGACACGCCATGACCAACAGGTAAACTGAACTGAACTACTGATATAATCTGAAATGGTCAAGATGACCTTGTTTGAGGTCAAGGACATGCCCTAAATCTGAAACACTGAATCTGAGATACTGTACTAAATTGAGCTGCTTATTTTAATACTGCACTGGACTGACTAGTGGAAGAGTCTATAACCGACATATAACCACGTGAGCTAGACGTGAAGTCTGATGTATACACCCCACCGGTAGGACCCAATATACCTTGCCAGGATATAAAGGCATGAACTTGGTGATCTCAAAAATATTTGGGGCCAATCAAGCCAAGTAATACTATAACCTACGCTGGCAACGTAGTTCTGAGAACCTGGGTGCGCTGGAACCCCGACCCGCTCGGTGCTAAGTTCTACTCCCACTAGAAAACCTAAATTGAACTACTAAGCTGATAGCTCGAAACTGGGGGCCCAAGACTAGTCAAGGATGAATAACTGCATGTACCCTGAGAGCCTTATAGGACCAAATTTTGAAACTGGATTCTAAGACTGGTCAGAGCTGCTTATTTGGAAGCGTTGTAACCGTCTACAAAACAACTAATAACTGAACTGGGGTCCTAGGGCTGGTCATAGATATAACTGAATATCATGACAGCCTAATGGACCAAATAACTGAATTCTAAATCTGAGTCGGAAAACTGGGAGGCACCAAATAAACTGGAGTTAAACTGATCAGTTGACATTTTTTGGACAACACTAAGGTTGCTAAAATCTGACTGAAGCTAGATTGATATGATTCTAACTGAGACTAGACTGGTAGAGTTCTGAGTTCTAACTGACTAAATTACTAAGCAGCTAATAAAAAATTTCATTCAATGTGCTAAAGTAATCCTGATTCATGGGATATTTACCCAACACATATGTAAAGCAAGACAATTCTAGGAACTCAACCCAAGGCATTCTTCATTCACTAGAGGGAATTTAACAAGTAAAATCATTACTCAGAAGTTAGGGCTTAAAATTCACTTTCTGTATAAATACCGACAATTTGATAAGGAATTTATGGGGATCATATCAACAATTTACATGAACATCGTTCTAACAGAAATAAACGAAAATAAACATGAATACTCTTCATATTCGAAAGCTCAGGGCTTAAAACTGATAGGAGAAATTGAGGAGAATTTGGGGGGCACAAGGGAAGAACAATCCCCTTGCTAAAACCCCACATACCTGGCTGAATTTCTCCAGGTAAAGAAGCTTGAATGACTAAATTTGGTGAGGAACCCTAGACTTCGCTTGAGAGTTCTTGAGAGGAGACTTCAATTTTTTCTTGAGAACTGAAAGTGGGGAATGAGGAATGGACCGCTTCTTCCCCACTAAAACGTCTAAAACTATAGCCAAAACAATGTAGTTTAGGGCTTGGGAGGATAGGAAATTACTAAATAGGACTTAGAGATTCGCTAGGAAAAACTGTCAAGTGTCCCTAACGGGTGACCTAATGACTCGTTACCAGGTCCAACGAGTCGTTGGGTCCTCCCTTCAAGTTCACTGGAAAAATTTCTACCGACTCCTGACGGGCACATGACGAGTCATCATGACTAGGGTCTGGGGACGAATCGTCGTGTCGTCTGTCAGGTACACTAGTAAGAAAGTTAGAAGGGACTGTAAACGAAGGACATGATGAGTCGTTACTGCTTATGACGACTCATAGTGACCTTCCGTCAAGTACACTGGAAATTCCTCAAACTTCTGAACTCTGGCTTGGCAACAGGCGACTTAACGAGTCGTAGGGCCTGATAAACGACTCATGGGGTCATCCGTTAGGAATACTAAAATATATTCTTGACATCCTTCACACGGTTGACCTGACACGTCGTTGGTTCCCTTAACGAACCATCAGGTTAGTCGTTCTGCAACTTTTCTACCATTTTTCCAGATTTTCTTATTTATGCCCCGAATATTGATTTTGAGTTTTCGGGACATTACATAGGGTATAGGTGATTTTGGTTTTTGATGATTTTATAAATAACTCTAATGATCTTGATGAAGAAAGAATCTGATTCATGGGTACATGCTGAAAATTATTGATGAAAAACCCAGATCCTTGAGCAGAATTATGAATGAGCCTGATCCTTGTGCAAAAATATTATGGATCTGATCAGGTTTACATAATCTAGCCACGACTTGGCTTCATAAATCTTTTCTTCCAGCCCAAAAGAGGATAATCTCTTTTGGAAGCTCAATCCTCACGATAATAGTTATGTCAATTTTGCCAAAAAAATCTATTCAGGTGATCAAGGGGGCTCCCTTTTTCAATAGATAAGATTAGGATGAAAGGTATTATTTCAACGCTTCTTTTTTCTAGCTTGCTCTTTTAAATCCAATTTTGGCATGCAGTAATATAATTGGGATGCGATGAGTGGAAGGTTAGTTTCATAGATGACTTAGCTGGGATCTCATCAAATCTTATTGAGTCATGATGATCAACATGGTGTTGGTTCTTAGTAGAAAAATTGTACTTGAGTGAACATGCAACTACACTAAAGAGTTATGTTTTTACTATGGGTTGTTATGAGTTTGTCATCATAAAAAGCAGAGATATTATTAAGCTAAGAACAATAAGCTAGAGATACATGTTCTAGGGAGAGAAATATGTGCTAGAGAGCCATGTGTTAATACTAACAATATGAAGTTTTGATGATTAAAAAATGAATAGCTAAATATAACAAATATATGTAAGAAATAGGTTCTTCATAGGTATCAATAAAGGACTGGTAGTGTTCATAACAAAATACTACAAGGGAATCAGTTTTTTTTCTTGTCTACAAGAAAGAGTTGTTATCAAGAGTGCACCACAAGCAATAAAGAAACAGTGAAGGAACTAGGTCCTTCATAGTGAATTGGAGGAAACTATTGAACAAACAAAGGCAGATTTCAAGTGCATAGAAGTATTTCTTAAGGAATTAGAATTGCAATAAATTTACTGAAATAAGAAGCAAGAAAAATATATGAAACTATAACCATATTTACACATAGGAAGAATCTTTGGAGAATAGGAGAAAATTGTCGCCAAACGCGTGAAAGAACCAAGTCAAACTTGGATTAGAATTCTAGATTCTTGATCCAATCCATGTTGAGTTGGGAATATAAGAAGCAACTATCTACTCCTATATCAAGAGTCTCATTGATTTAGTAAAAATGGAATAAAATAGACTTACCATAAAGAGAGACTGAGAGCAAGATCCTAACACTGATCCATTGTAATCAACTGCTGACAACAAAGAACATGTTCCTATCAAGATACATTCATAAAAGTTCTTATTATTTGAAGTTTATTGCAATATTTCACTTTTCTTAGTTGATTTGTATTAGGCATATGTTGTTTTGAGTTATAAGAGCCAACAATTGGTAGAGTTGTTGAGGAAGAGTTAGACTATAATCGCGGCGTATTGTAGAGATGGGAGGAAATATCCTATAGTGATTAGCTCTTTAGGTGCTACAGCGGTTAACTCCTTAGTTGGTTGCAGCCAAAATTTTTGTAAACTCAAATTTGGTAATAATTTGACACAGAGAGAGAGAGAGAGAGAGAGTTCTTAACTCTTGGAAGATGAGTTTTTCCACAAAATTCTTGTGTTGATTGCTTTCAATTATGCACCTACTTCTTATTTAGTTGCTGATGAACCTAATTCTTCAATACACATAGGGGTAGCATAACATAACAAGTGAGTTAGATGTGAGTGTATTTCATTTAATTTGCTAGGATGATATCACGATGTGGCTTGAAATCTAATTTAAAAAGGAATAGATGTGTAGACAAGCTTAAGCAACAAACTGTTAGAAAAGGAGATGCATATCTGAATTGTGTTGAGAACCAAATTCTTTAAGTAATTCTTCTCAATGTAGTTGAGTGTTCATAACTTGTTCTTTTTCACAAATATTATTTGATAAGAAAAATAGTATGAACTAGTTGTCCGTTGAAAGTTCAACTTTTAGACAAGGCAAGAAATTTTCTAAAACAACTGCCTTTAAATTCTTTTTAAATATTTAATACCATTAACTTCTCTTTAAGATAATAAAATATGTTCTCTGATGAATATCTCTAGGCGATCTTCATAGGGGATAAAAGTTAAATTCATTTAAATAATTTATATATTCATAATAACAGTGGTTGATTCAAAATTTTAAAGCAGCGGGAATTTTTTTTTAGTTAGAGCATGTGATGTATTGTAGTATATAATTAATGGGTTCAATTGAATAATATATTTTCATCACAAAATATAAAAATATAAGTAAAAAATTATTAAAATATCAACAAATATAAATTTTGAATCATCAAATTTAAAGTTTATAATCGATTGATAACGCATAATCACTATGACTTTCAAGTATAAGTGCAAAACTTTTTTTAAAACTGACATTAAAAATATTTTAATATAAAATATAATAAATATTATTGTCATTTTTATTAACAAAAAAATAAAAATATCTTTAAATACATAATTATTTTTGATGTTTTTCTATCTGAGAAAAAATAGATACTAGCATTATTGCTTACACTAATTTTACTTGTAAAATAACTATTTAATTTAAATTGAACGTAAATTATATAATTTGATTTATCTAAAAAAAAGTAATAAACAATTCTTTTATGGGACACAATCTTAAACTGTAATTCATAAATAAAAAAAAAAAGGAAACAAAAATTACCTCAAAAGTCATAAGAGTGGTAGATTAGAGTAAAAGCAATAAAAAGAAATAAAAAAGAAAGTTAAAAAAGAAATTAAATAAAGAGGAGAGAGAAAAAAGAAGGAAAGGGGAAGGAAAATCACTAAAAATGGAACTAAAATGTTTTAGTTGTAAGATTTGATCCCACGATCAAGAGATCAAAATGATCAAATTGTTTCTTTTCCAACCAAAGCACCCAACACTTATTTGTGCCTATGGGTGCTTGTTCTAATAATTTTTATCAATTTTATATAAACATTTATGAATTCTACGTCAGGAATAATGGGTGCTCGAGCACACACACGAGCCTATGTGGGTCCGCCCTTACATAAGAGGATATGACAATACTCCTCACGCATTCAAGTATAAAAAGAGTGTTGAGATCCTCGACGTAAATATCCTTTTCCTATTCATGCAACTAGTTTAAGTGTACGCGCCCCGCGCGTGTCACTCATATTAATACAAATATTTTTTAAAAAAAATAGTATAAATAATATTTAAAAGATGTGCTTATGTAACAATATAAGAATTTAAAAAGAAAATTATAAATTTCAAATTGATAAATGATTATGTTTAAAAGTTTGATTCAATCCAATAGTTCTTTCTTCAGTTTGTTCTAATATATGTTTCAATGAACAAAAACATTGTAGAAATAACTTTTGATTGAAAGGTAAAAAAATTATTTACTTTTACATGAGCACTTAGATACATGCATTATATGTGTATTTCATGTTAATTATTACGAAATTTCTATATTACTAACATATTAACATTAATATGAATATTAGCATTACAAGGACACATTGTAATACAAAGTTATATAGTAGAATAGAATATATAGTATAAGTTATTAATTTAAATAATTAGTACTTATGAAAATATATTGTAAGTTATTACTGACTGGTTTTGATACTAATAAATTGATATAATATCACAAACTCATTTATTTATTTGTAATTGATCATTCAAACTTAGAAAGACTCGTCAAAATTAGTGAAAACAGTGATTAATGCCTACACTAGGGTAAACTGTCTATATCACACTCCTTAATATCCTTCTCTAGACCCTGTTAACGCGGGATGTTTTATGCACCGGGCTGCCTTTTTGTCAAATTAGTTCTAAATATAAGATTGATTTACATTATAAGTACAATTTTATTCAACGTGTAATTATTTCTTAAAAGATAAAATTTAATTATTTTTAAATTTCTAAATATTAATAATTTCTATATATTTCAAATAAGGAAGGATTTAATACATAAAATTTAGTTAATTTAAAATTTTAAATATTAAATAATTATTTTGTCAAGTGTGAACTCTATTTTTAGAAGAGTAAAAAGGTGAATGATATTGTACTGAGGCATTGTACTTTAAATATTTAGTAATAACTTAGTTTTAAACTTTTCGTTTTACCTTTTATGAGATGATTTTCAAACTCATTTTTTGTTCTCTCTCTCTCTCTCTCTCTCTCTCTCTCTCTCTCTCTCTCTCTCTCTCCCTCTTAATCTATTTGTCTAGTCGCACATTTTCACGTAAATTGAATAACAAGAGCACTCGCTTAATTGAAACATCTTAAAGTATGTTGTGTCTATATATATATATTGAAAAAAGAAGAAGAAGGAATTCAATGTATTAATGCATAATAAAATTATATTCTTTAATTTATTTTCTCATATTGTAAGTTGAAAAATTTAATAGATATTTAGTTAGTTTAATAAATAAAGGATTGATATAAGTTAATAGAATTGTAATTGACTTTAAAGTCTTAAATGTTATGACTTTTAATATAGTTCAAATAAGGAAAGATTTAAGAAGCAAAATTTTAGTCAATTTTAAAGTACAAAATATTAGGAGTTCTTACTTTTTATAAATAAATAAAGATTTAATTGCTATAAATTTAATCAATATTAAAGTCTTAAATATTAGGATAATAATTAAATGATAATTATTTAAGAAAAATAGTACATGGTAATTTTGTCTACTGTAGAGTCTTTTAATTAAGGATAAAAAGATCAATCAATATTTCTAAGGACCTTCACACTTTTAATATAGTATAGATAGATAGATTATATATTGAAAAGTATAGCATGAATATATATATATATATATATATATATATATATATATATATATATAATATAGGTAAAACTCAAACATATATATAAAAATATAAAATATAGATTAAAAAAATTATTACCTCTTCGTCAACTAATGTCATAGTTGGAGTGCGCTAGTGCATTCATTTGTTCCCTTTTTATATTTTTTTACTAATCCACCTTCAATTACTAAGACTTTTATTCAATGAGAATCGTATCAGCTTAAGTTGTTAATTGACCCAATTTCATTCACGAAATCCTTTTCAGATTTCATTGCATGATTATCTAAAATAAATCGTGGACAAGAGCTATAATTATAATAATATATAATTTTAAAAAAAATATTTTATGAGATGAGGAGATTATTTTACCTGAATAGATGAAATTTGTGAATGTATAAGTAGATGAAGAATGTTAGTTACAAATAAGATAAATTTTAAATCACATAATATCAATATTTGACTCAATTAAAGGAGAAAACTCAATATAAACATTAGAATCAATTAAAGATGACAATCTAAGTTACATTATTTTGAACATAAGCAACTTAAGCCGCCGTAGCAATTACTATGTATTCTTCAAATCGACACCACGAAACAAAAACAGACATATAGATTTTAAGACGAAGAAAATTTGAAAACATACAAAGTTACTGTAGCTAATGAAGAAGTCTTTGAGACAAAATTGTTGATGAAGAAATTTTATGAATATTATGCAATTATAAAATTTTTATAGAAGTAGAAATTTTTTAATTTGGTAATTTTTTTTTATAGAAAAATAGCAATTTTAGGCAAATGTGACAAATGGGCAACATTTTCTTAGGAAAATTTACGGGAAAGGCTTTTTAATTTTAGGGTAAGCAAAATTTTTTAGGAAAATTTATGAAAGGCAAATTTTAAATTTTAGATAGAAAATTTTTTTATAGGTAATTTTAATTTATTTTTTAAGAAAAATTTAGACGTTATTAAATTTGAGGTAAAATTTATAGGGTAATTTTATTTTTATTTTTTTAAGAAAAATTTATGGAAGACTAATTATAATTTTAGGTAAAAATTTTTAGGGTTTATGACGGTAAATTAAATAAATATTTAAGAAAAATAGCAAATAACAATTTTGTCTATTATAGAGTTTTTTAATGAGGAGCAAAAACTTCAATCAATATTTATAAGGGTCTTCACACTCTTAATATAGTATAGATAGATAGATAGATAGATATAATTAGACTTATAGTGCAAATAATTCTTATGTTTAGAATTTTTAAAAATACAATTTGAAAAATGACCAGCCCGAAGAAGGATAGCGCTCAAAGGAGTGTAATATAGATAGTCTACCCTAATAAAAGCATTAGTGGTTATTTTCACGAATTTTGATATGTCTTTCTTAATTAGTTGGATGATTAATTACAAATAAATAAATGTGTTTGTGATATAATATCAATTCATTAGTGCTAAAACAAGTCATTAATAACTCCTAATGAACATTTCTAAACATAAAATTTCTAAAATATTAATATCTTTTATATATTTCAAATAAAAAAAAAGATTTAGTGCACAAAATTTAGTTAATTTTAAAATTCTGAATGTTAAAAAAATAAAACAAATAACTATTTTGTCAAGTGTGAACTCTGTTTTTGAAAGGGTAAAAAGGTAAATGATAATTTGCTATGAAACTTTGTACTCTAAATAGTTAGTAATAACTTAATTTTAAACTTTTCATTTTACCATTTATAAGATTATTTTAACTTAATTGTTTCTCTCTCTCTCTTGATCTATATGTTTACTCAAACATCTTCACGTAAATTGAAATAGAAGAAATAATGTAGATTTAACTAATAAGAATGACTAACAAGAGCACCTATAAGTATGTTATATTTTTTAAAAAAAAATTCGATTATTACAACAGTGAATGCACGTAGATTTATAAATTGCATACAACGAATGTAATTTATGAATCGCATTCACAACATGCGATATAAATTGCATTCACGGATTATAAATTGCAAGGTATAAATTGCATTCACGGAATGCGATATACAAATTACATTCCTTGCACACGATAAAATTTATCCATCATTATTTTTATGGTGTATATAAATCGTGTTTTATTAAAGATTTGTAATCTTGTTTCGCCAAATGCGTATATAAATCGTGTTTGTCAATGTGATTTATAAGTTCGTATAAGATGAATTTCTTTTAATAATTTTAAAATTCTAAATATTAAAATTTCTTATCTATAAAAACATGGTTTGTTCAAATAAAGAAAGATTTAATAAGAAAAATATTAGTCAATTTTAAAGTACTAAATATTATGAGTTCTTATATTTTACAAATAAGTAAAGATTTAACAGTTACAAATTTAATTAATTTTAAAATTTTAAATTTTTAAATATTAAAATAATAATTAATATTTTAATTAATTAGTAAAAATAGTAAATGTCAAGTTTATCTATTATACAGTTTTTTAATGATATGCAGAAAGTTCAATCAACAATTCTAAGGGTCTTCATGCTTTTAATATAATATAGATAGATAGATACATACATACATACAGTTTAAATTTCTAAATATTAATATTTTCTATATTTTTCAAATAAGGAAGGACTTAATGTATAAAATTTAGCTAATTTTAAAGTTCTAAATATTAATAAAATAATTAAATAATTATTTTGTTAAGTGTGAACTCTATTTTTAATAGGATAGAAAAGTGAATGAAATTTTGCTGTGAGATTTTGTACTTTAAGTATTTAGTAGTAGCTTTCTTTAAAAAAATTTATTTTACCCTTATGAGATATTTCAGCTTAAAGTTCTCTCTCTCTCTCTCTCTCTCTCTCTCTCTCTCTCTCTCTCTCTCTCTCTTATTTTATGTGTCTAGTCAAACACCTCCACATAAATTGAAACGAAAAAAATAGTGTAGAGTTAACTAAAGAGAATGAATAATAAGAGCATTTGATAAATTGAAAAAAATTAGAATATACCGTGTTTCTATAATATAAAAAACTTGATTATACAATGTAATTTTTTTTAAAAGGAGGAATTCCTCGCATTAATGCATAATAAAATTACACAATTTAATTTATTTTTCCGTAACGTAAGTTAAAATTTGCGATGGATAATTAGTTAGTTTAATAAATAAAGGATTGATATACATTAATAAAACTGTAATTGATTTTAAATTTTTAAATATTATGACTTTTAATATAGTTCAAATAAGAAAAAAAATTAAGAAATAAAATTTTAATCAATTTTATAACACTAAATATTAGGAGTTCTTAGTTTTTACAAAGAAATAAAAATCTAATATCTATAACTTTAATTAATTTCAAAGTTTTAAATATTAAGATAATACTTAGAACCCATTCATTCTAGTTGGCATCTTGACCAACTTATCGGGTCTATAAGCTTAGATTTCTGTGATAAATTGATATGAAAAAAAATATTTATCATGATTTCTCTTCGTCTGTACAGAAAATTACCATTCAGAAGAGGTTGAAAAGAAATCAAGTAAAATACTTCAAAAGTTAAGCCAAGCAGCTTGAAACTCTGTTAGTTGTCCTCATGCGCGGGCCATGGATGACAAAACGCGGGCTGCGGACTCGACATATCTAGGACCAGAAGACTTGTCTCAATGATGAAATCTGCAATGGAACCACGGACCGCAGATTCCGCTGATCACAGTTCAATTAGCAAAATATGGCCAACTTTCAGCCTCAAAACGTGGCCCATTCGGACTTCGCGCTTTGCGATCCACGATCTGCGCTTGTGAGGCATTTTCACTGTCAGTGGACATGAGAATTTGTCTTGAAACGTGGCTAATTTGTGATCTGCGCTTTGCAATTCGCAGTCCGCTGTTCGATTGCAGATTTCATCACTGAGAAAAGTCTTTTAGTCCCAAATGCGATGAGTCCGCGATCCACATTTTGTCATCCGCGGTCTGCACATGAGGACAACTAATAGAGTTTCAAGCTACTTGGCTTGATCTTTGAAGTATTTTTACTTGATTTCTTTTCAACCTCTTCTGAACGGTAATTTCCTGTACAGATGACAAAAAATCATGATAAGTATTTCTTTTCATATCAATTTATCAAAAGAATCTAAGCTTATAGACCTGATAAGTTGGTCAAGATGCCAATTTATCAAACCTTATCCTCGAATGGATATAGTGGTAAGTGCCCATTCATAGCCATATTTATTATAGAGCTCTCAAAATATGAAATCGGACTAAATCGCGCCCCAATGTTATTACCAAACATCAAGCGAGAAATAATAAAAATAAAACCAATTAACCCATTGAAAAGCTTATCGCCGAAAGATGTGGTGCAGTGGATGAGATTGCTCTTTCTTTAATCAGACGTATTGATTTTGAACCCTAAGTATGAAAAAGTCCTTGATATTTAACCCTATCCTCAAAGGAATCCTATCAAATGCGAATTCGAATTTGTCGGGTTTCAATGTGTTAGTTATATGATATCAATTTATTAGTCCAAAAACAAGTCAGTAATAACTCATAATGGATATTTCTAAACATTAAAGTTTTAAAATATTAAGATTTTTTTATATATTTCAAATAAAAAAGATTTAGTAAACAAAATTTAGTTAATTTTAAAATTCTGAATATTAAAAAAATAATTAAATAATTATTTTGTCAAATGTGAATTCTGTTTTTGAAAGGGTAAAAAAGTAAACGATAATTTGCTATGAAACTTCGTACTCTAAATAATTAGTAATAACTTAATTTTAAACTTTTCATTTTACCCTTTATAAGATTATTTTAACTTAATTTTTTTCTCTCTCTTAATCTATATGTTTACTCAAACATCTTCACGTAAATTGAAATAGAAGAAATAATGTAGATTTAACTAAGGAGAGTGAATAACAAGAACACTATAAGTATGTTATATTTTTATATTTTTATATTTTTATATTTTTATATTTTTTTCCCGATTATTACAACAGTGAATGAGCGTAAATCACATACAACAAATGTGAGTACAAATTCCATTCACAGAATGCAATTTACAAAATTCATTCAGTCAATGCGATTTACAAATTGCATTTTCTCGAATGCGATTTATAAATTGCATTTAGTAAATGCGATTTATAAATTATTTTCCTCACGTATGCCGAAATTTATCCACCATTTTCTCATGGTGCGTATAATGCTGTCAATAAGAAGGTAGTCGGCGCCTTTCGAAGCACTTTCTATTTCTAGTTACCGCTGTTTTTTTATTGCAACTAGCGTACTTGACTAATAAGATAGAAAGGGTCTTTCTCGCTTGTTTAGTAAAGTCAAGTTTTGGCCTTATCTCGGCCCTTTCCTTCGGTTCGTGAGAACAAGTGACGACGACGTCGAGTTGACGGCAGAGAAAGACTTGGCATTCAGGCGAGTCACCCGATGGTGTGGTACGTAGTGGGTTTAGTACGCCCCGCCCAAACAAACGGCTCCGAAACAAACAAAAAGGTGCGGTAAATCGTGGTCTATTAAAGATTTGTAATCTTGTTTCGCCAATGCGTATATAAATCGTGTTTACCAATGTGATTTGTAAGTTCGTATAAGGTGAAATTTTATTAATAATTTTAAAATCCTAAATATTAAAACTTCTTATCTAGAAAAATACGATTTATTCAAACATAGAAAGATTTAAGAAGAAAAATTTTAGTCAATTTTAAAGTACTAAATATTATGAGTTCTTATATTTTACAAATAAGTAAAGATTTAACAATTATAAGTTTAATTAATTTTAAAGTCTTAAATATTAGAATAATAATTAATTAGTAACAATAGTAGATGCCAAGTTTTTCTATTGTATAGTCTTTTACTGATTTGCAGAAAGTTCAATCAACAATTTTAAGGGTCTTCATGCTTTTAATATAATATGGATAGATAGATAGAGATACATATAGATTAAATTTCTAAATATTAATATTTTTTATATTTTTCAAATAAGGAAGGATTTAATACATAAAACTAATTTTAAAGTTCTAAATATTAAAAAATAATTAAATAACTATTTTGTCAAGTGTCAACTCAATTTTTAATAGGATAAAAAGTGAATGCTATTTCGCTGTGAGGTTTCGTACTTTAAATATTTAATAATAGCTTCTTTAAATTTTAGGAATTTAACCTCCTTTTGTATTCTTTTTCTACGCGTTCTCTTTTCAACTCTTTTTCTGGGCATTCCTTCGAGTTCGGCATCGAAACGGATAAATTTTATTAAAAGTTTCAAAACGAATATTGAGATTTTTGTTTCACAAAACGGACACCTCGTTGCCTTAGCAACGGAGTTCTCATAATTTATTTATTTTTAAAAAAACGTTCACTAAACCTTATTGAACAACCAACAACATTCATTAAAAAAATTTTCCAAAAAAATCCAGAAAGCTCGTTGCCTCAGCAACGAGATTCTCTTTTTTTTTGAGAGCTATTTAATGCACTAAAAAAAGTAGGTTAATTAATTAAGTTTGACATGTGGCTAAGTTGCTATTTTCGTTGATGATGCCGGCTTATGATATCCTAGACGACGTTTGGTGATTTCAATTCATAAATTTAGTTATTTAAATAACTACTAAAAGATAAATAAATTATTACTTTCCTTATTTTAAAATAAGTAATGTTTTTAATTTTTTAATTTTATTATAAAATAAATTATATTTTACATAATTAAAAAGACATTAATGACGTTCTTCCAATTTTATCCCTTATTTAAATGGAGAGAGTTTTACATAATTAAGAAAATATTAAAGAGTTACATCTTTTTAAAGATATTTACTAGAGATAAGTGTATTTTTACCCACTTATCTCTAATAAATATCTTTAAAAACATGTAACTCTTTAATATTTTCTCAATTATGTAAAATTATCTCCATTTAAATAAGGGACAAAATTAGAAGAAGACCATTAATGTCTTCTTGATTATATAAAATACCACTTATTTTGTAACAAAATTAAAAAATTAAAATACTATTTATTTTAAAACGGATGAAGTAATGATTTATATTATCTTTTAGTAGTTAATTAAATAAATAAATTTATGAATTAAAATCACCTAACGTCGTCTAGGAAATCATAAGCCGGCATCATCAACGAAATAGCAACTTAGCCACATGTCAAACTTAATTAATTAACCTATTTTCTTTTAGTGCATTAAATAGTTCAACCAAAAAAAAAAAGAATTTCATTACTGAGGCAACGAGCTTTATTAATTTTTTTTAAAATATTTTTTAATGAACCTCATTAGATGTCCAACGAGATTCAGTAAAAAAATTTTAAAAAAAATAAATTATGAGATCTCGTTACTGAGGCAACATGTGTTCATTTTGGTAGAACAAAAAAATTAATATCCGTTTCGATGTCGGACTCACATCTCTTCTTCAAATTTGAGGATTTGACAAAGACAAAAGGCTAAGAAATGATAGAGGAAAAATACCAATGGAGGAGAGCGGGGGGAATTTGAATTTGGAGTAGCGGTCGCGAGAGTCATGCATATAATACTTATGCACATGACAAATATAAATAGACATATATATAAATACCCTTGAATTATAATCATATTTTCAACTACATATATTTTTTTAGGGAGTCGTATTACCCTCCGAACAATTTTAAACTAGAATAAATACACTATTAGGTATTGATGTGGCAAAGAAAGTGTGCTCACTCTCTTTGAGGCATGTGAGAGTCCAAAAATAATTTAAAATTTAATTAATATGGACACATATTATATTTTAATTTGAAACTTTATAATTAATTAATACATATAATTAATTAATATTAAGAATTAATCAGATATTTTTTAGATTATTTTTCTTTCCTTCTTTGTGAAATAAATTCAATTTTTTAAATTTATTTTTTTAGCAATTGACGCTACTGTTGACATTATCTTTTCTTCAAATTTTTTTTTAATTCTGATAGCAAATTTAGGTGTTGAATAGTTTTAACAAAATATTTTTGAAAAAAATTAATTTTTAAAAATGTTAGGGTTCAATTTATTTTTAGTGTTTAAATAATTTTATTTTTATTTTTTTAAAAATATAATTTTTTTAATTTAAAGATTATAAAATTATGTTACGGGCACTGTGCATAGTTTCGAACGTAGAATCTCTTTTCAATTTATATATATTTGATTTTTTGAAAATTCTTAACTAGTAACATTATGTTACTGTTGACTTTGGCTTTAGTAACATCAATTACTTTAAAAAGAAAAAAAATAAATTGATCATGTGTTGATAATAATATTAGTAAAAATTTATAAAATTTTTAAATTTAAAGTAGTTATTATTGGAATATTAATATGTCGTGTTGGTAGTAATATTTATAAAAACACTAGTACAAAGTATAATTTTCATAATAAATTAATACCATTTTAGGCAATTTAAATTTAATCTAGTTTCTTTTATATTTTAGTAGCGCCAATTACGAAAATAATAAAATTTGATTAAATTTTACAAACAAAAAAAAGAAAACAAATCAAAATATATTAGTTTAAGTTTTAATGTTAAATTATAAAGTATCAAATTAAAATATGACATGTGTCCATATTAATTAAATTTTAAGTTATTTTTGGACTCTCACAGGCCTCCAAGAGAATGAACGCACTCTCTTTGCCACATCAATACATAATGGCGTATTTATTCCTTTTTAAAATAGTTTTGGAGGGGGAGGGTGGGTAATAGAACCCTCTAAAGAAAATGTATATAGTTGAAAATATGTCATAATTTAAGGGAATACTTATGTCTTTTTCCTATATATAACAAAACAGAGTTAATTTCTCAAATAGTCACTCAACTAAGGATGATTCACTCCGAAAGTCATATTTCTTTATTTTATAATTCAAAAGTCACTAAATTATTGGTTTTTCACTCAACTATTAGTGTTCACTCACAAAGTTACTCAACCAATCAGATAATTTATTTTTTTATATAGTATTTTTATTTTAACTCAAATTTATTAAAAATAAAAAATTATCTATTTTAACCATTTTATTAACCCGCTCTATTTGACCCGACCCGTTAATACTATATTACTTTTTTATTTATAGTTCATGTTGCAAGTTCTCTATAGAAAAACAACTTTCTGTATAATGTATTAACATATAATTATTCAAAATAAATTTCAAATACTGTTATAACTTTTTTCTAAAAACATGAGAACAAATATAAAAGAACGAAGACATAAAATCTATATATATATAAAAGGAGCTAAGAGGTAAGGTGATGTGGCATACTTCTAAAACCTTCATTCTTATTTTTCTTTTTTCTTACATTTTTTTAGTTTTTTTTTTAAATTTTAAAATTATTTTTTAATTACTTTAATTGATGTCATTTAAATTACACTCATTTATTTAATTATTAGCCTTTAATATTATCCCATATACATTTATGAAACAAATCATTCCGGCTTCCCCGTTACCTTTTCCTTTTACCTTTCCCAATTATCTTTAACCCTTCATACAACACAAATCCAATTTCCAGTTTCGCTAATAAGTTCATCAGTTCCCTCCCTATATTTGGTCTGATAGCCAGAATCGTCAATGAGAAAGGCGGTGTTGGTAGCGATAGTATTAATTTTGATGAGTTTAGAAGGCGGATTGGTAACAAGTGCTCTACTAATAATTCCAGGGCTTTTTATGAATTTCAAGATTGACGTGGCCGGGTAATTCTCTTCCTTTAGTCTTTTTTTTCCTTCTTAGTTGCTGCAAGACCTAGGACACAGTTTGATTTGAAATTTGTGGATGAATGTGTGTACTGCAGGATAAGATAAAGATGCAAAGAAAGGAAGCAGATGACCAGCCACCTCAGCAGCCAATTTCTTGGGTTGAAATTTCTCATTCAGTTTCTCGTCAATATCAATTTCAACCTGATGGTAAGCTATCGGCAAGTTCTCCTCTTTTTTTTTTTGTCTGAAAATTTCCCCAATTGCTCTTTTTTTAGTGTACCAGTCACATAATCCTTTTCCGTTTTCATTACCTTGTTTGTAGTTCCGATTAGCTTATGAGCAATGAAATGACAGAAAAAGATTATGTGACTGAAAAGTATACCCTGTATTTTTTTTCTCCATTTTATGACAGTTGTAACAGATGTAGTTCAATAATATAGGTAAATACCTTGTACAAAGTATGGGTGATTAATAAAATTGTTAGTTACCAAAACAAAATGTATGTAATACCTTCAAAGTTTCAATGCGCCCAATAATTTTGTGCTTTGACATTAACTTTTCCGTTACTGTTTAGTTTTCCCCCTGCCATTTCTCTAGGGGGCAGTAATATTTTGAGAGGTTATAAACATCTTGAGTATATTAATTGTCTATATTATAATATCTAAGTGATTGATATTCTATACTACTGTTAATTTTTCATGATGCCTAATGTTTCACTGCATGTAGTATATAGATTCTCAAATAGAGAATTTTCACTCTTGTACTACGTTTTCCTGGTCATGTTAAAATATATCAAAGTACTTTCACTTGCTTCTCAAATAGAGACTTTTCAGTTCAAAGCCATGGTCTTACAAATCAAGGAGAGACCATTGTTGTATGGAGCAAATCCACTGGCCTTCCTCTCTATAACGCTATTGTTTGGATGGACGTCTGTACCAATTCTATCTGCAGTCCTTTTATCAATCCCCACATTTTTCTGTTTCTTGATTTTGAATTATACTGAAATTCTCTTTTCCTTCAGAATTAATATCAGCTTGTTGTATGCAAAGTATATCTATATTGTTCTAAAAGACATTATTGAGTTCTACGCTCCCTGATTCGTGCATATCTTTGATTTTTTTAATCAATATGCAGCTATATTATATTCTTTTGGTTTAAGAATTTCGCAAATTTTAATGGATGCAGTATATTGTGAATGCTTAATCTGTTAACAGGGCATTGATTTTTGGTTTCATTAATTAGATTTGTGATTCTTTTGATCTAAGATGGTGTGATCTGGATTTGATTTGAAGTAGCTAAGCTGTAGTTATTGCTTCGTAATATATTCAATTTGATTAATTTGTTAGTTTCGTAGAGTTGTTTTAATTCCTTTGACCGTATGCTTGTTATGAATAGCTGCAAAATAATTTAATATTATTGTCTCTAGAGGTTTTTAGATGTTCGAGTTACTGATGATTGGATATAAAGATGTGTTATTTGCTACTGTAATTATAGATACTATTATTGCAAAATGTTGAGCCTTAACTAATATTCTAGGAGTCTATATGTGATTGATCTGAGTATAATTTTATATGGGTGCAATTCTTGCTTTTGTATATGGAGTTTTGTTTGTTTTTTATAATTGAGATGTGTGAGTGCTAAATATGTAAGGCTGCTGCTAGATCAAATATTTTTCGGCTATGACATGGATTAATTGGATTCATGTGTGGGCTATGGGTAGGTGTGAGCACTGTAAAAAGCTTGCTCCCGAGTATGAAAAGCTTGGTGCAAGTTTCAAGAAAGTAAAGTCTGTTTTGATCGGAAAGGTTAGTTCTTCGAATATGAAATGTCTTCTCAGTTTTTTTTATTGTGCTAGAATCATATGTAATGAAGCTCGTTTTATGGCAGAGGCTGTAAAAGTCTTTCCTCTCTTATTGTTTTTCTTTCCTCAATATATCATACTATTATTTCCTTAAAGAAATTGACGAATTCCTCCTATGTTTACTACTCCTGCATTTTGTTTTGAGGAAAACTTTGAGCAACTTAACCAAGTAGATGGTTGTGATTTGTGCCTGATTCAGTTGATTATTTGGTTTTATATGATAGGAATGTAGAAAAGCAAAAAATACAAAATAAAAATCGAAAAAGAAGAGTTGTGTGTATACTTGTTTCACCAATAAGAGAAGGTTATGTTGATTGGTTTCATGTGGTGGTGTAGTTTGGGAAACATTTCTTGGATAGTGATTAACTAATGATTTGGTTTGATAATTTAAACTTGAATGACAACATTCAAGTTTAATTGGATAGAATACTGGGTTCATTTATTTTTTTACCTATATTAGCAAAGGCAATAGTGAATTGTAATTCAATTTTCTTCACCTAACTTAATAAAAATTTTCTTCTCTTTTATTTTAAGTTGGTATAATAATATGTTGCGTGACATAATATAATGTCTCAATGCAGCTGTTGCAATTGGGCAATTGTTGTGTCAATCATCCATCAGTTATTACTTGTAACATACCATTGGTTTGAGGTCGAACTGAGGATTACCTGTAATTATTAGTTTTCCTTGTATAAAATCTTAATCTATTTGCCAGTATTTTTGGTTTTTCTGAAAAGTCAATCACGATGAAAATGAAAATTTGATCAAATTTTGACATACATTTTTCTTTATTGCTTTATTCTTCTTCTTAGTTTGGATAAATACTTAAGTGTCTTTTCAGTTAATTTTTCTTTATTTTTTAATTTTTGTTTTGTTAAGGTTGTGATCATTCTTAGAAACAATTCTCTATAGGTCGATTGTGATGAACATATGAGTGTTCGCAGCAAATATGGGGTTTAAGGTTACCCCCACTATTCAATGCTCATGTAAAAGCGAACAACTCTTTTACCTTTCCATCAAAAGTTATTTCTATGACGTTTTTATTCATTGAAACATATATATATATATATATATATATATATATATATATAACAGGTATTTCAATATAAAAAACAGGTAAGAAATAAAAGTCTTAAGGCTGTCAAATAGAGAAAAATCCTACTCGGTACTTCCTCTCTTTTTAGTCTTTAACATGAAGTGATCAGCTATTTTCCCCAGTTTTTATTATTATTATTATTATTATTATTATTATTATTCTTTTTATTTTTATCTATCCTTTTCAAACTCTTACTCTTTAGCCTTCATTTTAACAACTCCATTCTTTAACCCCACCCCGGATATTGGCGTAGACAAAGTCCTTCAGCGGACACACTAAAACGCCTTCACACTCCTAGGAATTTACAGGTTAATCCATCTTTTGTTGTTAAAAGCTAAGAGTCTAACCTTTTATTAAGGAAATTTTTTACAATTTAAACATAAATTTAATATTCAGAATATAAAATAATTTACATATAAGGGGAAATAACAGATGAACACTTACATGTCTTCGGACGAAAGAGAGGTTTCCCTTTCGGGAACCCCGACTGACCCTTTGAAAACTTTTCTTAAAATTTTAAATTGTATAGCTAAAGGTAATTTGGTTCTTTCAGGATTTTATAATTTGGAGAGAGGTTTTGGACATTGAAGGCTTTTTTGAGGGAGATTGGGTTTTTTCACTTCTTTCTCTAACTTATTTTGTCTGAACGAAAGAGGTGGTATTTATAGATATGAGAGAGGTGAAAGGAAGGTCTGGATCTATACAGGTGGACGTCTAAGATCTTGCCGACATTTAAAAGTCGACTTCAATAATGCAAGTCGGGTGCGCATTGGGCCCCATCGTCACATGCATTAGTGGTGATCTTTTTCTTTCCATTTAGGGTATGACAGACTGACGCGTACCCATCAGTTTTTCTTTCTTTTAAGAAAGTAGTGATAAAGTGGGTACTCACAGGACATTCAGTGGGCATTCCCACCTTTTATTTTTATTTACAGGACACGTAGTGGGCATTCCCACTATGACTAGACTTCTATTTTTCTCATCTGTCTTTGTCTTTTTGCCTTTGTCTTCAAGTGGATAAGTTGTGAAGGGCAATTGAGTCAAAACTCATGCCCGAGTCATATCCATCGTATGGGTCTTGAGAGTCTTGAAACCTTTCATCATCTGAATTTATGCTATTGTTTTCTGAGTCTTCAGTACTATTTTCTTCTATATTAATGTTTCTTTCTTGATTTTCTAGAGTATTTGTCTCAGTGATTGGATGTCTTGGTAAATCTGATCCGTCTGTTTTCGGGTTTTCTTCTGGTAGTGGATGAACATGTTTATCCTTATCTTGTGTCTGTTCCAATAAATTTTTTAATGTCTTTTTCACTACAGCTTCAATAGTCTTTTTTGTCTTTTTCTTATTTTTTTCTCTTTGTCTAGACGTTTCTCCTACTGAGAAAGAGGGTGGAAGACGTCTTCTTGGGGGAGTCTGAGGAGTATCATCACTTTTTGGCAAAGTGACAGCCATTAACGGATTTGGTGTGTCTTTACCGGTTACCGTTTGAACCGGACTAGCTATACCATAACCTGGTATAGTAGGTCTAGCTGCATTCAGAGAGGAATGCACACTCGTCTCATCCATTTTGGCTTGAGATGGAAAACTCGAGTCTGTTTGAGTGGCTTTAGCCACCATTGGTATGGCTGGTGTCTGTTTGTCTTTTGTTAGTAGTGCCATAATCTGATCTTTTTCTTGTTGTAAGGCTTCACATTTAGCGTTAAGTCTCTTGAAGCCCTGTGTCATTGTCTCACAGTGGTCACAGAAAATAATTTTGTCTGGGCTGTCTTTCTGAATTTTGTATTGTGGGCTGAGATTTGGGCTTTGTCTTAAGGTAGGTGATAGAAAATAGTTTGGGCCCAAATAGCCTCTTGCATAATCTAGTGCTTCGTTTAAATCATTAAAGCCTTTGAATAATGGATTTTTTATACCGTCTATTGACTCTATGACTTCTTGCCAATTTTGAAAAACACCTTTTATTTTACCATGTATGACTACATAAAATTTAAATTTTTTCTCAGTATTTTTGTCTGTGAAATATTGTCCTAAGGCATTTAATGTGGCTATGAAATATTTTAAATCTTTTTTATTATAAGCAATCCATAAGTTATTTATCAAACATTTTTGTGGTTTGTCTAGCCTACAGTCAGGTCTTTCTTTGAAAGATAAATTGCATTTAGGATAGGAAATTAAATTGAAAGGTCCAAAATGAATCCTTTCATTGTGTCTACAGCTGACTGAGGTCTAAAATTTATATTACCTAACAGAGTCTGTAAATAAGTGTCTGTGGCAGAGGTTTGACCCTTGCCTTTGTCTGATGTCTCAGGTCTCATCTGAGTTCTGATTTGTCTGATGTCTCCTGTTGGTCTCATTCTGAAATAAGATTTAGTTAGATTAAATCATTTGTAGATTTAGTCTACTTAATTGATCTGCTAGATTATTGTCTTTTCCTTTTATATATTCGAATAATATTTTAGGATAAATAGATATAGTATCTATAAAATTTAACCACCGTCTTTTACTACTATTCTTTTGGTCTATCTTTTGGTGAAATTTTACTATAGCTTCGCAGTCTGTTCTTACTAGTATTTCGTTTTTGTTTAAAATATATAGTTTAAAACTGTTTAAACCATATATTATAGCTAGGACTTCGGTGTCTATACTACTCATATTACCCTTTTCTTTGTATTTTCCACTGGCGTATCCACATATTTTTTCTTCTCTTTTATTGCTGTATTTATTTGGTCTGGCTTTTAATACGGCTCCCCAGCCTAAATTACTCCCGTCTGTTTCTATAATTAAATAGTCTGATTCTAAAGGTATGTTTAAATCTGGTATATTTTTTACCTTTTCTTTGATCTGTTTTACTAGTTTTATGTCTTCGGTATTGAAGTGTTTTTGTCCCTTACTACCGGTCTTAGCATATAAAGGTCCTGCTATTTTTCCTAAGTCTTGTATAAAATTTCTAGCGTAGTTAACCAATCCTAAGAATTTTTGTAATTCTTTTGTCTTATCTAATTTGTCGGGCATTTCTAATACTTTTTTACTTATGTGTGGTTGGAGTTTAATCTTTCCATCTCCTATGGTTACCCCTAAGAAATTAATATGTGTTTTGCATATTTCCATCTTCTTTTTACTTATTATTATTCCATGTTGTATAAACAGTCTAAATATCGTCTGAAGATGTCCTAGATGTTCTTGAGTATTTCGGCTAAATACTAAGATATCGTCTACATAAACAAGTACAAAATTTTTGTATTCTCCAAAAATTTCATCCATTTTTCTTTGAAATATTGGAGGGGCTGTCTTTAGGCCAAATGGCATGGCTAGCCATTCAAAATGACCTTCTGGGCAAGTAAATGCTGTCCATTCTATGCTGTCTGGATGCATTTTGACTTGCCAATAGCCTGATTTACAATCAAACTTACTAAATATTCTTTTTCCTTGTATTCTATTTAGTAGTTCATTTTTGTCTGGTAATTTATAAGCGTCTATTCTTGTGTTGTCATTGAGTCTTTTGTAGTTAATTACCATTCTAGCTTTTCCTCTAAGTATTTCTGCATGGTTTCTAACCATAAATGCAGCTGACCTATGTCTAGAGGTGGATCTTCTTATTACTCCTAGATCTAGTAGTTCTTTAATTTGTTTTTGAAAATCTTCTAAGTCTTGGTTAGTAGCTTCTATAGCTGCAGTCTTGATACTGTATTCGGGATTTATTATATCTAATTTACACATTATCTTATTCGATTTCCAATGTATTAAAGGTTTTTCTCCAATTATTTCTAGTTTATCTAGCATTTTTATTACATTGTCTAAGTCTTTTGGCCCTTTAATATTGTCTATAGTGTTTAATCCCTTATTAAAATAGAAGAAAGGTGGTATAAAAGGGAAGGAGTAATACAGAACCCTACAACCAAATGGACTATAGGACAAAGAATACAACATGTAATGGAAATATTAATAGAAAAATGCACCAATATACAGATACAAAAACAATTAAAACAAAATGAGATGAATTTCTGTAAGTCAGTAATATATACTACACAACATTACGACAAACAACCAAAGAGAAAGGTAAAAAACTATAGAAATAAACAATATAATATGAGACAACCATATAAAAAGAAATACTATTTAAGAAAATCTTCTGCTAGAAAACCTTATTTAGACAGAAATAGACATGTAAGAAAATATAGAAATGATAGAAATTATAAAAATAAATTAGAATGTTTTACATGCGGAAATATAGAACACTTAGCTAATACATGTCCTAAAAGATACAATACTAGAGATAGGAATTCCCAATTAATAGAAGAGTTCCAAGAAACCCTCATAAATGTAGACGAATACATGTCAGACAACGAAAGCATATATTCAGTAGTAAGTATAGACCTACCAAATAAAGATACTCTAGACTCTTCAGATTCTGAAGACAATGAGTTTATAAATGAATTAGGTAATGAATTACCATATAAGCTAGAACTAGAAGACCTACAATATAATAATATGAATACAGAAAAAGAATGTATACATAGTTTTGAAAAACAAAAAGGAATAGATAGTACACCATGTGTTTTCTGTAAATGGTATCCTAGTAAATACAAAAGAGCAAAATGTACTAGATGTTATATAGAAGCTTGTATAAGCTGTATCGAAATAAAATTAGGAATTAAATTAAAACAACAAGATAAGACTAGAGAAGAAAACAAAACATTGAATTTAAAATTAGAAACTTTAGAGGCCAGAATAACAGAACTAGACCACAGAGTAAAATTATTAGAAAAAGGAAAAGAAAAAATTTTTAGTACCGAACCATTAGAACAAGAAGACCTAAAAAATACCTTCATACCAAATATAGGAACTTCTATAGAAGAAACACAAGAAAATACCCTAGCTAATACCGAAAGAGAAAATTATCTAAACATGAGAAATATAATAAATTCAAGCTTAATATGTAACGAAGACAAGGATTTAACTACTATAAAAATATTAACCAGAATAACAATAAAAGACATTGAAATAGAAACATTAGCATTATTAGACCCAGGGTGCACTAGTTGCCTAATTAATAAAAGAATTATACCAAACAATTTATTATCCAAATTACCAAAACCAGTTACCGCCATGCAAATGGATGGTACCTATAATTTATACGAATACTGCATAGAGAAAGCAAGAATAAGTTTTCAAAACACATGTAATAAATTTTATAATCCCTCCTACAATGTACATAAAATCCTAGTAAGAGACCTCAATATAAATACAGACTTTGTAATAGGTTTAAAATTTATTTTTAAAGATACAGGAGGATGTTTACTAACTAAAGACGGAATAGTATTTTTCAAACAAGCTACGTATACTCCAGTCTTAACAAATAATATACCATCTAAAGAAAGAATACATCAAGAAGGCCAAAAAACATGCTGTAAAGACTGTAATAATACAAACGAGTATAGCGAAAATATGTATGAAATAGAAACTAATGACGAAAATTATAATTCAGATGAAGAAATACTAGGAAAAAACTACACACTAATAAATCTAGAAACCAAATTTTATAATTTTAATAAGGGATTAAACACTATAGACAATATTAAAGGGCCAAAAGACATAGACAATGTAATAAAAATGCTAGATAAACTAGAAATAATTGGAGAAAAACCTTTAATACATTGGAAATCGAATAAGATAATGTGTAAATTAGATATAATAAATCCCGAATACAGTATCAAGACTGCAGCTATAGAAGCTACTAACCAAGACTTAGAAGATTTTCAAAAACAAATTAAAGAACTACTAGATCTAGGAGTAATAAGAAGATCCACCTCTAGACATAGGTCAGCTGCATTTATGGTTAGAAACCATGCAGAAATACTTAGAGGAAAAGCTAGAATGGTAATTAACTACAAAAGACTCAATGACAACACAAGAATAGACGCTTATAAATTACCAGACAAAAATGAACTACTAAATAGAATACAAGGAAAAAGAATATTTAGTAAGTTTGATTGTAAATCAGGCTATTGGCAAGTCAAAATGCATCCAGACAGCATAGAATGGACAGCATTTACTTGCCCAGAAGGTCATTTTGAATGGCTAGCCATGCCATTTGGCCTAAAGACAGCCCCTCCAATATTTCAAAGAAAAATGGATGAAATTTTTGGAGAATACAAAAATTTTGTACTTGTTTATGTAGACGATATCTTAGTATTTAGCCGAAATACTCAAGAACATCTAGGACATCTTCAGACGATATTTAGACTGTTTATACAACATGGAATAATAATAAGTAAAAAGAAGATGGAAATATGCAAAACACATATTAATTTCTTAGGGGTAACCATAGGAGATGGAAAGATTAAACTCCAACCACACATAAGTAAAAAAGTATTAGAAATGCCCGACAAATTAGATAAGACAAAAGAATTACAAAAATTCTTAGGATTGGTTAACTACGTTAGAAATTTTATACAAGACTTAGGAAAAATAGCAGGACCTTTATATGCTAAGACCGGTAGTAAGGGACAAAAACACTTCAATACCGAAGACATAAAACTAGTAAAACAGATCAAAGAAAAGGTAAAAAATATACCAGATTTAAACATACCTTTAGAATCAGACTATTTAATTATAGAAACAGACGGGAGTAATTTAGGCTGGGGAGCCGTATTAAAAGCCAGACCAAATAAATACAGCAATAAAAGAGAAGAAAAAATATGTGGATACGCCAGTGGAAAATACAAAGAAAAGGGTAATATGAGTAGTATAGACACCGAAGTCCTAGCTATAATATATGGTTTAAACAGTTTTAAACTATATATTTTAAACAAAAACGAAATACTAGTAAGAACAGACTGCGAAGCTATAGTAAAATTTCACCAAAAGATAGACCAAAAGAATAGTAGTAAAAGACGGTGGTTAAATTTTATAGATACTATATCTATTTATCCTAAAATATTATTCGAATATATAAAAGGAAAAGACAATAATCTAGCAGATCAATTAAGTAGACTAAATCTACAAATGATTTAATCTAACTAAATCTTATTTCAGAATGAGACCAACAGGAGACATCAGACAAATCAGAACTCAGATGAGACCTGAGACATCAGACAAAGGCAAGGGTCAAACCTCTGCCACAGACACTTATTTACAGACTCTGTTAGGTAATATAAATTTTAGACCTCAGTCAGCTGTAGACACAATGGAAAGGATTCATTTTGGACCTTTCAATTTAATTTCCTATCCTAAATGCAATTTATCTTTCAAAGAAAGACCTGACTGTAGGCTAGACAAACCACAAAAATGTTTGATAGATAACTTATGGATTGCTTATAATAAAAAAGATTTAAAATATTTCATAGCCACATTAAATGCCTTAGGACAATATTTCACAGACAAAAATACTGAGAAAAAATTTAAATTTTATGTAGTCATACATGGTAAAATAAAAGGTGTTTTTCAAAATTGGCAAGAAGTCATAGAGTCAATAGACGGTATAAAAAATCCATTAGTCAAAGGCTTTAATGATTTAAACGAAGCACTAGATTATGCAAGAGGCTATTTGGGCCCAAACTATTTTCTATCACCTACCTTAAGACAAAGCCCAAATCTCAGCCCACAATACAAAATTCAGAAAGACAGCCCAGACAAAATTATTTTCTGTGACCACTGTGAGACAATGACACAGGGCTTCAAGAGACTTAACGCTAAATGTGAAGCCTTACAACAAGAAAAAGATCAGATTATGGCACTACTAACAAAAGACAAACAGACACCAGCCATACCAATGGTGGCTAAAGCCACTCAAACAGACTCGAGTTTTCCATCTCAAGCCAAAATGGATGAGACGAGTGTGCATTCCTCTCTGAATGCAGCTAGACCTACTATACCAGGTTATGGTATAGCTAGTCCGGTTCAAATGGTAACCGGTAAAGACACACCAAATCCGTTAATGGCTGTCACTTTGCCAAAAAGTGATGATACTCCTCAGACTCCCCCAAGAAGACGTCTTCCACCCTCTTTCTCAGTAGGAGAAACGTCTAGACAAAGAGAAAAAAATAAGAAAAAGACAAAAAAGACTATTGAAGCTGTAGTGAAAAAGACATTAAAAAATTTATTGGAACAGACACAAGATAAGGATAAACATGTTCATCCACTACCAGAAGAAAACCCGAAAACAGACGGATCAGATTTACCAAGACATCCAATCACTGAGACAAATACTCTAGAAAATCAAGAAAGAAACATTAATATAGAAGAAAATAGTACTGAAGACTCAGAAAACAATAGCATAAATTCATATGATGAAAGGTTTCAAGACTCTCAAGACCCATACGATGGATATGACTCGGGCATGAGTTTTGACTCAATTGCCCTTCACAACTTATCCACTTGAAGACAAAGGCAAAAAGACAAAGACAGATAGAGAAAAATAGAAGTCTAGCCATAGTGGGGATGCCCACTACGTGTCCTGTAAATAAAAATAAAAGGTGGGAATGCCCACTGAATGTCCTGTGAGTACCCACTTTATCACTACTTTCTTAAAAGAAAGAAAAACTGATGGGTACGCGTCAGTCTGTCATACCCTAAATGGAAAGAAAAAGATCACCACTAATGCATGTGACGATGGGGCCCAATGCGCACCCGACTTGCATTATTGAAGTCGACTTTTAAATGTCGGCAAGATCTTAGACGTCCACCTGTATAGATCCAGACCTTCCTTTCACCTCTCTCCTATCTATAAATACCACCTCTTTCGTTCAGACAAAATAAGTTAGAGAAAGAAGTGAAAAAACCCAATCTCCCTCAAAAAAGCCTTCAATGTCCAAAACCTCTCTCCAAATTATAAAATCCTGAAAGAACCAAATTACTTTTAGCTATACAATTTAAAATTTTAAGAAAAGTTTTCAAAGGGTCAGTCGGGGGGAAACCTCTCTTTCGTCCGAAGACATGTAAGTGTTCATCTGTTATTTCCCCGTATATGTAAATTATTTTATATTCTGAATATTAAATTTATGTTTAAATTGTAAAAAATTATCCTTAGTAAAAGGTTAGACTCTTAGCTTTTAACAACAAAAGATGGATTAACCTGTAAAATTCTAGGAGTGTGAAGGCGTTTTAGTGTGTCCGCTGAAGGACTTTGTCTACGCCAATATCCGGGGTGGGGTTAAAGAATGAAGTTGTTAAAATGAAGGCTAAAGAGTAAGAGTTTGAAAAGGATAGATAAAAATAAAAAGAATAATAATAATAATAATAATAATAATAATAATAAAAACTGGGGAAAATAGCTGATCACTTCATGTTAAAGACTAAAAAGAGAGGAAGTACCGAGTAGGATTTTTCTCTATTTGACAGCCTTAAGACTTTTATTTCTTACCTGTTTTTTATATTGAAATACCTGTTATTCTAAATTTTGTATTACTACTTAAGGCCATTTTTCCTATAAATCCTATGCATATTAACAAATTATTGTCTGTCTCCATCTCTTCGTATCCTTTAGTTTGTATTCCTATTTTTATATGAGTACCAAATTCTTTTAAATTCATTAAAAAATCTGGGCTGATATAAAATATTCCTCCATTATGAGTCATATCTACTTCAGTTATTCCTATTATAGCTTTTTTCATATCTGACCATCTGTCGTCATATATTACTATTAATACTTTTCCTTCTAAATTTTTTCTAGCTAATTCTTTAATTCCTATTACTATTAGTCCCATGTGCATCATGGTCATTTTTGTCTTTCTTATATTTTTTAGTGATTCCATATTGATTAAATTTAATGCTAAATTATTTTCTCTTATTACAGATAATTGTTCTTCTCTATAATGTCTGTATAATTGATCTGTTTTAGAAAAATATTTAGTGTTATATAAAACTTTTGGGTCTAATAATTTTATCTGATTTTGTTTAAAAATTTGAAGATCTCTATCTATGTCTATTATTTCACTTAATTGATTATTATCTTCCTCCCTAGTCTGTCTTGAAAAAATCCTGGATATTAGGCTATTTCTGGCCACTATATTATTTCCTACTTGGTTATCTGAGTAGCTGGGTCTTGGTCTTTCTTCTTCGAGGTTTCTGGTTCCTCCCCGATTTGAAAGAAAGTCCATTTTGGTATTTTTCTTTTTAATTGTTGTCTTTCTCGTAAAGGAGTAATTTCTATGTTACTAAATTTTTTAATTATGTCGTCTATTCCGGCTGACTGTTCTGGGATTTTATCTTTAAGTATTTTTTCTAATTTTTTATCTATTTCTAATAATAAAGCTATAATTGTATTATTCTGTCTAATTATGAGTGTTTCTGAATTGTTTGCAGTCACGTGATTAGAGAATCCTACCGGGTTTTGATACTTATGAGTTATCTCTAATGCTTTTCTATAGATGGGGGAATCTTCACTCATGAACGAGTGATTTCTTCTATTCTTATAGCTATTTCTTTTATTATATATATTAGAATTTTCTATATATTTAAAAAAAGAAAGAATTTAATATATAGCTTATATCTACAAATAATATTTTGTTAAGTAAATAGGTGTAAATTATTATGCATATATTGAATGTTAGATTAGTTGATAAATCTAAAGAAATTACCAAAGATTGTTCTACTGAAAGAATGTATTGCATTTTCAAACGAAATAAAATTATTTGAAAAAATAACAGTAGAAGATGTGTAGGAGTCCAAATTTTTTTTTATTTATGAATCCTGTTCTTTTGTCTATTTTAAAATGCTTCTGTAAAAACTGTTACAATTCTAAGGTCTTCTTCACTAACTTTGTCCTAGCTTTGCCTCAATCTCCAGCAATTTTCAGCTTTGTTATTTTTTTCCTAGTAAATAACAAGATTTTGATTATCCTGTTTTTATTTCTATGAGCTTTTTTTTGTTTCCAGGTCTTCTTCATAAACTGTCTAATATTCTTTTTTTTGGCTTTTTGCAAATTTAATTTTTTTGCACTTCAATTCGATGTCTGCTGAAACTAAAAATATATGGATTATTCATATTAAATTATGACGAAGAGCAGTTAATTACTACAGTAATATAGTAATAAGGAGCACTATTTTCAATATATAATTATTGAAAAGTATAGCATGAATTTTTGTCTCTACAAATAAAATTAAACTTTAATGATCAATAAACATATACATAAAAAGATAAATATATAAAATATAATAAAAATAGATAAGAACTCAAACATATATCTAAAATATAAAATATAAATATAGAATATGATACAAAATTTTTTTTACCTCTTCGTCAACTAATGTTCTAGTCATTTATGTGTCTTCCTTTGTTCACTTTTTATATTCTTTCACTAATCCAACTCCAATTACTAAGACTTTTATTATTTATTGAGAATCATATCGCCTTAAGTTATTAATTGACATAATTTTATTCACGAAATTCTTTTCAGATTCTATTGCAATATTATCTAAAATAAATTGTGCATAAGAGTTATAATTATAATAATTTATAATTTTATTTTAAAAAAATATTTTATGAGATGAAGAGATTACTTTACCTGAATAGATCATACTTGTGGATGTATGAGTAAATGAAGAACGTCAGTTATAAATAACATAAAATTTTAAATCACATAATATCAATATAAGACTCAATTAAGTGAGATAATATAATATCAATATTAGATTCAATTAAAGGAGATAAACTAAGTTAAATTATTTTGAATACAAACAAGCTGACATAATTCAAATCCACAATATTAAAAAAATTCATAACATAAAAAAAAAAGAGAAATTAACATGAAACATACCAGGTTGGAGATTGAATCAAAGGTGTTGATGTAGAAGAATTGATAAATTAAATTATGCAATTATAAATCCTTTTATAGAAGTGAAAGTATTATAAATCAAAAAAATTTTGAAAGTAAAAATATTAGGATATTATTATTAATTTTTTTTAATCAAAAAGGAAAAAAAATCTGTGACGATGAAAAAGGGGAAAAAAAGGACTTTTACAAAAATTCCTACCATAAAAAAGGAAAAAAAGAGTTTTCAAATCAAAAAAGGAAAAACAATAATCCGTGGAAGTGCTTTTTTTTCTTTTTTCTTTTTTTATTTTATTTCAATATTTATTTATTTATTTTTAAAATTTTAAGATTTACACTATAAAATAAAGTTATCCCACAAATAGAATAATAAAGTAAAAATAAATTTGTGCCTATCAAAAAAAAGATAAAATTCGGTGGAAATTTTTTATTTTTTAGGATTTACACCACAAATAGATTTATGCCATAAATAGAAAACCTAATATGATAAAATAAAGTGATGAAAATAATCAAAATAATAATTTTAAATAATAATTGCATAAAATAGTAATGATAATTTTGTCTATTATGATGTCTTTTTAATGAAGGGCAAAAAGCTTAATCAACATTTCTAATGACCTTCATAGTTTTAATATAACTAGTTTTAGTGTACGCGCTTTGCGCGTGTACCTCATATTAATAAGAAGAAAATTTTAAAAATAGCATAAATAATATTTAAAAGATGTATTTGTGTAACAATATAGGGATTTAGAAAGAAAATTATAAATTTAATGTTAATATATTATTATGTTAAAGAGTTTGATTTAATTCAGTAGTTCTTTCCTCAGTTTGTTCTAATATTCGTTTCAATGAATAAAACGTCATAAAAATAACGTTTGATTGAAAGATGAAATATCCTTCATTTTTTCATGAGCACTTAAATGCATGCATTATGTGTATATCTCATGTTAGTAACGTGTTATGAAATAATAAAGAAAAAACAAGAATATTATAGAGAAAGAGAGAAGTTCTTATTTCTCTTGATTGGATGAAATACAATGAAGGAGAACCCCTCTATTTATAGGGATAATTTCTCCAAAAGATAGACTTTCACAATGATATAAACACATGTATCCAGTACAATACAAATACCTTTATAGACATTCACTATAATACAAATATGTTTATAACACTCTCCCTTGAATGTCTATCTGATAGATAATGTGCCTCGTTAAAACCTTACTAGAAAAACCCAGTGGGAAAAAATCTAGTGAAGGAAAAAGAGTACACATATCTAATAATACGCATTTTGGCTGCCTCATTAAAAACCTTACAAGGAAAATCCAGTGGGACAAAACCTCGTAAGGGAAAAAGAGTACAACGCGTATTAACTCCCCCTAATGAGAACATCCTTGAATCTTTGCATCCCGATCTTGTGCACCATCTTCTTGAAAGTTGCAGTTGGTAGAGATTTGGTGAATAAATCAGCCACATTATTACTTGAATGAATCTGTTGCACATTAATATCACCATTCTTTTGGAGCTCATGTGTGTAAAAAAACTTTGGCGAGATGTGCTTCGTTTTATCTCCTTTTATGAATCCTCCCTTTAGTTGTGCTATGCATGCAACATTATCTTCATACAAAATTGTGGGTACTTTGTCACAGTTCAAACCATATTTTTCTCTAATGAGATATATCATGGACCTCAACCACACACATTCTCGACTTGCTTCACGAATAGCTATTATCTTAGCATGATTCGATGAAGTAGCTACGAGAGACTGCTTTGTAGATCTCCAAGATATGACAGTACCTCCACATATGAACACGTAGCCAGTTTGAGATCGAGCTTTGTGTGGGTCAGATAAATACCCAGCATCAGCATAACCAACAAGATCGGGACTTGCTAACAAATTAACCGAATGTTATGCCTTGTAGTATTAGCAAGATATATTAGTGCATCAATCACACTAAGATATGGTACTTCAAGATCAAGGATTTCCTCATATAAGAATTATGAACAAGTTTAAAGAAACTTGTAAATGCTTCAGGCATTTCGAATCCTTCATGATTTTCGTACAAATTTTATCAAGTGATAACATTAATTAGTATTTAAATGCGTGATATCTTCTAGTGTCTGGATTACAGGTCCAATAAGCTTTATGCTTATCAATACGCATCATTTCACTTGATAATTATTTCTACATCAACATGCTTTAATAGACGTAGAATTCAGATCCTCACAATCTTTTACAATATTGCGCACTATATTGTATCAAAAATATCGTCGACGATCAGTTCCAATGCGACATAACTTATTGAGATCTCTTCATTTTTCGTCATTTTCAGATACCTGAACCTTTGCCAAGGTTTTATGAAGTGTTATGTCGTGGTGCTTTCTTAAAGCACTTGCCTCATCATTATGACCATCTTAATCACTTGCTCCTCTCCTTTTTTAAGAAGTTCTATATTTGGAACCGTTTGGTTTATCACGCTTCAGGAGTCTCATACTCTGTCCTTTAAGGACTTTTCATTGGAGCATTTGCAACTGAATTATAAAACAGTGTCAGCAAATACATCTGACAATTGATGTGCAATATTTTGCAAGTGAATTATCTCTTGAACTTTAAGTTCACTTTTTCTTTTTCCTGAGGATCTACATAATTCATCTCACACTCAATTTTCAGTTGCTAATCACTTCTCCCCCTAGTGTTAGAAAAACTAACATTTACTCCCCAAGCTCATTTGGGGACCCATCTTTGTGCGTTGTGGCGGGGCAATTGAATCATATATCGAACATTCAAATTTTAGATGGAATTATTTGGTCCCTGACCCTGAACCAATTGTGATAGGGGAACCTTGTTGGCTTGATGCATTCAAGTGTTCCTATATGTTAAATAAACATATCTCATACCAAATTTTATTTGGGAGTTTTATTCTCATAACCAATGATTTAGCTATAATTGGAGACATACAATTTTTGCTAAACCAACATAGATATGATCAACATTATCAACATGATTTTATAATTTGGAACTATGCTATTAATTTAATAATTCGAGCAACAACCTTACAAAAATCAATTGCAAGTTGATATCAAAACACATGTGACCATTCCATAAATGCATCTATTAGCAAACAGTTCACATGGTAGGTGAATGGGCCCATATTCACCTTTTTATATGTTCCAAAATTTCACGGAATATAATTTCAATCTTAGCTGATCAAGATCATTCTATCACGAGAATAAGCAACATAAGAGAATTCTTGAAGAATCTTTTATTTCTTCAACATATAGCCACGTGAATTCTCAATTATTTTTTCATCACATTTGAACCGGGATGGCCAACCGGTTATGCCAACTTATTTCAGTAAACATCTAGTTTACTTTCGTATGTGATTTCATCATCATACCCATATTTATGTACTACAAATAAAAAACCGGCGGGTAATCTTTTACATAAATATTTATAACCCGCTTCAATTGTAGTAGCATGAAGATATTAGATATTCCCATAATTTATAGTCTCAATTTTTTTTTCAATGTCCTTGAAACTTATAAGTTTCCTTTTGAGGCTTACTACAACAATTTCATTCCTTCAGGTAGTAATACATTAGCTCTTCCGGAGCTCTCAATTAATTTTGTATACTACCACATATTCAATCATATCAAAATAGTTTCTCCACATAGTTCAACTTTGAAACAATTTTGAATGTTGATGAGCTATACTCATGAACAGACTTATAGTCTTGATGGATCCAATCATATCGTGCCTTTGGGTGGATGACCATCTTCAGGTGGTCATACCTTTCTTTTAGGTTATTCCACAAAACAAGTGGATCCTTAATCGTGAGATCTTCAATTTTAAGAATTTCGTCAAAATGATGACGCAAGAATATCATAGCCTTAACACGATCTTGATTTGATGCTTTGTTTTCACTTTTAATGGTGTCTCCAAGACCCATTGCATCCATATGGATTTTTGATGCTTTGTTTTCACTTTTAATGGTGTCTCCAAGACCCATTGCATCCATATGGATTTTTGATGCTTTGATTTCACTTCAGGGACTAGATCTGTATTAGATCTATATTTATAACATTTATCAAAAGTTCTCAATTTCTCATTCTTCAGGAATGGAACATGATCATCTAAATATGCCTTAACCACATAAGGTATGATAGCTTAAAACCTCTTTTAAGATATTGCTACTTCGGGAGCAAATCGAGGTATGCATAGATGATTTCTCTTACATATTTTCACAATATTGTTCTTCTAGAACAAATATATTTTTCACAATATTGTTCTTCTGGAACAATTATGAGGCATGAATTGCCAAGTGAATCAATAAGTCATTCCTCAAGTTCATATACAAAATCGATATTGTTATTAGTAAATACATAAATATCAAGAAATACTAACCTTCATTTTTCTAAGAAAACTTTGATTTTTCTTACCTCAGATCTTTCAAAGTGAGTGCTCAAGGCAGAGACTCGTGTTGATAACGTGTTATGAAATAATAAAGAAAAAACAAGAATATTATAGAGAAAGAGAGAAGTTCTTATTTCTCTTGATTGGATGAAATACAATGAAGGAGAACCCCTCTATTTATAGGGATAATTTCTCCCAACTTTTCTCCAAAACATAGACTTTCACAATGATATAAACACATGTATCCAGTACAATACAAATCCCTTTATAGACATTCATTATAATACAAATATGTTTATAACAATTTTAAAGTTTTAAATATTAGGACTTCTAATTTAGTTAATTTAAGTATAAAATTTTAGTCAAATTTAAAATACTAAATATCAGGATTTCTTACCTTCTTCAAATAAGTAAAAATTTAATACCTACAACTTTGATTAATTTCAAACTCCTATACATTAGGATAATATTTTAATGATAATTATTTAAGAAAAATAGTAAATGTTAATATTCTCTATAGCAATATCTTTTAATGAAGAGCAAAACGTTCAATCAACATTACTAAAGACCTTCACTCTTGAAGATCTTAGAACTCACAAAGATGTCAAGTATATCTACAAAGGATATTTTTTAAGTAAATAGGAGTAAAATATTATGTATATATTGAATGTTAGATTAGTTAATGAAATCTAAAGAAATTATCAAAGATTGTTTCATCGGAAGATTGTATTATATCTTCAAATGAACTTTGTTTAAAAAAGTACCGGTAAGAAAAGTGACTCAATCTCCTTGTTTACTGATATAAAATTAGGTTTAACATTGTTAATATGTTCATTTATGATGTAACTGATCTTATCTTGTTGTAGGTATTTTTTTTTCACTTTTCAATATAATTATTGAAAAGTATAGTACAAACTTTTGAGCCTTGTAAAAATTAAACTTTAATGGTCAAAAATATAAAATAATATATAAAATATAATAAAAATAAATAAAAATTGAAACTTATATGTAAAAATATAAATATAGAATATGAGATCATGAAGAGATTACTTTATCGGAATAGATGAAACTTGAGAATGAGTAGATGAAGAATGTCAGTTACAAAAACATAAATTTTAAATCACATAATATCAATATAAGACTCAATTAAAGGATATAACATAATATCAATGTTAGACTCAACTAAAAGAGACAATCTAAGTTCTGGCATAACAATTATTATTGTCGTTTTCAAATCCACAATATAAAAAAATCACAACATGAAAAAAAAGATAGATTAATACGAAAACATACAAGGTTGGAGATTGAATCAAAAGTGATAATGTAGAAGAGTTGATGAATTAAATTATGCAATTATAAATCTTTTTATAAAAGTAGAAGGATTTATAAATTAGGACATTACTATTAAAAGGGGGAGAAATATTTCCCTTACTATGAAAAAGGAAAAAAATAAAAAAAGAATAAAAATTCAATTAGAATTTTGTTCCATTAAAAAAAGGAACAAAAAAATTTTCAAATCAAAAATTTTTTATGGAAGAACTTTTTACTTTTTTTAAATTATTTTTTTAAAGGTTTATACTATAAATAGAGTTATACCATAAGTAGAAAACTCAATATAATAATAAGGTAGAAAAAAATTCTTGACTATATAAAAAAAAAGATTCAATGAATTTTTTTTAATTTTTTTTCAGGTTAAATCATAAATAGAGTTATTCCAAAAATAGAAGGTGATGGAATAATTAAAAATAATAATTTTAAATAATAATTGTGTAAATATTGCAAATGACAATTTTATTTATTGCGAAGTCTTTTAATGAAGGGCAAAAAGTTCAATCAACATTTCTAAGGGTTTTCACACTTTTAATATAATATAGATTCAATAGAGAGCACAATCAAGGAAGAGACAAAGTTATATAAATACTCATACATAAATATATTAGCTAGATACATCATTTATCTTCATACTCATCATCTCCACATAGTGCTTGATTCAGGTTAGTTTTTCTAATTTTCAATACTATTATATTTGAATAACACTTTATTGCTCAACTATCTCTTTATTTTGAATTTGACAAATACTTATGCATAATACTATAATGGATAAAAATAACATAGATCATGCACATTAAATTAGTTCGAAAAAATTGTAAAGGTAAATTATAAATGTAACTTTATTAATTATATACTTTGTTCTTCTATGCAATTACCAAAATATTTATCTTTGTACATATATAATTGAAGAACCTGACATACCAATGAATGTGATATATGCAAAAATCATACAATTGCACATTGCATATTTGAAAAAGGAGCAAGAGCGGTTGACAATGAAATATACAAGGACCTCCACTAGATCAACCCGATAAAAAATGATGTGGCGTGTTGATATATTTGTTTGTTATTTTACAATCATTTCATACTGCAAAATATTTGTTACACTTCCATAGAAAAAAGAACACCAGAATATATGTTGTAGTTTAAAAGTTCAACCTTCATTTGTATCCCAATAAAAAGTATGTGTGCCCATAAATTACCCGTTTAGTATAAAAAAATAAAATAAAATTATTACTAGAGAATATTTTTCAACTTATTTATTAAGAATATATTATACATTATTTAATAGATGCTAAACTTGATAACCTTCTTTATTTGTCATCATTATAATCTTCTTAATAAAATAAAAATAAGAGATAATAATATGACCAGACAACGTAACATACCAAATGCATAATTAATCGACAAGAAAATTGATTCAAACGCATATATGTAAACGCTCGCCCGAAGCGCGGTCACATTCCCTAGTAAGATAATATTACAGTTTAATACTAAAAGGGTAATATAATATTAATGAATTGGGACAAATGGGGCAACTTAATAAAATGGTTAAATGGATAGTTTTTTATTCTCATAAATTTGGGTTAAAATAAAAATACTATATCAGAAATAAATAAATAAATAAATAATCTAATTGATTGAGTGACTTTGTGAGTGAAACGCCAATGACTAGTGACTTTGTGAGTGAAACACCAATAATTGAGTGACTTTTGAGCTATAAAATAAAAAAAATTACTTTTCAAATGAATCATCCTTAGTTGAGTAACTTTACGAGAAATTAACTCTAACAAAACATTATTTGGTTATTCTTTGAATCTTTTTCTTTTTTAATTTTTATCTCATTTTTTCGACCAAATCTCCACCAAGTGTTCTAAAATTTTTGCCATTAACTTCCAATAACAAATCCCAATAACACCTGATCACCAATTTGAGCAAACAACAACAAATTTAACCACAACCAATTTTATGTTCCTCAAGTTTTCTCAATTCCAATATGGAGTTCACAAATTTCGCACTCAAACTATTCCAACCAATGATTATACTTTAAGTTCAAGCTCAAACAAATGCTTCCTCATAAAATTAAAGGGATAAGTTTTTTTTTCAAAATTAAAGACTACAATTAAGAGAAATGGGTTACGTTAATACAAAATGAAAAGTATTATTAAGTTGAATAATTGTTATATTTTTAATAAAAGATATAGTTAATACTTTGAAATAATCATGTGGTTCCTTATAATTCGGATTTTTTCGCAAATATTTCTATTTTAGGATGGATTTTAATTTTTTCTTTAAAATTTGATGGTTTTTTATTTTTTTTCCTTCAACACTTTAAAGAACAAATAATTATTCTAAAATACCCCCACACAGAAATAACAAATAACTTTTCAATAAGCATAAGTTTATATTTTCGTTTCATCATATCCCACAAGTTATGTCATAAAAGGCGTAACAAGTTATGCTCCTTGCAACGAAACTAACAAAAACAGCTTTTTCGCGGCATAAGTTATATATATGTATCTTAATATCCCACATGTTATGCCATAAAAGTAATAACAAGTTATGCCCTTGATACTGAACATAACAAACAACTTTTCCATGGCATAAATTTATAAGTTCGTATCATAATATTTCATAAATTATGTCCCTGGCACCGAACATAATAAACTACTTTTTGCGGTATAAATTTATATGTTTTTATGATAATATCCCACAAGTTATGTAGAATATATGCCCCAAAAACATAACTTCAGTTTTGAGCTCTACAAAATGTTTTGAAAAATAGCAAACAACTTATGTTGCATAACTTAATTTTTGCCGAATTTATGTCGAGCGAAACAAACTCAATTTCAAAAGATAAAATATTCTAAATTTATGCCAAGTAAATTAGATCTAAATAAATAAAAATGGTTTGATCTATAAGATTTATGCCAAATAAATTAGATCTGAATAAATAAAAATAGTTTGATCTTGTTATAAAATATATTACATTATGGATGTTCATTCATATTCACAATCTATTAAATAAGCTTGCAAGCAGCTTACACAACAACTTCTATTAGATAAGCCTACAAGCAGCTTACAAAACAGCTTTTGTTTTTCTATAAATAGAAAGTTAATTCAGTTCATTTGTACAGAAGTTTAGAAGAGAAATTAAATCTCTCCCCCCTCCAATTTCTTTAGTTATATCTCTTGTTGTTTTGGCATTTTATTATCATTACATAACACGTTATCAGCATGAGACTATGTTATCTTGAGCAAATACTTTGAAAGCATCGAAGGTATGGATTTACACTTATTGTATCTCATAAATTCCGTAATGATTAAATTTATTTACCACCCGAAGTGGTTAAATTTCACGGTGCTTCATAGCTCCCAAAGCAACAATTGCTTTAAAACCTGGTATACATTGAAAGACACGTTAAAGAAAAATTCTATCCATATAGTGGTAAATTTGAAAGTTATCCCCGAAGTGATAAATCTGAAATTTATTTCAAAGTGATAAAACTGAAATTTACCCCTGAAGTGGTAAACATAAAATTTACCCCTGTAGTGGTATGAAGTTTATTCCCGAAGTGGTAAATATGAAATCTCTAAGCGATCACGAGCGAAGATGTGTGGAAGTGAAAGCCCCTGAGATTATAGAACGTAAATCAATGCACGAGCCTATTTACCCCCGTACTGGTAAATATGAAATTTACTCTGTAGTGACATGAAATTTATTCCTGAAGTGGTAAATCTGAAAATTTTTCCGTAGTGGTATGAAATTTATTTTCGAAGTGGTAAATATAAAATTTATTCCCGAAGTGATAAATCTGAAATCTACCTCTCTAGTGTTAAATTTAAAATCTACTTTGGTAGTGGTAAATCTGAAATTTATCTCTGTAGTAGTAAATCTGAAAGTTACCTCCATGTGGTAAATCTGAAGTTTACTCCTAAATAATAAACTTGAATTTGTAGCCTTTGGTATATCGAGCAAAAGCCATTTATCTTAGATGTTTGATAATGAAATTCATCTTGATGTGATGGGTCTGACAGACATCATCAAAGATAAAAATCAAGCATCAAATCAAGACTTTGATAAGACAATGATATTCTTCCACCTCTTAATGAGGGCTTGAAATTAGAATATCTCATTATTAAAGATCCTCTTATGTTGTGAAATAATTTGAAAGATAAATATGACCACCTAAAGCTGGTGTTCTTCCACAAGCACTTATGATTGGATCTAGTTTTAGGCTACAAAATTCTAAATCTATATGTGAATATAATTCTATGATTGGAATTATTTCTCCATTGAAATTATGTGGTAAAAGTATCACTGATCTAGTGATATGCTGGAGAAAACTTTTACCATCTTTCACGCTTTGAATGTGCTCTTAAAGTAGCAATATCGAGAAATGGATCGTAAAAAAATATTCTGAACTAATTTCACATCCTCATGTTGCTGAGCAAAATAATAAATTATTAATGACACAAAACATGAAATCTGACCTACTGGTTCTAGCTATTCCCTGAAGTGAATGAGACGAACTTCCAGCAAGTTAAACGTGAAAAAAGTTGTGGCCCTAGTTGTAGTCATGACCTCAGTCGAGGTCTTGGATATGATCGAAAAGCTCTAATCATGATGATGCATTGCACTAAATAATATTCTTCACCACTAGAAATGGAAAAGGAAGGATGTAAGGCATGAAACTTTGTAGTAGAGAAATCAAGGAGATAAATTTCACCGACGTTGAGAAAAAGATCATGACCCCAGTTGTAGTCGTGGAAATGGTCGAGAAAAAAAATCTCTGTGTTATCATACATGTCTCAATTTGTTCCTAAAATAGCAATATCTTATAAGAGCTATTAAGCCATCGTGGTTTGATATGCTTAAGACATGTCCATATGATTATATTTCATTCCTAAAGAATGAGAGCTTTTGATAAATGTTATAAATGTAGATTCATTCCCTGAAGTGAATATGATAGTATTTAGTGAAGCTTATCAATTCAGACATACACCTGGTCTTGAGGATATCACGACTCATCTATAGAAGAGATAGAATAATGATTCTGATGGTATCATGATTCACCTCCTAAAGAGGTAGAATTTATTCTCAATATTTTATGTTTTACTCTTGAAATAGTAAATTTCTGAATTTTACTCTTGGAGTAGTAAGATCTTTAAATCTACTCCTGAAGTAGTAGAATTTTGAAATCTTCTTCTGAAGCAGAAGAATTTATAAGATATTTAAAGTGATATCTTCTTGTGCTTGAACAAAATAATGACTTATTGATGAATGTCATATTTCGTACATATTAAATGATTATATTTCATTTCATGAAGTAAATGAAAAAGGTACTACTCCTAGAGAGATGAAATAACAATGGATATACATGTTATTTTTGTATTATAATAGTCATCTTGTCGTACGTAGAAATATCTTGAATAATTTTATATAGTATCATTTTAAGGAAAAAAAAATTAGAGTAGAATGTTTTATACTATAACAACATTGATACATTATGATTAATTGTTATTGATTTTCTTGAAAGAAATAATGTATCTCTTTTCGCGAAATGTGATTATTATGTATTTGTCTATTTGATACAAAATATTCAGGATTATTATGTGTTTGCCTCTTTAATACGAAATGTGATTATTATGTGTTTTGTCTCTTTGATACAAAATATTCAGGTATTAATGGCAAATCTCCCTGAAGGAGATATTTAAAATATTGAAGTCTCTCATAAAGCATATATATGATTGAACTATTCACCTTAGATCGTAACATATGAAATTGTTACGATTAGGACACAAGTAGTAACCCTAAAGTTTACTAACAATAAAAATGATTATCATATCGAAACTATAAACGATTGGAAGATTCAATATCTCCAAGGTACTATGGGTAAGAAATATGTATGTGAACACTTACCGGAGCATGATAAGATCACATGACAAAATAAATCAGAAGTTTATTAATGTGAAACTCATGCCATAGTAAACCTGAAGTTTACTAAAAGAAATAACACATATTATGGTAAACTTGAAGTTTACCAGTACAAATAATTTTCATCAGTTGACATGATCATTTTGATTGTCTTGATTTAAATATGATGTGCTAATTGAATATCAAAGTACATTGAAGAACTAGAAGATTCTTCAAGAATTCTTTTATGTTGCTTGTTCTCATGATAAGTTGATATTCCAGCTAATAGTGAGATTGAATCACCAAGTTTTGGAAATTATAAAAAGTGACTATGGGTCCATTCACCTGTCATGTGATATCTTAAATAGATGCATCTATAAGATGGTCACTTGTGCGTTTATTGTCGACCTATAGTTTGGCATTGCTTGCTCAATATAAATTGAGTTTGGAGCATAATTTTTAGATTTTATAATCATGACAATTCGTCTCGATAATGCTGGTTAATATTCAAGTTGATTTGACATTGAATGTCTCCGATAAATGGTCAAACTATTGCTTATGGGAACAAAGCTTCATGTGTTGGTTTGAGATATGATATATTACATATATCAATACTTATATGCATTAGACCAATAAGTTATGATTATTTTACCCCCTCTCAATTGGTTCAGGGTCGGGAACCAGCTATTTTCATCTAATAATAATTTATGTGCGCTAGATGATTAATGAACCTACCACGATACATTCATATTGATTTCTCAAATAAGATGGGAGATATATGTTAGGTTTTTAACATAAGGGGGAGAAGATAAGCAGCTAAGAAATATGTTGAGATTGTCATCAATATGATCCTCATTCAAAAGATAATTCAGGTCAAATGCTAGAAGCATTTGCTGACCCAAAATTAATCTCATATTTTAGCTACAAATACTCCTATTGATAGTCCCCGAAGGACAAAATCTACAACGGGCGATTCCCTAAATTGTGGCATTGCCTTCATCATCCCTCGGACAAATTAATGAGCTTTTGGACAATTCGATATGAGCGTACTCTAGATGCATGAAATATGGTAGACCAATCGGTTCTAACGCAATAATCCTTGAAAAAGGAGAGGAGCAAATAATCATAACAAGGAGGCAACGCGCTCTTGAAGAGCCTACGACACAACACTTCATGAAACCTTATGAGAGGTTCAGGTACTTGAAAATAATAAAGTGATGAGATCTCATTAAATTATATCGCATTGTGAACCAACACAAAATAATATCTCGTCGATGATATCTTTAGTACAATATGCGCGCAATATTGTAAGTGATTGTGAGGATCTAAATTCTAGGTCTGTTAAATATGCTGACATAGAAATAATTATCAATTGAAATGATACATCTTGATAAGCGTAAAGTTTATTTGACTTATAATCCAGATACTAGAAGATGTTATGCTAATGGATGTGGTCACTTGACAAAGTTTATATGAACCTTTTCTTAAAGATTCTATATGCCTGAAGCATCTACATGGCATTCATCTGATCGACATAAGGGATCGATCCATATATATTATCTATTTTTTAAAACGGTCATTGTCATACTATGATATTCCACATGACAATATAAAAGATAACAAAGGTTTGCATAGCAAGCTAGGAATATTCTTGACCTGATTTCAACAAAATTATATAACGATGATGCAACTCTATCAAAAGTTTGGATATGCAAATGATCAACCAGTTCATCTGATAAATTGATAGAAGACTCTGCCTACCTCCTCTGCCTACTTCAACATATGATAAGTTGGTATACAAGAGTGAAGTACATCATCTTTAAGAATTAGGTGATGTTTTAATCAGGGGGAATAAAATACACATTGTACTTTTTTTTCCTTAACCAAGGTTTTGTCCCATTGGGTTTTCCTAGTAAGGTTTTTAATGAGGCAACTGGCAATGCGTATTAACTAGATATGTGTACTCTTTTTCCTTCACTAAAGTTTTTCCCACATTTTTCCTAATAAGGTTTTTAATGAGGCACATTATCTATTGATGAACTTCCAAGGGAAGTGTTGTAAAATATATTATATTATGGATGTTCATTCATATTCACAGTCTAATAGATAAGCTTGCAAGCAGCTTACACAACAACTTCCATCTGTAAGCAACTTCTGTTTTTTTTACAGATAGAAAGCTAATTCGATTCATTTGTACTGAAGTTTAGAAGAGAAATGAGATCTCGCTCTCCTCAATTTCTTTAGCTCTTATTATTTTTATATTTTATTATCATTATATAACAGATCTATAAATTTTAATGAAACGAATAACAAGGTTAAAAATTAAACTCCTAAGGTACATAAAGCAAAAATTAAACACCGATGTGTTTGAGGGAAATTCGTGCAAAAAAAATGATAAAATTCATAGGGATCGTTTAGTTACGGGTTTAGATATGAATTAAGCAAGTACTAAATTCTGCATAAATAATAACATATTTAGTAATTAATATGGAGGTAAGTTATTTATGCATAAAATTAATATAATATTTAATTTGTAATTTAAAAATCTACATAACTAATGTAGATATAAGTTATAAAAAAATTATATATAATATAATATAAAATAAAATATAAAATAAATAACTCATATATAAATTTATAAATCTTATATAACTAATCTCTATACGAAATAATATATAAATTTTCTTCATAACAAATTCATATATTTACGTAACTCTAACCAAGTGTCAAACATCCGTGTTACATTATCAGGCTTTCCTCTGAACGGGCCGGCTCAACTTGAACCAATGGAACGCCCAGCCCATTAATACACATTCTCGCGCCGCTAGGGTCTGGAAACTTCCTTCTAGAATTTTCAGAAGGAAAACCAATTTTTATTCTTTGAAGAAACACATCATCAGTTTCTAGCATTTTCTATGCTGCTATATGACCTCGGAAGTCTAGCAAAACCCAGGATTAACATTTGGAATTGATTGAAAGAAGAAAGTAGAAAATGGCAGCAAATGATTTAGCTATGGACTTGGAGGAACTTAAGCATCTTCAGAGCATAGCGAAACGGCCTCGTGTGCTCTCTCTCATTTCCTCTGAGATCCGTAACTTGGAGAAGGTTTTTCGAATTTTCACTTTTTTTTTCCTGTTAGTCTTTTGCTGTTTCCGTTTCCATTATCGTTGCTCCTCTGTGTGTATGAATGTATGAATGTGTATAAATTTACGTTTTCTTTTCCCTGTGTTTATTGTCGCTTGATTATGTGACTCTTAAATCCCATTACTAAATGATACGGATAAATCATAGTAAATGTTTTTCCTGTTGATTTGGGTTTTCGTTTCAGTTTGTTCTTGGAAGTTGGGTATTACTGAGCTTCGCTAAACTATCCCGTGTGTGCCTGCTCTATCTATAGCTCTTTCGATGCATAAACATTTAATGGAGTATTTCCTTTAGGGTTTCATTTACTAAGTTGAAATGGTACTAGTTCCCACGGTTCATTTCATTTCAGGACATACTATTATGTAGAAAACTTCCTATTTTCTTAATAGGGTATGGTAAAGTTTGTAAGTCTCACTTTGATGGCTCCTTTCAATAAAATGATTGAGTTTATAGGATGGGGTTTGGTAAAGTACGATAGAGTGGATGCTCTTGAAGTCCTCTGAAAGCTGTATCCAAGAATCTGTATATGCTTCTTTCTGTTAGTGATTTAATTTCCGTCTTTCTAGATGATTTAGTGATTGTAGAATGAGTTCTTGTAATATGAAAATGGATGAAGAAGCTGTTATTGCATCAGGTGACTATTTTAGAAGTTAATGGTTCTAGTTCAATATCTGGAAATGAGTGCTAAGTAGGGCTGATAAAAATCAATCCAAACCGGCTCAATCCATCTGGTATTTCTGCGGGTTGTGTCATGACTCGATTATTGATTTGACCCAACGGATTGAACCCAAAATGACCCATCAAACATTTGGATCAAAACTGGTCTAAATAGCGTGACCCATCAGGTCAAAATGGAACACAACCCACACATTTGAACCTTTCAAATTTGACCCAACCAGCCCATTTCTCATCCCTAATGCTAAGCATGATAACCCTGGTTGAGTAAAACGTCTATGGAGATATGTAAGCTAACAAGATGCGCAGATCCGAAATACGATATACTGATTGTTCATTATTTTAATGTTTTGATTCCTTACAAAGTTATATTTCTTCGACAAATGGATGAGGGATACATAAATGATATTTGAAAATTGTACCGCTACAAGTCAACCTGCCTGATATCCAGGTTTTTGCTGTTACTTGTCAAATGAGATATTAAGATTATGAGAAATGAGGCGACAGCATTTAATTTGACATGAAACATCCTTCTTGAATCAGGAACTTCCCACAAGAGTTCCATATGTAGTTCTTTTAGCTGCCATTATGATGTTCATTATACAAACAAGAGTTTGGTAGCTCTTTTCAATCTGTTCTCAGTGCAAGACAAGTTTTACAACTGTACGAAGATATTCCAACTCCTTTATGTCTTTGCTGTTCTGCAGGCGTCAAACAATGTTGCTTCAGTGCCATCTTCACAAATACCAGCTCCAGTTTCAACTGCAACAAAGGAGATCTATAAGCCATCACTGAACTATGTCTCTGTTTCGTCCTTCAGTTGGGATCAGGACAATGACAAAGTGAAGGTATGATATCTTCAGTCAAATTATTAAAGGTTGAGCCCCCCAATGTCCATTTATATGTGTAAGATTCTGGTTTACAAACTATGGTTTCCAAAGCAGAGATGAGTAAGGTGGATATTTAGCCTTTCAACCTTTATAACAGAACATATCCATCTAATTCTCACTGTTATCTTTACTGGACCATAGAGAAGCACCACTGCAAAAGGTTGTTACTTTAATTATAAAATTCCTATCAGTTCTCTACCAGTTCTGGAACTTTTTAACTCTTGCAACGCCTTCATAGTTGTTACTCTCTGTCTCTTGTCAGATGACTCATTTTTCTCTTATGCAGATTTATCTGTCATTGGAAGGAGTAGATCAGGAGAAAATGGAGACAGATTTCAAGCCTATGTCTTTTGATGCCAAGTTTCATGATGTACATGGAAAGAACTATCGCTTTTCCTTGCCGAAATTGAACAAAGAGATTGTACCTGAGAAGTGTAAGATGCTCGTGAAGCCCACAAGGGTTGTCATCACCTTGGTCAAAGCCTCCAAAGGGAACTGGTTGGATTTGCATTACAAGGAGGATAAGGTTATTACCTGTTTCATGGATGCAATTTTCGCTTTTTGATTCTGGTGTTTGTTTAATAACCATGTCATGCTTGTTATCCTGCAGTTCAAGCCAAATTTGGACAAGGAAAAAGACCCCATGGCAGGAATTATGGATTTGATGAAGGTATCAGCTTGTTTGCAGCATCTAATGCTTTATACTTCTCACTTCTTTGCAAAAGTTTCTTTTTTATTTTCAATTTGTATGTGATGAGTTATGTTTCATTTGCAGAACATGTATGAGGAGGGTGACGAGGAAATGAAGAAGACGATTGCAAAAGCCTGGACTGACGCCAGATCTGGCAAGGCAACTGATCCATTGAAACGCTACACCTGAAGGCTGAAATGGGCCACTTTACAGATTTTAGGGGCTTATTCTGGGTGGTGAGCAGTTGCAGGCTGTATTCTGTTACCATTTGAGTAGCTTGTAGTACTGGACAATCAAGTATTTCTATGTAGAATTTTTACAGCGTGATGCTTGGGTTTGAGCCATAATTAGATGACCGCTGAAATTGGTATATATGCAGCTGGTGTCTTAAGTAAATTGTCTTTAAACTGGAGTACCTTTTTTATGATAAGCTTCATTGTTGAATGAGATCCAAAAAATGAATGATCTAGATAGGAACTTTTTCAATGTTCTTATTTGATTTATTACAAACCTTAGGATCTGAACTAAAACTCCCTTGGTGATCTAGTAGGATCTCTTCCTAGAGATGCACCTAAAAACAATAGTATCCTATATTTGACAGGCATGCCGGTACCAAAGCTAACAGAAGGCCCGAGGAAGGTCCTGAAGTAACACGCAACCATGTTTGTATGAGATTGAGGTTTGCGCGTTAACATTTTAAGATTCTCCTTGTGAAGCAACTACTGCAATTTTACTCCGACAACACTATTGGCACCCGTACTGAAAAACATTAGCCAAGCTAAGCTTCAAGCGTACAAGCTCACCTTTTATATCCAGCGTAAACCCGTAACAAATAAGCTACATCGACTCTCCTCTTTTGCTATGTACTCCCTTGACTAGTCCACTTTCAGAATAAATAATGGATGAACTTTGTTGTCGACTGTACCAATGCGTAGACCAAACAGCACAGAAAGCATTCACTAACCATCTTTTGGGAAATGCCTACTACAATATGCAAATGACTCTAGTTTGTATCCTGGGAGCAGAGAAACATTTGAGAAACAGAAGTGAGATCTCAATATCTTCTTGAATATCTTGTTTTCCAGGTAATGGAACTCCACGCCATTTCAATATACCAGTGAAAAGGAATTGACTTCGTGAATACTTGCTGTAGAAACACAACTAGGGCTGCCGTCAGCGTTTTCAAATTTCAGAAATGATCCCTTCGACTACTTAGGAGGAGAAGAAGACTCAACTTCAATAGCTTTTTTAAGTAAAAGTTCTGGAAAATCTTTAAGAAGGGATAAAACAGAAAGAGAACAAAAATACAAAATTGACTTATTTAAGTGTATAACGCCACATGTATTGGCTGAATGGTTATAGGGGTCTCCCTGGATCTAATAGTTAAAGAGCTGACAGTTCTCCATGTTCATGGAAACGGATCTTAGAAAACTTGTGTCAGCAAAAAATTTGAAAACCCTCGTCCATGGAGACGAATCTAGAACACTTGTGCTCCATATGAAGTAGCATGCTTCATCTGGATTGACACGGGAAAAACCAATACTCAGCATTTTACAGGGAGAGAATCACAGCTATGAAGTAGAAGTTTTATGAGTGAAAGAGCAGGTAAGGACACAGATAACTTTTTCTGTTCTTTACATTTAATGGACTGATTTTGTTAGTACTAAGTGTGGTGGCATCTAAATGGACATCTCTCTCCAAATTGGTAACCAACTTACTGGAGCTTCTCTTAATGTTACAGATGGTGCACCCAGTATTAGATTGGAATTGAGGCGCAATTAATAGATTGATATAGCTAAATACCTATACTAAACATTGCTAATATATTCAACTAAATTAGCAACTTCACATCAAACTAACTAGACAATAGGAGAGCAATAACCACATCTCAGAACAAACCATTCCTCCATTTTAATATAAATGCTAATTTACACAAAAAGAAAACAAAAGAAATACTTTCTTCTTTTTCATGGATAAAAAGGCAAAATACATTGGGACACCAAAAGAACCAATCTTTTCTCTAACATTCTGTTCCCCATATTCCATCCAAAAAACCAAACAACAACAGCGGTTAAAATAAAAAATAAAAGACAAACAGTAAAATTTCGGAGTCGGGTAACTCAGCAAGTACCAAAAAGATGGCGACGTTAACAGTGGGGCGCGATCAGAGACTTTTGACCACAGGGGCAACAGTAGAATCCGAATCCTCAGATGGATTCAGGTTAGGATTCAAAGGGGCACGTATGTTGTTGTCTTGATCATCCGGGTCGTAATCCGGATCAAGGTTCCGATCAATGGCATTACGACCCTTTTCAAGGCAAGGCTTACAGGCGATTTCTATGGTAATCCAACCTAATATTACTCCGGCGATTGCTATCAATGCCGTCGTAACTGCTCCCATTGTTTCTTCTCCTTCCTTCCTTCCTTCCGTCGACTCTCTAATTGGAATGTTTGAGAGTGAAATTGTGGATTCAGGAATGGAGGAGAATTTGCCGGTTGAGTATTTTGTAAGAATTGCAGGACTTCCCTAACTGTTTGAGAAAATGATATTTGGGTTCTTTAATAAACAATTTGACGCACCTTAGGGTGTGGTTGAGTTGGTTTGAGGGTAGGCCTTCCATGTGGGAGGTCGTGGGTTCGAACCCGCCCTAATGCCTTCTCAATCTAGTCTGCCGCACAGGGCTTGCCTAGTGTGGTTCACATCCCTTGTGTGGTTTGCAGGCGATCGCACAGGGGGGGTTTTACCCAGTGCGCACAAAGTGCTCACCCGAAGGGCAGAGGCTGTGGCAGAGGTTGTAGCGGCTGCGGGTTTTCCCTCTTACCAAAAAAAAATAAACAATTTGACTATATGTTGACAGATTGTAGGGGTTTTAAATTAAAACAGATCCATATGTCATCTATATCTGTATGTAATTTAAAGTTAAGTATTAGAGAACTGAAGTGATATATTTTTTGGTCAAAATTTATTATCTTATTTATTTTTATTTTTATTGTAAAATTTAAAAGTTTAAATATTTATTATTTGATCTTTCATTTTTTGCATGAAGAATAAAGATATGTTAAATTTGAGTTGTTAATGGATATTATTTTAAATAATATTTGAATGAGTTTAAGTCAAAACTTTCTACAAAAAATTTTCTCTTTGAAACTTTGCATGTGTCCTTCGTCTACTACTGCAATTTTTTTTTTATTACGTGAGTTTTTTAAATTCTTAAATTATTCGTCATTCAGAACACATACCCTATCTAAATACATTTACTAATTCATTTAGCTTTGCATTCAATTTATGAATATATTGTAAATTATTTAGCTAATTTCGATTGGCAAGCCGAAAAAAATTATGGATGAATAATGCAATTTCTAAGTTGTTTTATAAAAAAGTATGATTTGAAATATTTTTTTAATTTCTATCATGATTTATTTTGTTTGTATTATTATAATAATAATAATAATATAAATTTTGTGAACTAATAATAATTGTGGATTTCAATATTTAGGCTTTAATGATATATATTATATATATATGTTACTACTTTAGAATTTATATTTGGACTTTTATTAAATCTTTTTTTATATAAATAATATTTTTCTCGTATGTTGCTTTATATTTATCTACTTATATTTGTACTTTTTAAAATATGAATAGTTTAAAATTACTTATTCATTGACAGAAATAATATCTTTATTAGGCAGTAATAATTATTTTCATTTAAATTATCATATTATTATTTAAATTTATGACATCTAAAATTATTTTACTCTTCAAATCTTTATCATTCCTCATGTGTAAGTGACAATCAATCAATCAATATATATATATATTAAGGAAGTTTAGAGGCATCCTGATGTGGCATGACTCTAAGAACTACATTCATGTTTTTCTTTTTCTTTTTTGGTTTTTTTGAATTTTTTTAATTAATTAATTTAATTGTTGTTGTCATTTAATGTTATCACAATGTATAGAGAGTGTTAAATATAGCACATTTAATATAATTAAAGATATATATAATGAAGAGATTTAAAAGAATAATTTTTATTTTTTTTAATATAACACATCTAAATCTATCTATCTTCTATAATCTATATCTATATATAATATAAAGTTAGGCATTAGAGAAGTGATGTGGCATCTCTCTTTGGATAAGAATTCTATTTATCTTTTTTCTCATTTTTCTTTTAACAATTTTCCTCACATTTCTATTTACTTATTATTATATAAAAATAAATGTGTCAATTACAACTCACTCTATTTATTTTTATTTTATTGTAAAAAATTAAATGTCTCAAAATTTATTACCCTACTTATTTTTATTCTTTGTTGTAATATTAAAAGCCTAAATATTTACTATTGCAACCTTTCATTTCCTCTATAAAAAATAAAAATTTGTTAAAATGGCATGTGTGTGTGTATATCATATTAATATATAAGTGAGAAACCCCTTAGTTGAAAAGTTGAATTATCAAAATGTCCATAAAAGAATAAACAACCATTTTACCCTTTATTTAAACACTACTCCTATTAATAATTTTGTACAAAAAAGTAAATTTAACTTTATATATATATATATATATATATATATATATATATATAAGTAAATTTAACTTTATATATATATATATATATGAGACCCAAAGTATAGAATTAAAAGATCAAAATAACCATTATAAGTTAAATGGCGTTTTTGCCCTTCAATCGAACACAAACTCTATAACATTTTTGTGCAGAATTGTAAATAAACATCTCAAATTAATTATTTTTATCTATTTTTTCCCTTGATGCCCTCATTTATTACTTGAACTTTGTATTTTTCTAGTTTGAAGCCGGTGGAATTTGCGAAGACAACACTTAATCTATAATGCGAAATCTAGAATATTTATAATTATGATATGATGTTTGAGTTTCTTTCAAATCCTCCGATACGAATATGAAACTTCAATATCTTTGTTCTTTTATAAACTTAACTATAATTATTGTTCAAATTTAATGCATAATGCATATCGTATTAATTAGAATTTTTGAACGTTACATCAATATATATTACACCACGTAAGTTTTTAACGTTTAGTCGGCCTATTTGTATGTTGATTGAGAGTTTTAGAGTGCCATACGTACAAGGAAAGGGCCCGAAAAAAGGCCGAACGGGTGCCAAGTTGGAATTTCGCGGGAGGAGGCCGAACCAAGCTGCCCAGAGGGGAAAAGTGGCACGGAGCTGCTCCTCCGCGTTAGCCAACGTGGCACGGAGCAAAATCAGCAGGATGGGCAGCGTGCCACGTTGCCTTGTCTGCTTCTTCAAGTATATAAAGGTCTCACACATAGAAATTAGATCATTATTCATAATTCACGGCTAGAACAGAGGGAGACCGAAGGGAAACATTGGAAAATCATCCGATTACGCCGCTAAATGTCGTTCAAATCTAAATGAACTCCGGGTAGTGAAGTATAAGGCTGCAGAGAGCATCGCTGCGAAAGTTATTTTCGTAAAAGACGCCCGACAAATCGTCGTCCCGCCAAGCCTAAGTTGGTGGAATTGTTTCAAATTAGTGTCAATATATCACATGCTTAAAGTAAGTATTTCTCCCTTCTAGATTCCTGAGAAATTACGAGTTTTCAATCATCTTTCGATAGGTTGAAATATAGTTACTATATATATAAGTTATTGTTTTCTTCGAATTCAGTAACGAAGTTGGCCCTATTCTTCCATTAATATGATTACAGTTGAGAAGGGCAGCTGAATCCGAGCCGTTACTCATCAGTTAGTCAGAAACGACTAAAGAGGTATGTAAGGCTTAACTCTCGGCAAGTGTCCTTGTCGTACAGTGTTACGACTTAAGTTCTCAAATAGAAATAACGATCTCAGATGCTGCCGACGGTTTCTACCATTAGATTGTAATTCGATATGTTGTAATTAGCTGTTGTTGATATACATATATAAATATCAGATATGTTGCGAGTAGCTAGTAATAGGGATTACAGTTACATAAATTCTGGTTAGCTGCTAGAAAACATATACAGATCATACTGCAGGACCCCTCGCTAAAAGGAAGCAGGTTAAATGTGACTTGCGTTATGAACGCTATAGAAACTCTTTTAGTTCTCAGTTTATTGTAATGGTAGACTTATATGTTTGTTGCCAGGCCTAGACTTCAGAAGCTCGTAAGAGTTATTGTCCTGAATCAGTTGGTTAAACAGTACGGGCGCAGTTAGGCAGTCTAACGACCAGTTGACGCCTATATTGGCAGAAAAGCATCCCTAGAGGTCATTGCCGTTGTCGCACGTTCCAGAACCAGAAATAGAGACAGAATAGGTATATTCTAGAGTTAGCGACACCAGGGTTCTCCAATGTATTGAGTGATCGCCCGCCATCCCTTTAGCCTTATCAGTGATTGTCAGTCTTAGTCAACCTAACAGTTATCATGTAGGACGCCAGCAAGCCAGTCCAGTCGTCCGAGTCAGATAAAACCGTGGGTACCCCAAGGAGGGGTCCACATCAGTAGTCAGTGATGGGCCAACACCCTAGTCGGTTCTTGTAAGGTATTCAGGCACAGAGTGCCAGGAGAGGGCCAGTTTATATAGAATTGCCTATAAGATTGGGAATTGCCTAGAACAGTAATACAGATCCGAGTGGATCCAAATAAGGCTTAGGGAGTTAGTAGTACTCTGCTAGAATAGTGTTAGCCACAAGTTAAGGAGATCGATAAGCTCCCTATGAAGGACCAGGGTGCTGATCGCGTAGAAGTAAATTCGACTGAGCCCAGCCCTATAGTTGTTTAATTAGAAGAATAAAGTAGTTAGCTATCCACAACCCCACAGTTATTCATGAGTTATAGATGTCCGAGTAGGACATTCAGAGTATTGTTAGGCCACTTCAAACCTCGCTCTATTCAGCCCAGACTATTAGAGATCATGATCACTATCAGGATCCTCTGATCAAATATGGGCGCATGGCGTGCCCGCAGACAGCCATATAGATTATCCAAGAAGCGAGTAGCATTAGCGTTAGGCCTAAAAGTCCAGATACGCTCTCTTTATACAGACAGATTGATGTGTCAGTATAACACTTGGGTTGGGGTTGCCCTCATTTAGAAGCCTTCCATGACCGCCGCAGGGTTGATAGTTGTGTCCACTCACCCGCCACGGGCGAGGATACGTCGCTCTACAGAGTGGCATGCCATCCGCAAGGGACGAAGATGGGGATACAGATCCTCATATTGCCGTGGTTGGCCTTATACACACCCCCGCCGAGCGTTTATGCCCGGGGTGTAGATATCAGGAGTCCTTCGGACTCAGACACAGCTACAGTCCAGGGGCCAAACGGGCCCAGTTGTAGACCCAAGGAACCGGTAGGTTGGCTACAGTGCCAGTAGAGTTGTAGGCACCTGAGTAGGGGTATATAGATTGAGATGTGCTCGCCAGAACTTATAGGGGCCTGAACGAGTTATTCTGTGCTGATTGTAGCTTCCGGCTTATGGGGACCAGGTGGGTTCTTGTATGAATTCTTGTCTGCTAGCTGTAGTGTATAAATGTGTAAGTATGCAGTCTTAGCTTATGCACATGTAGTGTCAGTTAGATGCAGATTACGAATCAACAGGCGTACATGTTAATCTTTCGTCTCTTCTTTTTATTTACTTCTAGTTCTATTAAGCTTATCTATTTCCTTATATAATCGATACATATTGTACTGACGCCCTTCCCGGGGCGCTGCATTACTTGCCTGCAGATACAGATAGACGAGGAGCAGGTCCCTCGTAGTTCCAGTTAGTCGTACAGAGCCGTCAGCTCCCTTCTTCCGGAGCTTGTGTGATAGAGGTTTTTTTCTTTTGTTTGTACAGTATGGGTAGGTCGGGGCCCTGTCCCGACCATCTTATTACTCCTTGAGGCTTGCAGATTGTGTTACTTCCCTGTGGTTAGATAATATCGGTCGTGTGGGGCTCATATGTGCTTTAGATGATGTGTGTTGGCCGTGTGGGGCCCTGTTTAGCTGTTGATTGGCGGCCTTGTCGGCCCGCATAGAACTCCCTATGATGTTTTTGTCTTTGGTTAGCTGTTCACTTTCACAGGACTATAGGCCTTGTCGGCCGAGGGTTGTATTTACAACCGCTATATAGCCTGTTGTTTTCTTGATTCCAAAGTTAGAGTCAGCTCTGCACCAGAGGTGCTTAGGCTCAGGCAGCTCAACAGTTCAGGTCTTAGTAGGGTACCAGGTGCCAGTCATGCCTCCGAAGGTGGGGCGTGACATATATTATATAATTCTGGTCTTATGACTAGTGACGTGACATACTTCTAAGTTCAGGAAACTATATTTTTCTTTAACTTTTTGATGATTTCCTATTTCCTTTAACTTTTAGTTTTCTTGGTGATTAATTATGAATACAAATATCATTTTTTTTCTAAATAATAGTAAATAGGTTTGCATTAAAAGCCAACTAGAGGTTAGATCATTTGTAATTATAATAGTTTTTAATGTGTATTAATCTCTAAATAATTATATGTTAATTAATTCTTGAACCTCTTCATATTATATTTTTTGTGTTAATTCTTGTGCCTCTTCATATTACATTTGAGTTCATCTTTTTTGATCTTTTTCTTCACTTTATACTTTTTAAATTTTTGGTCTTGTGAAATTTCTATTACCATTTATTTTGTGTTAAAAATTCAAAAGTTTCTCTTTTAACTCACGTAATTATGATGAAAAATACATTTTTAGAGCCCTTTCCCTTCCCCTGAAAATAATTATTAAACCTACTTAATTCATCACCTATAACTTAAATATAATTGTAGCATTGATAATACTAAAAATAATAGGCCTATAAATATTATTCAAATAGCTATTGATTTTTTTCCTCCTTTCTGAATTCTCATTGCACTCATCGCCTTCTCCAGATTACTTTCTATTTATTTTCATCAAAATTTATTTAAGAATGTAGAATAGCTATATATATATATATAAATGTAAAAATAATTTTGTAAGTGGGAATATTTTTATTTTCTTTATTTTACAGATAAGAAGGTACTTGTATAATGATGTTATAAGGCTTGGTCATGCTGAGAATTTGATGGATTGTTCTTTTGTTCAAGTGAGTGCTACTCTCAAATACTCTTCTTTTATACTAATTAGACTTTTGAATTACCTTAAATATAAAGTTTAATCTTATATATCTCAATTATTAATTAGAGATTTTAGATTAAACTTTGAGAATAAAATCGTCTTTAAATTTTTTTTTTATCAAAAGTAGAATTACCCTGCATGAACTCGCAAACTCTATTAATCCCTCCAAATATAAGTACCAATACAAAATTGAAAATAAAATAAAATATAATTTAATATTAATTTTTGGGATAATTCTAGAAAGATGAGGAGTCAATGAATTGAAGAAACATGTGAAGGTATAAAGTATGAGAATGTGACGAGTGGTTTGAAAGAGACAGAAGAAATTAAAAATGATTTTAAAAAATAGAAGAAAGAAGAGAAACATAGAAAATAATTAGGAGAAAGTGATAAAATTTTAAAAGAGAAGAAGATAATTAAGTTTTACCCAAAAACTTTTTCAATAAAGTGTACATTTTTAGTGATGAAAAGTAGAGGAAAAACATTCTTAAATTTTATTTTAAGAAGAATCTTGAAGTAAAATAAAAAAATTAGCGTGGTGATTGTGCTGTCACGACTTCTTCTTTTTATTTTCCCTTAAGATTATGTTTGGCTTTAAAATTTTAGTTTCAATTTTGATATTAAAAGGACTGTTTGATGGACAACACAATCAGAATTTAAATATAAATTTGTGAAATACTTTTGAGTTGAAATTATGTATTTTAATTTTAGATTCTCCTATTATAAGATAAATTTAAGATGTTTTCAATTGTTGCAAACTTATATTTTCAATTTTTTTTTTAAATTTCGTAAGTCTTTTGCGGCCTAAATGTCAATATTATCTGATTATAAGATAGAATTTAAAATATTTTTAATTATTGTACACTTAAATTTTTGGATTTTATTTTTAAATATTTTCATAAATTAAGTAAACTTTTTTTTTAACCCTGTGAAATGCGAAAAAATTTACTAGTTGGAGTAAGAAGAATTGCTAAGGTATTAGATAATCCCCGACAAACTGGGTATCTTCCAAAGTTTTAAAGAATGATCTGTTCTCCGATTATTTCATTTGACTCCAAATAGTGATATGTCTTTTAACTTTTGATTTTAATTTACTATATAGATGAGTGAACTAAAAAAAAAAAGAACGACACAGAGATAAAAAGAAGACTCATCCAATAATTAAATGAGTTAACTGCCTTGGGATCCTGCAAAAAGAACATTAAATAGTCATATATACTAAGCTATCAAACAATTTTCTCTAAAGTGAGGGTCCAGTAACTATTTGAAGTAAGTTTTAATTTTAATGCAATCAAATATTTTTTGAATTACTTTAGCATATTTCGTATTGACTCTTTATCTATTACAAAATTAAAAAATTAGTTTTTCTTTTTTGTTCTTTTAATTTGCTTACACAATGTTTTAATCAAATAAAGGCATGGCCTCTAACTTTCCATTCTCTTCCATAGTTTCATCCACTAGAAAAAAGAAACAGGACTTTATTTTTATTCTTTTGTATATACATTCAATATTTAAATTTATATTATTATAAAAATAATATTAATTATACTTAACATCTCATATCTTTGTCGAAAAATACTTAAAAGTCTTATATTTTTTTTATTCTTTATTAATGAGGAAAAAAATTCATGTAGTCTTCAAATACTATTATTTTAAAAATAAAAAATTCTTCTACCATAAAAATATAGTTATTATAATTCAGCTAATGAAATTATAAGAGATCACTAAAGTTGAAATTATAGAAGTCATTAATGAAATTATAATAATTAAGCTATTTGTGTCATTCTTTGATTTTCTTTGTTAATTTAATTTTTTTTCCTTTTTGTTTTTTACTTAAGTAACGTTTATTAAATCTAACTATAAAACAAGACCAAGAATAGATTAAATAAATAAGAAAATCAAATTTCTTGAAACAAATTTTTTCTTCTGTAATTTTTTAAAAATTAAGGAAATGATTGAAATGTAATTTACATATACATTTTATAAGATTTTTTAAGCCTAATAAAATTATTTGATTATGTCTAAAATTTCTCAATGATTAAAAAAAGTAGTCAACTTGAAATAAAATCTATTTGAATTTGAAGACTAAAATCTTTTCATATATAATTAAAAACACTAAAGATGATTAAAATAAGGGAAAAATTTAAAAAGTTAACGTTCCATGTTCTTTTTCGATCTGAAGCACTTATAGACTTTTGATAAAAGTAAATAGTGATTATCCGACCATTATATAAAAAAAAATATGTTCAACGTTAAATGATATGAAAGGTATTGAAGCAGATCAAACACTATTTATATTAGTGATTTATCCAATTTATAGAATTACAAATTGTATGCTTACAGACAAAAATTGTCTCTTCTATTGACTTAATTACAAAAAAATATTTTTTAAAATTTAAAAAATTTATTTTACGGCCGCGCTAAACACGAATAAGTTCACTAATATATTATAAAGAATAAAAGACTTGTTATAAATATATTTGTGTTGTACTGAATGTCTATAAAGGTATTTGTATTGTACTGGATACATGTGTTTATATCATTGTGAAAGTCTATCTTTTGGAGAAAAGTTAGGAGAAATTATCCCTATAAATAGAGGGTTCTCCTTCATTGTATTTGATCCCATCAAGAGAAATAAGAACTTCTCTCCTTTTTTCTTTCTCTATATTATTCTTGTTCTTTTTTATTATTTCATAACACGTTATCAGTACGAGTCTCTGCCTTAAGCACTCACTTTGAAAGATCTGAGGTAAGAAAAATCAAAGTTTTGTTAGAAAGATGAAGGTTAGTATTTCTTGATATTTATATATTTACTAATAACAATATCGATTTTGTATATGAACTTGAGGAACGACTTATTGATTCACTTGGCAATTCATGCCTCATAATTGTTCCAGAAGAACAATATTGTGAAAAATATATTTGTTCTAAAAAAATAATATTGTGAAAATATATTTGTTTCAGCAGAACAATATTGTGAAAATATGTAAGAGAAATCATCTATGCATACCTCGATTTGCTCCCGAAGTAGCAATATCTTAAAAGAGGTTTTAAGCTATCATACCTTATGTGGTTAAGACATATTTAGATGATCATATTCCATTCCTGAAGAATGAGAAATTGAGAACTTTTGATAAATGTTACAAATATAGATCTAATACAGATCTAGTCCCTGAAGTGAAATCAAAGCATCAAAAATCCATATGGATGCAATGAGTCTTGGAGACACCATTAAAAGTGAAAACAAAGCATCAAAAATCCACATGGATGCAATGGGTCTTGGAGACACCATTAAAAGTGAAAACAAAGGATCAAATCAAGATCGTGCTAAGACTATAATATTCTTGCGTCATCATCTTGACGAAATTCTTAAAATTGAATATCTCACGATTAAGGATCCACTTGTTTTGTGGAATAGCCTAAAAGAAAGGTATGACTACTTGAAGATGGTCATCCACCCAAAGACATGATATGATTGGATTCATCAAGACTATAAGTCTGTTCATGAGTATAGCTCATCAACATTCAAAATTGTTTCTAAGTTGAAACTATATGGAGAAACTATAAATGATGTTGATATAATTGAATATGTGGTAGTATACAAAATTAATTGAGAGCTCCGGAAGAGCTAATGTATTACTACCTGAAGGAATGAAATTGTTGTAGTAAGTCTCAAAAAGAAACTTATAAGTTTCAAGGACATTGAAATTTTTTTTTTGAGACTATAAATTATGGGAAGATCTAATATCTTCATGCTACTACAATTGAAACGGGTTATAAATATTTATGTAAAAGATTACCCGCCGGTTTTTTTTTATATTTATAGTACATAAATATGGGTATGATGATGAAATCACATACGAAAGTAAACTAGAAGTGTACTGAAATAAGTTGGCATAACCGGTTGGCCATCCCGGTTCAAATGTGATGCAAAAATAATTGAGAATTCACGTGGCTATATGTTGAAGAAATAAAAGATTCTTCAAGAATTCTCTTGTGTTGCTTGTTCTCGTGCTAGAATGATCTTGATCAGCTAAGATTGAAATTATATTCCGTGAAATTTTGAAACTTATAAAAAGGTGAATATGGGCCCATTCACCTACCATGTAACCGTTTGCTAATAGATGCATCTATGGAATGGCCACATGTATTTTGATATCAACTTGCAATTGATTTTTGTAAGGTTGTTGCTCGAATTATTAAATTAAGAGCATAGTTTCAAATTATAAAATCATGTTGATAATGCTGATTATCAAAAATTGTATGCCTCCAATTATAGCTAAATCATTGGTTATGAGAATAAAACACCCAAATAATATTTGGTATGAGATATGTTTATTTAACATATAGCAACACTTGAATGCATCAAGCCAACAAGGTTCCCCTATCACAACTGCTTCAGGGTCGGGGACCAAATAATTTCATCTAAAATTTGAATGTGCGCTATATAATTCAATTGCCCCACCACAACGCACAAAGATGGGTCCCCAAATGAGCTTGGGGATTAAATGTTAGTTTTTCTAACATTAGGGGGAGAAGTGATTAGCAACTGAAAATTGAGTGTGAAATGAATTATCTAGATCCTCGGGAAAAAAAAAGGTGAACTTAAAGTTCAATAGATAATTCACTTGCAAAATAATGCAAATCAATTGCCAGATATATTTGCTAACTCTAATTTATAATTCAGTTGTAAATGCTCCAATGAAAGGTCCTTGAAGGATAGGGTCTATGAGACACCTGAAGCGTAATAGACCAAATGGTTCCAAATATAGAACTCCTTGAAGAAGGAGAGGAGCAAATGATTAAGATGGTCATAATAATGAGGCAAGTGCTTTAAGAAAGCACCACGACATAACACTTCATAAAACCTTGGCAAAGGTTCAGGTACCTGAAAATGACGAAAAATGAAGAGATCTCAATAAGTTATGTCGCATTGGAACTGATCGTCGATGATATTTTTGATACAATATAGTGCGCAATATTGTAAAAGATTGTGAGGATCTGAATTCTACGTCTATTAAAGCATGTTGATGTAGAAATAATTATCAAGTGAAATGATGCGTATTGATAAGCATAAAGCTTATTGGACCTGTAGTCCAGACACTAGAAGATGTCACACATTTAAATACTAATTAATGTTATCACTTGACAAAATTTGTACGAAAATCACGAAGGATTCGAAATGCCTGAAGCATTTACAAGTTTCTTTAAACTTGTTCATAATTCTTATATGAGGACATCCTTGGTCCTTGAAGTACCATATCTTAGTGTGATTGATGCACTAATATATCTTGCTAATACTACAAGGCATAACATTCGGTTAATTTGTTAGCAAGTCCCGATCTTGTTGGTTATGCTGATGTTAGGTATTTATCTGACCCACACATAAAACTCAATCTCAAACTGGCTACGTGTTAATATGTGGAAGTACTGCCATATATTGGAGATCTACAAAGCAGTCTCTCGTAGCTACTTCATCGAATCATGCTGAGATAATAACTATTCATGAAGCAAGCCGAGAATGTGTGTGATTGAGGTCCATGATACATCTCATTAGAGAAAAATGTGGTTTGAACTGTGACAAAGTACCCACAATTTTGTATGAAGATAATGCTGCATGCATAGCACAACTAAAGAGAGGATTCATAAAAGGAGATAGAACGAAACACATCTTGCCAAAGTTTTTCTACACACATGAGCTCCAAAAGAATGGTGATATCAATGTGCAACAGATTCGTTCAAGTGATAATGTGGCTGATTTATTCACCAAATCTCTACCAACTGCAACTTTCAAGAAGATGGTGCACAAGATCGGGATGCAAAGATTCAAGGATATTCTCATTAGGGGGAGTTAATACGCGTTGTACTCTTTTTTCCTTGCGAGGTTTTGTCCCACTGGGTTTTCCTTGTAAGATTTTTAATGAGGCAGTCAAAATGCATATTATTAGATATGTGTACTCTTTTTCCTTCACTAGATTTTTTTTCCACTGGGTTTTTTCTGGTAAGGTTTTAATGAAGCACATTATCTATCAAATAGACATTCAAGGGGGAGTGTTATAAACATATTTGTGTTGTAGTGAATGTCTATAAAGGTATTTGTATTGTACTGGATACATGTGTTTATATCATTGTGAAAGTCTATCTTTTGGAGAAAAGTTAGGAGAAATTATCCCTATAAATAGAGGGATTCTCCTTCATTGTATTTGATCCGAAATAAGAACTTCTCTCCTTCTCTCTTTCTCTATATTATTCTTGTTCTTTCTTTATTATTTCATAACAAGACTCAATTTTAAATAGGCAGAATTAACTAGGAGACTCTTTTATTTATTTTGATATCCCGATCCTCAACTTAAGGGAATTCAATTCAGATACTTTTAATTATTAAAACACATTATTTTAAACTTTTTTGACTTCGCATGATTTTCAAATGAACAATGAAAATAACACATCATCATCCACGTTGGATTTTTAAATACCCGTCACTATGTTTTTCACTTTATTTTATTTTAATTTTTTTCTTTTATCTCCATTTCTCTCCCACTATCTCTATCCCCTTGACCACCTCCCTCCATTTTTTTACAACAGAAATACCACTGAATCCCTTTCCTCCATCGATGCAAACGAACCATCACCATCATCTACAGACAAATTTACACAAGAAGCTTCACCTAATTTCACAAAGCATTCATTGATCACTTTTCACCTTCCAAGATCACAGCATCTCTGTCATTTCACCAACCATAAATCTCCCTACCTCCACTCTTACCCCAAAGATAGATATTCAGCTTTTCTCCATCAAATAAATTAACCATTAAAAATCGGCTTCACAACCTGAAAATCCCATAGCTTCTCTTCATGTATTTTTTTTTATCTCACAAATAGTGATAATGATTGCTCTCCAGAAAAGGGTTCCTAATTTTTTTTCATAAAGCATATTGAAGGTGGTGAAAATGGGAAATGGGAAGAAAGGGGAAAGAGAGAAAGAGAAAAAGCAATGGGAATGCATGGGAAGAACGGGAAGGGTGAGGGGTAGAAAGAGAAAAAGTAACGGGAGAGGGGTAGGGGAAAATAAGAAAGAGGTGACAAATTTTGTTTTCTAATTTCTATTTTTTTGTCTTTTTATTTCTAATTTTCTTATTATTTAATTATTTTTAGTTTAAAATTTTATATTTACGCTCATTATACGTGTGAAATTCATGTATTTGTTCCAACTCATCATCAAGTTGCCATATAGATTTGATCAATGGTCAAAAAATTTTAAAATGTGTGTTTTAATAATTAAAAATATTTAAATAAAATTCTGTAGAGTATGAAATCGAAATGACAAAACGAAACAAGTAAAAAGATCTCCTATGCCATTTCAACTTTTTAATAGGTAAACGAAACAAGTAGTGGTTTGTGATGTTTGACTCATTTAAAGCTAAAGGATCCACAATTTTTTTTATTTACACAGACTTGAAGATATATAAGTCAAAATTCTATAAAAGTAAAAGAAAAAGAAGCCCCAACACTTTCGTGAACAACTATTTACGTGTACACGTGACATGCACCAACAGAACTCCATGAAGCAAACTATCTTCGATCATTCAAATCTGAGGAGATTGTTTCTACTGCTAATCCTTATCCAAAAACTAATAATGACCTCCCATGTGATGAACAAATGCTTCATAATGGGGACTCAAATACTCCTACCACTGAAACTCCTTCGCTTCTATAAAAATAATGCCTATAAAATCAATTATCGAGGAGCCCATAATTCCTCCGTCGATAGATTCTATATCCGCTCCTTATAATGAACAACCTCCACACAAATTGTCCTTACCAAAGACTTCACATTCATCACAGACCAACCCCTTTAAACTTTTGCCAATAATGGAGCACAATGATGCTCAACCAAATTATCATTGGGTGTTCATTTCTCAGGAACTTTAGCTTTTTCAGCAATCATTATCTTGTCTCAATATGGGTCTCACGGGTCATGCACTGACCTTCATAGTGCTGATGCACAGACAGGAAGTGCTGGTGATAATTTAGGGGTCATGAATGAGGGAAATCCTTCCACCCTCGTGTTCTTTTCAAGTTTAATTCTATGATCTCTATTTCTTAAGCTTTAAATTTTAAAATTTTAGGATTTGATCAAATTTAATAAAATTATCTATGATATATTTATGGGTTCAGCTCTCTCATATTTTAATTGATGATTTAGGGTTATTAGGGCAGATTTGACGCCCAAATTACTTACTAATTCATGATTTAAGTTTATGATGATTTTGCTGTATTATGCATGATTTATGAATAAATTCATGTGGTTATCAGGAGCCAGAGATTTCAAGTATGATGAATTAGGAGCCTGTGGGTTCAACTCTCTCATGTTCCAATTGATGATTTATGGTTATTAGGAGCCCATGATTTCAAGTATGATGAATTATCAAAGTATGCATGAATGTTTACGAATTCTTAAATTTATGATTCTATGATTTCGAATTATGAAGTCTTATTCAAGTATGTATGATTTCATGATTTGGGCAAATCCACGTAAAGTCAAGTATGTTTCACCATGAATTTTAGCCAAGGCTTAAAAGATAAGTTTTAAAGAGATGTTTGGAGTCAAGACTCCCATGAAATAGATTTGAGCTATGTTTTGAGAATACGATTATGAACAATATGCATGTTTTGGGAATAGTGTCTACTACCGAGTAGGTCAAGAATTTCGAGGACCCAGGTCTCATAACTACGCACCATCGTATGTATATATTCATATTTGGGACCTCTCAAGAGAGTACTCCCCCCCGAGGAGGGCACACCAGTCATGTCACGCCTTAATTGTTCTTTGCCCTGGCAAGGCTTAGGATGACTCTACCCACTTGAGCAAGATAGTTGGGGAATCATGTAAGCTCTATCATGATGGTGTCGATTATGACGAAGCCTCCCATTGTTCCTCATGTTTTAAGTTCCTCATGTTCATGTCTTATGATATTATGTTTTATAGCATATATGACCCATTGATTAGTTTATGAGTTTTTCACTTATGATTTCAAGTAGGGTACACTAATATAATTTCTAATTTTAAACATTGGGTCATTATGTTCAGCTTATGATGAATATCTCATGATTACGATTACTTCAAGAATATGGTTATTAGCATGTTGCTTTTAATCTCATATTCTATCGTGTTTTATACTCATGATGTCATACTATTGTTTTACTAGCATGTTTTACTTACTCTACGTGCTCAGTATATTTCAAGTACTAACCGCATACTCTATGCTATATCATCTCATGATATAAGTTCGAATGATCTGACTCAGTCCCGACGTTGGCTCGCTCCCGCTCCAATCCAATACCACCCTAATTTTGGTGAGTCTTCATGATCCGAGGATGACGGTTTTGATTCATGACTCTTTTGTTCATGTCCTTTAGTTTTAGACTTAGTGGGCTAGTTGGGGGTGTTGTCCCATCAACTCATCATATGTTTAGAGGCTTTTTAGATAGCTATATATAGATGGTTCAACATTGTTGACTCGTATCTACGCTTATGTTTTTATGTCATGTACACTTCTGCTTATATTAGGTTCATGTTTTATTTCCAATTAGTGATACTCTTATTCATGCTATGTATGTGTCATGGGTTAGTTTGGAGCTATTCATGGTTCTAGGTCCCGTGTCTCGATCCAAGGTCCATGCTCAGGTCGTGATAAACTTGGTATCAGAGTAAAGGTTTAGGTGTGATCTAAGGTGTTTGAAAGCCGCGTTAAGTAGAGTCTTTTTCATGGGTGTGAAACACACCACACTTATGGTAAAGAGGCTACGAAACATTTTAGGAAATTTTTCTTTTTTCATGATCTATGTCGTGCGATGAAGTATGTCTCTCTATTCCTCTAACTCGTGCTATACGCGTTTGTAAAATATGCCTCTCTACCGAATCAACAAAAGAAGAAATGACAATGAAAATGGCCATGGTAACGACAATGGAGATGGGCATTAGTCAGCCCCACCAGCTCCAGCTGATCCTTTGCCAGAGTAGGTTACTCATGCTGAGTTCCGGGCTGTATTTAAGATGTTAGCACAGGCCATGATCTCCCAAGTCAATCAGCATGTTGTGGCTCATATGAACCAAAACGGGAATGCGACGGCGGCTAGGGTGTGAGACTTTATCAGGATGAACCCACCTGAGTTTCATAGGTCAAAAGTGGACGAGGACCCATATGAGTTTATTGAGGAGGTCCAGAGGATTACCCAGGTGATGGGTGTTTCGGGAGAGGAGAGTGCGGACTTAGCCTTCTATCAGCTAAAGGGGGTTTCTCATATATGGTTCCAACAGTGGGAGGAGAGTAGGGTAGTTGGTGCAGTCCCTATTGGTTGGGACGAGTTTGTTACGACTTTCTTGGACAAATTCTTTCCCCGAGAGCTGAGAGAAGCAAAGACAACAGAGTTCGTCAACTTGAAGCAAAATGACATGACTATTCAGGAGTATGCCTTGAAGTTTACCCAACTGTCTGAGTATGCTCCAGAGATGGTTGCTGATCTGAGGACTCATATGAGCAAGTTCATGAACAAGGTTGCAGATTCATTGGTCAAAAAGTGCAGGACCGCCATAATAATTAATGATATAGACATCTCCCGACTGATAATATATGCGCAGCAGATAGAGGCAGAGCATATGAAGGAAAGGGAGAGAGATGCCAAAAGGGTTAGGACAAGGATCTATGGGTACTCTCAACAGAGACCCAGTGGTGGACATTGCCCTCAGTCCCACCAGAGGTCATCAACCCCCGCTCCATCATCAGCCAATGTTTCATCCATATCACGAGGTGATCAGAGGAGCAGAGCATCGGGCTTTAGAGGTTAGAGGAGCATGACAGTAGAGCGCACTTTCCCAGCTTGTAGGAAGTGTGGTAGGAAGCACCCCAAGAAGTGGTTGGTGGGCTCCGATGTTTGCTTCGGCTGTGGGAAGCCTGAACATATGCTTAGGGATTGTCCTTCTTCTAGGCAGGCTAACGGTAGAGGCCATGCCCCAGCCACCACTTTAGAAGCTCTAGAATCTCGCTCATCTCCACAGGATGCCTCTTCTAGTGTAGGTGGCAGACAGCACGAAAACAATTTCTATGCACTTTCATCTCGTTAGGAGTAGGAGTGCTAACCCGATGTGGTCACTGGTATGTTACGAGTATTCCATCTTGATATTTATGCATTGTTAGATACAGGGGATACATTATCCTTTCTGACTCCTTATGTTGCTATTAGTTTCGGCGCCAGTACTGAAATCCTATCAGAATCCTTTTCAGTCCCTACTCCTATTAGTGAGTCAGTTTTAGCTTGAATGGTATACAAGAATTGCCCTATCATGATTCTTCAGAAAGTCACTCAGCCAACTTAGTGGAGTTAGATATGTACAATTTCGATGTTATCTTTGGTATGGATTGGTTGCATGCTTGTTATGCTTCGGTCAATTATAGAACCCGTAAGGTAGAATTTCGATTTCTTAGTGAACCAGTCCTATGGTGGAAGGATAGTTCAACTGTACTTGTAGGTAGCTTTGTTTCTTATCTCAAGGCTATAAAGATGATCTCTAAGGGTTGTGTATACCATCTAGTTCGGGTCGAGGATTCTACGTTCGAGACCCCGACTCTTTCGTCTATTTCTATTGTATGTGAGTATTCGAAGGTGTTCCCAGATGATCTATTAGGAGTCCCTTCCGAGCAAGAGATTGACCTTGGTGTGGACCTTCTCCCTAATACGAAGCCCATACCCGTTCCTCCTTACAGACAGTTCAGAGTAGACAGGAGTCATATGCATATATGTATTATCGGGAGCTGGAGTTTGATGTTGAGATGACTTGGTGTTCTTGAAGGTTTTTCCTATAAAAGGCATTATGTGGATTGGTAAAAAAGGAAATCTTAGCCAAAAATATATTGGACCCTATAGGATCATCTGAAGAATGGGGAAGGTGGCGTATGAGCTAGAGTTACTTGCAGAGCTAGAGGCAGTCCACCTTTGTTCCATGTATTAATGGTTTGAAAATGTATAAGGGATCCTACATGTATTATGCCTATTGAGGATGTTCATATTTCTGAAGACTTGTCATATGAAGAAGTACGAATTTCCATCCTAGATCACCAAGTTAGAAAGCTCAAAACCAAAGAAGTAGCCTCGGTGAAAGTACTGTAGAGGAACAATAACGTTGAAGAGATGATGTGGGAAGTTGAGTAAGAGATGAAGAAGAAGTATCCCCAGTTGTTCTCAACTCACAAATAGTTTTAAGTTAATCCTATTTCCTAAATATTCCACTCCTTGGTATCTTCCACTATTTGTGATACATATGAGATATAAGTTTTGGTACGTATTGTCATGTTTGATTTTGCCCTGTGTGGCCTAGAGTGATGTGTATGTTTAGCTGTTGAGTTTAAAAATCTGGCCGGGTACCAAATTACAAAGGAAACTTTGGAAACTATTTAGAGGATTTCAGAGTCTATTAGTAGCCACAACTATCATTAGAGGATGAATCAATCTCAAGGGAAAGATATTGTAACACCTCATACCTTCGAAAAGGACCCTTGATAGAGTAAATACGATATATGGAGCCTTAGGTCAAGTATATAAATAATCGAGAGTTGAAATAACGAAGGTGAGAAATTTCAGGAAAAACTATTGTTCAGGTGTCGTAGATGATATACGAGCCTTAAATTAGTTCTACGAGTCGTAGAGTATAGAGTAAGTGGGAGCCAACTATCCTAAGTCAGTAGAATGACCTACGAAATAATGTATGAATCATAGATGGAAGTACAGAGGAGCACCTAGAATTTTGAGTTACTGTTTAAGGATCTATGAAACCCAAGCTATAAAGCGTAAGTTGAATTATAAATAGAAGTCCCATTTCTTAAGCTACTATTTAAGCCTACGAAGGCAATCTACGAATCATGAATGTGATCTACAAATTATTTCTGGCCATTGTAAATAGATATCAAGATATTTTGAGCTACTTGATAAGGGTTATGAAATAACATATAAATTGTACTTTTGATTTACGGATCGTACCTTATAGCCCTAGATGAATCTTCAAAGGTTATTTTCTCCAACCCAATCTACAATTTAATTTATGGACCATAAATCAATTCTATGATCCATAACAATGCCCAGGCATCACAATTCAGTGCTTTTTCACTGTGTCTATATATAGCTCCCACCCAATTTTCACCCTCATTTTCTTCACTTTCAACTTATGGAACCGACCTCCCTCCCTTCCTCAAGCCTTCCAAGAGCAAGTAAGTCCCTTTCAAAGCTATTTTTCATGGGAATATTCTTGCATGCAAGCTTAGATTATGGATCTCCTAGCTTCTATCCTCCTAGGGTTTCAAGAAAAACTCATTTTTGGCTCAAGGAGAACTAGCAGCCCTCTTCACCAAACTTGAATAGTGTATTCTTCTCTTTCTCCAACAACAACTAAAGTATGTGAAGGCAAAACCCTTCTCTTTGGGACACACGAATCCTAAGTACATTTTCTTTTTGCTAACTCAAGTGATGGTAGTCATGTTGCTAGTTCTACTCTCGCCAATGTAAATTCTAAGATGTTGTTACTCTTAGCTTTTATGATTGATACTCTTGCTACTTACAAGAACCCTTATTCTCATGTTGTGTTTCCTTTGGAACTCATGATGTTGTAGTATTATTAACTTATTAGGTTAAGTATTCTCATGTGTGAGCCTCTCTATTTGGGTAAAATAAAATTAGTTGGAGCTTGTATTTGAACCTAGAATTCATATAAAAATAAATCCATTTTGAGTTGAAAGTCTTTTTCCCTATTTTGGGTTATTCTAAAAGTTAGTTGTAAGAGTTCTAGTTATTCTTGACCTCAATATTACTAAATCTTGCTTTTGTTTATGAGAGTCTATATCAAAGTTGTTTGACGTCTTATTGTCAAATAAGAAGTTCTTGAGGTCTTGCCTAAGTGGTTAGTAATTCATGGTCAAGTTGGAGATTCTCAAGTTCATGAGTATGGCACTCAGTTTCAGGCATGGCATTATGTATTTACCACCAAACATAGTTCTTGGATGGGTAGATTATGGGCATCATGTAGCTACCATATTATTTACAACCGAACCTACTTTGGTTGGGAAGATTACCACTAGATGTCCAGTTTATATATTATTATACTATTTCCATCAAGCTTATGCTAATGGATAGTGCATACATATGTGAGTATTCATAGTTGAGTTGCACATGGTAGTTAGTCATGTTATTTAACAGTTGTGTTAAGTTTCAGTTGAGGTAAGTATCCGCCCCGATGGCACTCAAAGTTTAGGTTATATCTCACTTACTCTCGATTGTAGATGCTATCATGATTGTGAATTTTTAGCCTTACATACTAATACATATTATTTGTATTGATATCCTTTTACCTATATATGCTGAATTTGGTGCTGCAGATGTAGATAGAGGCCCAGATCAACCTTTACTGTAGGACTCAACCATTTTCAGCCTTGTTGGTATACTCTCCTCTTTCTGGAGCTATTGGGTAGTTGATTAGTTTTGTATTACTCTGATTTTTTAGGTATAGTTGATGGCAAGTCGGGGCCTTGTCCCGACCATCAATTATTATTATCCTTAGAGGCTTTGTAGACATATTCATATTTTGTGGGTTGCATTCAGCTTTGGTACATGGGCTTGCCAGTCCTTGTTTGTATGTTTAGTTATTGCCTTGTCAACTTATTGTTATTCTCTAATAGTTGTGTTGTGGCCTTGACGACCTTATTCTATTCTTTAGTAAGGTTGTGTGACCTAACCGATCCAGAGTTTTCTGTCATTTAGCAGTATTGTGTGGTGGCCTAGTAGGCCCAACCGCTTCCTCTTAGTCAAGTTCTTTGGCTAGCTCGGTTGAGTAAGGCACTGGGTGCCAGTTATGCCTCCCTAGGTTTGGGGCATGAAAATGCCAAGGACCAATCTATCTAATATGTTTATGAATGCAACATGGCCTATTTTGGCTAGAGTAAGAATATATTTTTTTATATTCTAAGAGTAGGATTGAATAATTACGAGAAGGTACATAATAAAACTAAATGTTCCAGTTTCTGAAACTAAAGATTTTGAAAAAGATACAGGAAAGTTCAATACGCTTTATCGGGTGTTCAGTTTGTGTTTGTAAGACCAAGACTTGATAGGAAGTTCACTGATAATGTAATGAAAGAATTAACATGTAATGTCTTTCAAATAAATAAGGAATACATGTTTGAATTTGGCTTACGTCTTTTCAAACAAAGCAGTGTACATTAGGCAAGTAATACGGATAAAATAGCTGGCAAAAAATATTATAACAAAAAACAAGCAGTAGGTAAAAATTTAACAACATCCCCAAACATTAATTTTAAACTAAATCTTCTAAAGTAAAAATCTAAAGTCTAAGGCCCTAGCAGAGGCGTCATTCTATGGTGCTCTATTTCAAATGGGTTCAACATAGTTCACAATTTCGTGGGTTGTGCTTCCTCTGGCTTGAAAGTGTCCAGAGTCGCCACCTAATTACTAAGAGTGTATTTGAAAGCCTATCCTTATTGATATGTAAACTCTGTTTTAATCTTCAAAACCTACAAGATTCTAGGTAAGAGTTTTATTTACTTCGAGGGGAAAGTGTTAAGCACTCCTCAGAGCCTATCCTAAGATAGTCTTTAAATTTAGTCTAAGATATACTAGAAAATTTATTTATTTTTATCATTAATACTAGCTAAAAGGTATTAAATATACTAATGCTAAAGTAGAAGAAAATACTTGAAGCTAGTTGTAGTTAAAATATATAGATATACATATGATATACTTAATATATGAGAGATATATACATACGCTATATGGGTTAATGTAGTAGTATGCAAATAACATGTCATGTATATGAAAGTAAATATGCTTATGGTATATAAAATAGTATATGAGCTAGTATATGTATATGAGAGATATATACATACGCTATATGGGTTAATGTAGTAGTATGCAGATAACATGTCATGTATATGAAAGTAAATATGCTTATGGTATATAAAATAGTATATGAACTAGTATATATATATATATATATATATATATATATATATATATATATATATATATATATATATATATATATATATATATATATATATATATATATATATATGAAAAACTAGTACAATATGCGTGTGAGAATGCATGAAAGTAAATATACTTATGGTATATAGAATAGTATAAGAGCATATAAGAGGTATATTAATGTGAATAAGAGTAATTGAATATGTATCAAGATGGCATACAAAATAATTATTTATGATCTAGAGATGATGTATATATATGTATCATAAAATATGATTTAAGAGAGTTAGTAAAACAAAGTTATGCATTTATATGGAAAAATAATATATAGGATATGTAGTTGATACCTTATAGCATTCGTAAAATAGTTGGGCCAACATTTGAGCCTCAAAATAAGTTTAAGAATCAATTGTTCGCAAGACTTTAATTTGGACCCCTCCTTATTAATTAGAACTTTAAATTAATTAAGTTTAATTATTATTTTAATGAAAAATTACATAATTAAGTAAATTTTACTACATATTTATAATATATAACAATATTTTTAAAAATTTATAAAAAATAGCAAAATAATTATATAAATAGTTTTTTTACCGTGTTGTTATCATGTATCAATATTTTTACTTTCTTTCTCCAATCCACTACCCTAATATTTCTCAATTTCAATGCTTGACTCTCCATCTTCCTAGATTTTCAATTTTTTCTCCGTTATTCCCTCACAAGATCTTATTAGTTTTTCTCTCTCAAGATTTTAAAATCTTCCGTGATTTTTGGGTTAGTTTTTTAAGGTTTAGGATGTCTATTTCAGTTTATCTTAATTCAAATTTCATATAGTATCAACTTTACTAACATCTGTAAATTTTAGAATTTTTATCAAGGTGTAATTTTGTTAAAAAATGCTTCTCTGACAAATCCTCCCCCGCCCTCCCCCCCTCTCTCTCAGCTATGACAATTTGGATGCAGAGAATTGCAAATCTCTGGAGAAAATATAAAAAGTGTTTAAACTTTTTGGTGAAGAAGATGCGGAGAATTGTAGATCTGGTGAAGATAATAACTGGGTGTCAAGGAGGTCATCTCAGAGCTTAGAGACACACCAAAATCACGTCCATAGTAGATCTGATGGATACAGTTGCAAATCTTCAAAGGGTGGAGGTCATCAGTGAAGAGCCACTTAATTTTCAAGGAAGAAAGAAGAGAGAAAGATGGTCAGAGCTACTGAATTTTAGAGTTAATACAGTATGTATCAGTAATTATCAGACTGATACATATAGATACATACTATCTTCATCTTTTATTTTGATTTCAAGATGTTTTTGATATATAGTGTATCAATTAGATATATAATGTACAAGAATGATTATTTGATAATAGAATGATAAAGACAAATCTTCATCTTGTATCATAGTATCACAATTTGTGATACATGCTTTGTTTTCATATTAACAATATAATACTAAAATGTATTAATCCATAATAGACTGATAAAGAATGATGTAGACAATGTTCATCTTGTATCTGAGTCATCACATTCTATGATACAGTCTTTTCTCCTTTTTTTTTTGGATACAGCCAACGACTTAGAACAATATCATTTTTATATTAACGATACAATACTAAAATGTATCAATCGATAATAGATAGATAAATAATGATATAAACAATGTTCATCTTGTATCTGAGTTATCATATTCTATGATACATACTTTGTTTTCTTATTAATGATATAATATATTAATATCAGATAAAATTACTTGGATATTTTTTTCCGATGACTGAAACATTGATACAACCAAAGAAATTAAAAAAATTTCCTAACCTGCAATGATGATACAACAAATAAAATAAAAATATCCCCAAAATATACGATTTCAGAGCTATAAACCACTTTGATGTGGATTTACTGCCATCAAATATGCAGAATCCGTTGATAGTGTGATTCACTGCCATTAAATACGCAGTTTTCATTTAAAATAGCAAATGACGCAGATTTAGGAGAAATTTAAGGGTTTGAAATTTAGATACAATCATAATTTTTACAATTTATTGTATCAAATAAATAAGAAAACACGCTATTTATTGTAATTTCAGTTAATCATGCTATTTTTTATAATTATTTTACTACTAAGTGCTACTTATGAGAATTTCTCTATTTTAATACTCTCCTAATATTTAAACTTTAAAATCAACTAAATAATATATATTAAATCCTTCTTTATTTAAACTATATAACATAATAATTTTTTAAATTAAAAAAGAAGTACCACCAAAACAAAAAAGGAAAAGTACGTGGACAAGATCTCATATTAGATTTAGGAGTTGTTATTTTTATTATATAATTATAATTATTTAATATTTATAGTTTTATTAATTTAGTAAAAAAATTAAATGAAATTAAGTACATTTATGATGTAATATTTTTTTCACTTTTTAATATAATTATTGAAAAGCATAACATGAACTTTTGTGCTCAGTAAAAAAATTAAACTTTAATGGTTAAAAAACATACATATAAAAATATAAAATATAATAAGAATAGGTAAGAACTCAAACATATATGTAAAATATAAAATATAAATATCAAATATAATACAAAAAAAAATTATTTACCTCTTCATCAACTAATGTTATAATCATTAATGTGCCTTCCTTTGTTCCTTTTTATACACGAGATCCTTTTCAGATTCCATTGCAAGATTATCTAAAATAAATTGTGCAAGAGTTATAATTATAATAATTTATACTTTTATTAAAAAAGTATTTTATGAGATGAGGAGAATATTTTACCTGAATGGATGAAATTAAACTTGCAAATATATGAGTAGATGAAAAATGTTAGTTGCAAATAATACAAATTTTAAATCATATAATATCAATATAAGACTCAATGAAAGAAAATAAAACAGTACCAATATTAGACTCAACTAAAGGAGACAATCTAAGTTAAATTATTTTAAATATAAATAACTTGAACTGGCATAGCTATTACTATTATCTTTTTCAAATTCACAACATGAAAAAAATATCACAACATGAAAAAAAAGAAGAGGATAGATTAACACGAATTACATATAAATATGGAGATTGAATCAAAGGTGTTAATATAAAAAAGTTAATGAATTAATTTAGCAATTATAAATTCTTTTATAGAAGTAGAAAAGCAAAAGGATTTATAAATAAAAAAGAATTTGAAAGAGTAAGAATATTAGGATACTACTTATATTTGTGACTATCAAAATAGGGAAAAATTATCTGGGAAGGGAGTGGAATCGCCTCGGGTTGGTTCGGACGACCCGCTCAAGAAAACTGTTGTTGTGTATCGAGGACTGGTGTATGGGGGGGGGGGGATTGTGACTTAAAAAAGGAGAAATTTTTTAAATTTTCGTGACTTCTGAAAAAAGGAAAAAAAAAATTATCCAACAAGAAAAACAAAAAACTTCTTCAAAAATGAGCTACCATCAAAAAGAAATAATGAAAGATTTAAGAATTAAAATTTTAGTCAATTTTAAAATATCAAATATTAGGAGTTCTTATCTTTTATAAATAAGTAAAGTTTTAATAGCTATAACTTTAATTAATTTCAAAATTCTAAATATTAGGATAATAATAAAATAATAATTATTTTAAAAAATAATTAAATGACGATTTTGTCTATTATAAAATCTTTTAATGAAGGGAAAAAAGTTGAATCAACATTTTTAAGGACCTTCACATTTTTAATATAGTATAGATACATAAATAACACCCAATATTACAATATATACCAAGAATTTTCAGTTTATAAAGCATAACATCAATTTTTTTTGCTCAAGATTTCGTGTATAAAAATGATATATCTCACTCAAAATATTGTGTATAAAAACTGTATGAAATCAGTATAAAATATATATATTAACATTTAAAATCTTAATGTACTAAATCCATAGAATATAAATTCTGAATCTGCCTCTGTGATCAACACCGGCATATAATGCACTAATTCCGTGCGCCATAAGTAATTTTTAGAAACTTTACCTTTACCTGCTATTTTAGTCAATTTTATCCTTTTTCAAGTCAATTTAAGTGTTGGACTTTCTTTAGCCTATTATCTGATAGTCCAAAAGATTATTATAATCGGAAAGTTTTCCTAATTATGATTCTTTTTTCATCGTGGTATAACAAACTATTTGGCAATGAACATCACATATTTTATTCCTCAGTTAAGGCCACAAATTTTGCACTCTCTTCAAGTTGATGCGCAGAATGTGAAAATGTCACAATTTTAGTCAGAGAGCATGTACTCCTTCTGCTTTTGGTATACGTTTAGTACTCTCCTCTTTCATTTACGTGAATGCATTGATAATCCAATGACAAAAGAAAGGCTAGATGTTAGTGATTTACACCAAACTTTTTCTACGTTCCATATTTCTCTATGGAAAAATCATTCTTCTTTGTTCATCTTTCTTGTGACCTTTCAACCACTCCCACTTGGAACTTTTTTTTTTTTTTTAAAGAATATAACTAAATTAATAAAAGTGCGTTTCTCTAATAGCTTGAGTTTTATATTAAATGATCACATACTTTAATGTGATATCAGAGCAGGCAAATGTCTTGAGTTTTAGTCTCGCCGCTATCCAGTATCATAAAAAATCACGACCCACATGTGAGGGAGCATGCTGAGAATATAATCAAGTAAATAAAAGTGTGATGCGTCTACTTAAGCTTTTATTAGATGAGGTGAAGGGTGTTTACCATCCGAGCAACCTCCTCCGGCAGTTTCTCTTGTTTCTTTTTGTCGAACTGAAGGAATTTTATAAAAGTAATGCGAGGAAATTGAAATTAGTCTTTACAAAAAGGAGACTGATCTTAACGATGCTATCATCTTTGCATAAACGTAATGAAATAAAACATGTAAACTCATTTTTGGTGTGTGTGTATTTTGTCAGTAATTTAAAGATGTGATATTATTCAAGATACCCTTGGCTTTTACTAGTGTCCCGTGTAGAGCTACAACGATTTGATAAGTCATTCTTTACTGCTCTCTCTATTTCATTTTACCTAACACTATTATTTAGAAGAAGCAAGCAACTTTGAACCTGTTTGGGATTGGATTAGAAGTTACTTAAATTAGCGTTACTTTCTTTTTCAGCTTTTTAAATATTTGACAAAGTTAAAAACGGCTTAAAACAAGCAAACAACTTTAGTTGGAGGATACTAACTTTTTTGTTTTCTAGGTTTTGCTTAAAAGCTGTTTTTTTTAAAGATAATCCAAACAGGCTCTTTATTTATTATATAACTTTCCGTATATTTTCTAAAATATTTTTAATCATAAGAAGTAAGTGGGTAATTTATTAACTCTTCTCTAGCTAGTTTCTAATTGCATAAATTTTATTTTAAAAGAACAATATTCAAATTATATAAAAAATTTGAAAAAATGACCAATCGTACTCTCCTTGCAACTTAAATTTTTAAATATATGGTCACATAATTCAGTATTATACCAAAGCACAAAAATTTCATGGGCTTAAATCTCAAGCCAACCAGAAAGGAAAACTATTTTCACATGTTTGATCAATAAAAAGAATTAAACTCATACATGAAGAGATGTATCGAAACATAATATAATTAAGTACAAATTAAAAATATGTTCCATCTGATGAGATGATCACATACTTTAATCAAATTCGTAGCGTAAAAATGACAGTGTTTTATTATTGGAAAAAAAAAAAAAACTTTTCTATGATTAGTCTAGACAGCAACCTTATTAAGTATCAATGCTACTTTTCTTCTTTTAAGAGAACTCAAATCAGATGGTTTTATTTTATGCAAATACATTTGACATAATATCTTGTCTTGATCTCTTATTTTTGTATGGGAACAGACAACATGATCTGAGAAAGGCTACCACAACTTTTAATTAATTTGTTGTTTGGTTGTGTTGGGGAGTGTTTGTGTGGCTTGAGAGTGAGAGCCAGGTAGGGTATAGATGACAGTTAATATATAAGTGGTCTATGACAGTGGAAACAGATTAGATGTATGATATGATTAATGCATGAGGGCTAGCCCAACTTGCCTTGTTCCTACAAAGTTGGTGTCCTATTGTTTTGCAACTTGCTAGAATTTTGTCTTTGAGGAAGTGATTTTTTCTCAGCCCCATAGTACCAAGTTGCTAGGGAATGGGGACTATCTGTTTACATCATAAGCCTCCAGAAGGAAATGTAAACAGTGACAACTAACAACCAACAAGGAAAAGTTTCTGATCATTCTTGTCCTACAAGGACATACTTTAAAGTGTTACCAAGAAAATTGATTTTTTCACCTAACTCAATTCAAAAGCTAAGGTAGAAATTGTTCAATGTTACATAAGAAGACAATATCATGTCCTTTTTTTATCAATATAGGACACTAATCTAAACCCTCCTCACGCCTAAGGCCGGAGATTTGATATTGTGAACAATATATCACGGGGAGCTACATTAGCAAGAATAAGGACGGGTGTGGTTCTAATATCTTTCTTTTCCACGGGGACATAGATTTAGGGGTCATTTAGTAGCTGGTTTAAATATGAGTTAGACAGATATTAAATTTTGTATAAATAATGTCATGTTTGGTAGCTAGTTAGGAGGTAAATTATTCATGTATAAAATTAATATAGTGTTTGGTTTGCAATTTAGAAACCTGCATAACTAATACATGTATAAGTTAAGAGGGAATCTCTGTATTATTTTATGCAGAATAGAAGGTCTAATAAGTAATACATGAATAGCTTATACATGAATAACTAAACCCTAAATAACCAATCCATACATAAATTTTCTCGTAACTAATTCATTATCAGTAATACCTGCATTACTCTAATCAACTACCGATCGACCCCTAAGTGTCCCATGATTATGGGTAAACTCCAGCTTGTCCTACTGGCTCAATTAATTATGACTCATGCTGCTTAGGACCTATTAGTGTGGAAAACATTCCTATCATGAAATTAACCTCTGATTAAGGATGGAACCATTCTATTAGCCCCACCACTTGGCTCAATTATTTGTTTTGCTGTTATTTCTATAAAGTGTCTGATAAGAAAGAAGTTAAGTCCCAGTATCATATTAATGAGGAAATTTTACGGAAGTTTATCTCACCTCTCATGTGATGTTGTTTGGTGAATTAAAGTAAAACTGATAGAAACAAAGTATTAAAGATATGACCAAACTTAGTGCATGCACGTAGCTGATTCATTGTAAACCATTTAAATCCGTTCTTTTTCTTTTTTTTACTCTTTTATTATTAGATATTTTTATTTTTCGAACCCTTAAAAATATCGCAGCCAATTCATATTATTGAAGATACAATATGATTTTTACTTATTTCTCGTGTAGACCTGCAGCGATTTGATAGTTCTTTACTACGTGCTCCTATATTTAATATTATATATATATATTTTAAAGTAATCATAATTTAATTGTAATTTTTTCTTATGTACTTTCTAATTATTTAAACTTTACTTTAAAAATGTCTAAAACAATATTCGAATTATAGCAAAAATGAAAAAGTTTGACCATTGAACCTTAAAATGGCCCTTTTATTTTAATTGAAATTTGGTAAAATGTTTAAATTGAAGCAAAGGTAAAAAATCATGAAGGAAAAGAAATCCAAAAAAAAGGATGTGTAATTCGGAAATCTAAACGTATATATCCACATTTAAAGTCATTAATATAAAACTTTAACTTGATGAGTGAGTTGCTCCAGTAGTGGAGAGCTATTACCATCGATCGATAAGTTAAAGATTGATATCACACGAAGAATAACTGAGAATACTATTGATTTTTTTAATTTAATAATAATAATAATAAATGAGAAAGAACAAAAAAATTAAATTAAACCTAAACTTATTTGCTTAAAATTAAATTCGCTACTACGTTTTTTCTTCTTCTTGTATTTTGATTCTCCCCTTTAGAAAAAACAATTGGATAACAAGTCATGATGAAATGTATTCTACTTCCTTGGTAAACTGTTTGTGTAGCTTTGAAGTTTATATGGATTCTTGTACAATATTTTTCTTTGAATTCTTATTAAGGTCGCTTTCTACTTTATTTCTAGCACCAACATCCCAATCTACAATGTCTATTACTTGACCTATTAAATTAATTTTAACACTTTTAGGTGTTGTTCTTTCCATGTCCTTAAATAATTAATTTGTAACACTATCGATTAGCATGACATATCTCCTTATCTCACGCAAAATCTCCAAGGACTTCGAATTGACTTAAAAGGATCCGTTTACCTATAAAAATTATTCATTTTTTTTCATAATAAAAATTTATTTTATTTAAAAAGTAGTCTTTGCTCATGAAAATTTTAAATTAAAAAAATATCTTATAATCTATTTTTCTAATTTATATTTCATTTTTGAAATTATATTTAAATATATTTAAGCATGAATATTATTTTAAATATTTTTTTTAAAAAAAATATAATCAAATACATCTTTATATTTAATTTTAAATTTATAAATTTTAAATAAAATAAAAATTAAAATCTACGGCCAGGCCAAATGCTTACTTATTCTTTATGGAGTATATGCATATTATTATTCTAGAAAGTGCATGAGACAAAAATAAATAAAGTTGAATTATTTAATGGACCAAACTACTCCTTTCTAAAAGATTTCTTCTCTGTAGTTTAAAAGGTGTTTTGCCATCCCAATATGCTTGTGCCTGACTATGTATTGGGACATTTATTCTCTACCTTTTATATGAATATAAATAAAAAGATGTCAAAATCCAGACAGATTGTATTAAGGTTTGGTGTTTTCTTACAGAAAAACCATGATCATTTTCTTGGTTTGACTCAATTTCAAGATTTTCCATGGCATGTGAAGATGCCCTTGTCGTGGAGAAATACCCAACCACCTCATATTCTTTCCACAAGAACCATAATCTTTGACTCCCATGTGCTAACAAAGACAACAAAGATCATATTAATTAATCTTAATTTCTCCGTCTTCAATATAGTATGCGAATAAAGTTTCACACTATTAAAAAAAATTACTATTTTTTTATTGAAATTTTTCATTAAAAAAAATATTACGTGGCTATTTTCACCGATATTTTTATTGAATTGGGGAGAAAAAGAAAATATAATAGTATTTTTACATGGAAAAGCCATGAAACTTTCCACTATTTCAGTGAGAATCTGTTTCGCATCATGCATTTTTTCAACGATAATTCAATGAAAAAATCATATTTTATAATACAAAATTTTCAGTAATTTACGATAAAAAAAATCTCCATTTTAATAGTATCAGATTAAACATTAATAAGAAAAATAAACTACACATAAAGTGTAAAAATATTTTTTGAGTACTATAAGGCACCAAATTGTCATGTAACTAGTTGGAATTGATCACTTTGAGTGTGTCAGAGTGTCTAAAATGTATTATTAACAAGCATACAATACGATATTGGACTTAGAGAATGCCATAGAATCGCTAAAGATATTCAAACGGACAAAATAAATAGTCTCGGGGCCTAAGCAGGGGCCATGCATCACATAGTCATCAAATTTGTGCTATGCATCACACTAGTGGAGTCATGAGTCATGTCTATTACTGACCAAATATAAGTATGTTGTACTACAAATAAATATGTAGGAGGTTGCAAGGCATGATTGAAAATTCACTCTTTTTATCTTATGTACTGTGTTATAACTAAAACTTTATGAGTTATAACAATCCGTTATCTCTCATTTCAAAAATGATGGTTAGAATAAGGTATATATCGTACTCTATTTGCTAACAACGTTGGGTACCAAGTGTAAACCAATAGGAAGCATCACCAATTGTACACATTGTTTTTCAAGAATGTGGCAGAGAAAGTGGTAGGGACCGAGGATAGAATATCAGGGAGGGAGTTGGAAATTCCAAAGGTAATCAAGGTCGTGTTAGAATACATGTTCAAGATGTTGAGTTTCAGGCTCTACCAGTTAAAGGGGTACCACAACAAGTTGCTCCTACCAAGGTGGTCGACCAGTGCAGCCAAGCAGAAAGGATCCTTCCACACATGTTTTTTATATTAAACCCTCATACTTATAAAAGTTCACATTAACCAAATGAGATAATGTTATTTTTGGAGGACATAGAAGAAATGATTTATCTCATCCAAATTAGATAATCAAAGTTGTTTATGTTTTTTTTTCTACCATATGAATTGTTCATTTAATCTTCCACTTAATATTTTATTGAATCACAATCAATAGGGAAAATGGATAATCTTTATTGGAACTTAGAAGAGGAAGGTTAGAGATAAGAATGTGGGTTAAACAGAGTAGGGTGCGTCATGTAGGACAAATTCACGACTAGGATAAAAGTATACCTAGTTTGCCCTACTTAGCTCCCATACAGGAGTTATAAATGCGTTTGTTAATTATGAGTATCATCACTTAATAATATAGGTATGGGGTTAACCTGAATAGACAATTAGAGGCTCAGAAAATTACGATCATAATATTAACTCTGTGAGTCGACAATTCGATAGAAATTAGCATGAAACTAAGGTATAGATATGATGGAATTACCTAAAAGTGTCATCCCCGTAATTCATCTCCTCTCTGAATTCAAACCCATTAAGTCGATCATTTTTGCTTTTCTTATTTAAATGGTAAACTAGCGAGTGCTTATTTCGCCATATTTTTACTCAATATAGACTTAAAGTAAGAAAGTATCATAAATGCATGATATATATTTTTGCCTTATGTGACTTAATTATGTGTTACTTGGCGTAGTTTTAAATTCTTTATTTATGCTTCTTCAAAATTTTTATTTATGCTCACCAGTAATCACTAGCTGTTATGTGCAAATGCTTTTTATGTTTATGCTAATTCATGTCCAGCTACTGATATGATTACATTCAAACTCAAATGGAAGATCTAGTTGACCTCCCCCTTGCATGAGTGTTATGAGGGTCAGAATCAGCTTCCCCATGCTCACATGGGCTATTGTTTGTTGGAGAGATAGGCCGACACTTCTCTATGTGTATTGCCAGGTCTCCCGTACACAAAATCATTATGTCTTGACTTCTTTTCAAATAAGTTATGTTTTAAATAATTTAGTTTTCAGTTTCATCTTCAATTATCAGCTTATGTATCAAATTTCAGCATTTTCATCAATTTTCCAATTTTAAATGATCTGCATGCTAAATTGTAAGTTGATCTTACTTGTTTATTATATTTTCAGTCCAAGAAGTCTTGCTCTACCTTTAAGGAGATCTATGAGACTTATTAGGTATCCTGTTAGTCTTATTTAGCTTGGGTGGGTATGCTTTCAATTTTATTACTATTTCAATAAATATCTCAAAAATATTCTTATATTCAGTATGCATAGATGCTCATTACTTAGCCTAGTGAGTAACATTTAGTCCTCAAAATTATATATGTTTTGTTGTGCTTTCCAAATTTTGTTCATATTTACATAATTCAAATTCAGTAATACCTAGTTAATACCCTGTTGGGTATTTATTTCCATGTCAGTTCAATAAAAGTTACGATCGAACAATTAGCTCCAGTAGCTCGCCCAATGGAAAATTAGCTTCGGATATTAATAACGTCCCACCCTAATTTTAAGACGTAACAAACACTTTATAAAAAAAAATAGATAGAATTAATTTAAAGCAGATAATATCACACGTGTTTAAGATTATCTCTGTCCTAATGTAGCCCAATATCTATTTCTTTTACGGAGACGCATGCACATTCCTTGAGAAGCCTAACTCACTTTATCTTTTGGTTTTGACTAGCCAAACACGTTCATTTTTTTTTTCTTCATTTGGAAGTTATGTATCTTTTTTACCTAACTTGTGGATTCTTGGGAAGGAAATTTAACGTGATCTATAAAGGGGTTGACCTCTTTTTTCCTATCCTCCCTAATAATGCATGAATGTAGAAATTTTTGTAGAAAGAAGTCTAGCTTTCTCATTATAAAAGCAACTTTTCTGTTACTAGTCTTATAGAACAAGTAGATTAGGTTGTGTGATGCAAGTGATGACAGATGTGTGATATTTTAGAATTAGGTTTGAGATAAAATTTATATTATATTTGATTGACGGTATAAATTTAAGTTAATTGAGTGATGCAAGTGATGAGAGATATTTAGTATAGGATCATGTGAGATATTTCGGGTAAAAATTTATACTGTATTTGGTTGACGGTATAAATTTATTTAAGATAAACTTATACCGTCAATCAAGCACAATATAAAATTTGTCTCAAAGCTTAATCATGCATATTCCACCTTACCCCCATCATAATTGAAATTATTTTATCTCACCTCTCAGATAAAATATATTAATTTAAAAATTATAGCTTCGAAATAATTCAATTGGCGAATCAAACAACAATCTTGTATTTGATCGCAACTAATGAAAACCATTCCAGTACTGTAAATGTGAGCATGTGTCTCGTATTATAGAAAAGACTAATATATGCGAATTTGCGCTTTTCAATTTATCTGCTGATTTGGTAAACACTAAAAAAATGTTTATAAGCAAGTATTTTTAATATAAAATCAGTTAAAAATTATAAATTATATCATTTTTAATTTATAATCTTTCAACTTATAAATATTTTGATCAAATCTTTTATTAATTTATTTAAAATATCTATTCTAAAATAAAACCCCTAATTTTCTCTTTATTTTATTTTTATTCTTGGTCTTTTAGCATTTTCCCCCCAAATACATCAATTGTTATTACCGGATTCAACACTTTTGTTCAAACAAGTAAATTTTTATTTATAAAATCAATTTTAATACTTGGTGCTTATCAATTGTTGTTATTAGCTAAATTGGCTCTTAACTCGCATGTACAAAGAGTATAACGAAATTTTATAATATTAATATATTTTAATATGTTAAGGCAGATATTTCAATTTATTTGTTATGTTACTAATCTCTCTTCTTTTAAAAATGAGTATGTACATATATGTTTTCGATGATCAGATAGTGGCAAAGAAATAAACTCCCCGTGCTTATTTAATTGGTCATGCCAGGAGAAATTTGTTTTTCCACTCTGCTTTTCATAAGTGTGTCACGCGTTACATTTAGTAATCGTATGAGAAAATCCACAAACAAATTAAAGCAATATTTTCAGAAATATGTATACATATATATATAAACTGACTCATCTACCCGTTAATAAGAAAAAATATTATATAATGTTCTAGAAGTTCTAATCTTTTAAATCTTAATAATAATAATCAGAAAAAACTCTAGTTAGAACTAGTCAAATGAACACTCTTGACTCTTCCATCCACATAATGTTTGGGGACTTCTAAGATGGTTTGGATTGGGACTCGAGGGTCTCGGTTAAGTTTGAGGGCTATAAATCACATTTCAGATTTTATTTTTTCTAGTGAAACCACTTGCACCGACATAGCATCGCAATTGTGAGACCATAATTGCCAAGCATGCCATGCAATTGTTGAATCACAATTGCGAAGGTAGCCGCATTTGCGATATAGTCAATAACGAGTAACGAGGGGCCTTCGTAATTGTGCGGCTATAACTGCAATTGCGAGACTGGTCTTTACAATCACTACTAATAAAATAGAAAATAACGAGGGATAAATTTTATAGCTAAACTGCAAAATTCATCACTAATCATTTAACGATGAAATATCACAAATATTTTTTATCTATGAAAAATTTAATGACAGATTAGCAACAAAGTTCATAGGTAATTTCAATTTTTATTAGTGAATTGCAAAGAGAATTGGGTATAGAAGTGGCTAATTGTGGTATTTTCAACATTCTAACTCAATTTTGGGAGAACTAAGTATAAATTGTAGAGGGAATTGACTTGAGAACGTCATATAACACCGAGGTAATGATTCTACACTATTTTTAGTGATTATGATAAATATATGCTAGATTTAACCCTTAAATCATGTTTATGAAGGTAGAAATTGGGGTTTGACCACAAGATTGGGGTTGACTTTTTATGATTGACTTTGATCTTAGCCTAGTCTAAAATGGGTATTGTTGCATTCATCTAACCTCATAAAATATTCTTTTGTGTAGATCGAGTTTGTGTGGTTTGTTTGGAGCAAGGAAAGATGGTTCGTGAAGATTAATACATCTTCAGACCAGGTAAGTTATGATGTTGACCTCAACAAAGGATTATTTTTCATATTGACTTATTTGAAATATACTATGTCGATGGGGTGATATATATAAATGATGACGAGCATGTATGCAATTATTATGGATATATGTTGGGTATTGTAACATGACATGTATACTTTCTTGATTTTACTTGTTGCATGACTACGTGAGCATCCTTTTATGCTACAGATAATGTTATAGACATCGCTTTCATGCTAACTTAACATTTATAAGTGATGAGCGTATTAGATTATGTATTTAGCTACTAGGCATGCACTACTTGTATGACTTACAATTGCATACTTGATTTCACACATTGATATAGTTTTGACGTGTGAGTGGTCTGTGAGTTATATTTTGGTATGTGAGTTGTTCAGGTAGCGTGTGGATATGGATCAGTCCCTCCTGAGTCACTCGGTCAGTATGCACATATGATTATTGTGCTAGGAATGCAGGTGATAGTAAAGGTCGAGTATTTAACTTACCTCTCTTGATTCACGACTCGTGTTCAATGCAAATTTTTATATATCGTATCTATTGCGTATCCTATTATATGTACTTATTGCATATCTTAATATGATGTATTTGCCTTGTCCAGGCCATTTTTCTCGTGAAAGACGAGCAATGACATGTGACAACTCTTTTAATAGGTTTAAAAGAGAAGAGTCGTGTCATGTCCCGAGCCTACACCCTGGACATAACACGGTACTTGAAGCCACAAGTGACCCCAAGTCAACCCTGGTCTATCATTCACTAGTATACTGAGTAATCATGCACAACGGATCTTGAAACAATATCATAAAACATTTATGAAAGACAAGTCTGAAAATATAAAGTTCAAAATATTTGAATAATACTGATAAATCTGAAAATCATATCTGTCTGAAAGCCATCTAACTGAGGAGTTGCTGGGACAAGCCCCCAGCTAACTCTAAGCCTAGCTAAAACTAATAAATGACTGAAAGAAAGAAAATAATATCCTCGGATGATGAGGACTCACACTTCACTGCTAAGGTGGAGAATCTGAACTGTAGCAACTAACAGTGCTGAGTCTAAGAACCTGCAACTGTATCATGAAACGATACAGTATAAAAGTATGAGTCAGTACTTTGAATGTATTGAGTATACGAGAGGAATATACTGATAGATATAAATGACTGAACTGGAAAGACATTAAATGACCAACTAATTATCTGAAATGAAATAATCTGAAGTATCTGAGATTGTCAAAATGATCCCGTCTAGTGGTCAAAGACATGCCCTAAATCTGCAATACTGAATCTGAAGTACTACACTGAACTGAACTTGAATGATAGATCTGAAACGGGACTGAGATTCTTATTTCGAAACTGGACTGGACTGACTAGTGGGAGAGTCTGTAACCGACATATAACCATGTGAGTTAAACGTGGAGTCCGATGTATACACCCCACCGATAGGATCCAATATACCTTTCTAGGATATAAAGACATGAACTGGGTGATCACAAGAGTCTGGGGTCAATTCAGGCCAATAATTTGTATCTGTAATCCTACGCTGGCAACATAGTTCTGGGAACCTGGGTGCGCTGGAACCCCGGTTCGCTCGGTGCTAAGTCCTACTCCCACTGGAACACCTAAACTGAACTACTAGGCTGATAGCTTGAAACTGGGGTCAAAGACTAGTCAGGGACATATAACTGAAATACCCTGAGAGTCTTATCGGATCAGATTCTGAAACTGGGTTCTAGACTGTCAAAGCTGCTTATCTGGAAGCGTCGTAACCGTCTAAGAACAAACTGTAACTGAACTGGGGTCCTGGGGCTGGTCAGAGCTATATAACTAGAATGTCATGACCGCCTATTTGACCAAATAACTATAATCTGAGTCTGATTCTAATAATTGAGAGGCACCACTGACACCTTGAAAAAAGACTGGAGTCAAACTGATTAGTTGGCAATTTTCTGAATGATTCTGAAGAGATTTTATGTTCTAACTGGACTGAACTAGTAGGAGCTAATAGAGAATTCAACTCATTCCAACAACACAGGAATTTCATATTATGACGAAATTTCAAGAATTTAAAGGGGTTTCATCCAACAAGGGTAGAATCATTCTCATCAAGGGAATAATTTCTCACACACATATATATAATAAGAATTTCTAGGATATTCATCCAAAACATACTTTGCAAAATAAATGGAATTTAGGCTATAAATTTATCTTGGCAATAATAACAACTATTTACTTATGAATTGGTGAAAATCATATGAGTAATAAACATGGATAATAACCCAATTGAAATTAATGAGAATCAACATGAAAATCTCTGCATATTCGAAAATCTCAAGGCTAAATTAATAGAAAAATTATAGAAAGATTTTGGGGAACACAAGAGAAGGACGATTCTCTTGTTGAATTCCCACATACCTCACTAAAATTCACTTAGAGAAGAGGACTTGGACTGCTGCAATAGATGGGAACCCTAAGCTTGCTTGAGAGTTTCTTGAGAGGACTTTCGATAAGTTTCCTGAGAATAAATGTGAGAATGAGGGAAGGAACCGTCCCAACCCTCCAATAAGTCTGAATTTATGTTCAAGACAACGTAGTTTAGAGCTTAGGAGAATAGAAAATTACTAAATAGCCCTTAGAAATTCGCTGGGAAAAACTGTCAGGTGCCGGGTGACCTAACGGGTCGTGGTGACTGACCACGACTCATGGTCACTCCCGTACGGTACACTGCCTGGGATCCTCAGTAGGCCACCACGAGGGACCTAACGAGTCATGATCTATGATCACGATTCGTGGTCACCAATCGTGGACCACACTGTTTCATTCTAGAGATTTAATGCTAAGTCCAGTAACGAGTCACTTAACCAGTCGTCAGCACAGATAACGACTCGTTGCACCCACTCATCAAGTACACTAGTCAACTAAATATACTCTCAACTCAGACCTGACCACGAGTGACTTAACGGGTCATGGTCAGTGACCACGACTTGTGACGTCCCTTGTTAGGTACACTGCCTCCCTCCTTTACATTATCCAGTCTTCTCCTCACGGCTCACCTAACGAGTCATGAGGTTACTTAACGACTCGTCAGGTGGGCCGTCATGCAACATTCCTGCAGTTTTTTAGATTTTCTAATTTAAGTCCTGGAATTAGGTTTTGAGTTTTCGAGGCATTACAATATCTCCCCCTTGTAAACATTTGTCCTCAAATGTTAGAAAATACACAGGAAGCAGAAAAATAGCAATCAACTTTCCAAGTACTGCTCATTTAACTCCGAAACTACCGGAATGACTACCTCCGTTTCAAAATACATAATTGGACCGAATTTAACTATCATACATACATTCAAAAACGTAAAATAGACTTGAACATCTGAACTGAGTCATGAAAACTAAATTGAGTTCCAGGGTCATAACTAATATCTCAAGTTGTACTGGAGCCTGTAGGAAACAAGTGCGGGTATTTGGCCATCATATCTGCTTCGACCTCCCATGTAGCTCCCTCAACCTGCTGATTTCTCCATAAGACTTTAACTAAAGCTTTTTGTTTATTCCTCAGCTTATGAACCTGACGGTCAAGGATCTGGACTGGTAGTTCCTCGTATGAGAGACTATCTTTTATTCCTATACTGTCCAATGGTACAACTGAGGTTGGATCTCCGATGCACTTCTTCAAAAGTGACACATGAAAAACTGGGTGCACAACTGCTAATTCTGAAGGTAAATATAACTCATAGGCTGCACTGCCGATACGCCTCAAGAATCTATAAGGTCCCACATATCTCGGACTAAGCTTTCCTTTCTTACCAAACCTCATCACCCCTTTCATGGGCGAAATTTTCAGGTATACCCAATCATCAAATGCAAACTCCAACTCTATTCTTCGCATATCGACATAAGATTTCTAACGGTTCTGAGTTGTTTTCAACCTTTCTCGGATGATTTGAACTTTCTGCATTGCCTTATGTACTGAGTCTGGCCCTATTAGGGTAGCTTCACCAACCTCGAACCACCCTATAGGAGATCTACATCTCCTACCGTACAATGCTTCAAATGGGACCATCTGGATACTGGAATGGTAGTTGTTGTTTTACGCAAACTCGATAAGAGACAAATGGTTATCCCAATTACCCTTAAAATCAATCGCACACTCTCTTAGCATATGTTTCAGGGTCTGAATAGTCCGCTCAGCTCGCCCATCGGTCTGCGGATGAAAAGCAGTGGTGAGTTTGACCTGAGTGCTTAGTCCCTTCTGAAAGGACTTCCAAAAGTGTGAGGTGAACTGTGTTCCCCTATCTGAAATGATTGCCAAGGGCACCCCATGGAGTCTGACTAACTCTTAGATGTAAAGTTTGGCATAGTCTTCAGCTGAGTCTGTGGTTTTAATTGCGAGAAAATGAGCTGACTTAGTCATCCAATATACTACCACCCAGATTGAGTCATACTGCGTCCGAGTCTGGGGTAGACCTGTAATGATGGCCATATTCACTTCTTCCCACTTCCATGTGGGTATACTGATATCTTGTGTCATGCCTCTTGGCCTTTGATGCTCTACCTTGACTTGCTGGCAGTTCAGGCACTTGGCTACGAATTCAGCAATATCCCTTTTCATGTCGTTCCACCAGTAAATATCCCACAAGTCGCGGTACATTTTAGTAGCACCGGGGTGAATAGAGTATCTCGAGCTGTGTGCCTTGGCTAGTATTTGTTGTCTCAACTTACCAACATCTGATACACACAACCTGCCCTAGTAACGGAGCACCCCATCTCCCCCTTGGGAGAAAACTTCTATCTCTTTTCTAAAGACTACTTCCTTAAGTTTAAGTAGAAATGGATCTTCATCTTGTCTGGACTTAACTTCAACTACCAAGGATGAATCCGACCCGCTTTGCATTACCACGCCACCTTTAGCTGAATCCACCAATTGCACCCCTAACCGGGCTAGCCTGTGAACATCCCTTGCTAACTCCTTTTTGCCTTCCTCAATGTGAGCTACACTTCCCATAGACCGTCTGCTTAGGGCGTCAGCCACCATATTGGCCTTGCCCGGGTGATACGGCACACTCATGTCATAATCCTTTAGCAGTTCCAACCATCGTCTCTGATGCAGGTTTAGGTCCTTCTTGCTGAACACATACTGAAGGCTCTTGTGATTTGTGAACACATCCACGTAAGCCCCATACAAGTAGTGTCTCCATATTTTTAACGTGAATACCACCACTGCCAACTCCAAGTCATAAGTTGTATAATTCTTCTCATGAACTTTGAGTTGTCTAGAGGCATAGGCTATCACTTTGCCCCACTGCATCAGAACGCAACCGAGTCCAACTCTGGAAGCATCATAATAAACAACCAACCCATCTGATCCTTCCGGCAAGGTTAATATTGAAGCGGTAGTGAGTCGAGTCTTCAACTCCTGAAAACTCCTCTCACACTCGTCCGACCACTGGAATTTCACCTTTTTCTAGGTTAACTTGGTAACAGGAGATGCTATGGAGGAAAAACCTTCCACAAACCGTGGGTAATAAACCTCTTAAGCCCAGAAAACTCTTGATTTCAGTAGGAGAGGTCGGTCTAGGACAATCCTTCACTGCTGCTATCTTATCAGGATCTACTTGTATCCCTTCACCTGAGACCACATGGCCCAAGAAAGTCACAGAATTCAACTAGAATTCACACTTTTTGAACTTGGCGAATAACTGGCAATTTCTGAGAGTCTGCAATGCTAACCTTAGGTGATTGGCATGATCTTCTTCATTTCAGGAGTACACCAAAATGTCGTCGATAAATACAATGACGAACATATCCAAGTACTGCTTGAAAACCCTATTCATCAAATCAATGAAGGCTACTGGGGCGTTCGTTAACCCAAAGGACATCACCACAAACTCGTAGTGACCATACCAAGTTCTGAATGTTGTTTTTGTTATGTCACTCTCTCTAACTCTTAACTGATGGTACCCTGGCCTGAGATCGATCTTGGAGAAACAGATGGCTCCCTGAAGTTGATCAAACAAATTATCAATTTTGGGTAGAGGGTACTTGTTCTTAACTGTGACCTTGTTCAGCCGACGGTAATTTATGCACATTCTGAGGGTACCGTCTTTCTTACGTACGAATAGCACTGGAGCACCCCAATGAGAGACGATGTGTCTGATAAAACCCTTGTCAAGAAGATCTTTTAGCTACTCCTTCTACTCCTTAAGCTCAGCTGGAGTCATTCTGTAAGGAGGGATGGAGATGGGCTGACTATCTGGGAGGAGATCTATCCCGAAGTCTATTTCCCATTCAGGGGGAACTCAGGGAAGATCCTCAAGAAAAACATCTGGGAACTCACTGACTACTAGAACTGGCTAGATGGTTGGGGTCTCAGAGGTAGAATCCTTAACCCGAACCAGATAATATAGACATCCTTTTGGAAATGAGTTTCTAGGCCTTAAGGTAGGAAATAAACCTACCCTTAGGCGCTGAACTATTGCCAGTCCATTATAATACTGGATCCTTAGGAAACTGGAACTTGAAAATTTAGTTCTGCAGTTAACTGATGCATAACAGGAGTGTAACCAATCCATGCCAAGAATAAGGTTGAAGTCGACCAAATCTAGCTCTACAAGATCAGCTGGAATTACTTTACTCAGGACTAAGACTTAGCAGTTTCTATACACCTGGCTGACTCTAACTGACTCTCCAACTGGGGTGGAGATTGAAAATGGTTCTGAGAGGACCTCTAGACTTACGTTGAACTAGACTTCTATATAGGGAGTCATGAATAAAAGAGTGGCTCTTGGATCTAAGAGGGCATACACGTCTAGATGGAAGAGACGTAATGTCACACCCCACCTTGGGGGGTATGACGGCACCTGGTGCCTGCTAGACTCTAGACTGCTAAATGGTCCAGCCTGAGCACATCTGGTGCTTTGGCTGGCTTTGGCTCTATTTCAAGAAACAAACCGGCTATATAACGACTGTAAATACAGCCTCCGGCCAACTGGCCTATAGCCTCCTGTACATGTAATAACAGCTGACCAGAACATGCAACTACAGGGAAACCTATGCGGGCCGACAAGGCCACCATGCTGTCTAGTTATCTGCAACTCAATCATGAAGTACTAAAAAGCTACGTGACCGGCAAGGTCACCACTATTGGCAACTATGGCCCCACACGGCCATCATAAAAGAAGGAAAAAGTACTAACAGCTATACAACTGCACGACCTCACACGACCGGCTCATCTAACCACAGGGAAATATACAGACTGCAAGCCTCTAGGAATAGCAACAGGAATGATCGGGACAGGGCCCCGACCTACCCGTACTGTACAACAAAAGAAAATAAAATACACCTCTGGAATTCAGACTCCGGATGACAGGAGCTGAATACTCAATAGCTGGCTGGAATCACGAGGGATCGCCTCCTCGTCTATGAGTACCTGCAGGCAAGTACTGCAGTGCCCCACTGGGCGTCAGTACCACAGGTACTGAGCATGTAAAGCAAACTGAAGTAATACGACTGAAAACAACTGAGTATAGATAGCATAACTAGCATTTCTGTATAGCAGGAGATAGCTGAATCTGAAGAAGCTGATATAAACTGACTCAAGCTTTCTGTACTGATAAGGCAGAGGCGTACCTGTAGACGCGACGACCTGCTGTCTAGTAGCTAGTATATAATATATAGAGCACATAAATAGATATACAAGTAGCAAGCAAGATCCAATACCAACCCCCATAAGTCGGATGGCGCCAAGCAAGCAAACAATCTATATACCCCTACCCGGGTCAAAACCTACCAAAAATAAGTCACTCCACTCATCTGATAACTGTGAGCTCCTCCTACCGGCCCCCTTGGGTACGTAGCTCAGGCCTTGGCCTCTGACAATAAACTGTGTCTGAGTCCGAAGACTCCTGCCTCTGGGCGCAAGTGCACACGGGGTGTGTAATAAAAACTGCCCCTGGGTGCAAGCACGCAATAGGGTAATTTTATAAAAATCTGTATCTGAGTCTGCCCCCGGCCACAAGCGCACACAGAGTGTTCTGCCCCTGTAAACAGGGTGGACCGGCTCTGCGCAGAGTAAACTGAACTACCCCTGCAAGCAGGGTGGTCTGGATCGTATTATCATGGTGGTCGGCCATCATCGTCCTCTAGGCGGACGGCATCGCCCAGCTAGTGGCTGTATCTGAATCTGGTATCGACACAGCTATAACCCAGGGGCGGTGGGGATGCTAAATGGGTACCCACATTCATAGCAAGTCTCAACAAACAATAGCACATATAAATAGCAAGCATGTATAACTGAAAAGACTATCTGGAATCTAACTTTTTATTCTGATCTGTTTCTACACTGAACTGATTCTTACTAATTATACTGATTCTGTAATCTCTGTTTAACTGTACGGCTAATCTGTAGCCATGATACTATCTGTCTGAATGGCTAATCTGTAGCCATAATTGTCTGTCTATCTGATCTTTCTTTATTGACTTGTATTATGAAAATATGTTTCTTTTATTCTACTACATGCTTGCTATTCACATAATAGGCTATACTGAATCTGAAATACTAACTTGCCCTTAGGCACATGCTTTTCTAACTTTCAGACTGAATACGATATAACAACGCAAACTAGGTTTACTGAACTTTGCACAATACTTGACATTCAACTCCGGGAATTCTACTACGGAGTTTATCGAACTATACAAGGCTAAAGCTACTAACTTGCCGAAGAAACTGACTTTACATACCTTAACCTCGAGTTATCCGTCTGTCGGACGAGGCTCGGTTAATACTCCTGCTATTTCTCCCAACTGCATTCATATACACGTCAATTAGAACTAAATACATTAATATTCGGGAGAAATTGTCACTTTTGATATATATATTTATCCCAACTTTAACCTTTCGGAAAACGGTCGAAAACTCGTTATTTTTCAGCGGTCCAGAAGGGAGAAATATTCACTTCTCAGCTAGGAACACATAGACATTAATTTAGAGCAATTCCACTTACCTTAGTTCGGTGGCTCGCCGATTCGTCGGCCGTATTTCACGAAACTAAATCCGTAGGAATGCTCTCTGCTGCTAAATACCTCAGTATCTGGGGTTAATTTGAATTTGGGCAGCGTTTAGCAGCGTAATCGGATGAAAATTATATAATTTCCTTTGTTCTCACTTCTCTCTGCCGTAGCCTCTGTTTTATGATATTTCCTTTGATTAAAATGAATTTAAACCAAAGTGGGGCTTATATACTTGATCCTGAACCTGGGCAACGTGTCATGGAGCCATCGTAGAGGCCTCACCTCCGTGACACGCTGCCATCGCGGAGGGGCTCTGCCTCGGCTCCTCCCGCGATGGTTCGACGGGTTTCTCGTCCGATCTTTTTCCCGGCCTTTCTCTGGCACGTATGGCCTTTGAATATGCTTAACCAACGTGCGAATAGGTCATCTAGGTGCCGGGAATTCTACGGGGAATAACACGTAACATACCAGTAACTACGTCAGGTGAGCTTTCCTGATCCTGACTGGAGGATATAACATAGAAATGATTTTGGCGCTGACCACCATGTATACCTGATATGTTAGCCTACTGGGCTGGTCGACCTGCTGGAGCTGATGATGTGGTAGATTGTGATCTCCCTCACCCTGCTGACGGGTACTCCCTAAGCCTGTGTCCAAGTTGCCCATACCCAAAGCAGCCCTCTCGTCCCTGAAGGCATTCTCCTAGGTGATTCCTACCACACTTAGGACAAGCTGGATACTTGTTCCCATTACTGTGAGCATGAGACTGAGTGCTAGATGACCTACCCCTCCGATCCTGGCGGGACCGAAAGGTTGGGGCGCTGGCTGAACTGGGTGTGGGGCTCTCTACTACTTTTGCTGCTGTGGGCGGCTACCACCGCTAGATCTTTGATGACCGAAATCTGACTGGCCAATCCTTGCTCGCTTGTTCTTACGTTCCATATCTTTCAGCTTTTTAGCCTCAATCTATTGGGCATACACAATTAGCTAGAGAGGTCCATATCCTTGATTAGCATTGTTGTCCTGTACTTTTTGAGAACCAAATTAGATACTTCATTTATGAACTTCAACATGCGAGCCCTTGACTCGGATACCATCTTCGGAGCATACTTTGATAGTCTGGTGAACTCTAGAGCATATTCCTCCACTATTCTATTTCCTGAAGTAGATTCATAAATTCCGCCATCTTAGCCTCCCTCAGATCCCTAGGGAAAAACCTGTCTAGGAAAGCTGTGTGGAATTCTTCCCACACCACTACTCCTGCTTCCGTTGGCCGTCCTTCCTTTCACTGGTCATGCCAGACTTGGGCAACTCCTTTCAGTTGGTAGGCATCCAAATCAGCACTTTCAGAGGAACTGACACCCATAATTCGGGTGATCTTTCTAATCTCATCTACAAACCCTTATGGGTCCTCTCCCACCTTGGTTCCATGAAAATCTAGAGGGTTCATCCGGGTAAAAGTCCTCACCCGAGCAACAACTGCAGACCCATTTGTGGCTACTGGAACCACCTGCTGGTTCACCTGGTTGGTGACTGTTTGAGCCAACAATTGAATGGCCGCCCTAAATTCGATGGTAGATATGGATTCATCCTAAGGAGCTGCCAAGGCTGATTGGGCGGGTCTGTTGGCTTTACCAGCCTTTCATCCATTTCCACGTCGGGGAGGCATTGTTCACTGAAATGAAATAGAGCACGAGTTAGAATGACGTTTCTAGAATTGAACTTTAACGCACGATAAGGAGTATGAATAAAAGGGAATTTTCCTAATAACATCTTGTAGCCTCCTCGTCGTAACTGTGGCACGCTTCACACTCATGAAAGGGACTCTACTCGATGCAGCTTTCAGACTTTCCGAGGATATTCTAAACCTAGGGCTCTGATACCAAGTTTGTCATACCCCGAGCCTACACCCTGGATGTAACACGGTACTTCAAGCCACAAGTGACCCCAAGTCAACCCCTGGTCTATCATTCACTGGTATTTTGAGTAATCATGCACAACGAAACTTGAAACAATATCATAAAGCATTTATGAAAGACAAGTATGAAAACATAAAGTTTAAAATATTTGAATAATATTGATAAATTTGAAAATCATGTATGTCTGAAAGTCATCTAACTGATGAGTTGCTGGGACAAGCCCCCAGCTAACTCTAGGTCTAACTGAATCTAATAAATGATTGAAAGAAAAAAAATAATGTCCTTGGATGATGAGGACTCACACTTCACTGCTGAGATGGAGAATCTGAACTACAACAACTAACGGTGCTGAGTCTGAGAACCTGCAGCTATATCATGAAATGATACAACATAAAAGTATGTGTTAGTACTTTGAATGTACTGAGTATGCGAGAGGAATATACTTATAGATGTAAATGATTGAACTGGAAAGACATTAAATGACCAACTAATTATCTGAACTGAAATAATCTGAAGTATCTGAGATGGTCAAAATGATCCCGTCTAGTGGTCAAAGACATGTCCTAAATCTGCAATACTGAATCTGAAGTACTGCATTGAACTGAACAAAACTGATAGATCTGAAACTGGATTGAGATTCTTATTCTGAAACTGGACTGGACTGACTAGTGGGAGAGACTGTAATCGACATATAACCACGTGATCTAGACGTGGAGTCCGATGTATACACCCACCGGTAGGACCCAATATACCTTGCCAGGGTATAAAGGCATGAACTTGGTGATCACAAGAGTCTGGGACCAAATCAGGCCAATAATCTATATCTGTAATCCTACGTTGGCAACATAGTTCTGGGAACCTGGGTGCACTGGAACCCCGGCCCGGTCGGTGCTAAGTCCTACTCCCACTGAAACACCCAAACTGAACTACTAGGCTGATAGCTCGAAACTGGGGTTCAAGACTAGTCAGGGACATATAACTAAAAGTACCCTAAGAGTCTTGTCGGACCAGATTCTGAAACTAGGTTCTAGACTGTCAAAACTACTTATCTGGAAGCGTTGTAACCGTCTAAGAACAAACTGTAACTGAACTGGGGTCCTGGGGATGATCAGAGCTATATAACTAGAATGTCATGATCGCCTATTTGACCAAATAACTATAATCTGAGTCTGATTCTGATAATTGAGAGGCACCACTGACATCTCGAAAAAAGACTGAAGTCAAACTGATCAGTTGATAATTTTCTGAATGATTTTGAAGAGATTCTACGTTCTAACTGGACTGAACTACTAGCAGCTAATAGAGAAATCAACTCATTCCAACAACACGAGAATTTCATATTATGACAAAATTTCAAGAATTTAAATGAGTTTCATCCAACAAGGGTAAAATCATTCTAATCAAGGGAACAATTTCTCACACATATATATAATTAGAATTTCTAGGATATTCAGCCCAAAACATACTTTACAAAATAAATGGAATTTAGGGCTATAAATCATCTTGGCAATAACAACAACTATTTACTTATGAACTGATGAAAATCATATGAGTAATAAACATGGATAATAAACCAATTGAAATTAACGAGAATCAACATGAAAATCTCTGCATATTCGAAAATCTCAGGGTTAAACTGATAGGAAAATTATAGAAAGATTTTGGGGAACACAAGGGAAGGACGATTCCCTTGTTGAATTCCCACATACCTGACTAAAATTCACCCAGAGAAGAGGACTTGAACTGCTGCAATAAATGAGAACCCTAAGCTTGTTTGAGAGTTTCTTGAGAGGACTTTCGATAAGTTTCCTGAGAATAAACATGAGAATGAGGGAAAGAACCATCCCAAGCCTCAAATAAGACTGAATTTACGTTCAAGAAGACGTATTTTAGAGCTTAAGAGAATAGGAAATTACTAAATAGCCCTTAGAAATTCTCTGAAAAAAACTGTCAGGTGCCCCCTAACGGGTGACCTAACGGGTCGTGGTGACTGACCACGACTCATGGTCACTCTCGTCAGGTACACTGCCTGGGATCCATAGTAGGCCACCACGAGGGACCTAACGAGTCGTGGTCTATGATCACGACTCGTGGTCACCAGTCGTGGACCACACTGTCTCATTCTAGAGATTTAATGCTAAGTCCAGTAACGAGTCACTTAACCAGTCGTCAGCACAGATAACGACTCGTCGCACCCACTCGTCAAGTACACTAGTAAACTAAATATACTCTCAACTCATACCTATCCACGAGTGACTTAACGGGTCGTGGTTAGTGACCACGACTCATGACATCCCTCGTTAGGTACACTGCCTCCCTCCTTTACATTATCCAGCATTCTCCTCACGGCTCACCTAACGAGTCGTGAGGTTATTTAACGACTCGTCAGGTAGGCCGTCCTACAACATTTCTGCAGTTTTTTAAATTTTCTGATTTAAGTTTCGGAATTAGATTTTGAGTTTTCGGGGTATTACAAGTCATAACCTAATGGTTAAGGTGTGTTGGGGCACCATTTAATTCTACAAATTGCAAATAACTCTATTATTAATCTACATCACCAAAGATTGTGTAAGCATTCAAACCACTTTAAAAGAAAGGTATTAAGAACCTTTCGAGGTCCACAAATATTGGTCAAATTTATAACTCATACTAATCTTGTACTCTTGCCTAAGAAGAAGGAAGTAAAAAACTACTCAGACTTAAGGCCTATAAGTCTAAATAATTTTGTCAATAAGATTTTTTTTCAAGGGTGATTCATGATAGAATGGTTAAACTTACTACATGACTTGATATCTCCTAATCAAGCTAATTTTGTGAAAGGGAAGAGCATAGTGGCGAACATATTAATGACTTACGAGATAATTATTGCTTTAGGAGACATAGAACGAAGGTTGGACCTAATGTTGTGATGAAATTGGCATGACAAAAGTCTATGATAGGCTATCATGGTACTTTTTAACAAATGCATTGAGAAAAATGAGATTTAGAGAGAGATTTATTAGTGTGATATAAGAAATTATTTTAAACGATTGGTATTTAGTCTTGGTTAATGGGCAGCCATTTGATTTTTCTAAGTCTTTTAAGGGTGCCAAAAAGGAGACCTCTTATCTCCGACATTATTTATCTTAGTTGTTGAAGTACTATCAAGGGGTCTTAATACTATTCATAGTGATCTCTTATCTTGCGGTTTTGGGTTTTTTAAATGGAGTTCTAAGATCAATCACCTAGCCTATGAAGATGACACTATAATCATTTTTGCTTCGTGTGACATATTATTACAGTTGATAATGAATACTTTGAATGAGTATGAGCAGGCATCAGGATAGAAAATAAATAAGAAAAAACTTTATTTACATGTGTCATAAGGCTTATCAGGAGGTGTGGAGAAGGTTCAAAGGGTGATAGGCATGAGCAGAAAAATTTTTATTTTGATATACTTAGGATGCCCTATTTATTATGGTAGAAGTAAAATGTATTTCTACTATGAACTAATTTATAAATTAATGGACATAATTCAATCATGGAAAGATTTTTATCATACGGAGAAACAACAATATTAAAATCTGCATATTCTACATGCCATGCTTATTCACTTTCTTATCAGTTGTAGATCCTCCCGCGTACTTTTTTTATGATACATAAGATCATTTGAATAAATTGAGAGATGGAAAAGTATTGGATAGCTTGGGATAGAATATACTTACCACTTAATGAGGGAGGTATAAGGTTCAAGCCTTTGAAAGATATGTAGTTTTTACAAAATTGTGGTGGAACTATATGACAAATTGAATTTTTGTAGGGTTCTTTTACGAGAAATAAGTGTTGTAAGAAGTTGAATTCTATCATTATACCAAGGAAGGAATATCATATTTAGAAGAAACTATTGAAAGCTAGAGATCTGACGGAACACCAAATCAGTGGACAAGTCAATATGGGATCTTTCTTATTTTGGTTTGATAATTGGTACAATTTGGGTGAATTGATTTAATTATACTTCTCCTAACTTTTATTGTGAAGAAATAATTCATAACGTCTATGATGTGTCTAGTGAAGGAAGCTAGAATGAACCTTAATCGAGAGGCCATTTTCCACCAGAATTAGCTGACCATGTTATACAACAAGTTAAATCCCTTAAGCAATATACTGAATTGGATAGGTCACACCGGATGTTGGAGACTTATGATGAATTTATAGTCAAGTCTGCTTAGGAGTACATAACATATATAGGGGTTAAGAGTGTCATATACAAGCACATTTAGGTGAAAGGTCTACTTTTTAAGATTGATTTTCTTATGTGAAGGGTGAGGAAATTTAAAGTTTCTCTAGATGATATGATAAAGAGTTGTAGTTATAACTTGACAAATGTAGTTAGTACTACATTTAAGGAGGAAATTGTATCACATATGTTATTGAAAAAACACATGCTAACATGACTGGTCCTATTTTTCTTCTTTTGCGGGTATTTTCATTGGAGGATTATGTCACTCCTCAAACTTGGTGAGACGCGACAGGCACCTGGTGCCTTGCTTGACGGAGCTAGCAACTAAAACTCAACTACAAGATAACAATTGGGACTAACAAAGTCTCCATGAAATACAGTTGTAGCAAGATAAACTGGACCGACGAGGTCACAACACTATGAATGAAGTAAAGACAAGGTCAACAAGGCTACAACTCTGCTACCAGATAAAACAACAAGCTGACAAGGATATAAACTGAACAATAAAAAATTGAAGGCTGGAAAAGCCATAAACAGTACTGAACAACCCATACAGTTTGTCCCGGAGCCTCTAAGAGTACTATTAATCAAATAGTTAGGAAAAGGCCTCGACCTACTTGTCAACTATATAGAAAACCTCTGAATATGCAAAACCAAACAGTTAACCAACAGCTCCAGAAAGAGTGAAGCTTATCAATCAATATATCAGCAACTCCTACTATTAAGGTCGATGATCTCTATTTGAACCTGCATCATGAAATGAGTACCCCCAGGTAAAGGAATGTCAGTACATGTACTGGTATGTAAGGAGGATTACAAAAATCATAAATACGGCTGCAGTAGAAGATAAATAGACATACAACCTGAAACCTGGATTGCCATAATGGACGGATAGTTTGAAACTCAATACAACTCAACTCTGTACGCATGAATATATAAATAAAGTTGTCCAATCGATAGTCGGATCAGTAGTATATAATAATATATCCCATATAGGCTAACCAATACTCAGACCTGTAATAAAGAATCTCTTACATATAGGCTAACCAATATCAGGCCGATGTATATATAATAATGAAAAAATAGGGTCCTTACCACCTAATTATAACTCAGGATAAATGCATATACCATGATATGAAGCTGCGTGACAAATATATGAACATGAGACTTTTTAACTCGACAATGAATCACTAGCAAACTTGAGCAAGAACTTAATAAGCTTGAATAAGATTTTACAACTTTCAAAATTAAAGACAACAAGAACTTTCACGACTATATTTTGAACGACTCAAGTAAAGATATAAGACTTTAGGCTAACTTAGATTCTTTCTCATGTATTTATTCTCGAAGAAAAGACAAGCTTTTAAAAAGTTCTACTACAACAAAATGGAGGTAGCTAATAGAACAAGATATCTTGAATCAACAAACGAAACAACTATAATACTTTCAAGTCTTAACGAATACAAAGATATAGGATTCCACACGTCGCAAGATGTCAAGAAACAATAATTCTTTATACTTGATATGAAAGGAATATTTTGAACTAAGAAGTTAAAGATAAATGCCCTCTCAAAGGGGACTTACTAACAACAAGTGATAAGCTCAATATGACGACCAAAACAATAACAAGAATTCATACGATATTCAGTTCACAATGCTTCTTATTGATATGCATAAAATATTTATCACTTGAGCAGCTAAAGATCAATCTCATACTCAATCAAGTTCACAACAATAATAATAACAACTCAACTCAACAATCGATATGACAAATAGAATTCATGCAACCCAAAGAAAAGGGTTATACCTTTAAATACCGCAAAAATGGTTCCCGTATTCCACAAGCCTCCGCCCTCCTTTGTAAACTCAAGTACTGCTACTGCTTATCCAACATAGCTTCTACAACCCACTATCCATGCCCAAAAATCCCATAACAATAATAAAATTGGGAAACCCGATATCGGCAAGTCGCTCTACGATAATAACATAGAGACGCAAATTCATAATGAGTAGAAGTTTAGGAATCCTTACCTTAAAAATCAAGAGGTACTTTAATGGGGAATTCTAAGAATTTCACAAGATGCTCCTTCAATTCACAACACTCGAGCTTGAAAACAACGGGAAGAGTGCAAAATCAACAATCGTTACGCCTTTCTAAACATGGGTTTTGATTGGGATGAAGTTTCTCCCCTTCAATTTTCTTCAAAAACATGAAGGAACCCTAAGAGACAACCTAAACTTCAGCTAGAACCAGTTAGAAATGAATAAAATGTACAAGGAACACACACACATATATAGGGCTATCGAGTTTTCACTACCGCGACACTACGAGCTAAGTAGCCCGCATCGCGGTAGGCTTTTTGTCCAAGCCCTGGGGCGCTTTGCCCCTTTTATCGATGTTTCATCTATGATCTAGATCCCCGACCTTTATTCAATGTACTACACATGGTAATTTAACTTATATCATACATATATACGTGATGGATTAGTCATTACAAAAAATGGGGTGTTACATCCTCCCCTCCTGGGATTATTCACCCGCGAATGAAAATCGAGCTTACAAGGTTAACCCTTTTTAGGAGCTACTGAAATTTTGGTAGAGTCTCCTATGAAAAATAGACTATTTCATAATCCTGCAACTTAGAAAAGTTCAACAAGATTCCTCACAGGATGATACAACAATATATTAGTAAATGGAAGTATGCGCACATATTCAAATTTATTCTCATTTGCACAATAGGAAAAGGTGTCAAGAATATAAGGATATATCTTACCTTAATGTTGTCTTCAAAATGTAAATAACAGGGGGTACTTCTTCCTCGCTTTCCACGTTATCTCTTCGACATTATTATTCCTCTAAAACACTTTTACTGAGGCTACTTCCTTGGTTCTAAGCTTTCTACCTTGGCGATATAGGATGGAAATTGGTAGTTCTTTGTAGGGAAAGTCTTCATAAATCTGAACATCTTCAACAATTCGGCCATGATACATAAGTTTGAGACTCATGACATTCATGTATAGTTGAATAAATAATCATAACTTGAAAACATAGATTCATAAGAGAATTTAGTATAAAACATGTAATCTTAGTCATAAATCATGAATGGAATCATAAGAGAATTGAATTCGTAGAAGATCACCAGAGATTTCATCAAAATTGGGGCTAACCATAGAATTTTCATAAATCATAATTAAAGACTTGAATTTATGAAATTAATTTGAAATTAGGCATGAGGGTAGAATAAACCCCCATACCTGGCTTGAAGAGTTCTTTAACTTCATTTGGAGACCCAAGACAATTTGAGATAAAGAAGGTGAAGAACCCTAGCTTTTCCTTGAGATGTGATTTCCAACTTACTATGTTTGAAGAGAATAGGGGCTTATCTAAGTATAACCCATTAATCAGCCTCTTAGGAAGCCTAAAACGACATCACATAAGAGTTAGAAGCATAGAGTTTTACTAAAATATCCCCAAACTACCGCATAAAAATTTTCCACCGGAGAACCAGCGACTCTTCAAACGGACCATTGGTTCTTCTAATGGTTCGTTGGTACACTCGTGGGTTCTAGTTTTTTCTCTAAATTATCCTCTGAACCTGCTCAGACAATCAGACTAGACGAGTACAACCTAACAATAGGTCATCCAATCCACTTGTTGGTTCTGACAGATTTTAGCAGTTTCTTGAACCACTGGCAGACAGGTCAACCAACGACCCATACATCCTTCCAACGACCCATCTTGAGGGTCGTACAATGGTGTGGTGCCATTTTCTGTAGGTTTCTGCTTCTTGTCTCGGATCTAATTTTAGGGACTTTCGGGGTGTTATCTTATCTCCCCCTAGGGAACATTCATCCTCGAATGAAAACTAACTAGGCTGAAAAGATAGGGAAAGAGCTGCAATCCCAAAACTAAGTATCTGACTCCAAACTAAGATATATGAATAAACTTAATTCATGAAACATGCATACATACTAAGACATGAAAGGAACTGAGAAGTATGAAATGGACATGAAACTGAATGGAGTACTAAGAAGGAAACTAGTACCTCATACTAGAACTGAGTTGGAAGGGAAGAGGTGTGGATATCTAGCCATCATATCTACTTCAGATTCCCACATAGCTCCCTCCACATGCTGATTCCTCCAAAGGACTTTCACTTAAGAAACCTCCTTATTTCTCAACTTCCGAACTTGACGGCCAAGAATCTCAACCGAGACCTCCTCATAAGTCAGGCTATCCTTCATACCAATGCTCTCCAAAGATACAAATAATGTTGGATCACCAAGACACTTTTTCAACAATGATACATGGAAAATTAAATGCACTGATACTAACTCGGCGGGTAACTCTAACTCATAAGACACATTGCCACCCCACCTCAGATTCATGTAAAGACCGACATATCAGGGGCTAAGTTTCCCCTTCTTGACAAACCTTATGACCCCCTTCATGGGTGAAACCTTTAGAAATACCCAATCATTAACGGCGAACTCAAGCTCTCTCCTCCTAACATCTGCATATGATTTCTGAGGAATCTAGGCTATCTTCAGTCTCTCTTAGATGAGATGAACCTTCTACATATCCTCATAACCTGAATCTAGTCCTATCAATGTAGCCTCACCTAATTCAAACCATCCAATAAGTGACCTACATCTCAGCCCATAAAGAGCCTCAAATGGAGCCATCTGAATATTGGAATGGTAACTGCTGTTGTATGCAAACTCAATGAGAGGCAAGTGGTCATCCCAACTACCTTTGAAATCAATAACGCAAGATCTAAACATGTACTCAAGATTATAAATGGTCCCCTTGTCCTGAATATCTATTTGCGGGTGAAAAGTTATCCTAAGCTTGACCCAAGTACCAAGGCCCTTCTGAAACGATTGTCAAAACTGAGAAGTGAACTGAGTACCCCTGTCTAAGATGATACATAATGGAACTCCATAAAAATGTACTAACTCCCGAATGTAAAGTCTAGCATAATCCTATGCGGAATCTGTGGTCTTAACTGTAGGAAATATGTTGACTTTGTCATTCGGTCCACAACCACCTATATAGAATCATGCTATCGGCATGTATGAGGTAACCCTATAATAAATTCTATATTTATATCTTCCTACTTCCAAGTAGGAATGCTAATATCCTGGTTCATACCTCAAGGTCTCTGATGTTGAACCTTCACCTGCTGGCAATTCGGACACTTGGCAACAAACTCTACAATGTCCTTCTTCATGTCAATCCACTAGTAGACCTCTCGTAGATCACAATACATCTCAGTGGCACTTGGGTGGATAAAATATCGAGAGTTGTGAGCCTCCCTCAACATGCGCTCTCTCAATTCCTCCATCTCCAGAACACATAATTGGCCTTGATATCGGGGTATACCATCTCCCTATTGGGAGAAAACATCCACTTTATGATTTCGGACAGCTTCCTTCAATTTCACTAAGATAGGATCCTCATCTTTTCTTGCTTTAACTTCCATCATCAATGAATATTCTGACCTATTCTGAACAATAACACCACCATATGCTGAATCAGTAAGGAAAACCCCTATGTGTGCAAGCCGATGGATATCCTTCACCAATTCTTTCCTCTCATCCTCAATATGGGATACACTCTCCACGGACAACCTACTAAGAGCGTCATCCACTACATTGGCCTTGCCCGAATGGTAAACGACACTTATGTCATAATCTTTGAGAAGCTCAAGCCATCTTCTTTGCTGCAAATTCAAGTCCCCCTGAGTAAACACATATTTAAGACTCTTGTGATCTATGAACACATCCATAAGCACCCCGTAAAAATAGCGCCTCGAAATCTTCAAGGCATACATCGTTGCTAACTCAAGCTCATGTATTAGGTAATTCCTCCCATGAGTCTTAAACTGTCTTGAGGCATAATCAAAGACCTTCCCATGTTGCATCAGCACATACCCAAGGCCAATCCTAGAAGCATTATAATATACCACAACGCCATTCGTGCCTTCTAGCAAGGTCAACACTAGAGCTGAAATGAGTCGAATCTTTAGCTCCTAAAAACTCTCCTCACAAGTGTCAAACCACTAAAATTTGACCTTCTTCTAGGTCAACTTATTCAAAGGTACAACAATGAATGAAAAATCCTCCACGAACCTTTGATAGTAGCCAGCTAAACCCAAAAAGCTCCTGATGTCAGTAGGGCTGACAAGTCTAGGCCAGTTCTTCACCACCTCTATCTTCTAAGAGTCTACCTGAACACCCTCACTAGAAACCACGGCCAAGAAATGCAAATGATTGTAGCCAAAACTCACACTTTCTAAACTTAGAGAATAGCTGACGGTCCTTAAGAGTTTGCAACACAATCATCATATGGGCAACATGCTCCTCCTCACTTTGAGAGTTATGAGGATATCATCCATGAAAACAATGATGAACATATCAAAATACTGCCTGAACACTCTGTTCATCAAATTCATAAAAGCTGCAGCAGCATTCGTTAGTCTAAAAGACATAAGTTACCATACCGAAACCTAAAGATTGTCTTTGAAATGTCATTCTCCCTAACCCCAAGCTGGTGAAAGCCGGATCTGAGGTCTATCTTTGAAAAGAACTTGGCATCCTAAAGCTGGTTGAACAAGTCATTAATCCTGGGGAAGGATAATTATTCTTGTTTGTGACTTTGTTCAACTAATGTTAGTCAATGCACATCCTAAGAGAGCCATATTTCTTCTGAACAAAGAGGATTGGAGCACCCCATGGGGACTTACTACGCCTGGTAAACCCTTATCCAAGAGATTTTTCAACTTATCCTTCAACTCCTTTAGCTCCACTAGAGCCATTCTGTAAGGAGAAATGGATATGGGCTGCGTATCAGGGAAAAATGTCAATACTTGTCAAACTCCCCCTCGGGAGGGACTCCTGGTAGATCATTTGGAAACACTTCTAGATACTCACATACAACAGGAACTAAATGGAGAGTCAGGGTCTCGGATGTAGAATCCTTTACCCAAACTAGATAATATATACAACCCTTTAAGATCATCTTTGTGACCTTGAGATAGAAAACAAAGTGACCTACAGGCACTGCTGAACTAACCTTCCACTCTAGGACTAGTTCACCTATAAATCAGAACTCTATTGTATAGGTTCTATAATTGACTGAGGTATAACAAGCATACAACTAATCCATACCGAAAATAACATCAAATTCGGTCATGTCTAACTCTACTAAGTCGGCTGAGGTGACTTTCTGAAGAATTGTGATCAGGAAATTTCTATATACCTGTCGAGCTATAACTGAATCACCAACAAGAGCAAAGATTGAGAAGGGTTCTGAAAGGATTTCCGGACTGACATTAAAACGGATAGCAACATAAAGAGTCACGAAGGATAATATGGCTCCTAGATCTAGCAAGGCATAAACATCAAGATGAAAAATTCATAACATACCCATAGCCATATTTGGCGAACTCTCTTGCTCCTGGCATGAAGAAAGGGCATAGAAGCAGTTCTGCCACTGACCGCCACATGCACTAGATGATGCGCCTTGTTGGGATGGGCGAATTATTGGAGTTGCTGAAGAAGTAGCTGGGGCACAACTTCTACCGTCACCTTGTCTAGCTAAAGGACAATCTCTGCAAATGTATTTGGGCTTTCTATACCCGAAGCAAACATCTGAGCCAATCAAGCATTCTCCTAGATGATTCTTACCACACTTTCTACAAGTTGGAAAAGTGCGGTCCGTTGACATGCTCCTCTGACCTCTAGAGCCTAATACTCTACCTCTATGATCACCTCTAGGCCTAGATAGAATACTGGATAATGATGGAGCTGGGGATGAGATCTCTGTTGAGACTATGGACAGTGTCCACCACCGGTCTTTGCTGGGAGCACTCGATGTGTCTGGTCCTAGCCCTCTTGGCTTCCCTCTCCTTCTCCTTCAACTTCTCCTCCTCAACCTCTTGGGCATGAATCATGAGTCGAAAGATCACTGATATGCATTGCGGTCCTACACTCCTTGACCACTAAATCTGAGACCCCTGACATAAACTTACTCATTTAAGCCTTTGGCCGGTAACCATCTCCGGAACATACTTCAAAAACTGATTGAACTTCAAAAGCATACTCCTAAACCGATATGTTGTTCTACTTCAGATTGATAAACTCAGCAACCTTGGCTTTCCTTATCTCTCGGGAAAAGAACTTGTCCAAAAAAGTTGTTACAAACTCATTCCAATAGACAGGAATTGCACCTACCCTACGACTTGCCTTCCACTGCTGAAACCAAATGTGAGCTACCCCCTTCAGCTGATAGGAGGCCAAATCTTTCCTGAAACCCCTATAATTTGGGTAATTTTTTGGATCTTCTCAATAAACTCTTGTGGAACCTTTTCAACCTTGGAACCATGAGATTCTAGCGGGTTTATTCTGGTGAAATCTTGCCACTCTCACCACCACAACACTCCCATCAGGGTTCACAAGTGCAACCGCCTGTGGGTTGACCTGTGTCGTCATAGCCTGGGCCAGTATCTGAAAAGCATCCCTAAACTCCGCATGAGTCACCTGCTCATTCAAAGGATCCGCTGGAGCTAGTGAGGCTAGCTGATGCCCATCTCCATTGCTATTTTCATAGCCATTGCCATTTCTATTCCTTCTTTTATTGACTCGGTGGGGAGGCATATTTCTGCAAACGTGTATAGCACGAGTTAGAGAAGAATAGAGAGGGTTGGACTTCATCGCATGACATAGATCATGAAAAAAGAAATGTTTCATAAAACGTCTTGCAACCTCTCCTCAAGTGTGGTGTACTTCACAACCATGAAAAAAACTCTACTTAACGTAGCTTTTAGACACCCTAGGACACACCTAAACTTGTTGCTCCGATATCAAGTATAGACCCCGGATGTAACATGGGACCTAGAACCACGAATGACTCCAAACTAACCCATGGCACATTCATAACTTATTTTTGAGCATAAACTAAGCGGAAATAAAGCATAAAATAAGGCATAAGAGGAAGTCTAAGATGTCATAAAATGTAAACAGAACTACTAGCCAATATCGCTAAAATATCTAAACATAGCTATCTGATAAGCCTCTTGTCATAAGATGAATTGATAGGACAACATCCCCAACGAGCTCCACTAAGTCTGAAACTGGAAGTCATAAGAAAAGGGCATGAATCAAAATTGACATCCTTGGATGATGAGGACTCACCAATACTGTGCAAAAGCCGAACAAGATTGAATCTACCGGCGTGACTGAGACCGATCACCTGAACCTATATCATGAGACAATATAGAATAAAAGTATGCGGTCAATACTTTGAAAGTACTGAGTATGTAGGATATGCAAAACATGAGAGTAAGGACAACATGAAAAAATCATGATCGTGAGATAGTCATAAACATGGTTAATCATAAACTGAAGCATAATGATCCAAAGTTTTGAAATTAAAATCATCTATATTAACATGATTGAAATTATAAGTAAAAACTCATAAACTGATCAATGGGTCAAATATACTATAAAACATGATTTCGTAAATTCTGAACATGAACAACTTAAAACATGATAAATAACTGGAGATTCTTATAACCAACACCATCATGAATGTGCACATGATGCCAAACTATCTCGCTCAAGTTGGCAGAGCTGTTTTAAGCCTTACTAGGATAAAGAACAATAAATGTGTGATATCACTCATGAGCCCATTCAGGCAGGGGAAACACTCTCTGGCAAGAACCCCTATCATAATCATGTCTATGGTGGCACGTAGTTTTGAGACCTGGGTGCGCTGAATCCTGGCCTACTTGGTGCTAAATACTACTCTCAAAACATGCATAGTACTCATAGTCATAATCATGAAACATACTTGATTTTGCATGGACTAGTTGGAAATCATGAAATTCATAAATATACTAGACATACGTGAACTAGTCATGGAAAATAATGTTGTTGATTCATAAGCTTGAGATTCATGAAATTCATGCATAGTTAAATAAATCATCATAACTTGAAAACATATATTGATAAGAGAATTTAGCATAAAACATATAATCATAGTCATAAATCATGGATTGAATCATAAGAGAATTGAATTTGTAGAATATTATGAGAGATTTCATCCTAACCCTAGAATTTTCATAAATCATAATTAAAGACTTAAATCCATGAAATTGATTTAAAATTGAGTATGAGGGTGGAAGAAATTCCCCATTCATGACCTTATATACCTGGCTTGAAGAGTTCCTTGACTTGATTTGGAGGCCCAAGAGTATTTGAGATGAAGAAGGTCAAGAACCCTAGCTTTTCCTTGAGAGGTGATTTCCACCTTATGGTCTTTGAAGAAAATGGGGGCTTAGTCTAAGTATAAGACCTTTAGGAAGCCTAAGATGACATCATTTAGGAGTTAGAAGTAAAAAGTTTTACTAGAATACCCCCAAACTACCGCATAAAAATTTTCTACTAGCAGAACCAACGACTCTTCCAACAGACTGTTGTTCTTCCAACGGTTCGTTGGTCCACTCATGGGTTCCAGTTTCTACTCTGAATCATCCTCTGAACCTACTCCGACGATCAGAACAGACGATCAATACAACCTAGCAACAGATTATCCAATCCACTCATTGGTTTTGATAGATTTTGATAGTTTTCTGAACCTCTGGAAGATTAGTCAACCAACGACGACCCGTACGTCCTTCAAATGACCCGTCCTGAGGGTCCTATAATGGTCTGGTGCCATTTTTTGTTGGTTTTTTCTTCTTGTCTCGAATTCAATCTTAGGAACTTTTGGGGTATTACACATTCATGCTTGAAAGTTTTTGAGTAACAAGTTGGAATAGGATGGCGGATGAAGTAGAGAAAAAAAATCATACTAATTAGGTGTACGAGATACTCTGGTAGATCGCCGAGTAGGCTCAAGAGGAGCAGACCTTGAAGAAGTCTCAGATTCTGGTTGTGAAGTAGTCTTAGGTGGAGAATTTGTTTTAGAGTGGGGTAAAATTGATCGACATCATTTATACATAAATTCAGGTTTAAACCGCTTAGAAGAAGATGACAATCCTCAAAAGTAGGAAAAGAGGAGAGACAGAAGATGACTCAACATGAGTAGTAAATAAATATTGATTCTCAAAGAAAATAACACTTTTAGAAACACAATATTTGTTAGAACTTATATCATAGAAGATAAAAAAGTTTTGTGAAGTATTATAACCCATAAAAGCACATTTACTAGACTGAACATAAAGTTATTAGGTTGAAAAGGAGGCAGATGCACAAAACAAACACAACCAAATGTGTGAAAATTATGATAACTAGGATTTTTGTGATAAAGAAGAATATGGAGACTCAAGATTTAAGACTTTAGATAGTAGTCTATTAATCAAATAGACAGCAATAGATAAAACTTACACCCAATATTTAGATGGGATAGATAACTCAATCATAAAGTACAAGTGACATCTAAAATATGACGATTTTTATGCTCCTCAATCTCATTTTTTTTGTGATGTATATAGGCAAGAGCGTTGTGAAATAATTTCTTTCTAAAGCAAGAAATTATTGAATTCATGAGACATATATTCTTCATCGAAATCAAATGTTAATATTTTGATGCGGGTGAAAATTTATCAATGAAAGTCAAAAATGTCTTGACTATGAAAAATACATCAGATTAAGAATAAAGTAAATACACCCATATATATTGACTTTAATTATCTATGAATGTCACAAAGTACTTGAAATAAGCACGAGAAATAATTGGTGAAATGTTCCAAACATCACTATGAATGACATCAAAATACTTTGTAGCACAAGTACCAAGATTAAGAAAAGAAAGAGTTTTACTTTTTCCTAATTTACAAGTAGAACAATCAAAGGAAGCCGTTGAAAATTGAGTTTTATTTCAATAAACCAAATTTTGATAAATGAGATAACATAATAGAATTTGGATGTCCTAGACACTTATGTCAAACCTCGTCTTACTAGTTGTTAATACAAGCAGAAGATAGAATACGAGAAATGAAAAAGTGCGTAGGAAATAATCTTAATTTTAGGCCCCTTTTCGATTATCGTCACCGATACTTGATCCTGCACGAGGCAACCATTACAAGAAAAATACATATCACAATTATTATCTACCAATTGACAAACTAAACTAAGATTAGTGGAGAGTTTGCTGATACAAAAACATTCTTAAAAGTTTGAGTAATATCCCCAATATTGGTAATGGGTAAGTTACTATAATTGGCAATCTGAATTTGTGTGGGACCGTAATATTCACGAATATTTTTTAGCATACTAGTTGAGTTGGTCTTATGATTTGAAGTGCCAGAATCAACAAGTCAAAAATTAGATGTAATGTCGTTACCTTGTAGCCTCAAAGCTGAAAGGATTGATATAATAATTTATTGCACCATTTTAGGGGTAAAAACTTATCCACTTGCTGGAGTAGCAAATTGGTTGTTACTTCCTGTTGAAGATAAGTTATTGGAAGTGGGATCATTTATTTCCACTTAAAATACATTGATCCCTATGATTTTGAAGACGTGTGGGACACTCTTTGATAATATGTCCGTATTATTTACAATAATTACAGAACTTCTTACATAATTTCTAGCAGTATGACCATATTCTTTGCAACTGTAGCATTGAGTTATACTCATATCCCTGCTCTTCTAATTTTTCTTGAGCAGCAATGTAACAATGTGAATGTTATCTTGCTTGAATACATTTTGCGTGATAAGATGTTGCCCTTCACAAAGTAATTTCCTAAAACGGATATCTAAGGAGAGAGATGGGTCGCGATTCATCAAGCTAGAGTGAATACTCTTAAAAATTATATCGTAATTTCATCAAAAATTGGTCTATCTTGCTTTGCTCATGAACTGCTTGAATTACAAAGAGAGATTTAACAAGTATTTTAGCATAAATAATATCTGTAGATTCAGTCTATAAGTTCTTTAAAAAATAATAATTCTGAACAGAGAGGCCTCCTTGAGAATAATTAGCAATTGCATGCTCTAGTTGAAAGCGTCTTGCTCTATTGTCTTGATTGTAAACCTTTTATAAATAATCCTACATGGATTTTATAGTCTTATATAGTTTGAGATTAAGGACAATAAGAGAGTCAATTGATCCTAAGATCCATGTCATCACTCGAGCATCTTTGACCTTTCACTAATTTAACTTTATAGGATCAGTTGGAGTAGGATCACTTTCATCTATTTGACCCATAATTCTTTTTCAGTGACAAATAGTTGAAACTGAAACTCCTAGGCAGAATAATTCTTCCATATGAAATGAACATTGAAGGACTTAAATTGAGAAGTCATGTTCTTGAATAGCTAAGAAAATCAAATACACAAATACAAGAGAATAATCAAGACGAAGAGCCCTAAATGTTTAGGACTACCTGTTGGCGGATAGTCAAGAAAATCAAAACTTTCAAAAGAAATTAAAAAGAATCATAGATAAAGAACTCAAGAAAATCGAAACTTTCAAAAAAAATTAATTATTTTTAAGGAATCACAAATGAACGACTCTAAGAATCAAAGTAGCAGACTCTGATACTATGTTAAATTTGTTGAATGAATGCTCTCAAATTGAGAGTTCTTTCATTAAATAGAAAGAATTGTGATTTACATGCCTAAAGATCTGGTCATTTACCCTTCTAAGTACTTGTTATTTCTAGTTGTAATATCTCTAAAAATATGATACATTAATATATGATATCTCCAACTTATGAAAAACAATTACATAAATATTTAGACTTATTATATAGATATATACAACTATTAAAATCTGTCCAACATGCTAACAGGTGATTACAAGAAGGTTATTGGTTGATTCATGCTTTACCCAAAGGACATAATATGGTCCAGTATTGATTCACATATCGGTACATTTGAGAGGTTCAGAATTAGTGCATTTTATGGCTACATTTACATGTTGCCTGGAAGAGAAAATTGATCCAAATTTAGTCAAGATTTATGTGCAAACTTAGTCCTGTGTTTCTGCTAAGCTTAAACAGTGTAACATGGCTAAGACTGTGGTCCACAAAATTACTTAGTTCACATTTTAGTTCTACAATTAGCTAAAGTGCTTTCTTTATTTTAGCTTACATTATATCTTAGTCATTGATTTTATTTCATTACTTATGTAAAGAATATTTATTTGTTTGTTTTGTAAAAATTATAAAATGAGCTACTAGGTATCATGCCTAATAGATTTACTTAAAAACAATAAATGAATCTGTTGCGATTATCTAAAGAATGAAATAACCAGACGACTTTCAATTGCCTTTTATATAGGGGACTTCGACAAAATATATTCTCCTCACGGTATTTCTCCCTTCTATATTCTAAATTTTAGTTCTTTAATTATTTCTTTTCACCAAATCCAGAAGACCAAACAATTATAATTCTTCTTCTTTTAAGTTTATTGCAAAATAATGAATTCTTGCAAGCATAAAAATGTGTTCAATAATGTCAAAGAATCAATTAGAAAGATCTACCCAGTGTGCCATACTGGAAAGTCATTTAACACATTTTAATAATGTTGTATTTAAATTTCATTCGCTACCAATTATTAAGTTTTCTGTTTATATTCTATACCTTTTTCAAAAACGTATTCTTGAATTGAATAATGTAAGTTTGATAATTGGATATTGTAGTTTGTCATGAAATATTGTAATTAATTTTACCATTTTAATTACTTCAATTTTGATTTAAATGTTGATCAGAATATATATCATAGTTTTTTAAATACTGTTGTTTTTAAATTTGAATACTGTGATTTTGAATTGAATAATGAAGTTTTTATTTAAAAATTGTAGTTTTTCCTTTGAATATTCTAATTCTGGGTTGGAGACTTTATTTTTAAAAAATATTGTAGTTTTGAATTGAATAGTTGAATATAGTATTCTTGAATCTAATATGCAGTTGAATATTATAGTTTATTCTAATATTAATTACAAAATTATTATTTAATGCTGACATGAATTACCATCGTCTATTTCTAAGAGTCAGTTGTTGATTATTGCTAAATTTTAAAGATATTAACTCATAAAATATGCTATCACCGATTTTCTAATTTTAATAGGCTTGGCATAAAATATAAATATTTGTAAGATTCTTTATATAATTAGTATTATAGAGGGTTAGTAGGATGTATATTTACATTTTTTTTTTCTCTTAAGAAATATCATAAGTTAGAATAATTAATTACCCGTGCAGAGATTGGTTTGACGCTAATGGATTTGTTTGTTAAATATAATAATAATAATTAGCCGTTTCTTTGATCCTTGAAGATCTATATTTTACCTAAACTAATTAATTCTTCTAATTAAATGATTAATGGTCATCACATGGTGTAAAGTGATCAGTGGAATTAATCATGTTATATATGTGCTAAAAAAATTGTTATAGATTCTTCATTCTTTCTTGTTCAATTATTTGTAAAGTCCACTGCCCTACACCTTACGCATTGGATCTTCATATATTAACAACTTGTTCACATATATGGGAAGAAAATCCCATCTCCATTAACAAAGACTAATCAATAATAATACGTACACATTAAAAAAAAAACTAAAGAGAAATTCTTGCATTTAATAATAAAAAGCATCACCGTTTTTAAAAAAAATAAAAAAAAAATAACACCGTCAAAAATATAGTGGAATGAATAAATTTTTTTAGATTTAATTAAAGATTTCAAATTAATTCTGAAAATTAAAAAACTAAATAAATATCTTTCAAAAAGAATTTTTCATTTTATGAGTTATACGTGGTATCAATTCAAATTATTTTGAGACACATAATGATTTAAATTTTTAGAAAAAATATATTATATAGTATTATTCGAATGATGAACATATTTTACATGAAATAACATTTCTTCGCAATTTTCTAAATCTAGCTTTAAGATATATGTTATTTGCAATTTTTGCTCTATTTTGAGCTGGCTTTTAGTTTTTATTTTTGAAAGTAAATAACTTTTTATTGGATATACATTTATATTTTTATATTATAATATTTTATAACTTATGACAGATATAAGTTTAATTTTTATATAAAAATCAAATATCAACTCATTTGACAAAAAATATATAACTAATTAAATAATAAGATGTAGTTAAATTGATTGCTTTACCGTGTAGCTAATTAAACCTGATGAATTTTTAAAATTCTGGTTTCTATAACTTATCGGATAACTTATGTATGAACAAAGATACTATAATTACAAATTATAATATTTGTAGTATTTCTCTCAATAAATATTAGTTTAGAAAATTTAGGGATTTTTTTTCACGGTAGTCATGATTTATATCACCGATTATTAAAAATTCTTACAAAATTTATGAATTTTCTTTAGCCACAACTTAAATATCCTTAATATATGCAGTGCGTTTTCTATCTGGATAGCTAACTGTGATATATTAGTATAGAAAATTCTTATTTTTTCAACAATCGACACTCATAATGATGTGTTTACAGATTATAAGTTAAGATTTAAAAAAAAGACATACTAATAAGCTAACAGACTAATTATCACCTCTTATTAATAAACCTGACCCAATTAATATTTTAAATATTTGACTTATTAATTATCATTAGTGTAGCTTGATTATATAAAGTAAGTATTATTTTATGGAAAATATATTTTCATTTATATCATTTTGTGCATTCCATGTGCCAGCCGCAAACGACGTCCATAACCAACTTTTCCTCAATAATAATTTCCGGATTACTCAACTAATTAAATCTCCATTAGATATTACAAGTAATAATTCTACAAAATCTTAAAATAATAAAGCTTTTTAAGTGATAATCACATGAATTACGTATTCTTTCCCCGGAGTATATTCACAATTAACATTGGTTATTGTATTGTTAATATACGTGTAAGAAAATTTTATATCATCAAATCATATTTACCAGATAATTTGTCTTACTCAAAATTACAAAATTAAGATTAAATTATTATTTTATTCTTGATGTTGGTTTAAGATATTCCACTTCATTTTTCGGATACCTAAATGATAATAATGACTTAAAATTAGGTGAACAGCATATCAAACTGTGAACCGCTTGAGACTCGGGAGTAAAGGGGTTTAATTCGAATTTTTTTTTTTCAGAAAATTATATTATATATTTAAACTTAAAATTATTTTATATATGTAATAGGTATTAAATTTTTTTATATATTTACTTTTTAATTTTTTAAATTTTTTTAGTAAAATTTTTAACTCTGCTACTGTAAATAATAAAAATTAATAACTCTTGTTGTATAGTTTCTAAGACATTATACTATTAAAAGAATTGAATCTAAAATTTAAAATTTATGATTTCTATATCAATTTCAATTTAATATATAATCATAACTAAGTTCATTATCACTTATTAGTGATTTTTTTTTAACTTACACAGGGTATAAATAAAATTATTAAGTTCTCGCAAATCATATATTATACTTTAGATCCTTTCTCTCACTATAGAATATATACTAGTATACAGTAATAATGATTTGCAGAAAATATTGAAATATTAAAATCAGTTTATTGTGTATAGTGTCATGTTATAGTCCCTGCGATGCATATCTATTTTAATATACAATAATAATTTATTCTGTATAATTAAATAAGTAAAATTTATAACAGATAAAATATACACAAATATTATTATCATTTTTATAAAATGAAAAAAATTATTTTTGATATACTAACAACTCAAAAAAATTATTTTTCGAGACAGATTTGAAATAAATATAATAGGCATAAGCATGCATAGCTATTTTTAATATCTGAATTGAAAATCACATTTCGTTTTGCGTAGTACTAATTAGAAAATTTGCATGCACTATTAATATACCCCCTAATTATCGACTTGGTAATTCGTCCTTTCAACTTCAAGTCAATTATATGAGTTGGATAAAAGCTTAATTCAACTTCTTTTAAAATATTTTGCACGTCCTAAGTGTGTAATTTATTTATTTTTATTTATTTAATTATATCTTTTAATATATCTCGCATGTAGCTTAATTCTCTTTCATGACTCATGCACATGAAAAAAAATTGATATTGGGTAATAGTAAAATTAAATCAAAGACCTCCTTATCTACTTTGATATCATGTTAAAATATATGATTATTTTATTTTATTAAAAGGTTATGTCGTTAGAGAGAACATATTTTTATTTTCTTAATTATATTCTCGACATATTCCTTGTGTGCGGGTTTAATTTTTTTTTTAAGATTCAAGCATGTAAATTTCTTCTTGATAACGAAGGAAAGTAGAATATAATTAGAACTAGAACCACTATTTGATCTAATATCATATTAAAGCGTGTGATCATCTCATTTAATATCTTAAATTATTTTTTAAAAAATATACTTTTATTTTTTTAATTATACTATCAATAACCAGTTTCTTTTAAAAACTCATCTGTCATTAGAATAATAACCAGAAATTTAGGTTGCAAACAATATATTGTTAAAGGAGATTTTCTTTAGTACTTTCTTTTAATTTGTTTATCTGGTTTAGATTTGATATGAAATAAAAAAAAATTAAATCTTGCGATATTAAATTAAAAATATATAAAATATATTAAAATATTTTTTAATCTTATAATCTTAAATATTTTGAGTAGAGAATTGAAATTAAAAAATTACCATATATATTATATATACGGCATTGAATTATCATGGTTTGGCATTGAATGTGTTAGTGGACCACAGTGAAGTAGGCACAATTTGGTATTTGATCTAAATTTGAGAAAGGTTTGGTTAATCTTTCGGGCCGCTCAGCTGGTATCTAATAAGGCTAAACTACAACGAGAATGGTAACTTGCGTTAGAAAAGTAACATGGGCTGTTTGAATGATTAATTAGGACATAAAGATTTTTTTATTTAATTATAATGATTTCTTTTAAAAAATAAAGAAGATTTTTAAATTTTGTAATCTTAGACTAAAGATATATAAAATGTACTAAAATTATTCTTCGATCCTGTGATCTTAAAAATGTCATGTAGAAAGTCAACAATAAAAAACTGTCAGTTCGAAAAGTTCCAATAAAATGAGTTATTTAAGATGGATAAAATTTGATTTAGATAACTACTATAGTACTATTACAATTAAAGTTACTCTTTCCATTCTAATTTATTTGTCTGATTTTAATTTAATACGAAGTTTAAGAAAGTAAAAACGACTTATGAATCTTGTGATCTTAAACTAATGAGATATCGAATGTATCAAATGTTCTTTAATCTTGTGAATTTAAATATGTGATGTCAAAATTTGAAAATAAATCATTGCCAAAAAAGAAATATGTATGCGTTTTACCCTATCCAAGCTTTATTAATGAGATTATGTTGTTGTTGTTATCTAAGTTTTTTTTTAATCTCTCTTTAATTCTACTCCAATTAGTGAAGTTTCAATAAAATAAGATATTTAAGAAATATAAAATTTGATTTAAATAATTACTATGTAAAGGCAAAACTAAGGTCGTATATATTCTATCTTTTTCAGATTTTATTAATAAAAATCAACTAAATATATTATTATAATTTGCGGATGATTATCTTAATTTCTCTTTGGCAGGGTATGAGATTAGCTAGAGTGGTTAGTGGGAAAAGATTCTTACATAAGACAATATGAACAGATGTGCAATGTTAGTTATAAACACAACAATGCATTAGCTTTCCTACAATAAAGGAACAAGGAATATGATTAAAGAAATATGTAGAAGATCTCCTCAATCAATTCATTTAACTCTTCTCTAGTAGATAATGTTTGCCAGACATTTTATATATTCCTACATTTTAATTTATTTATCTAATTTTAATTCGGTATAAATTTTAAAATAATTAATTTTTTTTAATTTTGTGATTTTAGATTAAACATATTTAGAATGTATCAAAATATCCTTTAATCTTGTGATCTTAAACATGCCATGTGAAAAATTCAAATTTAAAAGTTACCGAAAAAAGAAAGAACTATTCTTTTTTAAACAGATTAAAAAGAAAAGTAAGACAACTAAATTGAAACAGAGGGAATACTAGTTTAGTGTACGTGCATTGCATGTCTGTCTCGCGTCAATATATTAAATTTAACATATATAAGAAAAATAAAATTATAAAAAAATAACAGTTGACGTCAAAATAAATATGACTTTTTAAAAATAATATAAATAAATAGTATATCTCTAATATGTTATTATTTTTTGTATCTCACCTGTCAATTCTTTACAAGGTATAGTAGTTTATATTTTCTTTTATCATTTTGACGGTTATATCATGATAAGAAAATTTATTGTCTCTATTGATAATCATCTTGAAAGTACTATATGTGTGTGTGTTGTATGTGTATATTCATGGGAGAAATAATGTTGCAATAAATATAATTTAACTTTTGTTATAGTTTGACACAGTAATTCATTTATTATCATTGCAAATCATAAATATATTGGAATCAATAGATAATTTTTCTAAATTAAGATCCGAAATGATTTTCACTTTTATGTATAATAATAAAAAATCAGATCTTAATATGTCATGATTCAAAAATGTATATTTTATGTATAAAAATGAAATTAAGCTACTTAACTTTTTCATGTACAAGCATTATAAAAAGAGATTGGTGGAAATTAAAAACATGTTATCTTTTTTTCTTTCTTTTGTTTTCCTTTTCTAGAGTAGATTTCAATTTTTATTTTTATTTTTTTGTTAAATATAGACCTGATTTCGATATGATGATAAAATTTATTTTTTATATACATACATTAAAAAAATTGGTTCAACCAAAGTTTATTAAAATTATTGGTAAGCTAAGGAATCTTCTTATGTAAAAGTTTTGCTTAGATACTTATTGATGGAAGCCTAAAATCGCTTCTTGATCATATTAACCCAAAAATTAAAAAGAGGTTAAAATGACTCTAAACTTATTCCAATCATGTATGGACTTTTTCGATAAGAAAAATCAATCGACATGTCATGTTAGAGTTTAATATTTTTATAATAGTAGGATAAATAGATATATAGAGTTCTAATTTAGAACCAAATTAAAAATGAACATATAGAAGAAATATACAGAATCAGGATTAGTTATAATAAAGAAAGGTAGTGATAGTTTTTTCTTTTTTTTAGTCGTTTAATGTCACACCCCACCCTGGAGGGTATGACGGGCACCTGGTGCCTGCTAGACTCTGGACTGCTAGATGGTCCAGCCTAAGCACGTCTGGTGCTTTTGGCTGGCCCTGGCTCTATTCCAAGAAACCAACCGGCTATATAACGGCTGTAAACACAGCCTCCGGCCAACTGGCCTATAGTCACCTGTACCTGCACTATCAGCTGACCAGAACACATTCAATATAGGGAAACCTATGCGGGCCGACGAGGCCACCATGCTGTCTAGTTATCTGTAACTCAACAATGAAATACTGGAAAGCTACGTGACCGGCAAGGTCACCATTACTGTCAAGCTATGGCCCCACACGGCCAACACAAAAGAAGTAGAAGTACTAACAGCTATACAACTGCACGGCCTCACACGACCGGCTCAACTGACCACAGGGAAATATATATAGACTGCAAGCCTCTAGGAATAACAATAGAAATGATCGGGACAGGGCCCCGACCTACCCGTACTATACAATAAAAGAAAACGAAATACACCTCTGGAATTCAGTCTCCGGATGACAGGAGCTGAATACTCGATCGCTGACAGAAATCACGAGGGATCGCCTCCTCGTCTATGAGTACCTGCAGGGAAGTAATCCAGTGCCCCACCGGGCGTCAGTACCACTGGTACTGGGAATGTAAAGCAATAACTGAAAGAAATATCTGAAAACAACAATACAACTGATGAAACTGAAATAGGGAGGAATAGATTAACTGTCTCATAATATAAATTATGCCTACTCTCAACTATACTAGAGGGAGTAGGAGTTATACCTGGAGATGTATCGTTCTACTGTCGATTTACTCGTATCTAATGTAACATGGCATAACATAACATAACATAACATAACATAGCACACACAAACCTTACCCGGCCCCCATAAGCCGAGAGGTACAACCAGCACAAAGTCTATACCCCTACCCCGGTCATCCCATCTCCTATAATAGTTATAAGCATCCTGTCGGTCCCCTGGGTATGCACTTGGGCTCGCTGAGCCCCTGACTATAACTGTACCTGAGTCCGGAGGACTCCTGAATCAACACTCGGGCGTATCCACTCGACAGGGGTGTGTAAGGGCCGACCAAGGCACAATATGGGGAAAACTGGCATCCCATCTTCGTCCCCTGTGGGACGGCATGCCACTCCGTAGAGCGACGTATCCTCGTCCTCTGGCGGACGAGTCGATACAGCTATTAACCCTGGGGCGGTCATGGATGCTAGGTGATCCAACCCCAAAACAATACAATGGTCTCAACTAGTAATACTATCTGCATATCCCACATACTGAAGCTAATAGTAGTAAAGTATTTGTACATACTGTGTGCTGAACTAGTGATAGTAATATGTACGTACTTAATACATGCTGAGACTGATAATAGTATATATGTATAAATATAATCTCCTGCCATACTGTACTGAGTCTAATGCTGAACAAGGTATAGTTTTTCTGCTGAAAACCATATTGTATACTGAGTTTCTGTAGTAACATGATTTACTATTTCTGACATGCTCTCTAAACTTCATTTTAACCTATCATACTACTTCTGAAATGCCTTACAGATATTACATTGTTTTACTGGGTTTCAACTGAATACGATAATATCCTAACATTCCGTACTACATCACATACTAAGCATGTTGTGCAGTTCCTAACACTTGTATTAGAATCTATATCGTGCTAGCAAGTTTCGTGCTAATTATAACCTGATGCTTCTAATATCGTACCAACATTTGTAACAAACATAATACACGACTTATGAACATTCTACTGGCCTTTAAATTACTTTACTATACCGAGATTACTAACTTGCCGAGGAAACTAGTCTTACATACCTTATCCTCGAACTATCCGTCTGTCGGACGAGACTCGGCCAACACTTCAACTATTTCTCCCAACTGCATTTATAAATATGTCAATTAATACTAAATATAGCTTTATTTTAAAGAACAACGTCACTTTCGATATAATTTATAGCCTAAACTTAGGCTTATCGAAAGACGGTCGAAAACTCGCTATTTTTCAGAGGTTCAGAAGGGAGAAATATTCACTTCACAGCTAGGAACACATAGACACTAGTTTGGAGCAATTTTACTTACCTTAGCTCGGTAGCTCGACGATTCGTCGACCGTATTTCACGAAACTAAATCCGTAGAAATGCTCTCTGCTGCTAAATACCTCAGTATCTGAGGTTAATTTGAGTTTGGACGACGTTTGGCAGCGTAATCGGACAAAATTATATTACCCCCTTCGTTCTTTTCTCTCCTCTGATTTTTCCTCTCTGTTTCACTGGAAATTTTATAAGTTTAAATGAATTAAAACCGAAGTGGGGCTTTATATACTTGGGCCTGGACAAGGCCAACGTGTCACGGAGCCAACGCGGAGGCTTCACCTCCGTGACACGCCGCCATCGCGGAGGGGCTCTGCCTCGGCTCCTTCCGCGATGGTTCGACAGGTTTCTCGTCCGATCTTTTCCCGGGCCTTCCTTTAGCACGTATGGCCTACAAATACGCTTAACCAACGTTTGAATAGGTCGTCTAGGTGCTGGAAATCCTACGGGGTATAACATTCTCCCCCCCCTTAAGAACATTCGTCCTCGAATGTAAACTTTTATTTAGAGGACTTCTCAACTTACTATCTAGAAAAATTTCGACAGAGTTTCCCCTGTAATATGGACTATAGCAAAAACCTGAAATGCAGAAAAGTCCAACACATGTACTGCACGCAATACTTTAAGATTCACTGGATGGCCAAGTATCAATCTTTCTCATTTATATACACACAACCATAAGTAATAATACGGACATACCTGTCGCCTGACTAGACCTGGAATAGGTGAGGATATCTAGCTTTCATATCTTCTTCAGCTTCCCACGTCATCTCCTCACGGTTCCTGTTACGCTACAATATTTTGACAGACGCAATATCTTTAGTCCTCAACCTGTGAATCTGTCTGTCTAAGATAGCTACTGGAACCTCTTCATATGCTAACTCTTCTGTGACCTGGACATCCTGAACTGGAACAACCGTGGAAGGGTCTCCTACGAACTTCCTCAACATGGATACATGGAATACTGGGTGAACAGATGCTAACTCTGGAGGCAAGTTCAATTCGTATGCAACTCAGCCTATTTTTCGTTGAATCTGATATGGCCCAATGAATCTCGGGCTAAGCTTGCCTTTCTTGCCAAATCTCATCACCCCTTTCATCGGAGACACTTTCAGGTATACCCAGTCATTTACCGCAAATTCTAGATTTCTGCGCCGCATATCTGCATAAGACTTCTGGCGGCTCTGAGCAGTCAACAGGCGTTCTCTGATAAGCTTTACCTTCTCCTCTGACTGTTGAATGATGTCTGGCCCAATCAACGCTGATTCCCCCACTTCAAACCAGCCTACTGGCGATCTACATTTTCGCCCATATAATGCTTCAAAGGGTGCCATCTAGATAGCTGAATGATAACTGTTATTATAAGCAAATTCAATCAACGAAAGATGCTCATCCCAGCTACCCCCAAAATCTAGTACACACGCTCGTAGCATATCTTCGAGCGTCTGGATAGTCCGCTCAGCCTGCCCATCTGTCTGAGGGTGGAATGTTGTGCTCAAATTAATCTGCGTTCCCAAATCCCTCTGGAACGACTGCCAGAATCTAGCTGTAAACTGTGCTCCCCTATCTGAAATGATGGATACCTGCACTCCATGTAATCCATCTATTTCTCTGATATATAATTCGGCATAATCCTCAGCCGAGAAGGTAGCCTTCACTAGTAGGAAATGAGCTGATTTTGTGAGCCTGTCAACTATTACCCAAATGGAATCATTTTTGCGTCTGGTACGGGGTAACCCTGTTACAAAATCCATATTTATCGCTTCCCATTTCCACGTAGGCACCGTTATATCTTGCGTTAGACCACCCGATTTCAAGTGCTCCGCTTTCACCTGCTGACAGTTAGGACATCTAGATACGAATTCAGCTATTTCAGCTTTCATACCTGGCCACCAGTAGATGTCTCTGATGTCGTGGTACATTTTCGTTGCTCCTGGATGGAGGGAATAGCGGGCGTAATGTACTTCATGCATAATCTGCTGGCGAAGCCCTGAAACATTCGGAACACAAAGGCGACCCTTACAGCGTGGCACATCATCCTCAGTCATTTGGAAATCTGACTCCTTACCTTTCTAAACTCTATCTCTGAGCTGGACTAAGTCAGGGTCCTCGTACTGTTGTCCTTTTACCTCTGTAACTAATGAGGACACAGCAGAATTCTGAATTACTGCTCTATTATTTTCTGTTTCCATTATTCGAACGGCTAAACCAGCTAGCTGATGAACTTCCTTGGCTAACTCCCGCTTCTCAGGTCGCAAATACGCCAAACTCCCCATTGACTTACGGCTCAGGGCATCTGCCACTACATTAGCTCTTCCCGGGTGATAGAGAATATTTACATCATAATCTTTCAACAATTCTAACCAGCGACGCTGTCGCAGATTTAACTCCCTCTGTGTGAAAATATACTGCAGGCTTTTATGATCTGTAAAGATGTCTACATGGACGCCATACAAATAATGCCTCCAAATCTTTAGGGCGTGGATCACTGCGGCCAATTCCAGGTAATGGGTCGGATAGTTCTTTTCGTGTTTCCTCAGCTGTCTGGAAGCATAAGCAATTACCCTACCATGTTGCATCAACACACAACCCAGTCCCAAACCTGAAACGTCGCAATACACTGCGTACCCATCTGTTCCCTCTGGCAATGCTAAAACTGGGGCGGAGGTCAGTCTATCTTTCAATTCTTGGAAACTCTGCTCACATGCCTCCGTCCACTGAAATTTCGCTGCTTTCTGTGTTAGCTTTGTCAGAGGTGCTACTATAGTGGAGAATCCTTCAACAAATCTCTGATAATATCCTGCTAAACCCAGGAAACTGCGAACCTTGGTCGGAGTGGTGGGTCTAGGCCATGTCTTGATCGCCTCTATTTTCTGTGTGTCTACCTGTATACCAGTATCCGACACGATATTCCCCAAAAAGGCAACTGAGTTCAGCCAGAACTCACACTTAGAAAACTTGGCGTACAGCTGACGGTCTCTAAGGATCTGGAGTACTGTTCGTAAATGGTTCTGGTGATCTGTCTCTGAACGAGAATATACTAGGATATCATCGATAAATACTATCACGAACAGATCCAAATACGGTCTGAATATGCTGTTCATCAGATCCATAAACACTGCGGGAGCATTCGTCAGCCCAAAAGACATGACCAGAAATTCAAAGTGACCATACCTGGTCCTGAAAGCAGTCTTTGGAATGTCCTTTTCACGAACCCGGACCTGGTGATATCCGGACCTCAGATCTATCTTAGAAAAACATCTGGCCCCCTGCAACTGGTCAAACAAGTCATCAATTCTGGGAAGCGGGTACTTGTTCTTTACTGTAACTTTGTTCAGTTGCCGGTAATCTATGCACATACGGAGTGAGCCATCTTTCTTTCTTACAAACAGAACTGGCGCACCCCACGGAGAAGTACTAGGCCGGATAAAACCTTTATCCAACAAGTCTTTCAGCTGCTCCTTTAATTCTCTGAGTTCTGCAGGAGCCATACGATAGGGAGGAATTGATATCGGCTGAGTGCCTGGTAACAAGTCAATAGCAAAATCTATCTCCCTTTCTGGGGGAATACCAGGTAACTCATCAGGAAACACATCAGGAAACTCGTTCACTACCGGAACAGACTGGAGTGTCGGAGATTCTGCTCGGACATCCTGAACTCTGATGGTAAATACACCCCTTAGATATCAATTTCCTCGCCTGAAGGTAGGAAATAAACCTACCTTTTGGCGTAGCGGTGCTGCCCTTCCACTCCCGCACTGCTTCTCCTGGAAAGTGGAATCGGACCGTCTTGGTCCAACATTCGACATTGGCAAAGCACGACACTAGCCAATCCATACCCATTATGGCATCGAAGTCTATCATTTCTAACTCGACCAGATCCACTGTGGTCTGACGGTCGGCAACCTCTACCGTACACCCCCGGTAAATTCGGCTAGCCACGATCGAGTCACCGACGGGTGTGGATACCGAAAAGGGCTGCTGTAATAATTCTGGTGCAATATTGAACTTTCGTGCCACAAATGGAGTAATGTAGGACAAAGTGGACCCTGGATCAATCAATACATAAGCAGGGTGTGAGCAGATAGTTAGCATACCTGTCACAACATCAGGTGACGCTTTTGAATCTTGCCTCCCTGGTAAAGCATATGTGCGGCTTGGACCCGCACCTGTACTGGAGGCCTCTGATCTGCCCCGACCCCTGCCTGCTGAAACTGAGGGCCTGCGCCCTGCCGAGGATGCTGTGGCTCGTGACCCTGCAGATGCCCTATCCTGTCTATCCCGGTCCTCTCGACCTCTGGCTGGGCAATCTTTCATCAAATGGCCTTCTTGGCCACAAATATAACATGCAGTGGAGCCAAACCTGCATGCTCCAGGATGGTGTCGACTGCATATAGGGAAAAGTGGTAGGGTATACCTACTCTGCTCCGCCCTCCTCTATAATGGTGAATCTGCCATCTGCGAGCCTCTACCAGTCTCTGACTGCCCCCTGCAGCTGAATATTCCCCCCCTGCGGCTATGGCGGAGGCGGGGGCCTGGGCGGCCTGTCTAACAATCGTGGCCTGGGTCCTCCCCGAGCCTCCCTCTGTAACTCAACTGGCCTGTCCCAGCGGCGTTGTTCCTGATTGGCCCTTCTGATCTCCCGATGCCACTGTCTGATGCCCTCAATATTCTGGGCGAATGCCTGAACTCGAGCGATGTCCATGTCCTCTCGTAGTGTAGCCGTAATACAAGTCTCAACATATTCTGGATTCAACCCCATGATAAAGCGGTGTACTCTGGATGCCATAGTATCAACAAAGGCCGGTGCGTACCGGGCCAAAGAATCAAACTGCAAGGAATATTCCTGAACACTCATGGCTCCCTGCTCCAGATGTAGGAACTGGTCTACCCGGGCCTGTCGAATCTCCCGCGGCAAATAGTGATTCAGAAAAGCTCCTAAGAAGCTGGACCAGGTCGGAGGGGAAACATCTCTCCCTCGAGACCTTTCCCAGCTTTCATACCACAATAAGGCGATGTCCCGTAACCGAAATGCTGCCAACTCAACTGATTCTGTAGGCGTGGCATGCATAACCCTGAAAATTCTCTGCATTTGATCCAGAAAATCCTGAGGGTCCTCTGTCCGGTCCGTACCTGTAAACTGTGGGGGATTCAGAGCCAAAAATTCTCGGACCCTCGAACTACCGGGCCCTCCTGACGACTCCACAACTGTAGACGGCATCGACTGACGCTGAGCAGCCATCATTTGTGCTTACATAACTACTGCACTCCTAACCTCCTGGTCGGAAGGTGTCGGTATAGGGACTGCTGGAGGTAGTGTCGCCCCAAGTGGCTCCTGATGTGGTGGAGACTGCTCAGAAGGCTGGGACGATGCCTCTGTAGTGCCCTCTGATCGGGCTGTTTCTAAACGAGGGTGAGGCATCCTGCTGGTGCCTTCCCCTGCTGCAACATCTAAACTCCGGCCTGTGATAGGATGTCGCTGGTCTGACATTATCTGTAACCAAAGAATACAGTAAGCTTTTAGGGACTCAACCCTATATTGTACCGCTCTACAACACGACTGAATAAGAATAAAAGACAACCATCCTATCATGCCTTGCAGCCTCCTATCCATAGTATGTGGTGCACAACACATCCATGGACAGGACTCTACTTAGCACGGCTTGCAGACTCCCTGGGATACGACCTGCTCTGATACCAAGTTTGTCACACCCCACCCTGGAGGGTATGACGGGCACCTGGTGCCTGCTAGACTCTGGACTGCTAGATGGTCCAGCCTAAGCACGTCTGGTGCTTTTGGCTGGCCCTGGCTCTATTCCAAGAAACCAACCGGCTATATAACGGCTGTAAACACAGCCTCCGGCCAACTGGCCTATAGCCACCTGTACCTGCACTATCAGCTAACCAGAACACATTCAATATAGGGAAACCTATGCGGGCCGACGAGGCCACCATGCTGTCTAGTTATCTGTAACTCAACAATGAAATACTGGAAAGCTACGTGACCGGCAAGGTCACCATTACTGTCAAGCTATGGCCCCACACGGCCAACACAAAAGAAGTAGAAGTACTAACAGCTATACAACTGCACGGCCTCACACGACCGGCTCAACTGACCACAGGGAAATCTATACAGACTGCAAGCCTCTAGGAATAACAATAGAAATGATCGGGACAGGGCCCCGACCTACCCGTACTGTACAATAAAAGAAAACAAAATACACCTCTGGAATTCAGTCTCCGGATGACAGGAGCTGAATACTCGATCGCTGACAGAAATCACGAGGGATCGCCTCCTCGTCTATGAGTACCTGCAGGCAAGTAATGCAGCGCCCCACCGGGCGTCAGTACCACTGGTACTGAGTATGTAAAGCAATAACTGAAAGAAATATCTGAAAACAACAATACAACTGATGAAACTGAAATAGGGAGGAATAGATAACTGTTTGATAATATAAATTATGCCTACTCTCAACTATACTGGAGGGAGTAGGAGTCATACCTGGAGATGTATCGTTCTACTGCCGATTTACTCGTATCTAATGTAACATGGCATAACATAACATAACATAACATAGCACACACAAACCTTACCCGGCCCCCATAAGCCGGGAGGTACAACCAGCACAAAGTCATACCCCTACCCCGGTCATCCCATCTCCTATAATAGCTATAAGCATCCTGCCGGTCCCCTGGGTATGCACTTGGGCTCGCTGAGCCCCTGACTATAACTGTACCTGAGTCCGGAGGACTCCTTAATCAACACCCGGGCGTATCCGCTCGACAGGGGTGTGTAAGGGCCGACCAAGGCACAATATGGGGAAAACTGGCATCCCATCTTCGTCCCCTGTGGGACGGCATGCCACTCCGTAGAGCGACGTATCCTCGTCCTCTGGCGGACGAGTCGATACAGCTATTAACCCTGGGGCGGTCATGGATGCTAGGTGATCCAACCCCAAAACAATACAATGGTCTCAACTAGTAATACTATCTGCATATCCCACATACTGAAGCTAATAGTAGTAAAGTATTTATACATACTGTGTGCTGAACTAGTGATAGTAATATGTACGTACTTAATACATGCTAAGACTGATAATAGTATATATGTATAAATATAATCTCCTGCCATACTGTATGAGTCTAATGCTGAACAAGGTATAGTTTTTCTGCTGAAAACCATGTTGTATACTGAGTTTCTGTAGTAACATGATTTACTATTTCTGACATGCTTTCTAAACTTCATTTTAACCTATCATACTACTTCTGAAATGCCTTACAGATATTACATTGTTTTACTGGGTTTCAACTGAATACGATAATATCCTAACATTCCGTACTACATCACATACTAAGCATGCTGTGCAGTTCCTAACACTTGTATTAGAATCTATATCGTGCTAGCAAGTTTCGTGCTAATTATAACCTGATGCTTCTAATATCGTACCAACATTTGTAACAAACATAATACACGACTTATGAACATTCTACTGGCCTTTAAATTACTTTACTATACCGAGATTACTAACTTGCCGAGGAAACTAGCCTTACATACCTTATCCTCGAACTATCCGTCTGTCGGACGAGACTCGGCCAACACTTCAACTATTTCTCCCAACTGCATTTATAAATATGTCAATTAATACTAAATATAGCTTTATTTTAAAGAACAACGTCACTTTCGATATAATTTATAGCCTAAACTTAGGCTTATCGAAAGACGGTCGAAAACTCGCTATTTTTCAGAGGTTCAGAAGGGAGAAATATTCACTTCACAGCTAGGAACACATAGACACTAGTTTGGAGCAATTTTACTTACCTTAGCTCGGTAGCTCGACGATTCGTCGGCCGTATTTCACGAAACTAAATCCGTAGAAATGCTCTCTGCTGCTAAATACCTCAGTATCTGAGGTTAATTTGAGTTTGGACGACGTTTGGCAGCGTAATCGGACGAAATTATATTACCCCCTTCGTTCTTTTCTCTCCTCTGATTTTTCCTCTTTGTTTCACTGGAAATTTTATAAGTTTAAATGAATTAAAACCGAAGTGGGGCTTTATATACTTGGGCCTGGACAAGGCCAACGTGTCATGGAGCCAACGCGGAGGCTTCACCTCCGTGACACGCCGCCATCGCGGAAGGGCTCTGCCTCGGCTCCTTCCGCGATGGTTCGACAGGTTTCTCGTCCGATTTTTTTTCGGGCCTTCCTTTAGCACGTATGACCTACAAATACGCTTAACCAACGTGCGAATATGTCGTCTAGGTGCTGGAAATCCTACGGGGTATAACATTTAAAGCTAAAAATAAAATATTTTAGAGTGAGCTCAATTTTATATCTCTTTCAATTTATCATATTCAAAGCATTGCTACTCGATGATTTGCTATCTTAAAGGTCAAGAGCTCCAAGTCACTTTTTTTGGTTCAAACATTATTTAATATTATCTTAGTTGAAATGAAACATTTTAAATTAAATATGTCTAATTTGATGAGAAATTAATTTTTCGATATCAGTAGTTATATTTGAGACCTCACTAATGCAAAATATCATTGTTGTGGTTAGGATCCCAAATTCAAACTAATTAGAAATATTCACAAAAGTTACTGCAAACACTATTTTAGGATTAATAGAAATTTCATTAATAATATTTGTCTTTAAATTAGTATTAAGATATTCATATAAATTTAAAGCACACTTTTCTTGGATAGTAATTATAATTATTTTACATATATAGTTCAAATAAGAAAGGTACAAATTTAGTTAAATTTAGAGTCCTAAATGTTAGGACGCTCTATATAATTTAAATAAAAAAATTAATAATTAAATTTTAGTTGATTTCAAATTCCTTTGGCCAATGTAAAATCTATTGTTAAATGATAAAAAAAAATCGATCAATATTTAGAATGGAGCTTCATTCTAGAATATCAAGATTTCGTTTATAGCTCAAATAACGAAAAATAAAATAAAAAAAATTTAAAGTAATTTCATAATCCTATATTAAGAAAAATAACATGAGAGATATTTATGATACAAAGTTTAAATATTTTTTTCATAAAAATTAAAATACTAACTGATTTTAAAGTCTTAAATATTAAGACTTCCTACATTGTATTTTAAATAAGAAAAAAGTTGATTGATTTCAATATTTTAAATATTAATACTTAATAAAAAAATTTACATAATACACATATTAGATTAATTTATTTATGTAAAATAAATATGAATATTAAAGTATGCAAAAGTGTCATTTTAGACGTTTATGATATTTGAATTTTTTTTATTTGATTTGTCTCAATGGAGACTGGTGCCCTACGAATAAATATGAATTTAAGTTAGAAAACATATATTGTCCTTATAATTTTTCGCACATACTGTATGTTGAATTTGAAATGATTCTATATGATTTATTTTTCATTTAATTTTATTAAGAAAAGTAACATAAAATATTTATTATTATTTACATATAAGAAAAGAATTTATTAAAGGTAAAATTTTAATTGAATTTGTAGTCCTTAATATTAGAATTTTCTACATAAGAAAAGATTTAACGAGTTAAATTTTAGTTGTTTCAAATTTCAAAATATTAGAAAATAATTGAAAGACAATTATGTCATAATATTAACTTGGATAGGAGCCGCGAAAACACAGAACCTCGTTCATTGACACTATCGGATGCATATGATTCTCTTTAATATGATTTTATAGCCATCCAACATTTAATTTTCCTTTATATCAGCCGATGTTGGATATCTTAAATATTTAATAAAGTAATTAAATGATAATTTTATATGTTATAGAGTTAAAATTTTATATTTTTAATATAATATAGATAAATATTTCTTTTACAATTTACATACAATATAATTGAACCATAAACTATATATTCACCTCATGTTCCATGACACCTTTCCTTTTCTAATACCTTCAGATTTTGTGATAGATTTTTATTGTACTAATGATTACATTGTAATTTTCCAGGATGATGAAAAGTTTAAGTTTGTTTTACAAAACTGTCACATGTTATCAAGGGATCGTTGAGTATGATGTGTGTGTGTACATATATATATATATATATATATATATATATATATATATATATATATATATATATATGTCTTCTGTATTATTATATTTTATTGATATATTTTTTAATTTATATATAATTAATGTAAGTATTAAATATATACTTTATTTGATATTATGCTATTTATAATTAATACATAAAAAATCTTGATATATGTAAGAGTATATAACGCATGCATTAATATGGATAAAAATATAATTACCTTCAAAATATTTTCTACATCCTTCCCACCATAGTTATAGATGGTATTTTTATAATTTTTATTTTATTAAAATGATGCAATAGATGTTATTTTTAATACACCAATCAAACATCGCATAAGAAATAATATTAGAAAAACTAATATCAGTATTACTAATATCAAGATTACTAATATACCTTATTTATCACTAACTCCTAAATAAATGCGACAACATATACATTGAGAAATTTAGAAGTATGGGAAAATTAATTTGAATGAAATAAGATAAATTCTTAAGAGCTAGAAACAATAATCCTAGCACAAAAATTTTGTATTATAGGTCCTTTGTTTGGTTACTACTTTATTAACCAGTATAATTAGGAGTGATAAAATTAGCTCATAAAATTATGATTTGCTTAATTTGATTAGGTCTGAGCCGGCTAATGATCTGCTTATTTTATTACTCAACTTATTTTATAATTGGACTAATAGAAATTTGATATGTTATATATAGTCATAGTATAAGGAAAGAAGTTTTTGTAAGTACTCAAACAAATTATTAACAAAAAACAACAAAAATTTAAAGCTTAGTAAGAAATAGGCGGTTAGGTTATGACCCATTTTTTAGCCCATTTCAGCATAATTCGTTTCAATCCAAGTAACTTTTGTGTGGATCAATGATTCGCGCCATTTATTAACTCAAGCCATTTTGACATGAACAAATTGAATTCAACCCACCCATTTGACACCCTAAATATAACTAAAACATGTATTACTTATATATCAATTTAAGTACTATTATATTATACTTGATATATCATGGGATTGTTAAAGATGTTTTTGCATGGATTTGCCTTAATTCAGGGTGATTTATGATTTTTGTCTAACAAATTGGTGGTCTTAATTTTTTCTTCTACTGCTCATTTAGTGAAAATTCGTAGGCCAAAATACCCTTAATTATGACTTGATTTAGCAAGACAAAATTTTTATAGAATGTTTGCCATGAAGCATAAGTTCAATTATGTCTAATTCGCAATACAAAACTTCTAGAAAACCTTTCTTCGGGGCATAAGTTAGTAAGCATAACTTGTGCCTTAAAGGCATAAGTTCAATATTATGAATAAGCAAATTTTTTTAGAAATTGTTTGTCTTGAGGCATAAGTCTAGTAGTATCTGTTTCACAAGACAAAACTTTTAAAAAACGTTGCCTCGGAGCATAATTTGAGTAGGCATAATCTATGCCTTGAGATATAAACTCCGTATTGTGAACATGCAAATTTTTTTAAAGAATATCTGTCCTGAGGCATAAGTTCAGTAGTATCTAATTCACAAGGCAAAACTTGTAGAAACTTTTTTTTGGAGCATAAGTTCAGTAGGTATAACTTCTGGCATAAGGTCAGTAGCATGAACTTCTTAGAGCATAATTTCTAAAACTAGACTTATGCCTTGCAAAGCATAACTTATGCCTTGAGAATTTTATTTATCTTATGAAATTTGTTATTCTTTTAATAACAGGAGTGTTTTCGACCTTATTTTTATTATTTAAGTTGATGAAGGACAAAATTAAAGCGTAAACGTTATATTGTTAAAAACCATAAAAAAAATAGAAGCATTCCTACAAATGACCCGTTGCTAAATCTAGTATATTAGTTATATATATGGATATTGTTAATTTAATTATAATAAAAACTACATTATATGTATGAATTAAATGACCCTCAAGGGTATAAGTGAGGTCCTCTTTCCATATGGAGAAGTTATGGAAATCAATATAAATAGTTCATTAACTACCACTTGAGACTTTCATTCTTCTTTTCCTCCAAGGGCCTATGCAAAGATTTCACTTGCAGTGCGGACCACATCTCTGAAGCCCAGAAAAGAGCAGAAGCTATCCTACAATAGCCACAAGGTCGGTTGTTATACATTTTGCTTTATTTGATCAAGATACTGCATATTTATTCAATTTTTTTTTTTTAATCATTCGGCACTAATTATCAAATAAATCATCCTTCTATTCAGATTAAGGAGTCAACGGAACATTCAACTGCGATACTAAATACTTCATTTTTAAAAATAAAAAAGAATATTCTATAATCAGCTATAATTTAAATAAGAAAAAAAATTATATTTATATTACTATGATATCATATTTTACCGATATACTGTTAAAAAGCTAAGGAAATATTTATAATAGATCATAAAATGACCGTTTCAAATCAAATTTTTTCCTCTGTTTTAATTTATACGATATTTTTTCTTTTTAATCACTTTAAAAAAATAAGTTATTTTTATATTTAATATAAATAAAAATTTAAGTTTTTTATTTACTATTTAGTAAAAAATTTATAATATAAATATTTTTAATTTATTTATAAATTGAAATGAGGGGAGTAGAAATTTTTTATGCCGTCCATGATAAACGCAATAGGAGTAGGCAAGGAGACAGAGACACTTTACAGTTGCTTGCACATTTTATGAAACAAGAAAAGGGGGCACTCAAGAAGGCAGTACTGCTGAGTGCTGACTGCTGTTTTGGCGAGTTGTTAACTTGTTATATGCGCCTATTTCATAATCGAAGTGGGGATCGAATGTAGCTCTTACTTCTAAATTTAATTTGGATTAATTTTTTCACAAACAAGAAATTTTAATATTAATTCTTCAGCTTATTGGTTCTGAATTCATGCATGTTTATCAAAAATATATTAATTAAAAAAATAATTTGAAATAAATAATTAATATCAAAAGTAAAATAAAATAAATTATTTTTTCTTAGTTAAATTAATAAGTAAAAATAAAAATTTACCCCAACTTTTATTTCTCCTCTGTACCCTACCCCTTATGTTGCTCCCAAGTGACCTTCTTAGAAATCCACCACGTGCTCTTCTCCTAGATGTCTAAGGTGGACCTCCGTTCCACTCTTCACCATACGCACACCGTTTTGTTCTCTTCTTCTATTTAAACCCCACCTTTCCCTCTCTCCTCCCACAAAAGCCCCCCTCTCTCTCCTCCTTTCCCTTCTTTTCCTCTGTTCAAAAACTAAACAGACAAAAAGAAGGAAAAAAATGACTTCTACAACTGCAAATTATACTACTTGGGCTAGAACCGGAGTTTCTCAGCCCTTTTCACCATCTACTTCTTATTCTTCTTCTTCTTCTTCTTCTTCTCCTGTTGATTTTTCCCTTCCTTCGAAATCCATCTCCATGAGAATTCTCACAAGAAAAGCTAAAATTCAATCTGCTCTGCAGTCCCCTGCTGTACTTACTTACCCAAAACAAACAATTCCCGATAAACTTTCACAATCTCAGACACAGGCACCGCCTGGTTGGAATCTTTTCCAGAAAGCAGCAGCTAAAGCTTTAGATATGGTGGAAAGCGCGTTACTCTCACGCGAACTCCAAAACCCACTTCCTAAAACCGCCGACCCACGTGTCCAAATATCCGGCAACTTTGCTCCGGTGCCGGAGCAACCAGTTCGGCATAATCTTCCCGTTACAGGGACAATCCCTGATTGCATTAACGGCGTTTATGTCCGTAATGGTGCGAACCCTCTCTTCAAACCAGTTGCCGGTCATCACCTTTTTGACGGTGACGGCATGGTTCATGCCGTCACCATTGATAATGGTTCAGTGAGCTATTCTTGCCGTTTCACTGAAACTCAAAGATTAGTTCAAGAACGTGAATTGGGTCGCCCTGTTTTCCCAAAAGCCATTGGTGAACTTCATGGTCACTCTGGAATTGCTAGGCTATTGCTCTTCTACGCCCGTGGACTTTTCGGGCTTGTGGATCATAGCCATGGTACCGGAGTGGCTAATGCCGGTTTAGTTTACTTCAACAACAGGCTTTTAGCAATGTCTGAAGATGATGTTCCTTATCAAGTTCAAGTTTTGCCTTCTGGCGATCTTCAAACAGTTGGTAGGTACAATTTTGATGAGCAATTGAAAAGCACAATGATTGCTCACCCGAAAATTGATCCTGTTTCGGGTGAACTTTTTGCTTTGAGCTACGATGTAGTTCAAAAGCCTTACTTGAAGTCCTTCAAGTTTTCTCCAGATGGAAAGAAATCACCTGACGTTGAGATCCCGTTGGATGTTCCGACCATGATGCATGATTTTGCTGTTACTGAAAATTATGTTGTAATTCCTGACCAGCAAGTTGTGTTCAAGCTTCAAGAAATGATCAAAGGTGGTTCCCCAGTGATCTATGACAAAAACAAGAAATCCAGGTTTGGAATTCTACCCAAAAATGCTAAAGATTCTGAGAATATTATTTGGGTAGGGTCACCAGAAACGTTCTGTTTTCACTTGTGGAATGCTTGGGAAGAGCCAGAGACAGAGGAAGTAGTTGTCATTGGTTCATGCATGACACCACCAGACTCCATTTTCAATGAATGTAGTGAGAATTTGAAGAGTATTTTATCAGAGATAAGGCTCAATCTGAAGACCGGAGAATCGACGAAAAGGACCATAATTCAATCATCACAACAGCAGGTTAATTTGGAAGCTGGAATGGTTAATAGGAACAAACTTGGTCGAAAAACACAATATGCTTATCTTGCTATTGCAGAGCCATGGCCAAAAGTATCTGGTTTTGCAAAAGTGGACTTATCAACAGGGGAAGTTCAGAAACATATGTATGGAGATAGAAGATATGGAGGTGAGCCATTATTTTTACCAAGAAATGTGAACTCAGAGAAAGAAGATGATGGATATATTCTTGCATTTTGCCATGATGAAAAGACATGGAAATCAGAACTCCAAATTGTGAATGCCATGACTCTAGAATTAGAGGCCACTGTCAAGCTTCCTTCAAGAGTTCCATATGGCTTTCATGGGACTTTCATTAGCTCAAAGGACTTGCAAAATCAAGTATAGTGTGCTACAAAATTTGTTGGTATATACGTACATATATATGTATATATATAAGAAGGGTAGAAAGGGTGGTATAATATACGTACAAGTGTGTTATAGAGGAGACACATATTATCTTTTAATTAACCTCAACATGCCATTTTCTTGGAATAGGGATTGGTGTTTTGTAGGGTGGTGGGGGTGTGTTGAGAAGGGAGATATTCAGAGACCATGCTTGAAGCTTGTAAGTCTGTAGGTAGGATCCGAAAAGCTCAGATGGTCTCTGTTATTCTTTCTTTTGCCAAATATAATCTTTAGGTCTTTTTATATACTTTTGTCATTGTGTATGAGTGAATATTTATACGTATTGCACTACTTACTTGGTGCCCAATCTGGAATGTGACCTTTAAAGTAAGGTAATCGAACAAATGAATCCACACGAAGGCACGCAAGGAGCCTAGGGTTGGAGGGATTAAATTAATGAAATTTAGGTAAAGGATGCAATATCCAACAGGAGATGAAAAAAGATAGGAACACTTTCATAAGGTTTGAAAATGTTACACTAATGTCAAAAGAAATACCACAAGTGAAGGTATCAACTTGTTTGTATACCAATATAGGTTAGGATTGATGGCTGAGATCTCTTCGTCATTAATTAAAGATTTCGGGTTTGATTTTAGGTGAATATTCGGTTGGGAGTGCTTTCCTCCCTTCCCTCCAACCCCTCACCCAAGAATGGATCATGCAATGTGCATATCTGAGTTAATCGAGTTCTATCATGAGTATCGAATACAAAGATTAAAAAAAAATGTTTGTAGGGTTGTTGTTCATCGTTTGGTACATGTTCTCCCTCAGCTTGTTTTATAAGGCAGTCTTAAAAGACAAAATAACTTTATTGTCTAAGTTCTTTTTCATAGCCAATAAATCATAAAGGCATTAACAACTAATGTGTCAAATCTTTCCTAACTACTAAAAACGTATGGAATCTTTTTCTCGGAAGATATATTTTCTAACTACGAATGTGTGAAATCTTATCCAAGTATTAATAAGGGGTGGAAATTTTTCACTTTTTTTAAAATTAAATTCTTCTCAGAAGTGATTTAATTTCAAACTCTTCTTGAGTAATTAGTTTATATATCCAAAGAGGCAGTATCTAACATTCTAACTACTAATGTGTGTGAACTTTTCTTTGTATATTATTTTGAATGAGTGATAATAATCGAATTGTCATAGCCAAAAGGTCAAAAGAAAATTTTGATTTGATTTTAGAGGGTACCGATCTCCTAAAGAAGAAGAGATTACACTCCAATTTTTATATATAATAATGGGGAAAAAAATTAAAAAGGAAAACAAAAAGTGTTCATAATATCTTGATTAAGATCTTTAATTTCATGATATGTTCCCCTATTAATTCCTCTTTGTCTATATATTGTTTGACCTTGTTCAATGCATCTTTAAAGGTTCTTTCAGCATAGACAAATCTCCCATGTGATATGCACAACTACTTTCCTTATTTTGGGAGGGCCAAACAATCACACACACATATATAGATAGAAAAACCAAAGTTTCCTTTCTTTAATTTCTTCATCATCTTTTGTTTTCTTTCCTGTTTTTGTTTCTCTTTTCACTTGTCAATTTCTTTCTAACTTCTTATTCTGGTTGGACAGAGAGGATTTATCATAACAAAAAAGGAAAAAAGAAAAACCTTCATCGTTCATATTTAAAGCATAATTCACGCTTCATCACATAATTTGAGAAAAAAATCACTTCATATTATCATTAGCATGAGTGTACTCTTCCACTAATATAAATAGCAATACTTAAAAAAAATGTAATCTTACGTCTAACTCAACTCGGAATATTAGCTTATGAGCAGAAGATTGTCCAAATTCATATGAGGAGATCATTCATCACTTTTTCATCAGATGTGGGACTCTACGACACCTCACCTCAAGTCGAAGGGTAGACATCTGATGCGTGGACAATTTGATTTAGGGGCCCATCGTCGATAAATAATAATTGAAATGGATCCTGCTATGATTCAAGGTAAAAAAATGAAACTTGGATCTAACTCAAAATCTAGCTCATGAGTGAAGGATTATCCAAGTACATATAAAGAGATCACCTTTTTTTTCATCCGATTTAAAACTCTTCAACAAATACTTTCAACATTTAATTGATACATTATTTAATTAAAAAAAAACTAATTATTTTTTTACACGAAACATGTTGCGTGTGTTCATATCATGAAGCTAATGACTTTTGAAGCTATATTAAAATTGGGAAATTTCGAATTAAATTTTTTATCTTAATTGAAAGTGCTAATTGGCTACCTAAAAGCTCAAGTGGTCACTATTTATAATTTGGGAGATTCCGTTCTTAAGATACAAACCTTTTTTGGTCATAAAAATAAGCCAATTTTCAATCTCTTGCGAGATGTCTAGTAGTCTCTGATCTGATCTTAGAATCATAAGTATTGTGGAGCGAACACCTGCTTTGAGGAATTCAATCCCAGATCCTTCCCACTACTAAAAACTATCTTCAAACAGATGACCAACCTCAGATTTTTAATGAAAACTGAAGTTAAATCGACGGACAACACATCGTCGATTTGGCTTGGGTTGGTTTCACATAACCGACGGGCATGATCTGCTCTAACTGAGGAGTGTCTATCGATTTAATAATTTCAGTCAGTTGACTTGTTTATTTTAAACCTGATGAATAAATAAAAGTATACTGACAAACAACCTCAGTTTAATTAACTAATTTTATTTTTTAAAAATATTTTAAATTAATAACTAAAAATTAAAATTCAAGCAAACTGACCTGTCCGTTGGTTTTGTTTTTCATAATTAAGAACAATTTTTTTTTGCAGAAAACGACGGGCGAACCGATACTATTCGTCATTATTTTGTAAGAAAAAAAAGCAGATACAGAAACCTGCAATTTCTGCATCCCACCTGCCAAATAAATTCAAGTTCAATATGCAACTAAAAACCAACACTAAATACTGTCAGATCAATTCTAAATAAGCTACAACATCAACAACATACTAATTATGATTAAAAACATCAAATACAATACTAAATATTCATAAAAAAAGATACAATATTTATCAAAATTTAAATATATACGAAACATTCAACCCAAAGTACCAAATAATTTTAAAAAGTATCAACACAACAATATTTCTAACTAAGGTTGCCGCTCAATACTCTCTCCATCTTCAATGTAGGAGTCTTCATCATTTGAGTTGTAGGGAGAAAAACGAGGCACACCATGCACGTCACTTCCAATCAGAATATTAACCTGTGCCTTTAGTGACTTGACAGTCTCGCACATGGTCTTTTTTTTAGCAACCCATCTTGCTTCAGCGCCTTTGCTCACTCCCGAGTAAGATGTTCGATCTGTTGGACATAGCATCAATTTGAACACTATTGAATGTTTCGACCTAGCGTGAAGATCCAACACCTTTCAATCCTGACTGGATGTGTTGAACGTTGTTCATTGAGCCCGTACCATAGACTCTCACCTTTTTTCCCTATTATTATTAATACACAACTCTATTGCGACATCTTGTGGAGGTTGGGTTTCAAGTCCCATCCTACACCCTGAGCGTGACCAATACTTGAACAATTAATAGTCTGAGCGAACCCTTGGCCTGACTTGCTACTAAACTGGGATAGCTATGCGAAAGCTGAAAGTATAATAGGCATGCAAAGCTCTTTTAGAAAAGCAAATTCAATAACTTTTAGACTTAATAACTAAAAAATCTGAATGTACAACTGTTTAGAAAACATCTGAAAATATATCTCAACTGGCTAGTCTACGAAGCCTCTAACATTGATAATAGTGTACAAGGACAAGGCCTCCGGTACCTTAATGAACTACTAATAGGAAGGATTTGGAGCCTTCCAGATGGGGATGGCAATGGAGCGGGGCGGGTGCAGGGCGGAGCGAATTTCATGCTATGCGGGGTGGAGCGGCTTTTAGGCTATGTGGGTGCGGGACGAGTGTGGTGCAGGTTGAAATAGTTTACAAAAAAACTAAAGCGGGGCGGGTTGCTGATTTTTGCGGGTTTATGCAGGTCTAATATTAACTTTTTTTCAAAAATAATTTTTATTTTTTGACACAATGAAGCTCTTTTTTTTTTAAAAAAATGTGTTTGATTTGATTATTATTCTCTAAGAATTTCTTTCTCTAATTTTCTCATTCCTAAATTATAATTTCTTTTTCGATCTTATGATTTGTTATTAAGGGTGTGCTTGGTTGGTCAAAACATTTTAAAAAAATACTTTTCTTATATTTTGACATTAAGAGTGTGCTCGGTTAGATATCCACCTTGGTGGTCTCATATAAGCTGAACTTGCCCCTTTCAATTATTAATTTTTTCTTGAGACCTGCAACTCTACTGCCGTAAATTATTTACTTTCCTTTTAAACCACAGAATATAAGAATTTTCCTTCTAAACCACAGCATAACACACATATGGATTCAAACATGCTGCTAAAAATTGAACAGTTATTGGTTCTGATGTACAACAAACGAGGACAAAGAGAATTACATATATAACAATATGTAAAAAAAGTAATAATAAAGAACTTATGTTTTTCCAAGTCAATATCTTCTATCAGTCACTAATTCAAGTATGAAATACAATGTTCTCAGTTCTCACTATTGAGGAGTGCTTATGCTCAAAAATAAAAAAATTAGGTTTGTTCTCTCTTTTAGTAAGTATTCCAATTGCTAGTTTTATTTATGCTCATTACAAGCTGGCAGAGTATTAAGTTGTTTCATTATGATTATGTATTTGTATGTTGGTGTGTAAAAAATGCAGTGCGGATTTATACAGGGTGGATTTATGTGAGGCAGGGGGCAGGTTGAAAACATCAAATTATGCTATGCAGTGGGGGCGGGTTGAAGTCTTTGCAGATTTATGCGGGTTTTCCCCACAATCACACTGCACCCACCCCATTGCCAACTCTACCCTCCAGAGAAGTAGGAGGTCTCACCAAAGCTGAATAGATAAAATCCTACTGATACGTAGATGCAGTGTCAAATGGTGTCAGTACGTATGAATATAGGTATGTAAAATAGTACAACAGGCTAAACTAAAATACTTAGCTAAAAGAGTAAACTGACTGAAAACTAAATTCTCGAAATGATGCAATAAAAACACGAGTATAAATATTATATAAAGATGTTATGCTACTAAAAATTGTTAATAGAAATATAAGTTCGAATTACTTTAATTTAGTTGGGAGTTTCTCTTAACCGACATACACCGTGAATGAGCGTATGATATCCAACCTTTGGCGCGGTTGGAGAATTGTCCAAAGCCTTGCCAAGACAGAGGATGAAACTAATCGATCCATAATGAGCCCTTACCAGGGGCTATCTAAGGAGTCGCTCAAACCAACTACACAATCTTAACCTACGCTAGCTACATAGTTTTAGGGTTTCAGGTTACCTAAACCCTTTACCCTTCTCAGTGCTAAATAATCTCCCAAAAATAATGATCATAAAAATATGCCTATCTAAGGCATCTGAAACATCTCAGTGGAGCTTTCTAGCTCAAAATCAATATAGCTGTACTGATACTGGTGAGCATCTATGCTCAAAACAGTACTTTGTTGTTGAGCTTCTATGCTCAAAGCTGTATTATGTCGATGAGCTTCTATGCTCAAAATTATGTTTCAAAAACATATCTTTTCTTTCTTTCTGAAAATCATATGCTAAAGCTAAAGTTTACCAAACATGAAACTCTTTTATGAAAAGCTCTCTCTAAAATTCTAATGCTACTATAGTTATGAAAACAATGCATATGTCTAATATCACAAAATTTTCAAACTATCACTTTTGATAAAATAAAGATCCATGGAATAGAATGATATGAACCATAAATCATGAATCATGAGAGATAGATATAACAACATGTGTAATAGTGGAACAATAATATGTATAACTCAGATTATAGGAAAAAAAGATCAAATTCAAGGACTAGGACAAAACCCTAGCTCTTAACTTCTTTTAAAACTGGAATTGGAGATGTAGGTGTTATACCCCGTAGAATTTCCGGCACCTAAATGACCTATTCACATGTTGGTTAAGCATATTTGAAGGCCATACGTGCTAGAGAAAGGCCCGGGAAAAGATCGGACGAGAAACCTGTCGAACCATCACGGGAGGAGCCGAGGCAGAGCCCCTCCGCGATGGCAGCGTGTCACGGAGGTGGAGCCTCCGCGTTGGCTCCGTGACACGTTGGCCTTGTCCAGGCCCAAGTATATAAAGCCCCACTTCGGTTTTAAATGATTAAAACACTTGTAAATTTCCAGAAAACAGAGCAAATCGGCAGAGAAGGAAAAAGGAATGAAGCAGTAATATAATTTTCGTCCGATTACGCTGCTAAACGTTGTCCAAATTCAAATTAACCTCAGATACCGAGGTATTTAGCAACAGAGAGCATTCCTACGGATTTAGTTTCGTGAAATACGGCAGACGAATCGTCGAGCTACCGAGCCAAGGTAAGTGGAATTGCTCTAAATTAGTGTCTATGTGTTCCTAGCTGTGAAGTGAATATTTCTCCCTTCTGGACCGCTGAAAAATAGCGAGTTTTCGACCGTCTTTCGATAAGCCTAAGTTTAGGCTATAAACTAAATCTAAAGTGATGTTGCTCTTTACAATAAAGCTGTATTTAGTATTAATTGACATATTTATGAATGCAGTTGGGAGAAAATAGTTGAAGTACTGGCCGAGCCTCGTCCGACAGCCGGATAGTTCGAGGATAAGGTATGTAAAGTTAGTTTCCTCGGCAAGTTAGTAATCTTGGTACAGTACAGTAATTTAAAGGCTAGTAGAATATTCAGAAGCCATGTTTGACGTTTATTATGAATGATGGTACGGTACTAGAAACGTTATGTTATGATCAGCGCGAGACTTGCTAGCACGATATAGATTCTAATATAAGTGTTAAGAACTGCACAACATGCTCAGTATGTGATGTGACACAGAATGTTAGGATATCATTGTATTTAGTTGAAACCCAGTAAAGCGATGTAATACCTGTAAGACATCTCAGAAATAGAATGATAAGTTAAAGTGAAGTTGGAAAGCATGTTAGGAATAGTAAATCATGTTACTATAGAAACTCAGTATACAACATAGTTTTCAGCAGAAATACTATATCATGTTCAGCATTAGACTCAGTACAGTGTGGCGGAAGATTATATTTGTATATATATACCATTATCAGTTTCAGCATGTATTGAATACGTACATATCGCTATCACTAGTTTAGCATACAGTATGTACAAACACTTTATTATCATTAGCTTCAGTATGTGGTATATGCAGATAGTACTACTAGTTGAGACCGTTGTATTGTTTGGGGTTGGATTACCTAGCATCCATGACCGCCCAGGGTTAATAGCTGTATCGACTCGTCCGCCAGAGGACGAGGATACGTCGCTCTACGGAGAGGCATGCCGTCCCACAGGGGACGAAGATGGGATGCCAGTTTTCCCCATATTGTGCCTTGGTCGGCCCTTATACACCCCCGTCGAGCGGATACGCCCGGGGTGTTGATTCAGGAGTCCTCCGGACTCAGGTACAGTTATAGTCAGGGGCTCAGCGAGCCCAAGTGCATACCCAGGGGACCGGCAGGATGCTTATAGTTATTATAGGAGATGGGACGACCGGGTAGGGGTATAGATTCTGTGCTGGCTGTACCTCTCGACTTATGGGGGCCGGGTAAGGTTTGTGTGTGCTATGTTATGTTATGCCATGTTATGTTAGATACGAGTAGATCATCAGTAGAACGATAAATCCTCAGGTATGACTCCTGCTCCTTCCAGTATAATTAAGAGAAGGTATGACTTACATTATCAGACAGTTAATCTATTCCTTCCTACTTCAATTTCATCAATTATATTGTTGTTTTTAGATATTTCTTTCAGTTATTGCTTTGCATACTCAGTACCAACGGTACTGACGCCCGGTGGGGCACTGGATTACTTCCCTGCAGGTACTCATAGACGAGGAGGCGATCCCTCGTGATTTCTGTCAGCGATCGAGTATTCAGCTCCTGTCATCCGGAGACTGAATTCCAGAGGTGTATTTCGTTTTCTTTTATTGTATAGTACGGGTAGGTCGGGGCCCTGTCCCGATCATTTCTATTGTTATTCCTAGAGGCTTGCAGTCTGTATATATTTCCCTATGGTCAGATGAGCCGGTCGTGTGAGGCCGTGCAGTTGTATAGCTGTTAGTACTCGTGTTTCCTTTATGTTGGCCGTGTGGGGCCATAGTTCAACAGTAGTGGTGACCTTGCCGGTCACGTAGCTAACCAGTACTTCATGGTTAAGTTATAGATAACTAGACAGCATGGTGGCCTTGTCGGCCCGCATAGGTTTCCCTATATTGACATGTTTCTGGTCAGCTGTTAGTACAGGTACAGGAGGCTATAGGCCAATGGGCCGGGGGCTGTGTTTACAGCCGTTATATAGCCCTTTGTTTCCAGGAATGTGAGTTAGAGCCAGCCAGACACCAGATGCGCCCAGGCTTAGCAGTCCAGCAGTTCAGGTCCTAATAGGGCACCAGGTGCCAGTCATACCCCCCAAGGCGGGGTGTGACAAACTTGGTATCAGAGCAGGTCGTATCCCAGGGAGTCTGCAAGCCGTGCTAAGTAGAGTCCTGTCCATGGATGTGTTGTGCACCACATACTATGGGTAGGAGGCTGCAAGACATGATAGGATGGCTGTCTTTTATTCTTATTCAGTCGTGCTGTAGAGCGGTACAATATAGGGTTGAGTCCCTAAAAGCTTACTATATTCTTTGGTTACAGATAATGTCAGACCAGCGACATCCTATCACAGGCCGGAGCCTAGACATTGCAGCAAGGGAAGGCACCAGTAGGATGCCTCACCCTCGTTTAGAAATAGCTCGATCAGAGGGCACTACAAAGGCATCGTCCGAGCCTTCTCAGCAGTATCCACCACATCAGGAGCCGCTTGGGGCGACACCACCTTCAGCAGTCCCTATACCGACACCTTCCGACCAGGAGGTTAGAAGTGCTGTAGTTATGTTAGCACAGATGATGGCTGCTCAGCGTCAGCTAATGCCGTCTACAGTTGTGGAGTCATCAGGAGGGCCCGGTAGTTCGAGGGTCTGAGAGTTCTTAGCTCTGAATCCCCCACAGTTTACAGGCACGGACCGGACAGAGGACCCTCAGGATTTCCTGGATCAAATGCAGAGAATCTTCAGGGTTATGCATGCCACGCCTACAGAATCAGTTGAGTTGGCAGTATTTCGGTTACGGGACATTGTCGTGTTATGGTATGAAAGCTGGGAAAGATCCCGAGGGAGAGACGATTCCCCTCTGATCTGGTCCAGCTTTTCAGGAGCTTTTTTGGATCATTATCTGCCGCGGGAGATTCGACAAGCCTGGGTAGATCAGTTCCTACATCTGGAGCAGGGGGCCATGAGTGTTCGGGAATATTCCTTGCGGTTTGATTCTTTGGCTTGATATGCACCGGCCTTTGTTGATACCATGGCATCCAGAGTACACCACTTTATCATGGGGTTGAATCCAGAATATGTTGAGACTTGTATTACGGCCACACTGCGAGAGGACATGGACATTGCTCAAATTCAGGCATTTTCCCAGAATATTGAGGGCATCAGACAGCGACATCGGGAGATCAGAAGGGTCAATCAGGAACAGCGTCGCCAGGACAGGCCAGTTGAGTTACAGAGGGAGGCCCGGGGAGGACCCAGGCCACGATTGTTAGACAGGCCGCCCAGACCCCCGCCTCCGCCACAGTCGCAGGGGGGTAGATTCAGCCGCAGGAGGCAGTCAGAGACTGGTAGAGGCTCGCAGATGGCAGATTCACCATTACAGAGGAGGGCGGAGCAGAGTAGGTATACCCTACCACTTTTCCCTATATGCAGTCCACGCCATCCTGGAGCATGCGGGTATGGTTCCACCGCATGTTATATTTGTGGCCAAGAAGGCCATTTGATGAGAGATTTCCTGGCCAGAGGCCGAGAGGACCGAGATAGACAGGATAGGGCATCTGCAGGGTCACGAGCCACAGCATCCTCGACTGGGCGCAGGCCCTCAGTTTCAGCAGGCAGGGGTCGGGGCAGATCAGGGGCCTCCAGTACAGGTGCGGGTCCAAGCGCACATATGCTTTACCAGGGAGGCAAGATTCAGAAGCGTCACCTGATGTTGTGACAGGTATGCTAACTATCTACTCACACCCTGCTTATGTGTTGATTGATCCAGGGTCTACTTTGTCCTACATTACTCCATTTGTGGCATGAAAGTTTAGTATTGTACCAGAATTATTGCAGCAGCCCTTTTTAGTATCCACGCACGTCGGTGACTCTATCACAGCTAATCGAATCTACCACGGGTGTACAGTAGAGGTTGCTGACCATCAGACCACAGTAGATCTGGTCGAGTTAGAAATGATAGACTTCGATGCCATAATGGGTATGGATTGGTTAGTACCGTGTTTTGCCAACGTTGAATGTTGGACCAAGACGGTCCGATTCCACTTCCCAGGAGAAGTAGTGCGGGAGTGGAAGGGCAGCACTGCTACGCCAAAAGGTAGGTTTATTTCCTACCTTCAGGCGAGAAAGTTGATATCTAAGGGATGTATTTACCATCTGGTCAGAGTCCAGGACGTCCAAGCAGAATTTCCGATGCTCCAGTCTGTTCCAGTGGTGAACATTCCCTGATGTGTTCCCAGATGAGTTACCTGGTATTCCCCCAGAAAGGGAAATAGACTTTGCTATTGACTTGCTACCAGGTACTCAGCCGATATCAATTCCTCCCTATCGTATGGCTCCGGCAGAACTCAGAGAATTAAAGGAGCAGTTGAAAGATTTGTTGGATAAAGGTTTCATCAGGCCGAGTACTTCACCGTGGGGTGCGCCAGTTTTATTTGTGAGAAAGAAAGATGGCTCGCTCTGAATGTGTATAGATTACCGACAATTAAACAAAGTTACAGTAAAGAACAAGTACCCGCTCCCCAGAATTGACGACTTATTTGATCAGTTGCAGGGAGCCAGATAGTTTTCTAAGATTGACTTGCGGTCCGGATATCACCAGGTCCGAGTACGTGAGAGAGATATTCCTAAGACAGCGTTCAGGACCTGGTATGGACATTTTGAAATTCTAGTCATGTCCTTCAGGTTAACGAATGCCCCGGCAGTCTTCATGGACCTGATGAACAGTATTTTCAGACCTTTCCTGGACTTGTTCGTGATAGTATTCATTGATGACATTCTGGTGTATTCTCGCTCTGAAGCAGATCACCGGACTCATTTGCGGACAGTGCTCCAGACTCTCAGGGACCGCCAGTTGTATGCTAAATTTTCTAAGTGTGAATTCTGGCTTAGCTCAGTGGCCTTTTTAGGGCATATCGAGTCGGATACTGGTATACAGGTAGACAAGTAGAAAATAGAAGCAGTTAAGTCATGGCCTAGGCCTACCACTCCGACTGAAGTTTGTAGCTTTCTGGGGTTGGCAGGATATTACAGGAGGTTCGTTGAAGGGTTCTCGACCATTGCGGCACCTCTAACCAAATTGACACAGAAAGCAGCAAAGTTTCAATGGACAGAGGCATGTGAGCAGAGCTTCCAGGAACTGAAAGACAGATTAACCTCCGCCCCAGTATTGGCATTGCCGGAAGGCACAGAAGGTTATTCAGTCTATTGCGACGCGTCAGGCGTCGGGTTAGGTTGTGTGTTAATGCAGCATGGTAGAGTAATTGCATATGCTTCCAGACAGCTGAGGAAACACGAAAAGAATTACCCTACCCACGACCTGGAATTGGCCGCAGTAATCCACGCCTTAAAGATATGGAGGCATTACCTGTACGGCGTCCATGTTGATATTTACACAGATCATAAGAGCCTACAGTACATCTTCACTCAGAGGGAGTTGAATCTACGGCAACGCCGCTGGTTGGAGCTATTAAAAGATTATGATGTAAATATTCTGTATCACCTGGGAAAAGCTAATGTTGTAGCAGATGCCCTGAGCCGTAAGTCAATGGGGAGTTTGGCGTATTTGCGACCTGAGAAACAGAAGTTAGCCAAAGAAATTCATCAGTTAGCTGGGTTAGCCGTTCGAGTAATGGAAACAGAAAATAATAGAGCAGTAATTCAGAATTCTGCTGTGTCATCATTAGTTACAGAGGTAAAAGAACGACAGTACGAGGACCCTAATTTAATTCAACTCAGAGATAGAATTCAAAGAGGCAAGGAGTCAGATTTTCAGATAACTGAGGATGATGTGCTACGCTGTAAGGGCCGCCTCTGTGTCCCGAATATTTCAGGGCTTCGCGGGCAGATCATGCACGAGGTACATTACGCTCGCTATTCTCTTCATCCAGGAGCGACGAAGATGTACCACGACATCAGAGACATCTACTGGTGGCCAGGTATGAAAGCTGAGATCGCTGAATTTGTATCTAGATGTTCTAACTGTCAGCAGGTGAAAGCAGAGCACCAGAAGCCGGGCGGTTTGACGCAAGATATAACGGTGCCTATGTGGAAATGGGAAATGATAAACATGGATTTTGTAACAGAGTTACCCCGTACCAGACGCAGAAAAGATTCCATTTGGGTAATAGTTGACAGGCTAACAAAATCAGCTCATTTCCTGCCAGTGAAGGCTACCTTCTCGGCTGAGGACTATGCCGAATTATATATCAGAGAAATAGTTAGATTGCATGGAGTGCCGGTATCCATCATTTCAGATAGGGGAGCACAGTTTACAGCTAGATTCTGGCAGTCGTTCCAGAAGGGTTTGGGAACGCAGATTAACTTGAGCACAGCATTCCATCCTCAGACAGATGGGCAGGCTGAACGTACAATTCAGACGCTCGAAGATATGCTAGGAGTGTGTGTGATAGATTTGGGGGGTAGCTTGGATGAGCATCTTTCGTTAATTGAATTTGCTTATAATAATAGCTATCATTCAGCCATCCAGATGACGCCTTTCGAGGCATTATACGGGCGAAAATGCAGGTCGCCGATTGGTTGGTTTGAAATAGGAGAATCAATATTGGTTGGCCCAGACATTGTTCGGCAGTCAGAGGAGAAGATAAATCTTATCCGAGAACATTTACTGACTGCTCAGAGCCGCCAGAAGTCTTATGCAGATATGCGGCGCAGAAATCTAGAATTTGCGGTAAATGACTGGGTTTATCTGAAAGTGTCTCCGATGAAAGGGGTAATGAGATTTGGCAAGAAAGGAAAGCTTAGCCCGAGATTTATTGGGCCATATCAGATTCGGCGGAGAATAGGCCGAGTTGCATACGAATTGAACTTTCCTCCAGAGTTAGCATCTGTTCACCCAGTATTCCATGTCTCTATGTTGAGAAAGTTCGTAGGGGACCCTTCTACAGTAGTTCCAGTTCAGGATGTCCAAGTCACAGAAGAGTTAGCATATGAAGAGGTTCCCGTAGCTATCTTAGACAGACATATTCGCAGGTTAAGGACTAAAGATGTTGCGTCTGTCAAAGTATTGTGGCGTAACAAGAATCGTGAGGAAATGACGTGGGAAGCTGAAGAAGATATGAAAGCCAGATACCCTCACCTATTTCAGGCCTAGTTAGGCGACAGGTATGTCCGTATTATTACCTATGCAGTACCTTATAGTTGTATGTGTGTGAATGAGAAGGATTGATACTTAGTTATCTAGTGGATCTTAAAAATATTGCGTGCAGTGCCTGTGTTGGACTTTTCTGCATTTCAGGTTTTTGCTATAGTCCATATTACAGGGGAAACTCTGTCGAAATTTTTCTAGAAAGTAAGTTAAGTAGTCCTCCAGATAGCAGTGCACATTCGAGGACGAATATTCTTAAGGGGGGGAGAATGTTATGCCCCGTAGAATTTCCAGCACCTAAATGACCTATTCGCACATTGGTTAAGCATATTTGAAGGCCATACGTGCTAGAGAAAGGCTCGGGAAAAGATCGGACGAGAAACCTGTCGAACCATCGCGGGAGGAGCCGAGGCAGAGCCCCTCCGCGATGGTAGCGTGTCACGGAGGTGGAGCCTCCGCGTTGGCTCCGTGACACGTTGGCCTTGTCCAGGCCCAAGTATATAAAGCCCCACTTCGGTTTTAAATGATTAAAACACTTGTAAATTTCCAGAAAACAGAGCAAATCGGCAGAGAAGGAAAAAGGAACGAAGTAGTAATATAGTTTTCATCCGATTACGCTGCTAAACATTGTCCAAATTCAAATTAACCTCAGATACCGAGGTATTTAGCAGTAGAGAGCATTCCTACGGATTTAGTTTCATGAAATACGGCCGACGAATCGTCGAGCTACCGAGCCAAGGTAAGTCAAATTGCTCTAAATTAGTGTCTATGTGTTCCTAGCTGTGAAGTGAATATTTCTCCCTTCTGGACCGCTGAAAAATAGTGAGTTTTCGACCGTCTTTCGATAAGCCTAAGTTTAGGCTATAAACTAAATCGAAAGTGACGTTTCTCTTTACAATAAAGCTGTATTTAGTATTAATTGACATATTTATGAATGCAGTTGGGAGAAAATAGTTGAAGTACTGGCCGAGCCTCGTCCGACAGCCGGATAGTTCGAGGATAAGGTATGTAAAGTTAGTTTCCTCGGCAAGTTAGTAATCTTGGTACAGTACAGTAATTTAAAGGCTAGTAGAATATTCAGAAGCCATGTTTGACGTTTATTATGAATGATGGTACGGTACTAGAAACGTTATGTTATGATCAGCGCGAGACTTGCTAGCACGATATAGATTCTAATATAAGTGTTAAGAACTGCACAGCATGCTCAGTATGTGATGTGACACAGAATGTTAGGATATCATTGTATTTAGTTGAAACCCAGTAAAGCGATGTAATACCTGTAAGACATCTCAGAAATAGAATGATAAGTTAAAGTGAAGTTGGAAAGCATGTTAGGAATAGTAAATCATGTTACTATAGAAACTCAGTATACAACATAGTTTTCAGCAGAAATACTATATCATGTTCAGCATTAGACTCAGTACAGTGTGGCGGAAGATTATATTTGTATATATATACCATTATCAGTTTCATCATGTATTGAATACGTACATATCACTATCACTAGTTTAGCATACAGTATGTACAAACACTTTATTATCATTAGCTTCAGTATGTGGTATATGCAGATAGTACTACTAGTTGAGACCGTTGTATTGTTTGGGGTTGGATTACCTAGCATCCATGACCGCCCAGGGTTAATAGCTGTATCGACTCGTCCGCCAGAGGACGAGGATACGTCGCTCTACGGAGAGGCATGCCGTCCCACAGGGGACGAAGATGGGATGCCAGTTTTCCCCATATTGTGCCTTGGTCGGCCCTTATACACCCCCGTCGAGCGGATACGCTCGGGGTGTTGATTCAGGAGTCCTCCGGACTCAGGTACAGTTATAGTCAGGGGCTCAGCGAGCCTAAGTGCATACCCAGGGGACTGGCAGGATGCTTATAGTTATTATAGGAGATGGGACGACCGGGGTAGGGGTATAGATTCTGTGCTGGCTGTACCTCTCGACTTATGGGGGCCGGGTAAGGTTTGTGTGTGCTATGTTATGTTATGCCATGTTATGTTAGATACGAGTAGATCATCAGTAGAACGATAAATCCTCAGGTATGACTCCTGCTCCTTCCAGTATAATTAAGAGAAGGTATGACTTACATTATCAGACAGTTAATCTATTCCTTCCTACTTCAATTTCATCAATTATATTATTGTTTTTAGATATTTCTTTCAGTTATTGCTTTGCATACTCAGTACCAACGGTACTGACGCCTGGTGGGGCGCTGCATTACTTGCCTGCAGGTACTCATAGACGAGCAGGCGATACTACGTGATTCCTGTCAGCGATCGAGTATTCACCTCCTGTAATCCGGAGACTGAATTCTAGAGGTGTATTTCATTTTCTTTTGTTGTATAGTACGGGTAGGTCGGGGCTCTGTCCCGATCATTTCTATTGTTATTCCTAGAGGCTTGCAGTCTGTATATATTTCCCTGTGGTCAGATGAGCCGGTCGTGTGAGGCCGTGCAGTTGTATAGCTGTTAGTACTCGTGTTTCCTTTATGTTGGCCGTGTGGGGCCATAGTTCAACAGTAGTGGTGACCTTGCCGGTTACGTAGCTAACCAGTACTTCATGGTTAAGTTATAGATAACTAGATAGCATGGTGGCCTTGTCGGCCCGCATAGGTTTCCCTATATTGACATGTTTCTGGTCAGTTGTTAGTACAGGTACAGGAGACTATAGGCCAATGGGCCGGGGGCTGTGTTTACAGCTGTTATATAGCCCTTTGTTTCCAAGAATGTGAGTTAGAGCCAGCCAGGCACCAGATGCGCCCAGGCTTAGCAGTCCAGCAGTTCAGGTCCTAATAGGGCACCAGGTGCCAGTCATACCCCTCAAGGCGGGGTGTGACAGTAGGGCCAGAGGAATAAGAGATTTCCTTACTATAAATAACTTTACATACCTCAAACACTCTAATCGTCAATGGAGAATCTGGAAAACTGACTCTGAAATGTTATGAACTAGTTTCTTTAATGATTCCTATGGCTTCGCATTAAGGAATGCATTAGAACTCATAGGTTAGGGTTATAAATTGTTAATTCAATCCTAGGAATGAAGGAGAAGACTTACCTATTCTTAGGGGAATATTTTACATTGCCTAGGATTGAGGAAAACGGTCTAGACTTGAAAAAATATCTGAAAAATGACTAGGAGTCTATTTATAGTCGCCTAAATATTAAGGTCCACGACTGGGAGGACGGTTCATCCTTATGGACAACAGACCATCCATTATTCTATCAAAAATTTGGTATGAAAGATATACACTTTGACGGCCAGGTCGACGGGCCATCCTTCTGGATGACGGATCATCAAATGGACCGTCCTTTTTGTCCTGATGTTTGGTCATATCTCTGAATATATTTTACGAATGATAGGATGAGTCATCAACTAGAATGATGGTATGTGGACTCATCCATGGAACACGTGGAGGGATTTTTGTCTAACATGGACGTGCAGATCGACAGGATGTTAGTTGGCTCATCCTTTTTCTCCTGATGCCCGACCAACTTTCTGAAATTATTTCATGGCTGGAGGGTGGACCATCATTTTGAATAATGGTCCATTGACTGAGCGTGGAATATATTCTGAAACTTGGCTATCACTCTAAACTTATTCCACGGTTGATAGGATGGTTCGTCCTTCTGAATGAGGGACCGTCATGTCATTTGTGGAAATCTAGGGAAAAGACAGGGTTCAAAATCTGAGGTGTTATAATATCCCCCACTTGGGATCATCTGTCCTCGAATGAAGGTTAACTTAGAGCAACAATACATTGAAAATACCATTTAACAAAAAATTCTTGGCTGATCTTACTATTAAGGTCACAACTACATATAAGGGGAATACCAAGAACAAATACAAGCATAGAGGCTAAGAACACTCAAACAGAAGGTATTAGTGTTGAAACTAACTAAGAGAAAGGTGGTTACCTTTGGCATTTTCTTCTTGAGAAGAAAATAAGTGAGGGCATCTAATCTTCATATCCTCCTCGACTTCCCATGTAGCATCTTCAACAGTTGATTTCTCCAAAAGACCTTTACTGATGCTACCTCTTTGGTTCTCAACTTGCGAACATGACAATCAAGAATCTTGCTTGGAACCACTTTATATGACAAGTTTTCCTTCACCCCAATAGTTTCTATGGGCACAATGAGTGAGGGGTTACCCACACACTTCTCAAGCATAGAAATGTGGAAGACTGGATGAACTGCTGCTAGTTCAGTTGGTAGCTCTAACTCATAAGATACCTTGCCAACTCTCTTCGAAATTCGGTATATACCAATATAGTAGGGATTGAGCTTCCCTTTCTTCCCAAATCTCATGATACCCTTCATGGGTGAAACCTTTAGATAAACCCAATCATTCACCGAGAACTCTAAATCTCTGAGCGCCTAACATTAGTATAAGACTTTAGCGACTCTACGCAGTCTTTAATCTTTCCTGGATAATTTTAACCTTCTCCATGGCTTGTTCTACTAAATCTGACCCTATCAATTCAACTTCACCTATTTCAAACCAAACAATCAGAGATCTACACCTTCGCCCATAGAGAGCCTCATAAGGAGCTATCTGAATACTAGAGTGATAACTATTGTTATATGTGAATTTTATGAGAGGTAAATGGTCATGCTATTTCCTTTGAAATCAATAAAACAACCCTTATCATATCCTTCAAAGTCTAAATAGTTCATTCTTCCTAAATATTTGTCTGCGAGTGAAAGGCAGTACTGAGACTCACTCTTGAACCCAAAACTTTCTGAAACTACTTTCAAAGTTGGGCGGTAAACTTAGTACCCCTATCTGAAATGATGGACAATGGGTCCCCATGAAGTCTGACCAATTCACGAATATACAGTTTGGCATCATCCTCGCCTGAGTCTGTAGTTTTTACAAGCAAGAAATAGACTAACTTGGTCATGTGGTCTATGATTACCCAAATTAACCATGCTGTCATTGGGATAACGGTAGACCAGTGATAAAGTCTATATTGGTCATCTCCCACTTCCACTCAAGGAGTGGTATATTCTGAGCCATGCCATATGACCTTTAGTGCTCGTCCTTAACCTGCTAACAATTCAGACATGTAGCAACAAAATCCACAATATCTTTCTTCATACCATTCCACCAGTAGACTTTTCTCAAGTCATGGTACATTTTTGTGGAACTCAGTAGAATTGAGTACCTGGAGCTATGCGCCTCTGCCATGATTCTACCTTGGAGACCATCTATGTCTGTAACACATAACTTTTCTTAATACCTCAAGACACTATTTCCCCCTTGTGCAAAAACTAGCACCTTCTGCTTGTGGACAATGATGTTTGGCTGGAGCAAGGTGGGATCTCTGTTCTATTTTTACCTTAACTTCCACTACCAGAGATGATTTAGCCCCACTCTATACAAGCACAATTTCCTCTTTAGAGTCTAGAAGATGAACACCTAAGCGTGAGAGTCTATTCACATTCTAAGCTAACTCTTTCTTTCCTTCCTCTACATGGGTTGTACTGCCCATAGATAGCCTACTAAGAGCATCAACAACCACATTTTCTTTACCTAGACAGTAGATAATGCTCATATCATAATCCTTAAGCAATTCAAGCCATCTCCTCTATCTGAGATTTAGCTCCTACTAGCTGAAAACATATTAAAGACTCTTATGATATGTGAATACATCAACATGCACACCATAAAGACGATGATGCCAAATCCTTAATGCAAATACTATCCCCACCATTTTAAGGTCATGAGTCAGATAATTCTTCTTGTGGACCTTAAGTTATCTGGAAGCATAAGCTATAACCTTACCATTCTACATCAATACACAATCAATGCCCACTCTAGACGCATCTCAATATACAACAAAACACTATGTACCCTCTAGTAGGGTCAACATTGGAGCAGTAGTCAAACGAGTTTTCAATTCCTGAAAGTTTTTATCATAAGCTTCAGACAATTGAAACTTAGCCTTCTTCTGAGTCATCCTAGTTAACGGGGAAGCGATAGATGAAAATCCTTCTACAAACCTTCTGTAATAGCCAACTAGACCCAAGAAACTCCTAATGTCTGTCGGGATCGTGGGTATGGACCAACTCATTACTGCCTCGATCTTCTGGGAGTCAACTGGAATACCCTCACTGGATACTATGTGACCTAGGACTGCCATGGACTTCAACCAAAATTCACACTTAGAAAACCTTGCGAATAACTCATGGTCCTTAAGAGTCTGAAGAAATATTCTGCGGTTGACTAGCATGATCCTTCTCACTTATGGAGTAAACTAGGATGTTGTCGATGAACATAATATCGAGCATATCCAGATATGAATTAAACACTATATTCATGAGGTCTATGAATGCTGTAAGAGCATTAGTCAAATCGAAGGACGACAAGGAACTCAAAGTGACCATAACGGGTTTTGAAAGCTATTTTTGAAATGTCACTTTCTCTAGCTTTCAACTGATGATAGCTTGATCTAAGGTCTATCTTAGAGAAACAAGTGGCACTTTGAAGCTGGTTGAACAATTTATTGATTTTAGGAAGGGGATACTTATTCTTGATGGTGACTTTGTGTAACATCCCAAAAGTTCCTAAGATCAGACCAGAGGGTTGAAAAGGAGAAATTAGAAAATTTTGCACCAGGTCACAGAATGAGTCTTCGAGTGACTCGTCATGTGACCCAATAGGTCATTTAATGACTCTTTGTGTGTGAATGATTTGGTAAAATGTTACTTCATGAAAGTTGTAACAGATGAGGTGATGACTCGTTGAGATTCCCCACGAGCTGTGGGTTGACCCGTTAAGTGTGTCGTGGAGGAGAAAGTGTTGAATATCCAGGAGAACTAACGAGTTGAGGGAGGAGTCGTGGTGCCACTTTACGATTCACCAAGCGAGTCATCGTCTGGGAAGGACGGAAGAATGGGAAAATTCCAGTGGTGCAACGAGGGAAGACCACGAGTTGTCCAGTGACCTAACGACTCGTTAGGTCACCCGTGGTGACTGGCAGTGTCCTACTTTTTGTCAAATCATTAAGGGTGTTTTCATAATTTCTAAACTCTAAATCCTAAATGATGTCATTTTAAGCTTGGAAAAGAGTACTTTAAGGGAAATATTCACCCTAGAACTCTTGTTTTACTCCTAACACTTTAATTTGAAGATCAAAATCTCTCAAGGCTCACAAGAACAAGCTAGGGTTCTTCACTCTCATCTTCTTAAATTCTCTTTGGGTATCAAGCCAAAGAAAGAAATTAGTGAACCAAGGTATGTGGGAATTGTCAATAAGAGGTTCTTCCACCCTCATGACCCTTCTCTAATCAAAATTATGATCTCCCATTCCCTATTTCCTAAATTCGAAATTCTAGGGCTAGGTTAGGTGTTGTTAAATTCCTACATGATTCATCTATGGATTAGCTATCTTGATTAAATTGATGGATTATAGGATTAGGGTTTTATATTCCTATTAAGCCTTTGTAACAACCCGGAAGTTTCTAAGAACAGATCCCAGACTTAAAGAAAGAAATCAGTTGGAAAGTGGAAATTTTTTTCCTCAGAACGAGTCGTGGAATGACTCATTAGGTAACCTAATGGGTCGTGGTCAGACCCATGAGGAGCAGTCAGGAGGTGCAATAGGGTCCAATGACCACGGGTGCCTGACGAGTTGTCGTGTCAGGTAACAACTCGTCAGGCAGTCGTGGAAAAGAGGAGCAGGATAGTGAGGTTTAGTGGCAAAGGACGACCCAATGAGTCATTAGGCAAGCTACAACTCATTAGGTCGGCCGAAGGGTGGAGGATAGAGATCAAGGATGGGGTCCCGAGACAATGGTAAGCACGAAAGAGGGGACGAGTTGTCATGCACTTGATGACTCATCAAGTGACCCGTGGGGAGAGAAGAGCAAAAAATTAAGCGAATCCAATGTACTCCACGACAGGGCCCCACAAGTTGTTGCCAACCCTATGAATTGTGGAGTGCCTCGTGGCAGAGTGGAGTTTTCTTGCAAATTTTCAAGGGTGTTTTCGTAAAATTTTATGCTTCTAACTCCTAAACTACATCATTTTGAGCATTCTATGGGACGTTTTTAAGGGTTTTTCTAGTCTAGTCTCTCATTCCCTCAAGATATTCCCTCAAATTCTTCTTCCTCTTCTCTCTCAAGCCTAAAGATTCAGTTGGGATTTCTTCAAAGGCTTCAAGGGTTAAGTTCAAGTGCGGATTTCTTCGAAGAAGGTATGTGGGCTTTCAACAAGGAAATCCTTTCATCCTTATGCCCCAAAATTTTATTTTAAAAACCTAAATCCATGATTCTAGAAAAGCATGTTCTATGGTTCCAATATATGCATAAATTCTCATGTATTTTCTCTAAATTCTAAAAACTCTCATGATTAATAGTAGTGCATGTTCATGAGGTTATTTATATCTTTCCAAAAATATGTGTGTGATATGTGAATAACATAAATGTGGGATGTTCACCATGAATTAGTCTAGAATTTCAAATGAGATTTCATAAATTAATCATATGTTCTTATCATGAAGTTATATCTTTGTTTAAAGTATATGTAAATCACATGAGTTCTGCAAATCTAAAACATATATCACATTGTATGTGTTGGAACATGATCAAAACTTATGGGCTTTGACCAATGCAACGTTTGTGCATGTTTTCACTATGATTATGATGTAAATGTTTTGGGTATGAGTTGAACCTATGGTAATGGAATGATTATCGAATTTTCTCCATGAATTAAAGTAAATTCGAAATGGGGTTTCATGAAATATTTATATGCTTTCACCATGATCTCATTGTACATTAATTAAAGTACGATTGGACCTATGGATCTTTCATGAATCTAAGATATACTATGAACTCAGGATTTGAATATTGTGGATGTGTGTAAAGTATGATGTAGTTTGTTGAATGCTCATGTCTCTGATTAGCTGTAATAATTTAGACTAGTTCTAATCTGTCGGACCTCTTATCAGCTGAGAATGTTTCCCTTAATCTGTGGGACTCTCATTAGCTGAGAATGGTTTCCTCAGTCTGTCGGGACTCTTATCAGCTGAGAATATTTTCCTTAGTCTGTCGGGACTCTCATCAGCTGAGAATGTTTCCCTTAGTCAGTGAGTGACTCTCTATATCAGAAAATACTCTCCCTTAGACAGTCAAGGACTCTCCATAGCTAAGAACGTTTCCCTTCGATAGTCGGGGATCTCACTTAGATAGTTAGGGACTCTCTACAGCCAAGAACATTTCCCATAGACAGTCAAGGACTCTCTATGATATCAGTCACGGCTTCGGTCCTCAGTATTTGTTCAGTATATAACCTTTGTGCATTAGTTGATCATATTTCAGTAAATGTTTCTTATAAAATCTTTATGTTAATATGTATATGTGTATCTCAGACAAGGTTGTTGTATCTCCTTTTAGTTATAATTCCATTAATGTGTTCAGTTTACTTTTTTCTTGTATACTTGCATGTTTTAGTTTATTTACGCTTTCCGCATACTCAGTACATTTCAAGTACTGACCGCACGCCTTTATGTGCTATATCGTTTCATGATATAGATTCAGGTTTTTAGATCCAGCCTCGTGGTTAGATACGCTTCATTCCCCTCTCAGCTGCTTGTGGTGAGTCGCTCATCTCTCGGGGACACGATTTATATTTTCATTATATTTCAGTTTTCAAATTTTAGGACTTAGCTGGGGGCTTGTCCCAGCAACTCATTAATTTAGTAGAGGCTTTCAGACTTGTCTAGATAGATTCAGCTTTGTATCAAAGTGTTGTTACATTTGTTGTTATGGTTTTTAATTAGACTCTTTCAGTTACCTTCCGCTCAGTTATGTTCTGTGAGTTGTTTCTATCATTAAGTGATATGCTATGATTATGCCATGGGTCGACTTGGAGCTTCTCGAGGTTCCTTGTCCCGTGTCTCGATCCGGGCCTATGTCCGAGTCATGAAAAACTTGGTATTAGAGCATTAGGTTTAGTGTGTCCTAGGGTGTCTGAAAGCCGCGTTAAGTAGAGTCTTCTTCATGGGTCTGAAGCGCGCTACACTTATGATGAAGTGGCTACGAGATGTTTAGTAATATGTTTTCTTCATGATTCCTATTATGCATAAAGTATGAAACTCTAACAGTTCTTCCCCTGACTCGTGCTTTACGCACTCACAGATAATGCCTCCTAGATGAGCGAATGGAAGAAGAAATGGAAGTGGACGCCACCAAGCACCACCAGCCTCGACTAACCTGATGGACGGCCATGTTACTCATGCCGAGTTTCGGGAAGCCTTTCATATATTGACATAGGCCATGACCGCCTAGATTAGTCAGCAAGAGATGGCTCATGTTCCCTAGGATGGGAACGTAGCGGCGGCGAGAGTAAGAGACTTTCTCCGAATAAATCCACCCGAATTCTTAGGGTCAAAGGTGGACGAGGACCCGCATGAGTTCTTTGAATAAATCTAGAAGATCACCCTAATCATGGGGGTGATGGGAACTGAGAGCGTAGACTTAGCCTCCTACCAGCTGAAAAGAGTTGCTTATATTTTGCTAGTGGAGAGATTGTTATCGGGGAGTTGGAGTAGCCCTCGTAAGTTGGGATGCGTTTATGACTACGTTCCTGGATAGGTTTTTCCCTAGGGAGTTGGGGGAGGCAAAGGTGGCAGAGTTCATCAACTATTAAGACAAAACAACATGACTATCCAGGAGTACGCGTTAGAGTTTACCCAGTTATCCAAGTATGCACTAGAGATGGTAGCTGACCAGAGGGACCGAGTGACAAGCTTCATGAGCAGAGTGTCAGACTCCTTGGTCAAAAAGTACAGGACTGCCATGTTGCACAAGGACATCAACTTTCCACCTTTGGTGATATTCGCTCAATAAATAGAAGCGGAACAGGTGAAGAAAAAAGAGAGAGAGAGCCCAAGAAGGCTAGAATCGGAGATTTAGAGTTCTCCCAGCAGAGGTCGAGTGGTGGACATCGCTCATGCTACTGGCAGAAATCATCGGGCCCAGCACCTTCGACAACCAGTGTTCCATATAAACCCAGGGTAAGGGAGATTACATACCCATTGTGTATGAGCTGTGGGAAACACCATTTGGGAGAATGTATGGCCAAGTCAGATGCTTGTTTCTGGTGCGGATAGTTGGGTCATAAGCACCGAGATTGCACAGAAGCTATATGAGGCGAGAGTAGAGCATCAGCCACCTCTTCATTAGCTCCAGTAGCTCATCCATTTCAGCAAGGTGCATCATCTAGCGCAGGAGGCGGACAACGTTGAAACTGCTCCTACCCCTTGGCAACACATCAGGATAAGGGCAAGTCGCCGGAAGTAGTCCTAGGTATGTTATGAATTTCTTGTGTTACTCTTTGTATGTTGCTAGCCTAGAACCCCAGTATTGAATAGGGAGCTCTATGATGGTTGTTGAGAAGAGATTGTCGATGTGTGAGGTGAATAGTTGTGAGTATAAGGCTTGCAGTGAATGTTAGAGGTGAAGGAGGAGCTAGCAGTTAGTAATTTAGCCCGACCTTAAGAAGGCTTCAGGAGCCTTAGACTAATGGCTTTATGCTAAGGGGGAGAAGATAAGTATGTGAGACAAGCCGGGTCTTGAGTATGCTAGTAACGGAGTTCCAGCCCTAGCGGTTGCGGTATGTCGATCTCTTCAGGTTCTGATAACTTCTCTTGTATTTCAGTTGAAGCTAGGCTCTACCTATCCCTATGTGCACACTTCCAAAATTCCTTAGTAGCCGCTTCAGACAGCGATGTCGGTTTTACTCTATAAATCCTTAAGGCTCATCTTCATGTTATAAACCATTTATGTGTGTTAACTCATGCCTTCCAGTATGTTTATCTAGAATTCAGTCTTTAGAAGTTTCTTAGTAGCCCAGTAGATGAAGGTACCTCCTATATGTGCTCAGTTTTAGATGTTGTGAATGACTCGTGCTCATGAATTCCTTACTCCTGTTAGACCAGATATCATGAATCCTGGTTCAGTGTCAGAAAGCGATTTGAGAATGAAGACTCAGTCTGTATCAGCTTAGTGCCAGTTGGAGGGGAAGAATACTTCTCGGTGTTCTATTTATTCCCATGTTCGTTTCATTATTTTTCAGTCCCTCTTATGCGTTATCATGCATGTGCGATTTGGATATTCAGTTCGGAGATGTAAGATCAGCCCGATGTCAAATACTCCATTGGTTTCAGTTGTAAATGATTAATTTTGGGATCTCAGATCCGTCCCTATCCTTTTCAGTATGTTTAGCCAACATTCGAAGACGAATGTATTCAAAGGGGAGATATTGTAACAACCCAAAAGTTTCTAAGAATAGGCCCCATACTTAAAAAAAGAAATCAGTTGGAAAGTGGAAAAACATTTTCCTCAGAACAAGTCATGGAACGAATCATTAGGTGACCTAATGGGTCGTGGTCAGACCCGTAAGGAGCAGTCATGAGGTGCAGCAAGGTCCAGTGACCACGGATGACCTGACGAGTTGTCGTGTCAGGTAACGACTCATCAGGGCAGTCGTGGGAAGCAGGAGCAGGAGTAGTAAGGTTCAGAGGCCACGGACGACCTAACGAGTTTTTAGGCAGGCGACGACTCGTTAGGTCAGCCATCGGGTGGAGGCTAGAAATCAAGGATGGGGTCCCAAGACAGTGGTGAGCACGAAAGAGGGGATGAGTCGTCTTGCACTTGACGACTCGTCAAGTGACCCGTGGGAAGAGAAGAGCAGAAAATTAAGCGAATCCAGTGTACTCCACGATAGGGCCCCACGAGTCATTGCCAACCCCACGACTCGTGGAGTGCCTCGTGGGGACTGGCAGGGTGGACTTTTCCTGTGAATTTTCAAGGGTGTTTTTGTAAAATTTTATGCTTCTAAATCCTAAACTACGTTGTTTCGAGCATTGTATGAGACGTTTTTAAGGGTTTTTCTAGCCTAATCTCTCATTCCCTCAAGATATTCCCTCAAATTCTTCTTTCTCTTCTCCCTCAATCCTAAAGATTTAGTTAGGATTTCTTCAAAGGCTTCAAGGGTTAAGTTTAAGTGGGGATTTCTTCGAAGTAGGTATGTGGGATTTCAACAAGGACATCTGTCATCCTTGTGCCCTAATTTTTTTTTTAAACCTAAATCCATGATTCTAGAAAAGCATGTTCAAGGGTTTCAATTTATACATAAACTCTCATGTGTTTTCCCTGAATTCTAAAAGCTCTCGCGATTAATAGTTGTGCATGTTCATTAAGTTACTTATATCTTTCCTAAAATATGTGAGTGATATGTGAATAACATGAATGTAGAATTTTCACCATGAATTAGTCAAGAATTTCAAATGGGATTTCATAAATTAATCATATGCTCTTATCATGAAGTTATATCCTTGTTTAAAATGCAAATCACAGGGGTTCCATAAATCTAAAACATATGTCGCATTGTATGTGTTGGAACATGATCAAAACTTATGGGCTTTGACCAATGTGAAATATGTGCATGTTTTCACTATGATTACGATGTAAATGTTTTGTATATGAGTTGAACCTATGGTAATTGCATGATTATCAAATTTTTATCATGAATTAGAGTAAATACAAATGGAGTTTAATGAAATACTTATATGCTTTCACCATGATCTCATTGTACATTAGTTAAAGTATGATTTGGACCTATGGATCTTACACGAATCTAAGAAATACGTCATATGCTATGAACTCGGGATTTGAATATTGTGAATGTGTATAAAGTATGATATAATTTATTGAATGCTCATGTCTCTGATTAGTTGTAGTAATTTAGACTAGTTTTAGTCTTTCAGGACTCTCATCAGCTGAGAATGTTTCCCTTAGTCTGTTGGGACTCTCATCAGCTGAGAATGTTTCCCTTAGTCTATTAGGATTCTCCTTAGCTAAGAATCCCTTAGTCTGTCGGGACTCTCTCCAGCTGAGAATGTTTTCCTTAGTCAGTCAATGACTCTATATCAGATAATACTCTCCCTTAGACAGTCAGGGACTCTCCACAACCGAGAACGTTTCTCTTTGACAGTCAGGGACTCTCCCTTAGACAGTCAAGGACTCTCCACAGCTGAGAACGTTTCCCTTAGACAGTCAAGGACTCTCTATGATATCAGTCATGGCTTATTCAGTATATAACCTTTGCGCTTCAGTTGATCATATTTCAGTAAATGTTTCTTATAAAATTGTTATGTTAATATGTATATGTATACCTCAGACAAGGTTGTTGTATCTCCTTTCAGTTATATTTCCATTAATGTGTTCAGTTTACTTTCTTCTTGTATACTTGCATGTTTTAGTTTGTTTATGCTTTTCGCATACTCAATACATTCCAAGTACTGACCGCACGCCTTTATATGCTATATCATTTCATGATATAGATTCAGGTTTCTAGACCCAGCCTCTTGGTTAGATACGCTTCATTCCCCTCTCAGCTGCTTGTGATGAGTCCTCATCTCTCGGGGACGCGATTTATATTTTCTTTATGTTTCAGTTTTCAAATTTTAGGAGATAGCTGGGGGATTATCCCAATAACTAATCAGTTTAGTAGAGGCTTTCAGACTTTTCTAGATAGATTCAGCTTTGTATCAAAGTGTTGTTATATTTGTTGTTATAATTTTTAATTAGACTCTTTCAGTTAGGTTCCGCTCAGTTATGTTCTGTTAGTTGTTTCTATTATTTAGGATATGCTATGATTATGCCATGGGTCAACTTGGAGTCTCTCGGGTTTCCTTGCCCCGTGTCTTGATCCAGGCTTAAGTTCGGGTCGTGACACCCTTCTATGAAATTTCAATTCCTAAATTACAAGTATAATTATGAACTTCTAGGGTTAAATTCCTTTTTTATGAAATCCCATGATTTTCTTATGATATCAACTTTCAAGTTTTAAATTATGTATTATGATCATGATGTATGATTTTTATAAGAACCCTTCATGAATTTACAAATTTCAAGTATGATGACCTTTCAAGTATGCATAGCTTTTACAAGTATCATGTTCATGTTCATGGCCGACTCACGGGTCTTTTCATGGCTAGTTCACATAGTCTCAAGCATGTTCATGTATCTTATGATTTTAACTAGTCCATTTACTTCAAGTATGTTCATGATTACAATATGAGCCATGTGCATATTTTTGGGAGTAGTATCTAGCACCAAGTAGGTCAGGAGTTCCTAGAACTCAAGCCTCAAAACTATGTGCCAATGTAGGATATATTCATGTTTAATCCTACGGGGTCTCATTAGTGATATCACTCCATGTTATCGTCCATTTCCTTGGAAATATTGGGGAGGCTCTGACTACTTGAGCATGATAGTTGGGGCATCATGTAAGCTCTATCATGATGGTATCGGTTATTGTCACGACCCGAGCTAGGGCCCCCAATCGAGACACAGGATCTAGAACCACGAATGGCTCCAAGTCGACCTGTGACATGAACATAGAAACTAAAGAGCATATATTAAAGAGGAAACTGATAACTTAAACATGAATAAGCAAAAGTCTGAGTAACATAAAATGTATACCAAACAATACATAACAATGCTAAATTTCAAAGCAGAACATACTAGTCTATGTATGAAAGCCTCTACTAATTGATGAGATGCTGGGACAAACCCCCAATTATCTCCAAGTCTGAACCAAACCGACAACACAAAACTCAAATGATAGATACCCTCGAATAATGAGGACTCACCCAAGGCAGGGCTGAATTGAGCTGATAGGGGAAGCGAGCTATCGGCGAGGCTGAACTGGATCACTGGAGTCTATATCATGAAATGATATAACATAGAATATGCGGTCAGTACTATGGATGTACTGAGTATGTAAGGTAAGTAAAACATGCTTAGTAAATGTTAATTGAAATCATGAATATAAATATAATTCATTAAATCATGAGAGTAAGGATTGCATGCTGAAAACTGGATATGAGATATACATAGTCATAAGCTGATTATCATAACTGAACATAGTGACCTAAAGTGTAGAAATAGAAATCATACGACTTGTCATACCTGAAATCGTAAGTAAAAGCTCATAAGTTGATCATTGGGTCAAATCTGCTGTTAATACGTAATATCATAAGTCATGAACATGAGTAACTAAATTCATAAGGAACAATGGGAGACTCATCATAACCGACACAATCACTATTGAGCTTACGTGATGCCCCAACTTTCAGACTCAAGTGGGCAGAGCCGTTCAAAATCTTGCCAGAGCTAAGGACGATACTATGATATGATATCAAGATGAGGCCCCTTAGGGTAGGGAAAAACTCTCTTGAGAGGTCCCAAATATAAATATATCTATGTTAGTGTATAATTCTGAGATTGGAGAATCTTTAAATCCCAAGCCTACTCGGTGCTAGACACTATCCCCAAAAACATGCATAGTGCTCCCATCGTTTTTCAATGAAGCTGAAATTATAATTACATCCATAGTTTAAAATCTAAACATTGGGAGTATTGACTCCAAAATATATCATAAGCTGCACTGGGAGTCTTGACTCCAAAACATATGATAAGCTGATCTTATTAGTCTTGGCCAAATCATAAGAACATACTTTACTTGTGTAGGCTTTCCAAAATCATCAAATCATGCATACTTGACATTGACTTCATAAGTCAAAATCATGGATTCATACATCGGAAATTTACAAATATTCATGCTAGATATCTCATCATACTTGAAATCATGAATCATAAGCTTGACTTTTCCTAAAACTTGCATAATAGGGCATAAATGCTAATAACTTTAAATAATGAATTTATAATCAAATTATGTATAAAATCTTCCTATTAGATTAAAACATATTTTAGAACATAAGGAGATTAGACTCATAAACATATCATAGAGAATTTCATAAAATTGGGTTAAAACCCTATAAATCCATACACTTGAATTAAAACTTGAGTTCATGAATTTGAGGAGAAATTTGGGCATGAGCGTGAAAGAAAACCCTCATTCATAGCCCTATATACCTGGGTAAACTGATTCTTAAATTATCTTTAAAAGCCCAAGAAAATTGAAAAAGAATTGAGAGAATTCTAGCTTGATCTTCAAAGGGAATCTCAAAACTTTGTATGCATGGGAATCTAATGACTTGAGATAGGATAAACCCTCTTAAAATGCTGGTTATAGGGCTTAAAATGACGTAGTTCAGGAATTAGGAGCTTGGAAATTATGAAAATACCCTCAATTATTCGTTTGGAAAATGGACATTGTTCGCGGTTTGTTGCTACGGTTAAAAACCGACACGCAAGTGCACGTAGTCAAACAAGTAATAAAGTGGCTAAGTAGCCAAGTATCGATCCAAGGAGGCTCAAGATATGTAAAATTGCCTAGTTTACTATATTCCTATTTCACTTCTAATTATGCTAACAACAATGTAACCAAGAGTTACTTGAGTTTTTGGTTTCTAAACTATATATACTACAACTAATAACAACTATTTACTTGTGAATTCAGACAATAGATATGAACATGCCAAGGTTAAGAACAAGTAATGAACTTTATAATCATGATAATTTTGGTTAATTCTCTTCTTCATGTTGCTAGCCAAGAACATTTGCCTAGAAATTAAAACTCTCGTATTTAATTTCACTTTAGAATCATAAACCATCCGTCTACATTTCTGTGATCAAATGCAATTTATGACCTAGCACTACAATTTCGGTTCCTAAATTGACTAATACGGCTTTCAAGTATATTTCTATCAGGAAAGCACATCAAAACCCAATTTTCCCAAATCAAGTTAAGAACAATACCCTATTAATTCACGACTTTCCAATTTCTTTCTCTTTCAAGTGAAATTGGACTTTTTAGATGTACATTAATGTTGGCCAATCACTAATGCAATAAAAACAAGAATTAATAGAACAACATTAAAGAAGAAGAAGAAACCATATCAATTAAAATCAGAATTCATTACACATGTTCAAAACCTCAGCAAGGAAGAGAATTAGCTACTCATTCTTGGATTGATCATCCTAAAATGAGTGTAAATCATACGTACAATTGATAGAAAGAAGAAAGGAAGAGAAGAAATCCCTTAGCTTTTTCAATCTTCAACTGCTACTAACCCACGTTCCTGCTCTCCACTTCTGAACTCAGTCTAAAAACTAAAAAACTAACTCCTTAAAATAAACCTAAGTGTGCTATTTATACTAGTGGGAAATTTTTCCCGGAATAACAAGCAACGTGTCACGGAGGCCAACGCGGAGCACTGCCTCCGTGACACGGCGTGGACGCGGACCTTCACTGGAATTTCCAGGGTCCGGAAAATTAACCTCAACGTGGCACGGAGGCCATCACGGAGGCCTATCTCCGTGCCACGGAGCTGACGCGCAGGCACACTGGAAATTGCCATTTTAATCCTTGCTCAGGCAGTGTGCTACCGTGATGGTAGCGTGGCACGGCTCCATCGCGGAGCCCCTATAAAATATGCATTCCAAGGTCTTTTCCACGCTCGCATCCAAGTCCAACTCCGACATAGTTCCAACACACATTTTAGCACCTAAAAATCACATTTACCTGCAAAACAAATGCTAATCATGTTGGTTAGTATAAATTCGCATTTTATTACCAATTGCATGATATTATATACACATTGCACAACAAACAAGGTAAAAATGATATGTTTGAGTATCACTTGGGCATATAAATCTGCCCAAGATCACTTACCCCACACTTAAATCCTTGTTCGTCCTCGAACAACATATACACAAATCATGCAAATTACATCCCAACCTTCGTCACTATGGTGCAACAATTTACGCTACGGTCATACCGATTATTCAATTTTCGCAAATCATCAAGAAAACATGCTTGGTCGTACAATACAATGACCCTTAATACATCAAGGCTGCCTAGACTTTTAAGAATTGATTCTTGATATCGGCAAACTCAAGCAAATCAACTAATCAAGAAATCCGACACGAAAATCAATCTTTCATCAAGCATGTGCCCTCACAACTCGAGAGAAATTTCTCCTTTATGTTCATGCAACACACAAACATGCAAGTAGGGGCATATAAAAATTAATTTCACTCTCTCTCCCAAAAGAATTCACATGCCTCATGTCATGACCCATAGGCTTGCCCTTAAAGTATTACTCCACTAATATAAAGAAATGCAATGTAGGATCAAATAGGACTTTTAATGGGTTGTAACGGGGCTATGGATCTAGTATATATATATTGGATTAGCCAATAATAATCGCTAGCATCTTTAAGCGCCTTTTTAACTCATTCCCATCGACTCATGGACATTGTTCCTCTCTTTTCTCTTTTTCTTCCATCCATGCTGGTTTACTTTCATACAACCCATTTCATCACACACACTTGACACAAAACTAAGGGTTTTCAAGTACCCTCAATATCATTTAATTACAACAAGTGCCTCTTCAACATCATCTTTTCTTTCCTCACTTTGCTTTTCTTTTTCTTTTCACTCTTTTCACTCTTTAACACTTTGGGAAACATTTTCTTTGCTTTGTAAGCGCTTAAGAGCTTCTTATAGACTTTAAGGCTAATGAAAAGAAGGAATAAAGCTTAGTTCATACAATTTTGGACAAAAGAAAGAAATCGGCTAAAGGCTCAACGGGCTGACTAGGGTATACAACATATAAAAAGGTAGAATTTGACAAGAAAAAAATGGAAACTATCGGTTAAAACAAAGAAATGCCTACATCCTTTCCAACACTACACCTCCTTCATTTCGTTTTGTATACACACCAGGCAAGTTCTAGACAATTCACAATGACATGGAATAGCAAAACCTCACTTCACACTTCATGCACATGCTCGAATCAAGATGCATTCACAGACTCTTTAATTAGTCAATTACATGAATTCAAGATTAAGCCTCCATCATAATGAATCAAATTCTATAGCCTAGGTAACTCAACATATTTACAAAATTGCATGCTTTCAAACGAATCACTTTCACATTTTGAACATCAATTACAACACGCAACGAAATTTTAGCAACCATAAGCAACTACAGTTCATTGATGCAATCCACCAAAGAAAAACTAAAAACAAATAAAAATCCTACTCCTACCGACTACATTTCCCTTAAGACGGTCATCATCCATCCATCATAGGGAATGGTCACTAGCTATGACATCGGTTCAATGGGACTATTCTCGGTAAAAGAACCGAAAACAAACTCCGAGAAACCCAAAAAAATATAAAAATCGAAAAAAAATTAAAAAATTTTTTGCAACACATCGATCATTTCGATAGAAAGAAAATATTTACAAGTGCAAAATATTTTCGCAAAAAGTTTGAAAAATATCGATCATGTCGATAGAAAAAAAAATTATTTACAAAATTTACAAAATATTTACAATGGCAACCATACTTTCAAAAACACACATCATTAACCACACAACAAATATATACACATGCATCGCAAATCAGTTCGCAACAGGGAAAGCACAAACATACATAAACATCAAGGAAAAATTATACAGCAGTTTAGAGCCTATGTCCCAGCACCTAACTACTCCCCACCCCACACTTAAATCGAACACTGTCCCCAGTGTTCACAACAATACAAAGCACAAAAATTTGGGTGGTGAAACTCCCTACTTAGTCAAAATACTCGACTTCTTCATCCGGTGCTGCGGCCTCGTCGCCCATGTCTGAATCAGCTCCATCATCGTCATCGGACTCCACATCGGAGTCCTCACGACGTGTCTCCTCATCAGTAGGGACATCGTCATCAGTCGGCTCCACGAAGGCTGGCCCCACCTTACATAAGGCTCTGGCGTTCTCGCCAAAGGGGTAGTCCAGCTCCAGCTGCCATAATTCTTCCTCGGTGGCTGGTCTCCCACCTATCCGTAGCTGCAGCATCTGCATGCTGAACATACGGGCCATGTACTGATCGTCACGAGCATGTCGCTCGCCCAAAGTCAGCACAGGTCCATGTGTAGTGTCGGGGGCCTTCGTCTTTGTCACGTCGAGGGCCCTCCGCTCCAACTGCGGAATATAATCCAAAGCTTCTTCCTCAATGTCGAGGCCTCGGAGGAAGGTGGTGATGAGTCCGCCAAACCCGTATCTGTTGCCCTGGTGCAGTTTGGCTCTCTTCATGGCAGATATTATTACCGCCCCCACATTAATCTCAAGCCCTTTCATAAGGGCATACACCAAGCAGACACGGTCCCGGGTCACATCTGTCATATGGACTCCCGGGATCAAGCACGAACATACAATTTTTAGCCAGATTCTGGCCTCCCTATTCATCTGCGAATAGGGCAGAGTCTGGTGGTAACCCCTCTCCTTGTGTCTACTCCATCGGGCTGTGGATCGAGCCCCACACAATGTACATCTGATGTCGGCGTACGGTGGGGTGATGTTTAGCTGGCGGAGAACGTGGGCGTCTGTGTCCCACGCTCCAACGATGGCATTCAGCTGATGGGGTTCCAGAGTGACAATCTGCCCTCTGATTTTTATAGTGTGGCTTCTGATGGCCGGGTTCCAGTTGGCATAAAATTCCCGGACCAAGTGAAGCTTGCACTCCTTGGGCTCCTGAAAAATAAAGTTGAGCCCAGCTGCTTCGATCCTCTGTACAATGCGAGGGAACTCCTGTGCGAGTGGTTCCCTTGCAATATGTTCCTCGGGGAAGTACTTGTTTTCTTTATGCTTCGCGTACCATTTCTTCCCTTCATCGGTGACCCATCGTGTTCCGTATTGGCGGCGTTGGCCGCACGGAACAGCGGGTGCAGCTGGGACTGCAGTGCCCAGTCTCATCCTTTTCCGTCCGGTGCCTGAGGTAGAAGCACCCTTGCCTTTATCCTGTCTGCTAGCCATTGTACCTGTCAATTTACACAAACAAACACAACGTTAAGCTAAATTCTTGTTAGCTTCGGCTAAGGTCGGGTTACATAAAATTTACCCCACACTTAGTCCTTAACAATATCTACAAAATTACAGCAAGGATAGCTCTATTCACAACCCCAAACACAAACAACTATACACATATTGCTTAGTGCGTTCGTAACAAAATTTCGACAGCATAACGGTTAGCGTACTACTCAGACTTCATACAGCTAATCCCAATCCTACTATCGCTAACACTTGAACCATCGCACTTCGCAACAAAAACAACAACAAAAATAAAAACAACTATAATAACATTTTATATACAAGCTAATCTAAATAATCTAACCAATTCACACATTTTATGCATTTTCCCACAAAAATTCGAGAATTAGTCATCTTTTAACATTTACACAATATTTACCACGACTTATCTCAAATAATAAACACACCCCGGCATCAATTTCACCAAACTATCAAGTTGCCCAAGTCAAATTCAACAACCCAAGCCCTAGAATACAATTCGACAATCAATTTCGAATTATTTACATAATCGACAAGTTCAAACGCCAAATACAACAATCCGAACATACTCAATCACAAAATAATTCAATATCATGTTTAATTTCTACATAGGGTGATATATCTCACCTTAAATGCCCAAATTTGACAAAAATCGCCAAAAAATTAAGTTAGACAATGAAAACATACCTTAGAATTGAAGAACCGAAGAAACTTGACGTTTTTCCTTGCCTATTAACGTGGCACGTTGCTTGGGGAGGGGGAAATGGGTGTTTGGTCGCGGAGGGAAGAGGGAATGGGGAAAATAGGGGCGAAATCGAGGGTTTTAAATTAAGAAAACACGCGGGTCACCCGGAAACCCGGTGTGACCCGGCACTGAATAAGGGGCAACGTGTCACGGAGGGTAACGCGGAGCCCCTCCTCCGTGACACGGAGCCAACGCGTTGGCTTACTGGATTTTTGAAAAATTCGGATTTTGCCTTCAACGTGTCACGGAGTGTAACGCGGTGCATTGCCTCCGTGACACGGCGCCAACGCGCCAGTGCTCTGTTTCACCAATAAATTTAATTTTTCATACCTCGCCTCATTTTCTCGATTCCATGTATATTTCCTCCGTTATACCTAAAAATCACCTCACTAAACAAAAATTGGTTAAATTAATAGATTTCCCTAACTAAAATAAAAAATACTAACTAAAATGCAAATCTAAACCTAGTCAAGAAAAAGAAAAGAAAAATAATAATTATTTACACTAAAAAGAAAGAAAGAAAATATTTTTCACGGGTTGCCTCCCGTGCAGCGCCTGGTTTACCGTCGCGGCTCGATGTCCTTTATGCTCATTTATCTACTAGGGAGATGGATGATTTGTCCCGATCATGGTCATCCCCCCAGTAGTTCTCAACCTTATCCGGTGGCCTTCCTAGTAACTCTCGGGAATCACTCATTCCATTAGCATTCCCATGATCAATCACATTGATCACCGAGATATCCTTATAAATAGTCGGGAGCTTAGGTACCTTGTACACGTCGAACACTTCGACCTTGTCATGTGCTCGCATCGTGAGTTGACCCGCAGCTACATCAATTAATGCTTTTCTGGTTGCCAAAAAGGGTCGTCCCAAAATAAATGGGACTTCAGCATCTGGTTCAAAGTCCAGAATAATAAAATCGATCGGAAAAATGAGGGAGCCTACTTGCACTAACACATCCTCAACAATGCCATCCGGCTTAGCTAAAGACCTATCTGCTAGCTGCAAGATTACCGTTGTAGGTCTAGGACTCCCTATACCTAACTTTCTGAATACCGAAGATGGCATCAGATTTATGCTTGCCCCCAAGTCGCATAATCCACGAGCTCGGATACTTTGCCCAATAGTAAGCTGGATAGTGAAACTTCCAGGGTCTTTCAGTTTTGTGGGCAACCTATTCTGAATACGGGAAGTGCATTCCTCCGTTAAAGCTACCGTGGCATACTCAGTCAAACGACTTTTGTTAGCCACAATGTCTTTAATATACTTCGCATATTTTGGTACTCCCTGCAAGACATCAACAAGAGGTAAGTTAACATGTACCTGTTTAAGTACCTCCATGAATTTCTGGAAACACGCCTCCTCCTTGTGTTTCTTGAGTCATTGAGGGAACGGGGGTGGAGGCCTTTCTGGTTCAGCTTCTTTAGTCTTCCCCTTATCTGAAATTTGCTCTCCCTCAACCTCTGCTGCTCCTGACTTTTGAGGTGGTCTTCCGGTTCCACCTCCTTCAACTGTAAACCACTCCTCGTGGTCACTGCATTTACCTGCTTTGGATTAGGATCCGTGTCGCTAGGTAGTCCTCCTCTGGGTCTAGTATTTTGGGCACTAGCAAACTGCCCAAACTGATATTCAAGAGCCTTGGTCGCCAATTGATTGTTCTTCACTTTGGCTGCCAATTTGACATAGTCAGCCTGCAATTGTGCCTGATTAGCGATCATGGTTTTGAACATCTCCTCAATAGTCGGTGATGGTGGTGGAGGAGGGGCACTATGATTTCTGAATTGAGCTTGATAATTTTGTTGCCCTCCTTGGTTTCTGTGCATACCCTGCCCTGAACTTTGGCCTTGTTGATTGTTGCTACCCCACGAAAATTTCGGATGGTTCCTCCAATTTGAGTTGTAGCCACTACCAAACTGCTCCTGATTTCTCTGTGCATTGCCCACAAAGTTAACAGAATCAGGATTTGCACCACAGCATTCAGCTGAATGCTCACTACTACCACACACTTCACACCACATCTGTTGAACTGCATTGACTGAAGCTGAAGGCTGGTTCAAATTTATATTGCTGAAGTGAGTGTTTAGCTGATTTTGCAAAGCAACTATCTGTGCAGCGATAGCTGTGAATCCATCCACTTCAAGCACTCCCGCTGCTTTCCTTGCTCCACCCCTTGAAGAATCTGCATTCCATTCTGGATTGCCTTGTGAAATTCGGTTGAGCACAGTGTACAGCTCCTCATATGTCTTCTCCAGCGCTTGCCCTCCAGCTGCTGAATCTAACAGAATTTTAGTGTGGGGTTCCAAACCCTCAATAAATGTGTGTACCAACACCTCATTGGACTGATGATGGTGAGGACAGTCCCGCAACATGGATTTGAATCTTTCCCAGGCTTGATATAGATTTTCTCCTTCCCTCTGTTTAAAACTTAGGATTTGACTCCTAAGTCTGGCTGTTTTACCAGAAGGGAAAAATCTGATAAGAAACTTCCGTGCAAGATCATCCCACGTTGATATAGAATTGGGTGGTTCAGCTTTTAACCACCTCTTGGCTTCACCAAGTAAGGAAAATGGAAATAAGGTGAGCCGAACATAATCAGGTGACACTCCAGCGGGTATATAAGTGTCACTTATCTCCAAAAAGTTTTGGAGATGTTGTTGTGGATCTTCGTGAGGGAGACCGGTAAATTGCCCGCTTGTGTGCAAAAGTTGGACCATATTCTGCTTTAATTCAAACCTCCCTCCAGGCTCTGGTTTGCGGATGCTAGAATGTACATTATTAGCGTGTGGGATTGCCACCTCGCGAACCGGCCTTGCTGCTGCTTCATCGGGCACTAAAACTGCCCGCACAACTGGTGGATTTTGTTGCTCCATCATAGACTGTTTAAGCAACTGCAGCTTCTTTCGAAGAGCTTCTCTACGTTGACTATGAAACTCACGTTCAGGCTCTAAGTAAGATTCCACCAGCTCTTTGTCCCTTGCCAGTGTTCACAGAAACAAAATCTGCAAAATACAGGCTAAGACCAAGTTGTTAACACTTAAGAAAATAAAAATACAAATACAGTAAATTTACACTAAACACAATTTTACAAATCGCCTAGCCTCCCTGGCAACGGCGCCAAAAAACTTGTTCGCGATTTGTTGCTACGGTTAAAAACCGACACGCAAGTGCACGTGGTCAAACAAGTAATAAAGTGGCTAAGTAGCCAAGTATCGATCCAAGGAGGCTCAAGATATGTAAAATTGCCTAGTTTACTATATTCCTATTTCACTTCTAATTATGCTAACAACAATGTAACCAAGAGTTACTTGAGTTTTTGGTTTCTAAACTATATATACTACAACTAATAACAACTATTTACTTGTGAATTCAGACAATAGATATGAACATGCCAAGGTTAAGAACAAGTAATGAACTTTATAATCATGATAATTTTGGTTAATTCTCTTCTTCATGTTGCTAGCCAAGAACATTTGCCTAGAAATTAAAACTCTCGTATTTAATTTCACTTTAGAATCATAAACCATCCGTCTACATTTCTGTGATCAAATGCAATTTATGACCTAGCACTACAATTCCGGTTCCTAAATTGACTAATACGGCTTTCAAGTATATTTCTATCAGGAAAGCACATCAAAACCCAATTTTCCCAAATCAAGTTAAGAACAATACCCTATTAATTCACAACTTTCCAATTTCTTGCTCTTTCAAGTGAAATTGGACTTTTTAGATGTACATTAACGTTGGCCAATCACTAATGCAGTAAAAACAAGAATTAATAGAACAACATTAAAGAAGAAGAAGAAACCATATCAATTAAAATCAGAATTCATTACACATGTTCAAAACCTCAGCAAGGAAGAGAATTAGCTACTCATTCTTGGATTGATCATCCTAAAATGAGTGTAAATCATACGTACAATTGATAGAAAGAAGAAAGGAAGAGAAGAAATCCCTTAGCTTTTTCAATCTTCAACTGCTACTAACCCACGTTCCTGCTCTCCACTTCTGAACTCAGTCTAAAAACTAAAAAACTAACTCCTTAAAATAAACCTAAGTGTGCTATTTATACTAGTGGGAAATTTTTTCCGGAATAACAAGCAACGTGTCACGGAGGCCAACGCGGAGCACTGCCTCCGTGACACGGCGTGGACGCGGACCTTCACTGGAATTTTCAGGGTCCGAAAAATTAACCTCAACGTGGCACGGAGGCCATCGCGGAGGCCTATCTCCGTGCCACGGAGCTGACGCGCAGGCACACTAGAAATTGCCATTTTAATCCTTGCTCAGGCAGTGTGCTACCGCGATGGTAGCGTGGCATGGATCCATCACGGAGCCCCTATAAAATATGCATTCCAAGGTCTTTTCCACGCTCGCATCCAAGTCCAACTCCGACATAGTTCCAACACGCATTTTAGCACCTAAAAATCACATTTACCTGCAAAACAAATGCTAATCATGTTGGTTAGTATAAATTCGCATTTTATTACCAAATACATGATATTATATACACATTGCACAACAAACAAGGTAAAAATGATACGTTTGAGTATCACTTGGGCATATAAATCTGCCCAAGATCAGACACTGCCAGTTACAACGATCTATCTAATGAGTCATTTTAGGATATGACGACTCGTTGGATCGTCCGTCATTCCCTGCGCATTTCTGGTACTCGGCTGATCCCTCACTAACGACTGACAGGATAGGTAGTTATTCTCCCCAGTGGGTCATTGCACTTGCCCATTAAATTTGAAGCACTTTCGATAATCTGCTTAGGTTCTAACCAACAACCTCTCAAGACGGGTCGTCGTCCAATACAACGACCTGTTACTCCATCCGTTGCCTCTGGGAAAATTCTGTTACTCTTTTGATTCTCTAATCGATGAACAGATAGGACAAGTTGTTACTTGAATAAATGACTCGCCATATCCTCTCATCGTCACTGACTCGGACATGGAAATTTCCTGAACCCCATTCAACGGCCACTTAGGACTACCTGTTGGATCTTCTAATGAGTCATTGCTAGGTCCGTTGTTAAATGGAGAAATTCCATAGGGGACTTACCACGAGGGACACAATAGGCTGTTGTTCCCTACAATGACTCGTCCTTTGAGTCATTCTATGACTCTAGTAAAATTTTCCCTGATTTCTCTGATTCAACCCTCGGTTCTGATCTTAGGGACTTCCTGGGTGTTATATTATCTCTCTATTTTAAATAATCATCCTTGAATGTAGATTAAGCGTACTAAAGGCTAGGGAAAGAACTACAATCCCGAAACTGAACAACTAAGCTGAAAACTGACGAAGTGATTGACTCCAGACTAAAATACATGACTGAACTGAATTCATGAAATATACATACATGCAATGACATGAAAGAAACTTAGAGACCTGCACCTGATATGATACTGAATAGAGTACTAAGAGAGAAACTGATACCTCATGCTGAAATTGAGCTGGAAGGGAAAAAATGCGGGTATCTGGCCATCATATCTGCTTTGGATTCCCACATAGCTCCTTCAACAAGCTAATTCTTCCACAATACCTTCATTGAAGCTACAATCCTTATTTCTCAACTTCCAAACCTGACGATCAAGGATCTCAACTTGAACCTCCTTATAGGTAAGGCTATCCTTCACACCTATGCTCTCCACCGGAACAACTAAGGTTGGGTCACCAATGTACATCTTCAATAGAGATACATGGAAAACTGGATATATCGAAGCTAATTCCATTAGTAGCTCCAACTCATAGGCCACTTTGCCGACTCACCTCAGAATCCTATAAGGACCAACATATCGGGGACTAAGCTTCCCTTTTTTTCTGAACCTCATCACTCCTTTCATGGGAGACACCTTTAGAATTACCCAATCATCAACCTCAAACTCAAGTTCGCTCCATCTAACATTCGCATACGATTTCTGATGACTCTGAGCTATTTTCAGCCTTTTCCTAATAAGTTGAACTTTCCTCATGGCCTCATGAACTGAATTTGACCCTATCAAAGTAGCCTCACCTACCTCAAACCAACCAATAGGTGATATATCTCTAGACCCATAAAGAGCCTCAAATGGAGCCATCTGAATGCTAGAGTGGTAACTGTTATTGTAAGCAAATCCGATGAGAGGAAAGGGATCATCCCAGCTACCCTTGAAATCAATCACACGTGCTCTCAACATATCCGCTAGAGTATGAATGGTCCCCTCGGCCTGACCCTCCGTCTGTGGGTAAAATGTTGTGCTAAGCTTTAGCTCAGTACCAAGTCCTTTCTAAAATGATCTCCAAAACAGAGAGGTGAACTGAGTTGCCCTGTCTGAGATGATGGATAAAGGAGCTCCATGAAACCAAAAAACCTCTCAAATGTACAATCTAGAGTAATCCTCTATTGAATTGGTAGTTTTAATGGGTAAGAAATAAGTTGATTTGGTCAACCTATCCACAATCACCCATATAGATTCATATTATCGGTGTGTACAAGGAAAACCTGTAATAAAGTCCATATTGATCTTTCCCACATCCAAGTGGGAATACTAATGTCTTGTAACATACCTTCAGGCCTCTAATGTTCAACTTTCACTTGTTGACAATTCAGATAATTAGCCACAAACTCCACTCTGTCTTTCTTCATGCCATTCAACCAATAGATCTCCCGTAGATCACAGTACATCTTGGTGGCACCTGGATGGATGGAATACCGAGAGTTCATAACATACCTATGGCTCCATCTGGTAGTTATAGCCCCCCATTAGTCCAAGAGTTCTATGCGGCATATGCGGCCACGCTAACAGATCAGGCCCTGGGAGGCCAAGACTGGAGGAAGCGTCTCACACTGACCCATGTTATGGTACGGGAGACACCAGTGGGCATCTTTGATCGCACCATCTCGTGCATGTTATATGGTCCAGAGTTTGAGCCTCCGATAAGCACAGCGAGTTCGATCATCGGTTGAGTAAGCTTCAAAAAATCAAGATCAAGAAATTGAGCCTTGAGAATAGAAAGAGGTAGTATACATGGCTGGCCCAGATCATAGCCACTCGGGGTACATCGTGGAATGGTTAAATGGACCAGAAGTACAAATTAAGAAGGCCACATTGAACTCTCAGGCCAAAATTTTGTGGTCCTTAGTGCGACACAGGCTGGTACCAACTATCAATGACAATGTTGTATCATCGGACCAAGCTGCATTGGTCACTAACATAATGGAGGGCTATGCGATTAACTTCCCGAGGTATATAGATGAGGAGATCCAGGAGAGAGCTGTCATGGACAGCATGAGTATCCCCTTTCCATTCCTCATAGTCCAGCTTTGTAAGGAATCACAGGTCTTTGAGTTGCCCACAATAGATTAGAAGGTTGAGGTGCTCAAAATTATAGACATCGGGTTGATCAGAGATGATACAAATCTGGTTTCCAAGGCCAGGGGTCAGGCGTCCATAGCCACAGGGGCCATATTACTAGTTGAGGCATTGAGTGCGGGTCCTTAGAGTGATACTGCGGAGTTCGAAGAGATTGAGATAGAGCCGTCAGCGGCCTATGAGACTAGTAGTCAGCCTGACACTACCACTGTAGTAGATGTACCATTAACCTCCAAGGTCCCAATGTCATCCTCCACCGCACCGGCAGCTAGACCACCCGCTGCATCACCCTGATCCTCACCGGCCAGCCTAGTCATAATCTCACAGGATTTTATTCCTGGCATGGCTAGGCGGCTGGTGAAGGTAGAAAATCAGCAGGATCACATAATAATTTAGGTGAAAGTGCTAATGGATAAGGTCACGCCCTGGGTAACGAAGGAATTGGAGGGCTTATTCAGGACATGGCATAGAAGGTTAGATGCCTTTGAGAGGTAGATGTATGAGAGCCTTACTCAGTTAAAGGCACCCAAGCTGAAATGATGATATGTGGAGGTGGCGGCCCTCAGAGCAGAGTTGCAAGAGCTATCAGCATGACAGATATCCACTATACCACCATCGGTGCTCCCAATAGCGGAGGATGAGAGTGAGGAGGAGCTTCCTACGGTAATTGATTTCATTACCGAAGATCCTGTAGCTCAGGAAAAAGGAAAGAGACCTCGAGAAGAGGTGAGTGAGGGTGATAGTGGTGATCATCTACGAGAGCAGAAACAAGAGAAGAAGGATATGGAGGTAGCACTAAAGTTGTCTAGAGATGAGGCTTGAGAGAGGGGCGAGATTGATGCTGCTAGAGCTCGTGGAGAGGGTACCAACTTTGTTGGTTCAGAGAGTGCACCGGTTTTCCCTGGTGCCCCAGGAGAGGAGATTGGGGGAGCATCTGCGCCTCCCACTGACCAGACCACAGATGTCTAGGTCGCATAGGTATGTTCCCTATTCCTATGTTTTACTTTTTATATCCGTCGAGGACGTCGCATACTTCTTTTGATGGGGGTGGGGTGGTACCTAGTTTTTGCTAAACATAACCTGAGGGTTTTTCTTACCGGATATTTTTTTCCTCGGGTGTTCTTTATCTAGTAGAACTAGCATATTTAGGTTTTTTTTCCACGTTTTTGTGTCAACTAAAAGGAAAATAGGTGAACCTAGGGTAGTCGAATAAAAAGGGAATCATTTTTGCAAGTTTTACATGTTGAAATGATAATACCCCTCCTAAAATTTTCTATTTGTGTGGGCTAAGTCTATGAAGCATAACCTTTCTGAATCTTTGCATGGCATTAAAATAGTAAATGTGTGACTGTGCATGAAGTATTAGTAGGTAGTGATGATGTTGTCCTGTGCATTATGTGGCGAGGTATTTAGTGTTAGTTCAACAGTGTGTGCGCAATCTAGAACTTTCTCGATTAGTCGTACCAAGGTTGTAAGATAGTTGATTCGGAGATGATCATAGGCCATTGTTCAGAATAGTCCAGTTAGCCTAAATGACTGACCAAATGAATATGAATATCCCTTGATCCCGAGTTTGAAGAAAAAAAAGACCCTTTTTTGTTGTCTAGCCAATTTGCCTTCCTTCTTTAATTATAATGAACCTGTTTTGGCCCTAGCCCCTCCTTGGACATTGTGAACCTCAACTCAGGCAAATTGCGTAAGATGAAGATGTCTATTACAGGGGTGAATAAGAGGAGTAGGGGAAAAATGATCGAATAATGCAAATAAAAGGGTGGGTGCGGTGTGGTTAGATATGTAAAAAATAAAAATAAGTGTGTGTATCTGATGAGAAATTCATAGAAAAAGAAAAAAAGAGAAAGAAGAGAAATTTGAAAAGGAATACCTTCACCCGTAGTCTTGAAAGATAAAGAAAAAAAAGGAGAAAGGGAGAAGAGTGGAAAGAAGGTAAATTAGAGCCAAGGTTAGTGTAGTGCCAAGGAGGGTTGAGTCACTATGTCCATGTCTACCATACCCGTCCCCGAGCCTAAATTACAAGCTTAAGAAATTCCTATCGTAATCCGAACTCAATCTTCTGACCAGCTGACGTGTAGAAAATAAGGGCAATCCTACGGTTTTGTAAGCATACTGTGTGAACTTCTTTGTGAGTGTGAGTGTACTTGACACAGTCCTGGTATTAAATTATAATGATTGAGAGCTGTGAATGATTAGGACTTCTTTGCAGTGAGGGCATAAGGGCAACAACAACGTTTGCTAATTGTCTGGGTCAGTGTCATAGGTTTATGCATGGTTACAGGTTGATAGTGTAATCCCATTCTTTGATTCCTTTGTGTCATGGTGGAAAACTTTGCATATACACTGTGATTTGGTTTCTGGTGATATAGGAGAGGTTAGAAAGTTTGATTTGATTATGCTATAAGTTTGTGACTGCCATAAGTTCCCCAGATTCCTTTTAGTTGAAGCGTTAGGTTACTTTTGTTTTTATCATTTTTTCCTAAGGACATGCAAAAGTTCTAAGTTGAGTGTGTTGATGTGTCGTGGTTTTATGAAACTTTCGATTCTTAAATCTAAGAAAATATTCGAATCCCAGGTATGTTTATATAAATATAATGTGTTTTTGTTAAGTGTTGTAGGGAAATAGGTTCGAACAGTGAAATGGGCATAATGAACCAAAAAATGGACTAAGTTTGGACTGCTAGCAAGGTAACGAGTCATCATGTCACTGTACAACTCGTTCCCTGAGCCGTTAGGAGAAGAGGAGTTTGAAGTAAAAAAATTGGGTTGAAGATAGTGTTGATGATGGATTGACAGAACAACTCGTCATGGCTGGCCACGAGTCGTCAGGTGGGTCATGAGGACTTGAAGCTAAATCTGATCCCAAGTACGGTGGGTTACAACGAGAAGAGTAACGAGTCGTCACATGATTCCATGACTCGTTTGTAGCCGTCATCAGGTTGAAGCCTAGAATTCAAGTGGAAGTGTTGATAGTGGCGACGGTAGGAGCAATGAGTCGTTATGAGACTCAACAACTCATCAGGAGCAGTCATGTGCAATCGTCCAGAGTACTGGAATTTTAGGACCCAGAAACAACAGGGGACTTCATGACTCGTAGCGAGTTGTTAGGTGACCCGTAGTCCAAAGGCAACTTCTTGCTGAGCATGAGCCATCACTTCACTTCACGACTCGTTATGACACCTAATGAGTCGTTGTCATTGCTGACCTGCATTTCTTGTTAAATTAGGAAAAGATTTGTTCAGTGTCTATAAATACTTTATATAGGTATCTTTTTAGAGTTTATGTTTTGTTACGACTTTTGCCATAATTTTCATTATTGTTGATCAGCATTAAGGTTCAATAAATAACTTTCATAATTTTGTTCTTGAATTTGGGATTCAAACAACTTTGGAACTATTGATCTTAAATTCTTGTTGATTAATTCGAGACGTGTAGTTTCTTCTACTAATCATTGAAAGTTACAATTATGATTTCTTCTATAATTCTTAATTGTGATTCTTTAAGCATGAGTAGCTAAACCCATAATTTGGGTTGTAGGAACTATGATGAATTAACAAACATATGCAAAAATACTTAGTGAATTTTTAACGGAGTTTATGCATGTATTGTTTTTCCCTTCATTTTAATTACTTCTTAACGGACGCGAATGTTGGGATTTGCTTTCTTCTTACTCACCGGATCAAGGAGGTAATGAATGGGAAACTGGATTAACAACGGAGATTTGAGGCTATTAACCCTCATCTAATAGCTTGACCTTGTCCGGGAATAGCTAATCCAATATCAAGGGTTCGCATATGGATCAAGTTGCGTGGTGATAATCATCTAAGTAGGGGGACCAACCATTTAGGTGAAGCTAACTTACCGATATTGCATGTTAAGTCCGGGAATAGCTAATCCAATATCAAGGGTTTGCATACAGATCAAGTCGCATGGTGATAATCATCTAAATAGGGGGACCAACCATTTGTTAAACACTGGAATAGATCATTAGTATAAAATGTCTTGTTGTTATGAAGTCACAAGGAACACAACCCTAATCAACTCACCTTTTTAATACAATCAATTTTAGTCAAGGGTCTACTCATTGCTCTCTAGTGTTTTTTATTATTTTATCGTTACAATTTCCCCCTAGGAAATAAGTAAGCCAATAATAGTAGCTAAACACATTAACTAAGGTCCTCTCCATATTACTCATGGGATTTGACCTCAACCCTGGTTGGGTTCTATATTTGAACATCAACCGCTTTATATTTCATTACGAGGTGTAATTTGGGCGATATCGCTGCACCTTATCCACGAACTCCCGTGGGTCCTCATCAACTTTAGACCCATGAAAAGTTGGAGGGTTCATTTAGGTGAAATCTCGAACTTTGGCAGCTGCTGCAGACCTGTTCACATTCACCGAAACCACCTGCTAGTTCACTTGGTTGGTCTAGGCAAGAATCTGGATCGCGGCCCTGAACTCGACAGGTGACACCTGATCACCCTGAGGGGCTGCTGGAGCTGGTGGGGCAGATTGGTTTGCATTCCTCTTTTTGGAGGCATCGTTATCTGAAAAGAGTAGAGTACGAATTAGGAGGATATTTTTTAGATTAGCTCAATGCACAATAAAGATCATGAACAAAAGGGAAGTTTCCTAAAAATGTTTTGTTGCCTCCCCCTCATAAGCGTGGCGCGCTTCACACTCATGAAAAGGATTCTACTCGACGCGACTTTCAGACATCCTAGGATACTCTAAACCTAGGGCTCGGATATCAAGTTTTTCACGATCCGAGTGCACACCCTTGACGCGATACGATACTTGGTGCCACAAGTGACCTCAAGCTAACCCATGACTTAACATCTCACTGGTAAACTGAAAAAACATAATGGAAGTTGGAAACAAATTAAATAAACTGATTTCTATAAATAAGATACGTTTGATAAAGTACTGATTCTCATGAAACTAATATAAAAACAAGCTGAACAATACCATGTCTGAAAGCTAACTAAGAACTGAAGAGTTGTCGGGACAAGCCCCTAGCTAACTCTAAAATCTAGAAACAAGAAACTGAAATGGAACTACAACCTTATCCTCAAAAAATGAGGACGCACCAAGATGATGCTGTTGAAATCGCCTGAGGGGAACTACTGTCACTACTATTACTGAGAACATGCACCCATATTATAACACGATACAACATGGAATATGCATCAGTACTTTGAATATACTGAGTGTGCGAGATGTAAGTGAAGCATGGAGTAAAAAACTCTACGAAAATAACATGAATGACCAACTAACAACTCATAAGATATGAGATATACTGTAATAGTGTAAGTAAGCATAGACACTGACTAAACGTCATGCCAAGTCTTGAGCCTGTGAGACTGAACTAAAAATTGAGACTGAGTTGTACTGACTAGTGGTATTGTACTATACTATAGGAGCAACTATAACTGATATGTAACCACGTGAGCTAAATGTGGAGTCCGATGTATACCCCATATCAGAGAAGTCCCACCATACCTTGCCAGGGTATAGTAGCTGAACAGGGTGATCACTGTCTGATGCTTGTTCGGGCTAAAAACCTATTGTGGCAACGTAGTTCTTGGAATCTGGGTACGTTGAACCCCGGCCCACTCGATGGTAAGTCCTATTCCCACTAGAAATCCTAGCTGTGACTACTAGGCTGATAGCTTGAAACTGGTGCCCTAGACTAAGTCAGGGATACCTGTCTGGAAGTAACCTGAGAGTCTCAAGGACCTGATAACTGGAAACTAGTGTTCCAAGACTGGTCAGAGCTGCTTTGTCTGAAAGTATCGTAATCATCTAAAAAACAACCTGATGACTGATACTACAGAGTGTTACTAAACTCCTCAAGAACTGACTATAGTCAAACTCATCAGCTGACATTATTGAAAGATACTAAAAAGGCTAAGTACTGACTGAGACTGAATAATCAATAATTCAACTTTTATTATAGAACTGTACTACTTTGGTTATTACAAGAACTATCAAAATCAAGAAATGTTTGTATCCGGAGAATTATGCAAGACTCCTCAAATCACATTTCACAGGTTAGGGCTAAAATTACATAATTCACGAAAGGAGATATCGACATGAAGTATAGCTAACAACGACCTTCAAGAATCATGAAAATTAAAGCAATAAAAAATCCATAATTTAACTAACAAACAAACCCTAATTTTGATCTTCAGGGCTAGAATTGATAAGGATTTTCAGAAGGGTTTTGGGGCACAAGGGAAGAGAAATTTTCTTGTTGAATTCCCACATACATAATCTGAGAGGAAAGCCTAATGCCCTATCTTTGGCTCTAGAAGAACTGTCTGACTTCTTAGTAGGTTCCACTATCGGATTTTCTGAAAGTGTGAGGGAGAGAGATCGACTTACTCCCTTTAATCCCTGACAAATAACCCCAAAATAACATAGTTTAGGGATTAAAATGGTGGAAAGTTACAAAAATGCACCTGAGAAGAAGTCTGAATAACTACCCGTCGGGATCCAACGGGTCACTCAAGGAGTCGTTGGTTGATACCATGACTCATTTGGATCAGTCGTTGGTCCTGGGCACAAAGTTCATGCTCACAGGAATTGGAAAACGGAAGGGAACCATGACTCGTTCGGTGAACTAGTAGGCCGTTGGTTCCTTTCGTGGTAACTGGAGAAGTTTGAATAGAAGCTTGGACTTCTACTTAACGGGAGACACAATGACTCGTTGGTTGGCACAACTGGTCGTTGTCACTGCTCGTAGTCACCACTGCCTTTTACTGAAGGGTTTATGGATCTAGCGATAGGTAGGAATAATTACTCGTTATAGGGGACAACGAGTCATTGGTCCTACTCATTGCTTCTGCGGGGAATTTTTCGACCCTTGCTGGAATCCTTCCAATGGCTCCCCGTAATGAGTCCTTCAAGGCAGCGGCAACTCATTGGATAGCTCGTTGGTTCTGGGAAAGGTCTAGGTAGATTTCTGGAATTGGGATGCAATGAATGATAGGACGACTCATTACTTCCTCCAACGGGTCGTCCCACGCCTCGTTGGTCCCTGAAAGAAAATCAGCAAGGCTAACAACGACTCCGAAAAAGGGATGTTAATTCTGATAATGACTCATTGTCTGGGTCATTCTGAGAAAATTTTTCTGGTTCTTCCTGCTAAGTCTGAGTTTTATCTAGGAAAGTTTTGGGGTGTTACAACAGAGCATGATCCAACCGCTATAACGGTCCTACTGTCGCGGTAATGTGTCTGTTGCAGCACTATTCCGTTCGATCAGTAGCCAATTTTCCTAGTCCAATTTTTTTCTATTCCGACATATAATTGTGTACCATATTTACCTCATCTACCACTTCCCTATGGTCGATTTAGTCCTTCCATTATCATTTATTACTTACTTAATTATGCATAGTATTTCCAACTCTTCCTAGTAAGGTATATAAGATAAATAAAACTACTCATATCTCCGGTAACTCACTATCTTTGTTTAAACCCGTCATACCATCTTCTTTGACCTTCCAAACTATCAAAAAAAAAACATGCAATTCACAAATGCAGATTAACAGATTCAAGAACACACAAGAAATCATCAACATCTGCCAAGAGAATCAACTTTTAAAATATTAAAGTACATGCACATACCCTTGGTTTCTGGAAAAGCATGTCTTAGAGTTTCAATCTATGCATGAATTCTCACATGTCTTCTATCGATTCCAAGACCCTTATGATAAATAGTCGTGTATGATTACAAAACTGCTTTCAAATTCACAAATTTTGTAGATTATATAGGAATAACATGATTATAGAATTTCCTCTACGATTTAGCACAAACTTCGAAATTGGGCCTTATTAATTGTTCACATGCTCTTACCATGAATTGATATATATATATATATATATATATATGTGTGTGTGTGTGTGTGTGTGTTTAAAACATGATTTGGATATACGAGTTTTCATAAATCTGGAACATATGATATTGTATATATGTTAAAGCATGATTAGAACCTATGAGTTTCATGAAAATGAAATGTGTGAATTACTTTACGTTTTGGGCCTATAATGTTTTGAATATCGATGACAAAGCATGATCATGATTCTTCAAATCTTTGGGCCTCTTGATAGTAGAAAGAAACCTTGACCAGACTCTAATGAATTCAGTATGTTATTTGAACACTCTGATTAGCTGAAGTAGCCTAAGACTAGACAAATGATATCAGTTTTGTAGTTCCCCATAGCTCATTCAGGGATTCTAAATAGTAGAAAATATTTCTCCTAGCTCAATCAGGGATTCTCAATAGTAAAGAATGTTTTCCTTAGTTCAGTCAAGTATTCTCAATAGCAGAGAATGTTTCCCTTAGCTTAGTCAGGAATTCTCAATAGCAGAGAATGTTTCCCTTAGTTCAGTCAGGGATTCTCAATAGCAGAGTGTCCCTCAGCCCAGTCAGGGATTCTCAATAACAGAGAATGTTTCCCTTAGTTCAGTCAGGGACTCTCAATAGTAGAGAACGTCTCCCTTAGTTTACGATTTCAGTTTCAGCTCAGCTCTATATAGTCTCAGACTTCATCTCAAACCAGTCTTAGCAGAATTCAGTCTCAGTTGTCAGTAGTTAGTTAGTACAATGTATGATATCAATTACAACTTCAATTCTCAGTATAAGTACATGATCCTTATGTATCAGTTTTGATTATACTTCATTAAATGTTTTCAACTAAAAGCATCATGTTAACATTTATATATCTCAGACAAGGTCATTGTATTTCAGTTCAGTTATTTGTTTAGTGATATACTCAGTTTACTTCCTCCTAGTATACTTCCATGTTTTAATTCCTTTACGTTTCCCTCATACTCTATACATTCCAAGTCTTGACCGCATACTTTATGTGCTATATCATTTTATGATATTGATCCAAGTTTTCAGACCCAGCTCGCAGTTAGACACACTCTATTCTCATCTCAGCTGATTGTGGTGGGTCCTCATCTACCGAGGGCAAGATTTATGATTTTTCCTATTTTAGTTTTATTTCAATTTTAGACTTTAGGAGTTAGCTAGGGACTTATCCCATAAGCTCATCAATGTAATAGAGGCTTTCAAACATGTATAGACAGATTCAGCTTATGTTCAGAGTTGTTAATAGACTATGTTGTTATGGTTTTTGATTAGACTCTTTCAGCTAGCTTCCGCTCAGTTATGATTATGTTAGTTGTTATTTTTTAATCTCCTTCTGTGATTATTCTATGGGTCGACTTAGATCCCTCTCAGGTTCTTTTGTCTCGTGTCTCGATCCGGGCCTATGTTCGGGTCGTGACAAACTTGGTATCAGAGCACTAGGTTTAGAGTGTGCTAGGGTGTCCGAAAGACGCGTTAAGTAGAGTCTTTTTCATCAGTGTGAAGCACGCCACACTTATGACGAAGAGACTATGAGACATTTTTAGGAATGTTCCCTTTTCTTCAGGATTTCCATTGTGTGTTGAGTTTGAGACTCTAATAGTTTCTCTCCTAACTCGTGCTTTACGCGCTCATAGATAATGCCTCCTAGATGAGTAAATAGAAGGAGAAATGGTAATAGGCATTCAGTAAGCCCTACCAGCCCCAACAAACCCAATAAATGAACATGTTACTCATGCCGAGTTTAGGGCAGCCTTCCACTTGTCGGCACAGGATATGACCGCTCAAACTAATTAGCAGGCGGCGGCTCATGTTCACCAGAATTGGAACGTAGCGGCAGCTAGAGTAAGAGATTTCCTTAGGATGAACCCACCCGAATTCTTGGGGTCAAAGGTGGACGAGGACCCGTATGAGTTCTTAGAGGAGATCCAGAAGATCACCCAAATTATGGGGGTGATGGGGACGGAGAGCGTAGACTTAGCCGCCTACCAGTTGAAGGGGTCTCTCACATATGGATTTGTATGTGGAAGGATGGTTTGGTAGTTGGAGCAGTCCCCATAAGTTGGGATGAGTTTATGATGTCTTTTTAGATAGGTTTTTCCCTAGAGAATTGAGGGAGGCAAAGGCGGCAGATTTCATCAATTTGAGACAAAGCAACATGACTGTTCAGGAGCGTGCATTGGAGTTTACTCGGTTGTCCAAGTATAAACCAGAGATGGTAGCTGACCAGAGGGCTCGTGTGAGCAGGTTCATGAATAGAGTGGCAGACTCCTTGTTCAAGGAATGTAGGACCGCCACGTTGCACAAAGATATAGAATTTGCACGTTTGGTGATATATGCCCAACAAATAGAGGCGGAGCAGGTGAAAGAAAATAAGAGAGAGGCCAAGAGGGATAGGACAGGAGATTCAGAGTTCTCCCATTAGAGAACGAGTGGTGGATGATCGTGGGCAAAATAGCATGCCCAAGTGATACTTTATAACTTAGTTTTGCCTTGTTTATCTATTTAATTATATGCATTCTCATGTGATTTTATGTAAATATGAATATATACTAACCAACATGATTAGTCCTTGTTTTTGAAGGTTAATAATGCATTTGAGGAACTAATTCATGATTTGGTGAAGTGGAGGAATGGAATCAAGAGCAAAACGTGAAAGTCAACAAGAAAACATGCAATAACTGGCACCCTACGCGATAGGGGCCGTGGCACGCTGCCAACGCTGCAACACTTGGCCAAAAATTGCATTTTTTGGCACATTCCAGTGAGGGTACGCGTTACCTCCGTTTCACGGAGGTCAAGTAGGGTGTTCAGCTCCGTGACACGTTGCTGTTCCACCACAGGCCAAATTTTGCAATTTTTCAGCATAGTATAAATTGAACCCTTAGCTCCTAAAATCATTTTGTCACGATTTTATTCTGGAAAACTACCTAGGAGTGAAGGGAGAAGTGGGAGAACTCATCTAGGGTTTATCAAATTCCCTTCTCATCTACCAAATTCATGTAAGTATGTTAGTTTAGTATTAGTTAATTGTAGTTTTACGAACATGAATGGCAAGAACCCTTCCTCTAGGGTTGAAGCCATGAATTATGATTGTGATTTTATGAAATTGTTTTGGAATTAAGTTATTGATTGTTGTTTCCGTCTTGCATGCTGGATTGTTGGTTGTTTTTATGATTGATCACCATGAAAGCATATTTGTTAGCTTGAGAAAGCATTACCTAGGTCAGGACATGAGAATGTGAGGAGCATGTTTGTATCTCGGGAGAGATTTTTGTGTCAGGATAGAAATATACCTAACACCGTGCTTGGTTGACACACGAGGGTTATGAAAGACCAACTTGGGATGTCACATCACCACTCGAAGAAGTAGTTGTGAGGCTAAGTTGAGTTAAATGGTTAGACGCATGAAAGTCCCTAATCGTTTCCCCGTAAACCACAACATAATTGATTGCCCGCGATTAGAAAATTAAACTCCTCGCTCACAATGATGCAGTGAGGCTAGATTGCCGTGTTTAGAGGCTCGAAAGACCATAAACATGCAATTCTAATTATGTGAAATAACAATTGATAGTTTCATGCTTAACCCATTGCAAATCGTAGTATCACTTGATTAATTGGTTTTGACTCTATGTTGCTCCTAGAGTAATTTCAGAATATTTCGTTGACCCAAACTTAGACTTAATTAATCTCGATCGAAAATGTCTATAACCAACACTTGAGGTATTTAAGATCACACTAGAAATGGATAGTTAGAGGAATGGGTCCAGTCCCTGTGGGTTCGACAATCCGGTTCTTAAAAAGAGCCACTATATTACTTGCACGACCCGTACACTTGCGGACGCGCGAATCGGGCACGTCAAGTTTTTGGCGTCGTTGTCGGGGACTCGGCGAAGTTTTGATAATTTATCTGTTTTTGTGTGATTTATAAATTTCCTTAAGTGTTGAGAAACTTGGTCTTAGTCTACTCATTGCAGGTGACAGGTTGTCCTGCCGAGCTGGCTAGAAATAGAGAGCTTGTGGAACCGTTGCTTGAACTTGAACGTCAAATCCATTTGCGAAGGAGATTAGCTCTAGAGCAAAAGCTGAAGAGACTTCAAGAAAAGGTACAACAACAACCACCCGCGGGACAAGCACAATTGTCATCAAAAGCAATGGCAGCAAGACCAGTTCGCGAAGTGGCAATCCCACTAGCGACGAATGTGATCTCTAGCATCCGTAAAACTGGAGCCTGGAGGGACCTTTGAGCTTAAACAGAATATGGTGCAGCTGTTACATTCTAGTGGTCAATTCACTGGGATGGCACATGAGGACCCACATCAGCACTCACAGAGCTTTTTAGAGATTAGTGACACGTTTGTCCCCACCAGCGTGTCCACAGATTATGTTCGATTGACCCTCTTCCCATTTTCACTATTGGGAGAGGCGAAAAAGTGGTTGAAGGCTGAGCCACCGAACTCCATAACTTCATGGAATGACTTCAAATTGAGAAGAAGTTGGAGAAAGAGAGGAACAGAGTGGAGGCTATTTCCTCTAAACAGCAAAAGAAAAGGAGATGGTTCTCGAAAGAGAACCCAGGTATGAGGATGTCCTGAAAAGGACAGTTTACGTCGTGCCACGACGTAAAATAAGGCGCTGCTTAGGAGGCAACCCAAGGGTACCTCAGGTACAATTTGTAATTTTGATTTTGTGTTGATTTTGTTATGTTTATTTTGTTTGTGTTTTTGGTGGAAAGTTAAGCACAGATGGAGGGAAGTCTGAGTACCGAGATGGTGGAAGCTAAAGAG